>JAJJWX010001561.1:1200000-2400000 GCA_023529315.1 Papaver bracteatum | reverse complement strand
TGGAGAAAGTCGTATTAATGAATCTCTCTAGATAATTGTGGAACACGACAAAACCAACATCACTCCTCCTTTAAAAGGCTAAGTCATATGAGCTCCCACGCTGCACGGTGAACATAACATCCACCTCAAATTAAATTAGATAAAAGATTTGAACTACACCAATTTTGGAGAAGACAAGTGTCGTAACGTTATTGGTCGAATATTTTTTTTTAAAGACACACCCTTAGTAGAGAACGTTATTGGTCCAAGCCCCATGATTTTAACGGCTAAAAACTAAAACCGTTAGTAGAAACACTCCTCCTTTAAAAGGCTAAGTCATATGAGCTCCCACGTTGCACGGTGAGCATGACATCCACCTCAAATTAAATTAGATAAAATCTTTCAACTACACCAATTTTGGAGAAGACAAGTTTCCTAACGTTATTGGTCGAATATTTTTTTTTTAAAAGACACCCCCTTAGTAGAGAACGTTATTGGTACAAGCCCCCTGATTTTAACGGCTAAAAACTAAGACCTTTAGTAGAAACGTGGGTGTACAAGACTTATGTGTTGATTTACACTTAATTAAAAAATTACACCGGGTTTACACCAAATACTTAACTGGACGTTAAGTAATACCGTTAAGTAACACCGTCAAGCAGGGACGTTACGTCAAAAACTTATTAATAGGGAAAGAAAATTTTTAGAATATTCGTATCAATTTCCGTATTTTTATACGTTAATGAATTTGGTATAAGAAAGATTTTAGTCACCCTAAAAAACTGAATTTGTATTCACGTTCTCTTTTTCGTGCCTCCATAGATTCCTCTTCCTCCGTGAATTAATTTATACTTCAGCATGTTACCCAGTTTGAATCTAAGGTTCGTCCTTATATATAGACGTTGCAGTTCTTTCTCAAGTACAAAAAAAAACCGCCTTTGACATCCTTAGACGAGGGTATACGGTATAGGAAAAAGAAAACGTGACCAAAGATTTTAGGGTGTACAGGACTATGATTATTTTCCATGTTTTAATTTTTATATAAAAAAACGTTAAACTAAAACTAAAAGGATAACAAAAATAAAGAGCGAAGGGAATGGAAATTGCCCATTTGTTGGAAAGGTCCGGGTAGGGACAAAGTTTATGAAAAGGTTACAAAACTATGCGATTCCCACTCGGTGTACCTAGTGAGTCACTGTTGGTCGGTTTATTCCAAACTTACCCTCCCTGGTCGGGTTAGTTAATTAATCCTAGTTAGGTTAGGTTAGTTAAACTAGTGTGGGTAGGAGTTAGGGTTAACCCAGATTCAAATGGGTGATTTATAGAAACAACACAGTTATCCCCCGTAATTTACAGGTGCCAATTATATATATACGACCTATATTACAGAGGTACCCAATAAAACTTTTCAGTCAGTCGTTCCTAGTACCCAATAAAATTTTACAGCCCGTCTTTCCAACTAAATTTATACGACCTCTATTACAGAGGTACCCAATAAAAAAATTCAGCCAGTCATTCCTAGTACCCAATAAAAAATTTCACCCAGTCTTTCCAATTAAGAACCTTGAATGGCAATATTATAGAGGTACTAGTTTTAGTAAAATAAATACTACACTGCCAGGATGCTTCTTTCCCCTGATTAATGCACATAGATATTTTAGTACAGGGCATTGCACATAAGTGTAAACACTGCCCTCTGCAACCCACTTCCATCTCCATTTCACATTCATCAGCACCACTACACAACATTCTTCTTCATGTAACTCACATCAATACTAGTTCCCCTGTATTTCTATACAATTAGAACCAATAACCTTCATTCACCCAACTAGGTTCGACTTTACTAACATCTCCATCTCCATCTGAATTTACAGCACTAGTTTCATCTCGCAATGAAACTATCACCAGGAAAGCTATTATAACATTCAACATATAGGCAGATGGCTGGGTGCATCAATACCAGATGCTGAAACATCTAAAACAATCCCAAACCATGAACACTCAGTGTGAAATTCAAAGTCTAAACACAATAAGGTCATCCAAAGTGTAGCTAGGATTCGCAATCACATAAACAAGTACAACTGCATGCACGAGAAATATTTACATTAGCCATCGATCTTATTTTCACCAAAGATGCAAACTTTATCTAAAATCCAGGCAGACATAAACAAAGAAATAAACATGAAGCAAACATCAACAAAGCCCCTTCCTTTTACCAAGAATCAAACCTCAAACAGAAAGAGAAAAATCAACAAAACCCCAACTTTCGATTTTTTTTCATTTCTAAATCAATTGATCTTATTTTCACCAAAGATGTAAACTTTATCTAAAATCCATACTAAAAATCCAGAAAAGTAAAAAAAAAGTAAAAATATTAACAAGATCTTACCCTTCTCTCAACCAGCTGGATTCTTTTTTCCAGTACAGTAACATCTTCTCCTTGTTTTTTGTGTGCTTCAATCCTCTCATTCATGCTCTTAATCGTCAAGTGCATAAACCCAAATCTTCTTCATTTCCTGCTCCTAAAACTCATCCTTAATTTCATCTTCGAACTCATATTTGAATCAAACTCAAAAACCTTAATATCATATTCAATCTTCAACCACTCTACAGCTTCAATCAAACATCAATTAAGAACAAACCCAACTTCCAATTTCTCTTATTCGTCCTCAATTGAACCATCAAATTCAATTTGCAGAAACCCTAAACTTTCCTCTCTTCACTGCAATTTGAAAATCACCTAATAAATCTTTTTATTATTTATCAATAATGAAATCCCGTGAACAATAGAAGGAGGAGAGAAGAAGAATATAAGAAGAAATAAATCAACTTCTCAGTTAGGTTACTCACTGAATCGCTGGAGCATAAGGAGAGGAGAAGAATAAAAGAAGAAAGAAAATATGAGATGAATCCAGGATAGTTAACCTAACTCGACCAGGGAGGGTAGGTTAGGAATAACCCGGCCTTGCTTGACTCACTGGGTACACCGAGTTAGAAACGCATAGATTTGTAACCTTTTTACAAATCTCGTCCCTGCCTGGACCTTTCCACCAAATGGGCAATTTGTATGCCCTTCGCTCAAAAATAAACATAAAAATTCTTTTACCATTTTCCGTATTTTTATACCAAAATCATTATCTAAAAATCTTTTGAACAATCTTATTAATTTTCATATATTTGTTTTTGTACCAAGTTGTTGTTTTTTTTCTTTTTTAATCTTGACCGTGTATATACGGTTTGAAAAAATCATGAACTAAATTTTCCTAATATGTTTTTGGTTATATTAGTTTTTTTTTTCTGTTCTCAGGGGTGCAACAAGATAACAATGCGAAAGATTGTCTTAAATTATAGATGCTATATTTTCTTTACCATACAAGAAAACTAAACTTCTTAACACCTCTGATGGTTTTCTTGATGATTATGAGTTTATGAGGCACGGGTTTGCGTCATAATCATCGTCTCTATATCTTTTTTTATTTATTTTTATTTACATCATAATCTCTTTATAAATTACATTCTAATACTGTTTTTATACTTATTTCAATCTTTCTCCTTTTAGTTTTTTTTTTTTTCGTTTCTAATGGTGATCTCTTCTCTTTTTTTTAGCACATAAGAGCACACATTCTTAAGCCATTGATGTCGACATCTTATCCTTCACATCAATGCAAATATTAATTTTCTTAGATTCCAAATCGTGATCGAGGCGAGGCGAAGCCGAGCCACACCAAATTAAAAATAGATGGTTTTTGGGTCCGCCCGGTGCGTAGTACGGGCATAAAATCTAGTATGGCTTAAACTGTCTTAGGAAACAAACATAATTTAATCTTAATTAACCCCGTTGTAAGCTTAGGGTTTTTTAATGGGAGCCACTGGTGGTCCTCTTCCATTCCTCCAGGAATCAAGATGAATTGAATCTAACCACTATTCAAGTTCATATCAGTCTAGGTTTTTGTCCAACCGACATATTAAAGCCATGTGTCTCCAATAATAGTCTCAAGTATAATGTCCAGCAGTTAGTTAGTTGTACTTACATCTAACTGACCAAGTGGCATATCTATTTCTATTATATAAATGGAACACCCCTTACTGTAGCAAGTGAAGCTGTAAATTTTGAATTTTCGATTTTGCCCTTTGTTTCATTTTTGCACTCGACCATGATATAAAATTAATGGGGGTATAAAAGTAATTAAAAGGAATGAAAAATCTCCATGCTCAAAATGAAAAATCAATCAAATCTATTATCTAACACTATTGAAGTTCATAAATTTTCCTTCAAATTCTTCATCAAAATATGAGTAACAGACACCCATTCCTCCAAAACTCACAAATAATTTAAGTTAAATTAGAAACAATTATAGTTCCAAAATTAGACGAGATTCCCACTTAGCATCTCACCGAATCTGAACTGTAATAAAGTACCCATTCTTCGAACACTTCATTCAACTAATTTGATAATTTTGAGGATTAATACATCTTGATCAGGCGAGCAAGTTTCTGTTAGGGTTTGTACTAATTTTGGATCAAATCGAAGTTTTGAAATACATAGACTTAGTTTTTTGATTTGGGATGTTTGGATTTTGTTATTAGTCTCGATCGGGAGAGAGAAATAGAATTAGAGGAAGAAATAGCAAAAAGCAGAAGATAAGAGGCAGAGCAGGACTTATCAAAAAAAAGAAAAAAAAAAAAGAGGCAGAGCAGGTGGTGGATAAGAAAGTCATGCTTTTAGGGTTATGGTTCTCAATGTAAACCCAAATGACGACATTACCCTCCCGTCTTAAGAATAACCAAACAGGTGTTGCCGTATTTGGGTATCCAACAAAATGTATTTTCACACTTATGAAATGCACTTGTGCAGTCCCAAGTCCCCTACCCCTTGATTTGTAAAATTACAGCACGCGCAAAGCGCGTGCCATCGATCTTGTATTTAAATAATTACAGGGTACATTAGTGTTCGAACTTTATAAGTACTAAAAGAACAAACTTGCCGAACAAAAAACCTAAATAAGTGGGATGTCAAGTTGCGGAATCAAAGTTGCAAGAGAGGCATTCACAATCCACATCTGAAACAGGAGCCGACCAGCATTGTGTAGTTTCACAAACGCTGCCAGGTCATGAGCCATTGCATTGACTCTTTCGGAACATAGATCATGTCACTAGTTTTGTCATTCATTTCGTCAATAAAATAACGAATTCTCCGAGGAACAAAATAGTTCTTCCTTCGCAGGATGTGTACTACATGTTGATATTGTGGATTTCCAGACGTTCAGCTAAGGTAAAAGCCAGGATATAACTATTCAATTCAGCGATAATAGGGATTGTAGTGTCCACAACGACAAGGACTGCACCCATTATAGTTCCATTCATATCCCTAGCAATTGTAGATGCATAGGAGCAATTATTAGCGTCCACGTCTAACTCCTTTAAAATCCTCACTCATATAAGCCCCCACGTTGAATGGTGAGCGTCATCGTTCGTTAATAAAATATTGAGTTGCATTGCTCAGGAAAGAGATAGGTCGTTTCATCAGAGAAGAGTTTGTACATTAAACCTTAATAGGAACTTGGCAAGACTCCATTGGTCAAGAGGTTATAACTTGCAAAAACAATCTCGCCCTCTTTTCTTCTCTGTTCTCCTTAGATTTATTTTATCTTGATTTCTCAAAACTAGTCATAAAAACCCAAGGTGACCAAACTTATGGTACAAAAACCCCACTCAAATGTTGGGATTCATTAAAACTCCATCTTAAACTAAATTGATACAAAAACCCCAAGTTTTAAAAAATTGATACAAAAACCCCAAATTTCATAATTGGTTTCATCAAGTTTTATGATGAAACCAAAAATTGATTTCGTCAAATTCTATGAGGTTTCATCAAAATCTTTGGGGTTTTTGTGTTACTTTTGTTTTTTGGGGTTTTTGTGTTACTTTTTTTTTTGGCGGGTTTTTTGTGGATGGATAGTGACACCTTTGGGGTTATAACTCGCGGACCGTTGTGTTATTGATTAACAGGATCGAAGAATTGTGAAGCACATATACATAACAACAGGGTTTTGATGATGTCTTGAGAAATCAATATATCAATTAGGGTTCATTTCTTTAGAAAAAATACAGGAAAGCCGAAATCCTAAAACCAAACTAAATTGATTGGTTTTTTTTATCTCATAACCTGCTCTAATCTCTATGTTCTTCATGTCCATTATTACGTCTCTGTAGGGTTTTTCTTTTTGAGTTTCATTCTACTAGGAAGGTTGCAGTTGCAGTGAAGTTGGGTTTTTAGAAGAAAAACCTGAAACAAATACGTAATCCAGATCAGGTACGATTTTATTTGAAGGAGCAGAGAAAACAATAACTGTACAAGTTTTATCTACATGGCTCGCTCAAGTCGAAGACATTCAAGCAGATGATTGGCGAGCACCTATTATTCATGAATTGAGCAGTTCTCTTTCAGAAAGGAAAGTCAGTCTCAAGGAATTAAAGAATTATTTCTTACTTCATGGAGTGTTATACTATCGAAACTCTGATGGGTCATTATCACGATGCCTTAGAAATGACGAAGCAAACGAACAACTCAAGCGCATACATGAAGAAACGTGCGGATAGATGCTGGTAGTAACACTCTACAGAAAGCTTTAAAGAATGGGATACTATTGGACTTCCATGGAGGCTCAATTAAGGATTCTGCAAAAGTCATGTCCCAATTGCCAGACGCCTCCTCATCACTTAGAAGATTTGATAGCCCATCACACTGGGGAATGGAGTGAAACCTACATCAAATACCTCCGGGACAATGAACAACCGTCAGAAAAGAAAAAAACCATCAAACTCATTCAAAGAGCTAAGTGATTTGTCTTTCTTGATGGAATCTTATACCGCAAAATCTTTGGTGGAAACTTACTGAGATGCTTAGCCGAGCATGAAATCCCAACGATCTTAAAAGAGATGCATGATGGAGAACATCAAGGAAAAAGGAAATTATTTCTCCAGATTCATGAGAAATATTATTGGCCAACCATGGAAGACGATGCAGCTGCATACGTTCAAAGGTGACATCAATGCCAAGTCCATGGTAACCTCATTCACACTCCTTGTCTTCCATTGAATTTTGTGAATAGTCCATGGACTTCCTATAGCTGGGGACTGGATATCATCGGGAAAATCAATCCATCATCTTCGAAGCAGCATGAATACATCATCACTGCAACCGAGTATTTTACTAAATGGGTTGAAGATATTCCTCTTCGAAGTACCACTGGAGTCACGATTGCAGCCTTCATCAAAGAATACATAATATGCAGATTTGGTGTTCCCCGACCCATTGTCACTGATAATGGAACTCCTTTTACCAACAAGCACATGACAAAATTGCTCGAGGAATACGGCATCAAATAAATTTTCTCCACACAGTACTATCCCCAAGAAAACGGACAAGCAGAGAGTACTAACAAAACTTTGATCCGGATTCTCAGCCGAACAGTTCATGATAATCCTCGAACCTGGCATGAACAGTTGCCTATGGCTCTATGGGCTTATCGAACCACGCCAAGGAGCTCGATAATGACTTCACCATATTCTCTTGTCTATGGGGCCGACGCCATACTGCCGGCAGAAATCAAAATTCCTTCAGCAAGGATCGCAACATCCAGTGAAGTACAATGGGATGAAGCTGAGGTGTCCAACTCAATAATTGCTGAACTGGACATGCTCGAGCCGAAGCGGGGTAAGGTGGAAAAATATGTGGAAACCTACAAACAAAGAATCTCCAGTTCCTAAAACAAAATGGTAAGACCTCGAATATTTCAAGTAGGGGATCTGGTATTAAAGACAGCAAAGCACATTCAACAAGACACGTCTGCTCACAAGTTCTCTGCGAAATGGTAAGGACCATATGTAGTTATCAAGGTAGTATCTAGCGGATATTACAAAATCTTAAAGATTGATGGAGGAGTGGAAGGAAATATAATCAATGGTAAATGGCTCAAAGCATATTGCGCCTAATTCATAGAAAACAATTACCCTTTCACCATTTCATCATTTCAAGCACTTTCAGAATGTAATTTATATTCCTCCAAAGAGCGTGCAAAATGCTCATTTGTTCATTAAACACTTCATAAATGGACAAAAAATTTCCTCATGACATGATCAATTATTCTACCCAAGAAAAGCCTAAACACATTCGAAAACAACAATCATAAATGCTCACTCAGAGTAAACCATCCAGCAAAGGATAATTTTTATAAACATCCATGTCAAGCTTCTTTTGAAAGTTCCTGGTCTTCACTTTCAAATCCTGGACAGCTTTCTCAACTCTCGCCGACTCCAAGGCAAGTACCTTATCCTCTTCTAGAAAAGCAGTTGTGGTGGAAATTGCTTCAGCGACCGCCGCTGCCCTGTCAACCTTAATCATCTCAAGCCGACGACGAAGCCAACTTACATTAAACTGCAAGGTCTTATAGTTTGATATCATGTCATCCCACTTGTAAAGGTCACGATTCTTAACATCTTGCAGATTCGTCTCCATCATCTCTTCAATGATCGGTAAAACCCTAGAAACTATAGTCAGGAGGGTCGGAAAAAAGTCTCTCCACACCTCAATAGTGGCAATGTGACCATATCGTCATCAGATCTTGGTATACAGAGACGCGTGATATTTGGGAGCGACGAAGCCGCCAACTATTTCATTGCCTGGGAAATTGTTGATCATAAGAGTCTTAAATGGGAGTCCAGTTGTTGGGTAGTAAGTTCTAGCTCCTGTATTCATGGAGTTGGTAGAACTTTTGTCGACGTCATTATCATCGGTCGCAGACTTTCCATTCTTTCTCTTTCTGGCATCAACAACAACATGCACATCAACCTGCAGTAGAGAAATTTTAATTTCATATGAAGACTGTACAAAACCATAGAGTAATACTCCACTCGAAAATTATAGAATTACTCACAAATATGCCATCTTCAGCATGAGTTGATATATATCGAACAGGGGCTCTGACAGTCCGCTTGGGTCTCGAATTATGAGAAGAAGCTGGATTCTTCTGATTATCCTGTAATAAATTATTTTCCTATGATCAATAACTCGGATCAAATGGAGACAAAGGAAAATACACGACTTACTGAGACAGACGCTTCTACTTCATGTTTCGACTGAGGTTCATTTCGAGAAGAAATACTACTGCCGGACATAGCGCCGAAAGGGTACGATAATCAAAATTTCCTCTACACGATGAAACTGACTCAGGAGAGGGAGAAATGTTTGCGCAAATGTTAAACCCTAAGTCATGGGGATATATACAAGATATGGTGGATGTTTATCTTCTACAGATAGTCAATTCAGTTGCGAGTTTTACTGAAACCCTAATATTCAAACAAGATCAATATTGAAGACGTGGAGAAAAATAACTGGGGATTGACGGAAGCTGCGCATGGTCAGAAATCTACACAGAGTTGTGTGCGACGCGTGTTTTCTCACACAACTTATCTTAGTATTTTCGCAAATGGAAATCACCAAGGCAAGTCGAAAGTAATTGTGACAAATTTTGGGGCATGTACATTGGTCCATTTCATTCAAGACGGGAAGGATCATCATTAATAAAAGGGTTTATCATTCAAAAAATAAAAAATCCTAATTTAGAATAAAACTGTTCAGATTCAAAGGAATATCTACTACAAGGATAAAAAAAAAACATTCAAATGTTTAAATAAGATCGTGATCAAGACTAGTCAGAGTCGTCCGCATCGCCGTCTTTATCATCATCATCATCGCCCTTCTCTGAAGGATCCTCTTCAGACTCTTTCTCAGAATCATTATCCGAGTCAGAGAATTCTTCTTCTTTGGTATCGCCATATATTGCATCATGCATGTCTTCCTTGTCACGTTCAGCCTGGAGATCAGCCTTAACCTGTCGTTCAATCTCCCTGTGTGGTGGGTATGACCTGTCCTTGCGTGTTATAGAATCCCATATGAGCTCTTCTTCTTCATATGCGGCATCTAAATTTGAGGCCATACCATAAGGACGGGATCAGAGTCTCTCCTCAGCTCTTTGTCTTTTCCACTGAATTTTACGCCTTTTCTCTCGATACTCAGCAAGTATCTCCGCAATTTTATTTTCTCTTCAATATCTCAGTACAAGTAGATTTCAGCCTGTCAAGAGATCTGTTATTTTCCAATAGAGTGCGATCTATGTCGGCGCATGCTTTGGCCTCGGAAATCCTTGAATCCTCCTCAGATGAGCTAGAAGAATAATCACTACTGGAAGACACCATTGTCTGGAAACCAGAGACACAGAGTCATGAATGTGTATATATAAATTTCGCAAAATGGTAATTCTCAACTATTACCTTTTTACAATTCCACTAACAGTACTGATTACAACGTAAGAGTTAACACTTCAAAACTTGCTCGCTTCTTCAAACCTACAAAAGACATGTGCAAAACTCAGATTTTCATAAAATCACAAATATCTCTACTGCGTGAATATTCACCATGGAGTTATGGAAACTAAAATATTATTTCATCATAAATAATCATTCACTTTTAATAACTAAACAAAATTCGTGTTTTGATTTTAATTATATATATTCATATATTCGTGAATTACTCACGTGGAAAAAAAAACAGTTTGACGTGAGCAAAGCTCACGAAAATTTTGTGGGTGTTTCACGGTTCAATAAAAAACCCATGGACAGACCATGGTTTTATAAAAAAAAATTGTTTTCCTTCGTACGATCGTCTTTCTTTGAAACAAAGGTTTATTTCGGTTTTGTGAAAGCTCACATCTTTTCGAGATAAAGTTTTGGTTTTCATGAAGGCTCATAAACAAAATTATATCACTGGACTCAGGTCTATATATAAAAATCTTTCCTAAATCAAGGATTATTAATAGTTTCTCAAACTAACGATCAAATGATCATACGTTTTCTAAAAACGAGGGTTTTTCAACCAAAACCCACACTCATATATGCACATGTATATAATTTCAACATAATCAAAGCATGAAAAACTCATGAACTCAGAAAAAAAAAAAAAAAAACCACGTACATGGTCGACGCCGGCCGGAAGTTGGCCGGACGGTGATTGCTCCGGTCAGACGGCGGTGGCGCTCTGGCGAAAATTTCCTCCTGTTTTCTCATGTGCTATGACATGAGGGAGATGATGAGTTGATTGGCCAATGTGAAAGAAAAAAAAAGAAGGATTCATTCCTTTTATATCAAATTTTATTTCCAAAAACCTAATCCCACAAGGATTTCCTTATTGGGCCCGACCCGTGAATCCTAAAATGACCAAGGTCCCGTCATCAAGATCAGTGGTTCAACACCAATTTATGCTCACTAAAAGATGCTCTATCATGCCACTAGAATCTTCATTCAAGTCGTGGTTTGCTCGTACTATCAAAAATCCGGTAAGGTCTTATATAATGACTAAGTTCAATTGCTTATATTGTTTGTGACCATAAAATTACCATTCAGTGTTGACTAAGGAACATGACTGTCCCTCACTAAGCAGGGGACTTAATGTAGATGGTGAATTTTCGACAAATGCTAAAATCGTAAACCCATACTTATATGTGCTCCTGATCCAGCAATTAGACGAGTATTGAGGCTCATGTCTCTTATCGAAAGCGTGAAAGCTCATTCCATAAGAATCTCTGACTGAGAACACTATTTCTCAGAGTATATATAGATATGTGGTCTCTCAGCTGAGGCAACGACATATCTCATGAATACTGAGCAATTTCAGTGATTACTTCTATATAGAATTGAAAGATTGGACGGCTCCTGGACAACTTGCATGCTAGTATAGAGAAATAATGTCTTCAAGATGTAACAACGTTTTCCCTGACTATATAAAATAAATATGATGCTTCAACAAGCTCATATCTCTCACAATTGATTCTCCTAGATGATCATACTAACATAGAGCCATCAATTAATCATTCTCAGAACCATTAGATTCATTAACTGAATCCCTGAAAAATATTCAATATTTTTTAGAATATTTCGTTACTTCGATTTATGGTTCTTCCCAGCAGAATTTGTAATAACCTGTAATTTTTTTATATACTGTTTCGGGTCGGGTTATACCTAGATTGGTTAACCTTGTTTTTAGATTGTTGTTCCTTAAGCCCTAACCTTAAACTTAACCCTAACCTTAAACTTAACCTTAAATGGGTGGATTGAACAAGAAAGGCTCCAAGTTAGGGTGGAAATAGAGCCACCCAAATTCATTGTTTTTTTTTCCTTAATAATGTTATTAAGGTTTGATAACTAAAACTTTAGAAATTTTAGAGAGAGAAACTAAAAACTAGGGAGAAGAAGGAGATGAAGCTAGAGTTTATTTTAGAGGGGGAAAACCATGGAAAATCAGTGGAGAATTAAGAGGAGTTTTTTTTTAAGCTATTGAAGTAGTATGCTAGATTCCCTTTCTCTTTACGTTGTTTTTATACTTGATTTTGAATTTGTATGATTAGATCTAAGTGATTTATTGATTAAAAACTATGAATCTAATTGATGATCGGCATTTAATATTGATAGATAACATGCTTAGGTATCTCTAGTTAAAATTTGAGAATATTTCATCACATATTCACCATAAAATGTTTGTTTGTACTTGGATGTTGATTTCTAAATTGTTTTGTACATTTTCGCTTTGTATGTTCTTGACTGTACTTATGACATCTTGATGATATCAAAACGATTTTTGATCTTGATAAAAGTTGTAGATCTATGTCTTATCTTTAATTATGCGTTGAGTTTGCTAAATTTAGAAGTTTTATGAATTTACGGTGAATTGTTTGGTAAAATGATGCAATCTGTCCAAATGTTTGAAATGATCTTATAAAATCAATAACTCTCATTTGAAAAATTGGGTTTCCGTAAAAATTGAATATGATATAGATCCATATGTTAGAAATGCTTCCCTAAAATTTGAAGATGATCGGATTAATGAATCATTATGAAACATGTAATATAAAATTCTAGTTGTTATTGAAAATAGATGAATTGAGCCAAGAACAAAAGAATTTTTTTTTTGATTAATGAAAATAGTTGTTGTTAATTCTCTTTTTCTTTTGATTGATGAGAATAGTTGTTGTTAATTACTTTTTCTTTTGATTGATGAAAATAGTTGTTGTTAATTTTTTAGATTAAAGAATCTTTGATTTTTGAAATTAGTTATTATTAATGCTTTTTTTTTCTTTAGATTAAAGAATTATTAGTGGGACAAAGAATCTTTTGATTTTTTTGAAATTAGTTTTGATTAATTCTTTTATTTTTCTTTAGATTAAAGAATTCTTAGTGGGATAAAGAATCTTTTGCTTTTTTTTGGAATTAGTGGTTATTAATGATGAAAGTTAAGGAATAATAGGTATTAATAACTTATTATATTCAAATTTGAATTCTTTTTGTTTTTTTGGTGGAATCCTAGGAAACAACTTTTCTTTATAGTACTTGTTTGTTTTAATAAAGAATAAAAAAAAAAAAAGAATTATGTTAGAGAGAGAAATAAATTAAAAGAAGGTGGTAGTGGTAGACATAAATAATTAGCTATCACTTTGAAGACATAATTATTAGATTCTTATCTTGACCAAACTTTTAAACTTAAGGTTAGATGGAACTTGTTTTAGGTTGTGAGTATATATATATGTATATATCTTATACTAAGAAGAAAAGAGTAACCATACTAAGAAGAAAAGAGTAAACATACTAAGAAGAAAAGAGTAAACAAAAATCTAAATTAATAGAAATAACGAGAGATTCTTTTAGTTCATATCAAAGACAATTTCTTCGGTGATAAAGCTTTTCCTTCTATTATTTATAGTTTTTGGATTGCGATTTGAGGTAGGCGCAACACAATCTAAAACTCTTCTTTTATTTAAGTTTCTTTTAATTAAATTTATGTTTGCAAGTTTCCATTAATATATGGATGATAATCGATGTTGTGAGCATGATTATGAATGTTGGGCTGCGGTCCATAGAATGTGATTCTTAAAGATTATTTATGACCGGATACGAGATATCCTTGGAAACGGTATTTGTTTCCTAAACCCACGTGGGAGCTCCCTTGGGCGAGCGGATTGATTGAATTTATTGTTGTATAATGTTGGGATACGAGATATCCTTGGGGACGGTTTTGTTTCCTAAACCCACGTGGGGGGGCTCCCTTGGTGATTGATTGAATTTATTAATGTATATGGATGTGGTGTTTCCATATGTTTGTGGTGGTGTTAACCATGCAACTTGTTTTGAAAAGAAATTGAAAAATATTGCATAAAATTTTTTGTTGCTTCTTTTCCTACTGAGTGTCACAACTCACGTCGTATTATGACAAAAATTCCAGATTTTATGACACCACAAGGAGCTAATGGCGGAAAAGCATAGAGATCGGTTTTGGTGTTTTAACTAGTAGTTGCATATTATGATTGGAAATTTGTAATAAAATATCATCAAACTCTCTTTTGGATGATTTATTGAGTGCTTATTGAGTATTTATATTTTGGAGATTATTGGGTTAATGTATAATTAATGGAACAATGTGTTATTAAGACAATTTTATTTGGTTAGATAAATGAAAATTTCTGAGTCATGTCAGTTTGACTGTTAATGATAATTATTTTACAAGATATTTATGATTGAATATTTTATGGTATGCATAAAACTCACGGCTTATGAAGTTGTTAAAATATTAGAATTTTCTGAGTGCCAGAATTATTTTTAAAACAATTGTTTATTACTATAAGAAATTCAGATATTTTCTGACAGATTCAACTATGTTGAAGTTTTCCTGTTTTTAAACTATTCTATGGCGTGTTTTAGTCTTTGGTGTCTTCTGTAACCTTGAAGATATTTCTTTTTAGATTCCAAAATGGTAAACTAAACCTGATTTGGAGTTGTGAGTGATTTTATATGATTTTATAAAATGGAATATCTCTGTTTTTCTTTTCCGCAGTTCCGGTAAACTACGTATTTGACTGTGGTCAAAAGGTCTTTAAGATAATCTAATTTTTTTGTAAAATTTATGAATGGAACTATACTCAATTAGGATTCAGAAAGTATAATAATAATAATATTTGGATTTGAAATAATTTCGGTAAAATTCGTGGAGTTAATTTATGTCTGTTTTTAATTTATAACTCTTCCTTAAATATGCGATTATTTTGAATTAAATCTGGAACGTTTAACGATGAATTTTTTTTTATGGTAAACTATAGTTATCTATTGTTCATGTGAGTTAACAATAACGACAAGTTAACGGTTAGATGTTCCCAAAATAATTTTTATGTATCCGCTGCGACAAAATTTCGGAATTGAACATAAATAAAGAATAGACAAAGAATTGGTTGTTTGGACTTGGGCCAAGTGTAGAAGTCTAGGATTGTTATTAAATGTAACATTTCGGATTTTGGGTTTGGATTTGGGTCGAAATCCAGGCCCGGAATTCGGGGTGTCACAGAATTCCATGGGTTAGTAATAAATATTCAACACACGGGAATCTGAGTTACCTTCGGGTAAGCCCCGACCAAAATGGTGTAAATGTATTCGACAAATAATACATTAACAAACACATGAATGAACAAACAAGTATTTCAAAATACGACGAGACGATGAACCTATGCAAATAGGAAAGAAAATAATAAACCAAGGCGCTGAGGGACTGGACCCACCGGCGGGCCAGTCACGTCGTGGCCAGTCCCACGCCCAATTTTAAATTTTATCATATTTTATCTATTTTCTTTGATCTCATGAAAATCCCTTCATTTGAACAAATATCCTTTGTTTTAAGGAAACTCCTCCATGGTGTTTCCTTCGCATCAAGGAAATAATATAAAATTGGGAAAGGTGTCATGGGACCATGTCTATTAGCCGGCCGGCTAGGCCCTAGTCATGGCCGTCCCACACCTCACGGTTCCTCAATATTTTATTATTATTTACCTAATCCCATGAAAACTCCTTAATCTCAAGATATTTCCTTAATCCCATGAAAAATAATATAAAATTAAGGAAACTCGTGTGACCGGGCCCTAGCCATCCGGTAATGCCCTAGATGGCCCCACATGTCCCATTTTATTATTATTATATTTTTCATATTTCCATAATCCCATGAAATTCCTTGATTTCATGATGTTTCCTTCAAATTATGAAAATTGCTTCAAATCATGAAATAATACATAAAATTAGTTAAAATCACGGGACCAGGCCCTAGCCGGCCAACCATGCCCAAGCCGGTCCCACACGTCCCTTATTTTTTTATTGTTATTTTTTATGTTTTCCTCATCTCATGGAAACTCCTTGATTTTAAAAAAACTCCTTGGTTTCAACAAACTCCTTGGTTTTATCATATTTCCTTAAAATCATGAATGTATCACAAAAAATTAGAGAAAACACAGTGGGACCGGGCACCTTGGCCGACCGGCCATGCTTTGATCATAGCTGGTCCCACACTTCATGATTCCATCATTTTTTTTTATTTTCCTTCGTATCATGAAGGTTTATGACGGTTTTAGCAAAAAATCCCTGATTTCTTCATATTTTCTCAAAATGTTGCTCAAACGCACACCAGACAATATCAAAATTCTCAGAACTAAGACACGAACATTCTGGTGACATGAGAATGTTACCTAGACCGACCAAGGTTAGCTATTTGGCTTGCAAGAAGCCGGTCCCATGTATTTTCACAGTTTGACCTAATTTGCCCAATTGCTCGTATTAGGTCCAAAACTCTTCCAAACAACCTGGAACTTTATGAAACGATCTTCATTCGATCTCGTGACCACCCAGGGACGGTTTCATATCCCCTTGGTCGGTCCCTTATATCTTCATAATTAATTAGGTTTTATCACCTAAGGTTCAGACGAGCATTATTTTAATAAATGATTAAACGAGCATTTAATAATCCTTTCATCAATAAATCAACTGGTCTTCATGAGACCTTGATATTTGCTCACGTAAACATATGGGCACTACATGGTCGACCCATAGTCCCATGTAGTCGGTACCTATTAGTTATGTGGTTAATTTTCAATAAACCATCAATAAATCATCAATTGATCAAATTAGGGTTTTGAGTCCAAGGTTCATAATTCCATATTCAAACACTAATAATTTTACGTTGATCTCATGACCAACATTTTATCATATTCGGTCCAGTTGCTAGTATTCTAATTTAATACTTTATTTTGGTCACGCTACCAATTTTCTATCAAACGAGCAATATTTGCTTAGATGAGAAATATTTGCTCAAACCAATGAATATTGGTTCAACTATCAATATTCAACAATTCATCAAATAAAAAACATTCGCTCAGATCAACAATATTTGTTAGTATTGAAATATTGATTCAACTATCAATATTCAGTAACTCATCAAACGAGCAATATTTGCTCAGATGAGTAATACTTGCTCAAATCAAGAAATATTGGTTCAACTATCAATATTCAACAATTCATCGAATGAGCAATATTTGCTCATTCCGTATTATATCCCTATCTCAACATACATGTTCAATTCATGAGTCTCAAAATATTTTAAAATCACGTTCGACTCAATAACACAAGGACTCATCGTTTCATGAAGTCATGAAGTCAGCAACTGACTAACTAAATACACGTTTGTCCTGCAGACTCCAAAATCACACGAGACATCAATCATGTCACATGGGGGATATCAGCTAGGGTTTTGGTCTGGTGGTCTACGGCACGTGTGTTCATACACATGATGAGAATGTGAGCAAGTCATGTAATCGGTTGGAGGAGTTAACAAAGTAGTGGATGGAAAATCAACCAAGTCTCCACACGTTGAGCAACTGGTTTTAACACGATTCTCACTTCCCTATTCTTTGATTCCATAAACTGTCACACTTCATGGGATCATGGTGTTTACGATTCTAGAAATATAAATAAATCTTTGAATCATGATTGAAACAAGGTACAATCTCACGTCAAACAAATAACACGAGATTAACAATCCAACTCTCAACTGAGCAAATTCAATCATTCAGAACTTATCTTATTTTCATAATATGCAACACACCTACTATCTTCGATCACCATTGATCTCACACAATTCTCAGCTTCCCTCCTACAGATCGACCCATCCTCTCTTGTGACCGAATTTAATCTGGAACAGCCATTGTCTTGGTTTAGTCCGGAGTACTACAGATTGATCTCTCGAATTCAAAGCACTCCCTTCTTACAGTGTATCTGTGTGAGGTTAAGCATTTCTCTCGGTTCAATGAGTCTCCTCCGTACGGTCATCTCCTCAATTCCGTAAAAACCAGCAAATCGTTTTTCCCCATCTACAGGATCCACACTCGTCTGAGGATCATGTCATATCTTGGATCTTCCTGATTATGTGAAACTTAATCTCTGTTTAGGTTGAACCTATTCTCACCTTGAGAGTGATGTATCCATAAGCATCTCTGAGCGTTCCTTCATGGTCTCTGATTGAGATAGGAGCATGAGTAGCTTCTTGTCGAGTAATGCCTGTGACTCTGAAGGTTTTCAGTGGAATATTATTGATGGAGATGTCAACATCGATCAACATTCTTCCAAATTAATTTCCTCTAAGATGAACTGTGGTAAGAAGTCCCCAATTGTGCATCTCCTTATCTGTGAATGAAGGTTCAAGGAATAATTCCAGGATGGACAGACGTCTGACATAATGTAATTTGGTGTTGTGAACATGTACTTCCTTTGTGTCTTAGACAGATAGAGCAATTTCATAGATACACCCGATCAACGATTGAACCGCTTTTTTGACTGGCTGTTCAGAGAGTGTAAAGGTTCTGACTGAGAGAGGATTATTGTGTAATCCTTCACTCCCCAATTGAATCCATTGTGGATCAACCGTATCTTTGAAGATGTGCTTCAAAATATTTCACTTACTTGTTGGATGATCGATGAACCTATGAAGGCAATACCTGAGATTCTCCATTCCTTCTTCAATTGGCTCTTTCCTGATGAACGACAATATTATTGCACCATCTTGAACACAGACTTCCAGTAACTCAATTACTCCTTCATGAGAAGAGAGAAGTTTGAGTCTGTCTGATCATTTTCCATTCGTTTATGTCGGATGGAGGTTTGTTCATTTCAGGATTGGTTATATTTTCTTCGCGCCTTCAGAAGAGCCTGGGATGTTGGAGAAGCGCTCTTATACTGTGTCTCAGCTTTCTTTTAATTCATTTCGGCAACAATAATGTTTGTTGACTAGGCGTCGGCTGCTTCGAGGTTTCTCCACCTTGCAGACTTTTCTCTTTTCATTAAAGCAGGTGCAGTAGTCGTTGATCGTTTGGATGCTTCATGAAGCTCTGAGAAAGTATGGAACCGGAGATTTTCCATCAAGGCTCTATAGACCGGGATCATTCCGTTGATGCACAAGTCTACCAGTTGTTGACCAGTGACATTCGGGTCATGACAATCCAAAGATTGGACTCTGAACCTCTTCACATAATCGCTGGGATGTCCATTGTTCTTCTGAGACATTCCTCCTAAGTCGGAGAGAGTAATATGCTCTGAAATGAAGAAGTATTTCTTGTAGAAGGCATTAACCATTTCTCCCCAACTAGCGATGCTCCTAGGCGCAATGTTGTTGTACCAGGTGTATGCCACCTGTCAGGGATTTTGAGAACTCCTTCAAACAAATGACATGGTTGTGTTCACGCTCTCCTAATGCTTTCAGGAATCGAGAAACATGTTCTCGAGTATTCCCCGTCCCATTGTAGAGTATGAAGGTTGGATAAGTGTAACCATTTGGAAGAGGGATTCTTTCCGTAGTAGCAGGATATGGAGGCTGATGACGATGGACTGATGGTGCATGGCACTTTCCCCGGCTCTCCATAAAATATTCCATATCTTCATGAGTGATGAAACTAGCAAGTTCAGGTTCTGCAGATTTTCGGGTTTCATCATCGTCAGGGACCAGAATAACTTCAGGATCCACAGTTGGAGTCTTGGAGATATTTCCTAATCTTTTAATTTATCCCGAGTTTTGTCTGACATCTTGTCAGTGAGAGTTTTGATATGGTTACATTATTCCTTCTGAGTAGCAGTCATGTCAGTTTGATTTTTAGCGACCACTTCCTGAATCTTCATGAGATCAGCGATGGTGGATGGATTTTCTCTGAGATCCTCAGGATGTCGACCAAAGAGAGGATGATTTTCGACATTAGTGTGAGGAGGAGTAGTGTCACCACCACTGTTGGAAGCATGAATAGTTTCTGGAATTTCATCGTTGTTGCTGGTGTTAGCGTTGTTTGTGTTAGGATTAGTAACTGATCCTGACCTAAGACCAACCATTTTGTGAAAATGAGATATTGTAACCGAGAGACTAATCTCCCACTGTGGTCGCCCATTTGTAGATGGGGAAAAACGGTTCGCTGGTTTTTTAGGGAAGTGAAGAATCAAGCGTGATGTCGAGACTCCTCAACTGATCAAACTACTTAACCTCACACAGATGCACTGCAAAGGGAGTGCTTAGATTCGAGATATGAATCTGTAGTACTTCGGCCTAAACCAAGTCAATGGCCGTTCCAGAATCAATTCGGTCGCAAAGAGGGAGATGGGTTGATCTATAGGAGGGAAGCTGAGAATTGTGTGGGATCAATGATGATCAAGGATTGTGGATGTGTTAAAGGTTTTTACAATAATTGGTGAACTGTTGAGTTTGAATAAGTTCTAATGGATTGATAAATTCTTGAGAGTAGTTACTCGAGAAATTCTATGTGGACGATTGCTGATAGCTAGTGATCATTCGTTGTTCTCAATCATGGATTCAAAGACTTATTTATATTGTCAGAGTTGTGAACACCTTGATCCATGTAAGTGTGACGATTTCATGAGTGGAAGAGTAGGCAAGTGGAAGATCGTGGTAAAGTCAATTCCATGTTGTATGGAGACTTGACGGATCGTGCACCCACTACTTTGCTAACTCCTTCAACCGTTTACACGACTTATGCACATTTCTCGTCGTGGATGAATCCACGTGCTATAGGCCGTCATACCAAAACCCTAGTTATTATCCCCAATTTGACGTGATTGATGTCTCACGAATCGTGGAGTCTACGTGATAGACGTGTACTTAGTTTGTCAGTTATTGACTGATTAGACAATGAGCCTAGGTTTTGTTGAATCAAGCATGTTTGAAAAATGCTCAGCGATTCGTGAATGTTAATGTTGTATATTCGACGAGTTGTTAAATATTGATGAGTTACTGAATATATGCAGATTATTCGAGCAACTGATCAAGTATTGCTCTATTCGACGAAATACTGATAAATTACTGAATATCGATGATTTGGATCAATATTCGAGCAACTGAGCAAGTATTGCTCAATTCGACGAATTACTGTATATTAAGAATTTGACGAACAACTGAGCAAGTATTTCTCAATTCGACAAAATAATGAATAGTGATAATTTGACGTGCAACTGAGCAAATATTGCTTAATTCGACAAGTTACTGATAAATTATTAAATATTGATAGCTGGATCAATATTTGAGCAATTGAGCAAATGTTACTCAATTCGACGAAATATTTATTGGTGGCGTGACCCAATGAAATATTAAAATATTGGTACATTACCAAATATTATATAATTAATCCCCGTGGATCAACATGAATTTATTTGGTGTTCGAACTTTCTCAGAATAATGATTTGTTGAGCGTTTGTTCGAATACCTTAATTTTTGATGAATTGCTCATTAGTTGACGAATTGCTGAAAACAGGTCATGAGCGAAGGAGGGACCGACCACATGAGACCATGGACGTCCATGTGATGCCCAATTTCTCGTGTGAGCGTGCATCAGGGTTCTCAGTTGGAGAGTTGGTGAAGGGATGATGATTAAGTGTCAGTTTCATCATTTATTGAATTATTGTTGCGTTCAACATTAGGTGATAAAACCTAGGAATGAATGATACGACCGACCAAGAGAGCATGGGACCGGATCTTGGTGGTCACGGGACTAGCTTTTTTCCGTTTGAGCAATCCCCATGTTGGTTGGAGAGAGTTTGGGCCGAATATGAGCAATTGAGCAAATTAGGTCAGAATTATGGGACCGGCTCTGTGCAAGCCCTAGGAATGACTTTGGTTGGTCATTAAGGCATGAACGTGTTACCATGGTGTCCGTGTCTCCGTACTGAGAGTTTCAGTATTTTCTGATGTGCGTTCGAGCAACATTGTGAATTTTCAGAAGAGTTTCATCTTGACTGAAATTATTGATTTTTGTTGGAATGAGCGTGTATGCTCAATTGATCAATATTTTGTAAATATTAAAATATGAGTATTTTAAAAATTAAAATTTTCGTGAGAGGCTAGCCGGTCATGTGACCATGTTGGCTTTTGAATTTTCATGATTTGAGCAACATTCGAGGAGTTATGAAGAAATCATGATTTTTTCTCAAACCAAGGAGTTTCATGAATTTGAAGAAAATAATAATTATAAAAGACTAGGGATTGCAGTGTGTGGGACCGACCATGGCTAGGGCATGGCCGGTCGGCTATGTTGCACGGTCCCATACTCCTTTCCCTATTTTATACTCCCTCCGTCCTAGTTTACTTGCCAAAATTAGTTTTTACACACAGATTAAAAAATGTAGAGAGAATAGATTTTTTTTCCAAAATTACCCCAAGGTAGTATTTATGATACATAGTTTTTACATGTCTAGTTTTCTGGTCTTTACTTGAAGAATTCAAAACAAAAAAAGATAAAGGATATACAGAGAGAGGAGAATTTAAAATTTTGTATAGGAAATGGAGTTACACAATTCTCAATAGTATGACCTGATTCCAACAGAGGGGTAAATTAGGATAAAAATTGGAAAAATATGAAACTTGGCAAGTAATTTAGGACAAAAAAATCCCCAATTTTGGCAAGTAAACTAGGACGGAGGGAGTAATATTATTTTCATGAATCCGAGATGTTATGGATAATCCATGAGTTTTTGTTGAAACCCAGGAGTTTCATGAAATTGGGGAATAATAATTATAAAAAGCTAGGGATTGTGAGGTGTGGGACCAGCCATGGCCGGCCGGCTAGGTTTCCCGGTCCCGCACCTTTCCTTTCCTTATTTTATTATATTATTATTTTTCATGAATCCATGAAGTTATGGAGAATTCATGAATTTTGCAAAAACAAGTAAAGTTGCTAAAATCAAGAAGTTCACAATAAAATCAAGAAGTTTTTCATAAGTTCATGAAAATAACAAAATAGGGAAAAATAATGAAGGAAGCATGGGGACCGGCCACGGCTAGGGAATGGCTGGCCGGCCGGTGGGTCCGGCCCTGGGCGCTCCTTATTATTTTATTAATATTTATTGTTTTGTCCTGTTTTGTGTAGGATTCCTCATCTATTCATGTTTTTGGGTGCTCGTTCGTGCATCCGGGTGCTCAGTCGTGCATCATTGTCGAGTACACTTACACCATTTTCGTGGGGCTTACTCAGGGATGGTCCAGATGCCCGGTTGTTGAGTATTTATTGCTAATCCATGAAATTCAGTGTAGAATAATTCATGAAACAAATCAGTAAAATGAGTAATTATTTATTATCAATTCATATGATCGGCAGTGGATTCAACTATGAACTTGGAATAATAAAACAGGCATTACCATTCCATGGGATTGTGGATCCGACCATATAATCGGAGTAATAAAATTATCTATTACCATTTCATGAGATTAGCGGTGAATTCGATCATGAAATTGGAATAATGAGATAATATAAATTATTATTGCCATTCCATGGGATCATGTCGTGGATTCGATCATGGTATAAGAGAAGATGTTATTTCCATTCCATGGGATCAAGCCGTGGATTCGACCATGGAATCGGAGAAATTGTTATTGACATTCCATGGGATCAGGCCATGGATTCGACCATGGAATCGAAGCAATAATAGATTATTTTGGGAATTCAGTAGTGAATGTCACGGCAGAATTAATCTATGTGCATAGTCAGGAGACGGCTAATATCCCGAAGGCGCTCTCACATCTTGAGAGAACGCCCGAGTCTATACACGGTCTCTCTACATAGTCTGGATCAGTGAGTGTTACTGTCCTGAAGGCATTGTTGTTCTCAATTCTTACGGAGAACCACCCAATCCTTTTTCTATGTAGAGGCGGGTCTCTCTCATGTAGTCAGGGAACAACGAGTATCACCGACGTCCTGAAGGCGTTAAGCCCCCTCAACAAATAATTATGTAGGAGGATCGCCCAATTCTATTATTCTACATAGAGGACATGATAAAATGCCAGAGATCGAACGCTCAGCTAGTGGAGGCTTTTTGAAAGACATATTCATCATGGCTTCGTAAAATATTAATCGTCACATGCCTGAATCCGTATCAGGAACATGCAGTATCATGATTTTATGGTGTTGACCTTTGTTTAAAATCCACCATCAACAGAAAGATACCATACTAGGTGCTCATTGTGTAGATCTCGACGAGGCCTTTCCGAATATATAAAATTTATTAATTTTCGACTTATATTTTGAGAGATATTTCATTTTTAAGTTTTTTTAATAATTAATGTTAAGAAGAGAGAAAATAAAAAAAAAAAAAACACGTGAAGCAGAGAGAAAATGGGTATTTTAGATACTTTAATATTTTTGAATAAATAAGGACCAAATGGAACTCCCCTTTTGTTGATGGATCAAATTAACCTGGGACCACATATAGGACCAAACGATTATTTTCCCATTAGGGAAAGAACATCCCGATCTTCAAACTGAGCACCGACTCTTAGAGGATAAGCATAATCGTGAATACTCGGAGTATACTGCATACTTTAGCTGGAAGCGATCCACGATTTTCAAAATGAATCGCGAGTCGAAACATGTGACTTCTCGGATCACGTATCTGGAATGAAGTCGTGATAATGCTCGTGCTGACTTGAAGGCTTCTAATCTTTCTAATCATGATCTTCGAGGGAAATTACTAAAAATCCGTGACGATAAGCGAGTCATGGACGTTCATAGGGCGTTTGGATACACATCCAGAAGTAACTTTTTGACCTCTAGAAGTTAAAAAGCAAGAAGTCAGTTTGGGTGTAGAATTTCAGAATGACTTCTAGAAGCAGAAAAGTCGACTTTTTGTGAAGCAAAATATCTGGACTTCTGACTTCTACTTCTGGAGAAGCATAAGTCAGAAGCAAAATTGTATCCAAATGCGCTGTGTGTGAAACTTTCCACGAAAACTGAAGATTTATCTGCGGAGCGTGACCAACTTTATCATCAAGATTCCATGCTTAAGACTGAATTAGATCAATATGATTATGAATATCAGAATCTCTTCACTGAATGTCAACATTTTAAGACGGAGAGTGACAATTCTTTGAGATCTTTAGAGAGTTATCGTGCCTCTGTCCGAGTGAGGTTGTATCTTAGTGGGTCGTCCTTATCTATTTCACATTTTTTTCTTGTTTGGATACTGATAAATTATACTCCCTCTGTTTCTTTTTAATAGGCTGGTTTCTACAAATAAATGTTTCAAAACAATGGGCTGGTTTCCTAATTGGGAAAATCAAATGTTAATTTTCTGGGACCACTTTTCTCTTAACTTCTTTTGATGATAAGTGTCATGTGGACTATTTCACTTTACTTGTTTTGCTGACAAGTGTCATGGGGACCATTTCACTTCACTTCTTTTATTGACAAGTGTCATGAGGACCACTTTCAATGATTAGTTCTCTTAATTTCCTTAAATTTCTCTAAAAACAAAACCATCCTATTAAAAAGGAATGGAGGGAGTATTTTTATTTTTGTCTTTTACAGATCTTACCGATAATTTTGGGATCGTTGAGAACGATCTGATCTTGCGGAGAGTACTAGTCATGATTCGAATATTTCTGGTGAAGTTCAGCGACTTAAGGAACAGATAATGAAGACTACTCAAAGCTACCAATCGCTCATGTCCGAGGAGAAGGAAAAGAACGAAGTGCTTTATAAGTTTAAAGCTACGGATCCATTGCAACTACCGTTAGTGCGGTTTATGATAAGGTTGAGAATATGCTTCCCAATTTAAAAACTAAACTTCAAGAGGCTTCCCCGGCCTGAAAAGCCATATGCCCTCTAAGTAGGCTATGTTTGATCTTTGGATTGTTTTTTTTTTTGGATTTTTGGGGTTTATACAATTGGATTTTTTGTTATTTTGGTTGTGGGTTTATAGGTTTTGATTCTTGCCGAATTATGTGTTGCCCCCTTTTCTATATGAATGGAATGTGTATATTTACAGTAAGTTTTGGGTATTGATTTATATGTACAAAGCTTGTTATTCTGTTACCCTGAATCATAGAAAAGATGATGAGTTATGTTTTATTCATATAGAAAAATCAATCATAGAATCTTCAGTGACAACACGTTTCCTAATGGAATGTGTATCCATACATTTTGACTGAATCATGCATTGTGCTTTGTCCATCCCGGTCAAGGGAAGTCGTAAGCAAGTGGATCCGATTAGCGATTTTGCTATTGGTTAGATATTTTAGTTGTATGGCATCTCTTTTCTGGGTGGATGTTTTTTTTTTTTTTCGGAAAGGAGAGGGGGTTAAGGATACCCCAACCAACAACAGGAAAAAAAAGAAGCAAAGAATAACAAAAACAGAAAAGAATACAAAAACCTCACACCCAACACAGGGTCAAACAAAACAGTTTTCAACAGTTCCTATTATAGATTTTTCCCTATGCATCTTCTTGTATGATCTTCTTCAAATCCTCAGCAAATGAGCTTGGAATGATCTCCACAAACTCTCCACTGAGAAGGTAACTGGCAATAAGGTCAGCTGCTATGTTGGCTTCACGCAGAGTATGCACCGCAGTGCAGGACTGACACTGACTACGGAGTCTTCTAATCGACTCCCAAACGTGATGACAAGACCAGGGAGGCTTTGGGTTTTCCTTGGAGAGATACGAAACCACAGTCTTCGAATCTTAACGAATGGAGACTTGTCTGCATCCAATCATAATAGCAAGTTTTAAGCCTGCTTCAACCCCTTGGAGCTCATGCAAAGTAATAGTGCCCGTAGTAGAGCTGCCAGCCACTGCACCAGAAGCTTCACCTTCTTCATTCCTGATGATGGCTCCAAAACCCGCACCGTTCCCATTTAAAGCTCCATCTGTGTTGATTGCAACCTCCCCAATTCTCGGTTTACTCCAAGTAGTAGTAATCTTCTTTTGAATAATGAAAGTAGGCCTAAAACCCCAAATGGCAGGCAGAATTTTGTGTTCATTATTATCCGTCATACAAGTATCAAAGGAAGACATCTTAATCCTAACTTCAGCACAAATAAGCTGCAGAAGCATTTCATGAGAAACATATTTTTGAGTGAAAATTCTTCGGTTCCTTTCACCCCAGATATGGTAAATGCAAGCATTAAAAGCCAGTTTCCTTAAGGTACCGATAGACTTATTTCCAGATATATGAGTCACACTCCATCGAGTTTGAGTATCCCAATCCGGATGTCTTGAAGATCTTAACCCCAGAAGGTGGTAAAGTCTTTCCCAGATGTTTACCGAGTATGAACAATTAAACAGCAGATGAAAGTCATCCTCTAGCATATGATTGCACAGAACACACATTGTATCCACTTCCATGCCACAAGAGAGGATTTTAAATCTTGTATTTAAACCTCTATGCAGAGAGACCCAAACTATAAAACAGTGTTTCGGAATGCAATGAGAGAACCACACTAGAGACTGCCAATGTATCTTAGGGACATTACCCCTCAGAGCATTATAGGTGTCTCTAAGCGTGAACTCACCAGTCTTCCCTGCTGTCCACACTACTCTATCCTCAAGAAATTGATCATTTTTTACGTTAAGGATATCTACATAATTATTCCCTATAGCATTCATCAGATTTGGAGAAATACTCCAATTTCCATTGCACAGCAAGTTTCTCACAGTAGCATCTAAATGAAGTAAGGAATCATACTTTAGGTGTTGAGGAAAAATGCACAGAAGGTTACCTTGTGGAAGCCAGTTGTCCTTCCAAATCTTGGTTTTCTCTCCATTACCAATCAGGTGGAGAACAAAGGGGATAGCTATCTCTCTGTGATCCAGAATACGCCTCCAACACCAGGAAGAGTCCGCTGGAGGCTTTAGGTGCCAAAACTCCTTACCTTTAATAAAGTTCTTTTTGACCCATTCTACCCAGATTGTAGGCTTATTGGATACAATATCCCATATATGACGAAGGTTAGAAGCAGTGTTGGTAGTTTCTATACACCTAATGCCTAGACCACCTTCACTATAAGAGAGACAAGCAATTGGCCACTTAACCGCAGGCTGCTTATAAAGAAGATTGTATCTGAGAATACTTATTGCCCCCTAATTGAGGCATTCGCCTGGAGTGTTCAAGATTGTATCTGAGAATACTTTTCCATGTAACCTTAGTTTACGAGTCATAGTCTTGATGATCCGAAGTAGTAGAAAGGACATTGAATTGATAGACGTGAGACGAATGTCATTGATTGGTGAGGATAATCATTCCTCTTCAGAGATGGATACAATTAGCGCGACGCGCGTCTTCCTCTTCTGATTGAAATTTTTTGCATGGTCACGATTCCGCATCATGCCTTTTCCTACGGGTAGTAAAGCTTCAGATATCTGGCATTCCATGGGTGTTGTATGACTTCTCCTTTTAGATTGCGTAAATAATATGAGCCCTTTCCAGCTATGTCATGAATCGTGAATGGTCCGCTGCAATTTGGTGCTAGTTTGCCCCACTTTATATTTTTCTGATATATCGGGATCTTCCTTAAGACGTATTTCTCTTCTACAAAATTATGTAGTTTGTCTCTTTTGTTGTACTCCCTAGCTAACTTTCGTTGGTAGTTTTCCATCTTCTATAATGTTGTATCCCTTCTTTCCTCCAAGTCATCCAGCTTCTGTAACATGAGGTCCGCTATGAGATTATTTTCCCATGCCTCCGTGCGTGTAGTTGGGAGTATGATATCAGTAGAGATGATCGCCTCTGATCCAAATGTAAGTAGGAATGGAGACTCTCCAGTGGCTTCCCGTCTCGTTGTGCGATAAGCCCATAACACGTTATGTAGTTGCTCGCACCATCTGTTCTTGTGTTCATCCAAAAAAAAAATTGAGGTTGAGAGCAATCATTTTGTTTGTTGCTTCCGCTTGACCGTTACTCTTTGGGTAGATAGGCGTGGATTTTTTTTTCTGGATATGGAAAGTGTTACATGTCAATGTTCTGTCAACTGCTTTCCGTTGTCCGAGATTATTGCTGCCTGGATCTCATATCTATAAATGATATTTTCCCAAATGAAAGTGAAAACATCAATGTCTCTAATGCGAGCCAATGCCTTGGACTCTACCCATTTGGTAAAATAATCAGTAGCTATATGATCAAGTATCTCCATTTTTTGGAACCTTCGATGAATGGTCCGACTATGTCGATCCCCGTTTCACGAATGACCACGTTGGTCGCGTACTTGAGCATGGTTGGCCAATAATATCCTTGCATTTGTGCTATATGAACCAATGATCTTCTTACACCGTGGTTTCCAGCGTCTCCATAGTGAATGTCCTTGAGTATGAATAGCCATTCGGTCCTGGATAGGTATCTCAGGAGTGTCCCCAAAAATGATCGTCGGTACAATATCCCATCCCTTATCTCGTATATGGCGTACTTCGATTGAATCTTTTGTGCAGCCATTGCTTATGCATGAAGAGTTCCGTCAGCTAGGTATGAGTGTATTGGTTCCCGCCAGTCGTCTTCTCCATTGTAGTATGGATCTTCCATTGATAGGTATGGATGTGTTGGTGAGCCGTCTTGTGGTTCGTCCTCTTGAATGAAGTCACCCACATCTTCATCCATTTCTTATTCGTCTATTGCTAGGGTTGTGACCAACTGAACTAAAGGTTCATACACCCTACATATCTTAATGCTAGTCACCTTCTCGTCTCACAACATTGAGTATAGGAATGCTAAGGCGTCTACATGTCTGTTGTCCTTTCTACAAAGATGTTGAAAGACGACATTTCCTATTTGGTTTCCAGTTCCTGAGCTAGATGCATATATACATTCAAGGTTGCGTTGTGAGCATTGTATCTTAGTTCGATCTCTCTAACCACCAACTATGAGTCACTCGTAATGGGAACATTTTCGATTCCCAGCTCCAGGGCGAGACGTAGCACGTGGATCACAACTTCATATTCCATAACATTGTTGGTCTGTTTACCAAATTCTAATCTGAACACGTTGACCATTCGATCCCCTGCTGGCGTGCCTATGACAATACCGATACCGACGCCTTCTCGGTTACTTTATCCGTTTACGAATATCTTCCACATTCTTTTATTTGACGTCTTAAGAATGTCAGACGTATGATCTTCGTTGTTGTCTTTTAATTCAGGGATGTTGTCTACCTCTTGATCTACCTTGAGTGGTAGATCAGCAAGAAAATCCCGCCAAGACCTGAGATTTGATTATTGTTCTTTTTTCAAATATAATATTGAATTGTTCGATTTGGGCGTTCCACTTCGTGACTCGTCCCGCCTTGTTTGAACTATTTAACATCGCGTCAATCTCATCTCTGGTCAAGACTCTAACGTAATGGGACAAGAAGTACGTTCTCAATTTCTGTGTTGCGAAGACCAATGCTAAAATAAGTTGTTCACTCTTCGTGTAATTTCTTTCTTCCGCATTGAGGGTCTTGCTGACGTAATAGATTGGTTGTTTACCATTGTCTTTGGTTCTGACTGACACATCACTGACTTCATTTATAGTGGAGTCTAGATACATGACTAACACCTCTTCTGGTTCTGGCTTCCATAGGATGGGGATGCCTGCCAAATATTCCTTTATCTTCTGAAAAAACCTTTCAGAGTCGTCTGTCCACATAAATTTGTTCGCCTTTCGAAGTGTGTCTAAGAACGGTTTAAAGTAGTCGAATGATCGCAAGATGAATCTGTTCATTGCTGCCAGCTTTCTATTAAATTTTTGTACCTCCTTCAGGGTTGATGGTGACGGAATTTCTATGATAGCCTTTACCTTTGCTGGATCTACCCCGATTCCTCTCTGCGTGACCAGATAACCCAGGAATTTTCCCGACGTGACTCCAAAGGTGCATTTCTCTGGGTTGAACTTCATACGATATTGTATCATTGCTTTAAAAATTTCTTCAAGGTATTTGACATGATTTGCAGACTTCCTGATTTTAACTAGCATTTCATCGACATATACTTCCAATGTCTTCCCTATCCATTTTGCAAACATGGCATCGACTAACCTGTGGCAGGTTGCCTCAGTGTTTCGTAGGCCAAACAACATTCTGGTATAGTAGTATAATCCTCTAGGGGTAAAAACGCGGTGTGCTCCTGATCTTATTAGGCTAGAGCGATTTGATTGTATCCTGAATGACCGTTCATGATTGATAGTATTTGATGTCCAGACGTAGCTTCGACCATTTGATCGATGTTTGGTAACATATAGCTATCTTTTGGACATGATTTGTTTAGATTGTTGAAGTCGATGCAAATCTCGACTCCATTGTTCTTTTTAGGTACGATTACCATGTTTGAAATCCACGTAGGGTATTTGACTTCCTTAATGAATCCTGCTTCTAATATCTTTTCCAATTCCTTCTCTACAGCTGGTATTATGGGGCGGTTTTTCGGATATTCTGGCGGACCGGTGTCGTCCCTGGTTTGATTTTCAGTTGGTGGCTGACAATACTCGGGTCGATTCCTAGCATATCATTCATGCTCCATGCGAATACGTCTTTATACTTGACTAACAATGTTGTGATCTCATTATCTTGATCCTCAAGCATCATTGTTACGATTTTTATCAATCTTGGAAGCTCTTCCGATTCAATGTTAACGTTTTTCGTCTCTTTGACTGTGGTGAAATTGCTCTTTGGCTCCCCGAGGATTGGAGCCTTATTTAATTGTTATTTGCGTCTGCCCTCATCGTCCTTTGTTCTTGATGTACTGGCAATCATGCTAGGATCCTCCTTGTTAGGAGATACCGACTATGTTCGTCTTGCGAAGAAGCTCTGATGATTCTTTGTATTTTTCTTTGTGGCCCATCATTTCCTTTCCCTTCGTTAGCTTTCACTTTTTTCGGTGTTGATTCCGAGATCAGTCGCATTGCATTTGCGGGATGCATCTTGGTCGCCTTTGATCTCGCTCTCCCCTTCTAGTGCAGGTAATTGCAAATGCTGGTGGTAGGTTGAAGCTACGCCCTTAAGTCGATGGACCCAGTACCTTCCCATGATCGTATTGTAAGGATATAGAGCGTTTACGACACTGAATCTCGTGATCACCCGCAACGATCCGACCTTGACTTCCAAGAATATTTATCCTTTTGGTTTGGATACGGATCCGTTAAAACCATATATCACCAGCTTGTCATTCTATCGTTTGCGTATTCTATATTTTTATAAGGGTCGTAAAACAAGACGTTGAGCGAGCTTCCCCCGTCAATAAGGATCCTAGATACATTAAATTCGTCTACCAGAAGGGTAGTACGAGAGGGTCGTTGTGGGTCTCGATGTTCTGATACACATCTCGGTTGAAAATATTAGCGGGGCGGCCATCCAGTCTTCCCATGGTTCCGCCACTGATTTTAAAAATTTCATGATCCAAGACCCTTTTGCGTGCCCTTTGGTTCAGATCCGCTACCATGGTCATCTCTACCTCCATGACGTATGATATGGTGTTAACGTACTTGTGCCAATTCGGGAGTCGTACATGTTCATCTACAGAGTTTTTCGTAGTGGTCGCGGCTAAATCAATGTACTCCTTCAGGCTTCCTTCGTTTATCATATCATAGATTGCATGTCTCAGGCAAGGTAGTTAATATCATGTATCGGCCGGGTCCGATACACCTATACAAAAGATAATATCGGTTTTTATTGGTGATACATTACTAAAACTAGAATTTCAAATATTTATAGAACCATAGTAAAAAAATAATAAGAATCATGCATATATCTCAAATTTCCAAAAATACAAGGTGGTTTATTAGCCAACATTTTGACTGTTGTCCTATTATGCCGGTAAATCTTTCTTATTTATCCTTCACTTTTATCTTTTACATTTCCCTACCTTGCAATCGAAATATGTTTTCCATCTTATATCCTACCATATAGTCGTTGATTTTATATCATAAATATATTATGACTTTTTACCTTCTCCAATTGACGTTGTACTTGTTTTTAAAGACTAAATGCATGTTGATAGAAAATTTATTCACTGAAACTGATATTATCAGTGTATAAGTAAAACTGATATATCGGTTAGTACTGACCTGTACAACCGATAATATCTGTAAGGACCCTCAAGCTCTTCAACGCTATTAGACCATTCAAAATATGTCCTAGCCGTTAATTACTCGATTAGTTTAACTCGAACAATAATTATTAGAAATTAATCTAACAACGATCTAGATATGAAACTAGTTCCGTTAGATATAACTTGAGAAGATATGCGAAATGGACTACTTGAACGTGTCATTCGAACACCGGACGAAGAAGAAATCACCGGATGAGTATGAAGGGAATATTAATTATTTTATAGTCAAACCGACCTGGCTTCCCTTATCAAATTCTTGGGTGCCTTTATAATTATCGTTAGCCTTATCTGCACCCTGTCGAGAAGATAAGTCTTCTTTATTTTCTTCTTCTTCTTTCTTCTTTTCTTTTTTTTTTCTCTCTTTCTTCTTATTTTCCTTCCCTGCGATTCAAAGAAGAAATCTCTGGTGAGAAAACCTTACAGAAAATTAGTGAAACCAATCGTTCGAGTGTGCTGTTGATGAGTTCATAGTTGGGTTTGTTTAGAATTCTCGATTGAGATGAAGAGAAGTGTTCTGTGATAATTAGGGTTTGAGTTTGATGTTGGGTTTATTTGGAAATAGATAAGTTAACAGTTGAAGATCAAATGGTTATTGCAAGATTGAAGTTGTAGTGTTGTATTGAAGAAGAATCGAGGTATTAATGATTCTGTGAAGAGTTAGGGTTTTACTAGAATGGCAGAGAAGATTCAAAAGATGAAATTGATACTGTAGAAGACTAATTGAAGATGGGTTTAGATGATTGAGGAAAGGGTTGAAGTTAATTAGAGGTTATGGAATTGTTCATGAAGAATTATTGAATTAGGGTTTCATAAGAACAACTCAGGGAGGCTGTGTGGTAGTTGTGTAGGACCAATAATTTCTCAAAGTTCATTGATTTGTGCAAGGAAAATTTACATGTTACATTGCTTTAGGTTTTGTAGCTTTACGAAATGAACAAGAAATATTTACTAACCTCGTCACTCAAACAAGGAAAATGGTTATAAATGAATCTGTAACGTAACTCGTTATCCTGATAGGAAAAGTGAAAGGACCATTAGAGATTTATTACAGCCTAAGCAAGAAAATATATAACACTACTTGATTATTTTTTTTGATAGTAAGCCATGTACAGTACTAAATTTATTTGGATAATTACCTAATGTCCCATGACAATTGGTGCATTCTGGAGAACGAAGTGTAAGAAATTATCGGCTCTTTTTAGCACCTGTGATAATTCTTCTACTGATGATGCTTGTGTCTCGAGCAATTGGATGTTTTCTTGTATCTTCTCTTCTAATGCCTTCTCTTTCTGCAAGCTTTCCTCTGACCATTTTTCTAGTTGCTTCGCCTTCAACTTCCAGTATTTAACTGTGTCAGCATCTACTTCGACTGGATTTTCTTGAACAATAATATCCAGTCTCCTCCTAGGTGCAGCTTCGTATATATCATAATATCCTTCAAATATAAATACCAGGCGTTTATCACCTAGACTTGCTTCGTCAAATCGATGTTCCTCTTGATCTTGAACATCTAATTTCTTGAGCTCAATTTCTTGCCTTCGTTTAATTAAGATGGCACGCTCTTCCTTGAGACCACGAACAACATTATTCTGCTTCTGTTCCCCGCTCTTGACAAGGTTATTCAACTAAATCGGCCCTTTCCCGCTGTAACTTGTCAATTCATAAAGCCGCTTAAAATCCACTATGAGAGCATCCTCAGTATTTTCGTTTCTTTCTAACACACCTTGATTCAATCCAGGTTTTTCGATATTAAATTCATATAGATCTTCAGGCTACATGGATGAAAGAGGTACCTCCATGTCCATTTCTACAAGATTGTTATTCCGCAAGCAGCGAACATAAAATATCTATTATAACATCAGTCACTACACCAAAACGGCCATTTAGGGACCTTTATAAACGTTGCGCACAAATTTTACAATGGAAATAAACGTTGGGAAAACGGCGTTGCGCATTGGTGTGCAACACATATTATCCGTTGCACAAATTAATTTGTACAACGCTTATAAACGTTGCACAACCGTTGCACATTTTCTTATTTGTGCAATGTATAAATAATTTGTGCAACAGATATAATTTATAGAATAACACTTTTGTGGTTCCCATTTTGATTTTGTCAACGTTTTATTTATTTGGTTACAGTTACATCCGTTGCTCATTTCCGGTAATTTGTGCAACGTATAATTATACAACATTTATATCCGTTGCAAATTAATTTTCAGGTTAAAAAAAGTTACCGCCGACACATTTTTCGGCATATTTCTGCTCCTGAATTGATATCGACCAAGAACAATTATTGATCATCACAATCCATCAAGAACGAATCATATATCAACAGAGTAACAGAGTAGAGAGATGAACTTAATTACCATAAACCCATACAATATTAAACAACTTGTGGAAAATCCCAAATGTTATAAACACAAGTTTCTGAATTTGAAACTATGAAAACCTAACCTTTTGTTGTTACATTTTGAGAAGTTTTTCCATTCCAAGCACTACCACATGTAGAAGAACATTAACTCAATCCTGCAAAGTACAAGACAAAATTAGAATCCAATTCTGAACTGAAAGAAGCTACCACATATGTGATGTATGTATGGACAATTTTGGGAAAGAACGGGAGAAATAATTTGGTGTGGAATTTGCTATACCTGTATAGTCAATGTGATCGAATAAAATTATCGGTAGAATGCTATACTATACTACAAGAGAAGCCCAAGACTGCTGAAGCTTCACTAATAAATTCTTCGATGAATGCCTGCAGGCAAATGACAACACTTGATCAAATTATAGAAGAAAAAAAACATGTACCATCAAATATTTGATAAACCGATCCTCTTTCAAAGAATTTCATTTGCTCTTACCGGAATTATATATGCCGAGACATGATTTCATGTTCAGAATTAAAGGTTACATTCTACATAAGTAAGACTACGCAATCTCTCCATTCAATGAGTGTGTAAACATCAACGGACCTTATCTTAAATATGTTATGCAACTTCAGGAAAAATAAGAAACACTACCATAGACGAAGAAAAATTGTAGGTTCCAATATTCCATCCAGCTCGAGAATCGTACCTAGCAAAACTGATATCTGTAGAACAAGCATATTCTTAAATAGGCTGCAACGAATCCAAATTCTACAAAAATAAGAACTTAGGTACTCAAATGTTTTCATTTCTTGAAATTAGAAGACAACTACCTGTAGGTATAGAATAAGTCGATAGAATATCTTCACTTGCTTTCCTTGCATTTTTAGTTTGTAGAACAACTACCCTGCACATGGATAGAAAGCTTCTAACCATTAGATATAGTTAAATGAACAAATCAGGAGGTGAGAGTTCAATAACCTTATTGTAATCCAACTCAAACTTCAAAAATTCATCATCATATTTCTGAATAAATTTTCAAGCAAAACCTATAAACAAGTTTGCATAATAGAAAACTAAGAAATCTGAGTTGCAAGGACTATTCATGTTACATTTTTTTTTTGCAGTCAGTAGTGTCCTGACTTGAGTATGCACGATCCCCTCATACCCAATGTTAATGTCCGCCGCAAGCACCTGCCAAATTATAAAATAGTAGTAGTAAGCAATCAAAATCCTTAAAGTAAATTCCTAGATGATCTCAACCAATAACAAAACAAAATTGAAACTTGCGTCAACCTTTTTATCCACCTCAAATGGTGTCGCAGGCAGGCACTACCCGTCTCGATATTACTCCTAACTTTTCATCTTCTTCTCCATAAATTCACTTCTACATACAAGTTATTTATACTAATCAAAAATCAGAAGACCAGCATCATAATAGACTAGCATAACAAATGTATATATAACTTGTACATTCCTTTAGACAAAATATAGACAACTGTCCTAGTTCAAGAAAATCCTTGATTTAGTATCATGAATTTCCATTCTTTTCGTCGAAGGATAAATAACTCCTCCAGCCTACTAGTTAAGTTACAGTTCACAAGAGAAAGATAAGGACATGTAACTGCTCGACTCCACTAGAAATGTAGTCTGAAAAATAATTCTATGTTTTCTGGATAAACTTATCCACAAATAGTTATCCCTTCAGCTTCTGCATAAGGAAAAAAAAAAGAATGAGAGCGAATTTTGGACATAAAACCCTATCCTAGAACTGGTTGAAGTTTTAGCATTTAAACATGTTTATACAACTATACGTGTACCTTTATATTGCCCTTCCGGGAAGATGATTGTATGTGAAAATTTGTGCAACGGATAGCTGCAGGCAACGTTAACATCACAAAATGGTTGTTTTGGTCCACATATGTGATAAATTTATGGCCAATTTTGGGAAAGAACAAGTGAAAGAATTTGGTGTAGAATTTGTATACCTATAGAGTCAATGTGATCGAGAATCTCGACCCTCTTGGTAGGTTGGTCAAATCTCATCTCAACCATGGACTAAAAGCAAGATTTTCGGCAAGATATCGGTCATTTCGGCCAAGATCGACAACATTAGCAATTTGGCACAGAGCACTCACTGAAGTTACATACTAAGGGCACTCACTTTTTTTTTCTCTTGCACGCAACCGGCTATAAAGTAAACTGGGGTCGGTGAAAATTTGTTACTTGTTGCGTATGCGTTCTAGTGACGGTGTGCACTGTGTACTAAATGGACCATACGATAAAGGAATCATTTTTTTTCCTTTATTTTCTAAATTTAAAGCAAGTGGGGGGAAATTGATACTTAAAGCTACAATAGGTGGAAAATGATATAACATGATGGGTAATGCCTAAAAGAAACGACAGCGCATGGCGCGGGCCTTACTTTGTTTATCGAACACATCAATTGGTGCACATCACGAGATGCCTATATAAAAAATCAAAAGAAAAAATAGGTTGTAGTGGAAGATAACAATGTAAGATGAACAGATAGGAGTACATACCCCATATATAATATCCCATGGACATCAAGCAAGAAGGTCCAAGATGAAAATCGATTTCAAGTAACTGCAGTTCAGCACCAAATTCATTAATATATGTGCATAAAACATAAACAATTTCATCAACAATACACCAGTAAATGCCTTTTTCCAAGCGAGGAACAGGAAACAAACCGGAGTGCAATCTTCGTCCGCTTGGAAACCATACGGTAAGTTTGTGGGTCTCTGAAAGCTACAAAGAATTGAATGATAATATCGAGTCAAATGAAGAATTGAATGATAATATCTAGAATTTTAAGAACTCATAAAGTAGGTTTGCACTAATAAATGTAGAATGTCTTTGCCTGTAAACTTAGTAGTAGTAGTAGTGGTGGTAGGTGCTCCTAGCATATATAGACACATAAATTGTGGAGCATTATTGCTGCAAAAAATGCAAAATTTTGACTTATGAGATTTATAACTTGTTTTGTAGTGGTCATAGTTGTAGTACCAGAATATCGCCACAGCAATATTCTAGCGAGGTTAACAACATTTTTGCGAGCGTCACAGCGAGTTCTCCAACAACACTTTGCGAGTGTCATAAAATAATGACGTAACAGTTGACGATGGAAGAAACACAAAAATAACATGATTAATTGGCGATGGATACAATGCTTGCGGGAAGGAATATTATAGCTATTGAGATAATATCGCGAGTGATATCCGAAATTAGAGGACAACTTAGCTGTCACCCATTATGTAATTTCCTATAAATAGAGATCTAATAGATTCAGGAAAGGATGATGTATTTTTTATAGTTGAGAGAGTCTTGAGGAGAGAGACAATTTGAGGAGAGAGAGATATTTTGCAGAGAGATTTTTAGAGAGAGAAAATGTATTTTTCTTTATCATCTTCTTCCCCAAAACTAGATTTAGAACTCCATTAATGGAGATTATCAAATGTAAACTTAAACGATTATAGTGAAGAATCATGGATGTAGATCATATTGATCGAACCATGTAAAAATCCATGTGTCTATTTACAATTTTTAGAATTTTAATCATACTTTTAATATCAAATTGGTTTAGATCAAGAGATTATTATCAAGATATTACAAGGGGTGTGTTGTGGGAAATCCTGCAACTACATTTTGGCGCTAGAAACACTACCTTCTTGTTGGATTGAAGAAGATCTAAAGAAATTAGCAATTATTGAAGATGAATTCGACTGGATTTATGAGATACAGGGGAAAATATGGAAATTTTGGGAAAAGAGCGATGAAGAACAACCAACACAATTTAAGAGAAATGTTTACAGAGAAAGAGAATCATAAATATTGGGAAGCAGAAGCAGATTCGAAGAAATCTTTATGGGAATGAAATGAAATGAATCGGCATCAATTAATTGTTTAAACAGGACAAATTGTTTCTTATCTCTTTAATTATATGTTAATAATATGGATCTGGAAGATTTTGAATTTTTTAACTATCAAACTTTGTTTTTCCCAAAATTTGTTGTTTAGTTGATATTTTGAATTCAAAAGAGTTTTGATCATAAATTTACATCCATAAACCTTGAATTTAATCATAATTTTGATCGTATAAACAACTAATGTGAACATGATTTTTGTGATTGAATTCAAAGATGAAGGAATCAAAAGCTCCAGTGAAATTTCTCTTTTGCGATAAGATGCGTTCACCAACTTATCAATACACAACGTCAGCGAATAAATGGATTAAACCAACACCAGCATTTTAACAGAAATTAAGATTCCAACGGAGGAGAAAGCACAAAGGACAAAAACAACACAGTAGATAGAAGAAGAAGACTAATGATTTATTCACCAAGTACTTCATCAACAATCGCGAATAAATCAAATGAAGTTACACCAACAAATAATAATACAGGACAAAATCTCTTCTCTTTTCTAAATTTATATTCAAAAATTACGTTTAAAAAAAAATTAAATAAAAAATCGTACTTTTTATGTTATGTGATTTTAAAAATAAAATAAAATTGATGATTATCCTTGTTTTCAATTTTATGAAGTTGATATAAAACTTGCATTACTCTTGGTGAATGCTCGCAGGGAATGAACTCTCGCAAGAAAGAAAGATAAAATTGCATGGCTAGAAAAGAAAATGGAAAGAGACAAAGAAAAAGCTTATACAAAGGACAACTAAAAAGAATAAGTTATGAGAATCTCGCCACTCTTTCACAAGTTGAAGACAGTACAGTTGGTCAAACCAGAAGTGTACAAGTTTAAGGTCACGGGATCAATTCTTGATTCTCGCAAGTTTATTTTTATTCTGCGAGATTTGCAAGTTAGCCTTTGATTATTTCGCAGAGAAATCTCACAAGAAATAGAACTAGCACAGTTGATTGAGAGGCTTGAATGCAAGCAGCAGGTCGCGGGATCAATTCTTGCTTTTCGCAAGTTTATTTTTGTTATGAGAAATTCTCAAGTCTGCCTTTGATTATTTCGCAGATAAATTTCGCAAGAAAGAGAACTAGCACAGTTGGTTGGGAAGCATGAATGTAAGCAGAAGATCGCGGGATCAAATCTTGTCTATCGCAAGTTTATTTTTGTTATGAAAAATTTCTACATAATTGTCTCATGAACAGTTAAACTTTGATTACTTCGCAAGATCTTTGATTAATTCGCAATAGAGGATTAGCAAAATTGGTTAGCGGCGAGAAGAAGAAGTTTAATATCGCAAGATCGAATCTCACCGCAAAAATATTTTTTCACGATTTTTCTAAAGTTTCCTGACGAGAGGATAATAATAGTAAGATGATGATAGTAGAAATTTCTATCGCAAACAGAAGCTAGCACAAATGGTCAATAGCGAAGCTAAGAAGTTCAGTATCGCAGGTTCGAGTCCCTCGCCAAGCATACTTTTTCTTTTTACTCATTTTTGAACTTCAAGGAGCGAAGAAATGGAGTAATATATCATAACTAGGCCTTTCTTTCGCAAGCAACAAATAGCCCAGATGGTCAGAGAAGAAGTGCTGCAAACTAGAAGACTTGGGTTCGAATCTCCCTTCTCGCAAAGAATTTTTTGCGATGTTTTCTTCTAATCTCGCAAGAAAAACATATACTTCACGAGAGACGGCAGCCACAGAAAATCACAAAAAAGCTAAGTACCACTTCCTTGAATATTCTACTTACAGAAAATGAAATTTTTTAATTTAATAGAAGCGATACAATCGCAAGATTTCAAAGAACATTTCTAAGATTTATAATATTTCAAAAAAAATTAATAAACTTTTGATTCAATTTTCCAAAAGCGATATAATCGCAAGATTTCTAAGATTTCAAAAATTTTTGATTTGATTTACAAAGAGCGATACAATCGCAAGATTTCACAGATCTCTCTAGAATATTTCTTTTATAGAAAAAGATTTTTGATTTAACAACGTGATACAAGCGCAAGATTTCAAAGAAGATTTCTAAGATTTCAAAAGATTTTAAAGAATATTTACTTCCAATATGATGTTATGAGAATGAAAGAAGAAATGAAAGAATAAAGAAACGCAAAGCTATCGCGAGAAACGCGAATACAATTTCGCAGAGACATAAGAATGGGACGAACCTTTATGGTGTGCACCCTAGTTCGCGAATACAATTTCGCAAGAGGAAAATGTAAGACCTAATAATGCGTCATATAAGGGGGAATCTCTTTACATGATTCAGAGGTAAGGTTATACCGCTGCTGGATCCTGAGTCATGGATATGATGGGGTTAAATAAAACCTATCCAGGAGAGGTACCTTGGATTTCCAACTTTATAAGGTTATACCCTGGTTGGACGACCGAGGGTCTCTTCTAAGAAGTGCAGAGTATGACCAAGGTGCCAAGGTACACGGTTGAGCCAAGAGTGCCCGGGACGGACGAACCTACCATGGACATTCTTGGTAAGTCTTGGTTATGATGCACTTGGCCTGAAGAAAACCCCACTTAGGGTGCAGTCTTGTAACTATAATCCATATAGGCATAAAAGACAAGAGGCTGCGAAAACAACTGGTTGTTGGTAAATCCGGATGGGAGGAGATAGTCTTGTATGGCCGATGTGCCCTCCTTGAAGGGGCAACCATGGGGGAGATAAGGGCGACACCCTCCATTAGGGAGCTGATAAGTGTCTTAAGACGGCAATGTCATGGGGCTTTATGATCGCAAGAACATTTAGGCTTGTCATATTGTCGCGTGACGTAAATTATACAGAGGCAACAAGCCACAAGAGAAAAGTTAAGATGAGATCAATGGGTTTTTACATGAAAATGTAAAGACGTCCTGCGATTTCATCGCACGACGGAAATGTCATGAGGCTTTGATCTCGCGAGGGAACTTAGACTTGTCATATTGTCGCAATTCAATCAAAGAATAAAGATAAGGAAAGATCAATGGGTTAATACATGCAAATGTAAAGACGTCCTGCGATTTTGTCGCAGAAGCAAAAATTGGCAAAATAAGACCTTTAACTAGGAAGGAAAAATAAGACCAATAGAATAATCTCAAACTTAACTATTTTCTTCTAAGAATACAGGAAAGATTTGTTCATCGCAAGATAGATAGAAAGTACTATTTAGAATCTCTCAGAAATACTATTCAGAATTTCTCATAAGTATTATTCAGAGTCTCTCAAGAAGATTATCTATAATCTCGCAGAACTATTCATCGTGGCACTATTCATCACAGCACTATTCAGTCACTATTTCAGAATCTCGCATAAACATTCAGAAACTTGCAAACTCATTCAGCATTTCGCAGATTATTCCAGAATTTCGCAGGAAATTTGATTATTTCGCAGAATATGATTATTTTATTGAAAGAGGCAGAGGCAATTCGTTCATTTAACATTTTCTCAGGGATTCTTCCTTCATAGATAAAGAACAGAGGCAACTATGGATTACCAAGAAAACATTTTATGTTCTTTATCTACTCGGCAAGAATCATTTCCAAAATGGACAAAGATTTTCACCAAAAATGAAGTAATAATTTCGCGTGAACAGAGGCAATACTTATGATTTTCATTAAAGAACGGATACTTCTTTATATTTTGAGGATTGAGTACTTCTTATATTTCTTCAAGGATACTTCATACTTCGCAGAGTTGATACTTCTTATTTACTTAGCAAAGATATGGAACTTCACAAAAGAATAGAGGAAAGTACGTACTTTTCAAGTCTAGTATTCTTTCGCTCGTTCCTTCATCAACAAAAATCAAAGACTACTACAACAACAGTTTTTTTTTTTAAAGATTACTTTTCAAGCAATATTCAAGAAAAAAGAGGCAAGATGTAGTACCAGAATATCGCCATAGCAATATTCTGGCGAGGTTAACAACATTTCTGCGAGCGTCACAACGAGTTCTCCAATAACACTTTGCGAGTGTCACAAAATAATGACGTAACAGTTGACGATGGAAGAAACACAAAAAGAACATGATTAATTGGCGATGGATACAATGCTTGCGAGAAGGAATATTATAGCTACTGCGATAATATCGCGAGTGATATCCGAAATTAGAGGACAGCTTAGCTGTCACCCATTATGTAATTTCCTATAAATAGAGATCCAATAGATTCAGGAAAGGATGATGTATTTTTTAGAGTTGAGAGAGTCTTGAGGAGAGAGACAATTTGAGGAGAGAGAGAGAGATTTTGCAGAGAGATTTTTAGAGAGAGAAAATGTATTTTTCTTTATCATCTTCTTCCCCAAAACTAGATTTAGAACTCCATTAATGGAGATTATCAAATGTAAATCAAATGTAAATCAAATGTAAACTTAAACGATTATAGTGAAGAATCATGGATGTAGATCATATTGATCGAACCATGTAAAAATCCATGTGTCTATTTACAATTTTTAGAATTTTAATCATACTTTTAATATCAAATTAGTTTAGATCAAGAGATTATTATCAAGATATTACAAGGGGTGTGTTGTGGGAAATGCTGCAACTACAATAGTGCAGGAGAATTGATCTCAACTATAGATATATAACTGAACTTTAAGAATACTGAGGCCAGTAACTTCTATAAAATCCTCGGACTGACTTTAGAAACTCACTTTATGATTAAGGTAGATGATCTTAGATGAAAATGATATGTACTACAACAAGAACATGATCACCTTTTTTAATATGAGAACAATAATCACCTTGAAGAGGACTGGAACAGAAACGAAGACGTGCTAAAGACAACCTGCAATCGCCTCCCTATGCATGGCTTACTATAAATATTTCCACTTTATCTCAGAAAATCTAGATGCAACCTAAAAGTCAACCTCAGAAAGAAGTCCTCAAATGATGGAATACTTTTGTTGCCGGAAAAATCGCCAATAAGGCTAACTCTTAGAAAATTATCAGCTGATGATACTGTTCTGTTATCAGGAGCATCAACCACCTACAAGTGAATCCACAGATCAATATTCATTAAAATTATATACTGCATCTTTTGGTATTAAGATAAGTAGTAGGCACAACAAGCAAACTAACTAGTATCAACATACTAATAATTTAGATTTTTTTTATTACTTCGACGCAAACACTAAATCCAAGTGATCGCTTTCCAATAGAGAAACCGTGGAACCTGTTGGTGACAAAAAGATAGATTATTAATATCATTTTATGATATTTGAATAACACAAGTCCCGCCCCTTTATATTTCAAATATGAACCGAATAAGAATAAAACCTGAAATTTTAAAAGTTACAAGAATTAACAAGGTCTATCGTACTATGATGACCTCATGCATTTTCACATGCCATGTCACATTAGACTTTGGACAGAGATATAATAAAATGAAGCATCTTATACAAATTACAGAACTATCACAAGGTTAACCTGATAGACATACCAATCACCTGGAAATCGAACACAATGTGCAAATGTCAATGATGTTTCTTTTGGTACTTTTTGTCGAACAGCTTGGAGACGTTAAGTAAGTGAAGGATCACTCAGTTTTCTGCTTGTTAGTAATCTTACATAGCTTCTTCCTTGTATTCTTTTTCCTGTACTTCATTAGACTTCATAGCATTTGAGCCAAAAATTAGGAACACCGTTCTCCACTACATGTACACAACAAGTAATCAGAAATTCAAGAATGGATAAGATATTTTAAATTGCTGAAGCAGATGTTTCTTTCTGCGGATTAGGTGCTCATAGATTAGACATTTTACCTTAATGTGTGAAGTAGTTCGTACTTCTCCTGGAACTAGGCCTCAAAATCTCTCTCTTTAAAAAAATTGGTATGTATCTTTCATGTTCAGTCTGTATCAACTGTCAAGGAACCAAAATGTCAAAGAAGGGTATCATATAAAGTAGATAGAAACTTCATTCTAAAAATACATCATAATGGCTCACGACGAACATACCTAATGATTATATACCAGTAAATGAATCCATTATCAGCTGTAAAAGGTAACCCTTCAGAATGTTTTACGGTTCCAAAAGGTTCTGTAGTCCTTGTTTTCACATCAAAGTCACAAACCGATACAACAGGAGTATACCAACCTTTCATATGAGAAAACTTTCATACAATTATTCACAAAGAAGAAAAAGTTCAAATCTTTAAACAAATAAAGACACGGATCTGAACATACTACTTATATACCACAAACCAAAATATGACCAAACAACTTGTACAAAAAAAAACTAAACTGAAATAAGAAACGAACCCATGCTTTGAAACTATAAGAAAGTACAAATCACATACACAAATCTTTAAAAATAACTTCCAAAGAGCTGGATCTGATAAACTACTTCTACAGAAAACAAACGAACTAAACTGAAATTAATAACAAACCCATGCTTTAAAAATAAAACAAAATACAAAGAACATAATACGAAATTGTAAAATCTTTACAAAATAACTTCTATCAAAATATAACTAAATCAAACATCATAAAATATTGACAACAAATTGAGGGTTTATACCTGATGAATCAACCAATTGTTAGTTGTTAATCGATTGTTGCAATTATCATACAATGTGTTGGCTTTCAAAATCAGGAACAAAAATCGATTTTCTAGGTTAGGGAAATTTCAAGCTAAAAAGATATAGATATGGATTTCTGGTATGAAGGCATTGATTAGGGTATGAAGATGAATAAATAATGGACTTAGATTTGTGGTTTTTCTTCTGAAATCATAGGGAAACTAGAGTTTTCTCGATTAGGGAAAAATGGAGTTGGAACGAGAGAGACGGGGGGAGGGGGGGGGGAGAGAGATGGGTATTTTTTTTGGGTTCCTTTTTTTTGTCTGATAATAATTTGACTGAAAATAAATATGAATATTAATAAAAACAACTACTAAAAGCCCATGACAAAACTACCCTATTTTACTGAAATGTACAACGTTTATATAAGTTTCAAAACGTTGCACCACTAGTTATTACTTAATAAATCAAAAATAATTAATTTGCGCAACGCATTTTTTAGTGTGCAATGGATATAGATGTTACAAAGTGTGCAACGTCTATATCCGTTGCACACCTCCGAAAACTAAGCGTTGCTAAAACCAGGATATGGTGTAGTGAGTAAATGGTAATTCATAACAGGAACATTCACTTAAAAAGTCATTAACTTAAAAATTCATACGTAACTCGATCTTAAAGTGGTAAACATTGTCATTAATAAGTTGAAAAGCTAATTCTCCATAAGACATCATGGCATCCAGAAGTTGTCGTTGCTTTTGGTCCATGTCTGAGTTCGAGAGAATTTTAGATAAACTGACAAACTCTGTGAGGAGAGTTCGTATATCATGAGCTAAGCTTTGGCTAGATTGCATCGTTTCCTCTGATAGAAAGAAATATAGTGAATAAATGAATCGTTATTTAGCTACCTATAACTTTAATCTATACTGTAGTTGCAGTTCAAAGATTACTACGTAGCAATTATTCGGAACATTAAAAAAACCTGTTACGTTACGGGTTTCGTTTGGTTCCGTTTTCTTAGCTTTTGCTACAACCATCTCCTCTTGAACATACAGATGCTTCTCCTTCTTAATAGCCTCGTCTTTGGTGACTTCTACCTCTTGAGTTTCCAACAGTTTGAGCTCTTGTATATCAAGCTCTTCGTGTACAAGGTGAATGGTATTATCTTGTTGGTATTCCCACTTCTTAACAAAGCCGTCCAGCTGACTGGATCCTTCCTCAGTACAGTTGGTCAATTCTAGAAGCATGTTTACCGTAGCACCATCTGTTAGAGTACCGTCTTCTAACTGATCCTGGATCATATGCCCAACATTCTCATCCGACATCCTTCAAAGGAAAAAACAGTTAAATGTATATCAAAAACTAGTTAGCCTTCACCTATTGCTATTAGTTACAGGAAACAAACAGAAACACCGCATGCTACTATGTATTGCATTTTCCGCATTTCCCATTGGCATAGGAAAAATCTCATTACATAACCGGAGTTTTGTTCATAATGGGAAATAATTTGTGTTAAGCAGCCAAAGATGATTAAAACTTGGATTTATTATGGAGGGTCTCAGGTCAACCTTTTACGTTGTTCATACTTGGATTTATAATGGGAACCAGAAATGACTTTATTCAACCAAAAATAATACTTTCTTTTCTTTTTCTTTTTCTCTTTTTTTTTCTTTTTTTTTTAGACAACATGATTGGATCAAACTGGATCCAAGCGCATGATTCTTGTCAGCAAGTACATGATAGTTGCCTTGGATCCTGCATTCCACACTTGTTTAGGAGACGGAGACAGGGACTACATTTCACACATACTGCTATTCCCAAGTGTCATTTTGTTCCGTTTTGGTCTAATTGGTCGGTCTTTTATTTTTTTTTTTATTTTTTTTTTCCTAGTAACTCAATCACTCTGTTTCATCCTAGCAGCAATAACACGTCGATGTTTAGTGACCCACCAAAGCACTTAGAGAACAATAGATAAATATGAAAAAATAAAAATAGAATGCGATATGGTGATATTCCGAGATATGGTAACAACTATCATGGTATTTATGATTTCTGAGCTATGTTCGTCCCTTTTAGTTAATCGGTTCCTCAACTCCTGCATTCAAAATGGTTCCATCCACTAATGGTGTCATCCTAAAGGCACAAGTTTCTAGATTTCGGAGTTCAAAAAGCACAAATTTCTTCTTGGTTTTTCTATTTTTCTGATTTTTTTTTTGTTTTAAAAAAAAAAAGCATAAAACACACTAAAACAAACTATACAAACATATAAATGCTCCCCCACACTTAAACTGTACATTGTCCTCAATGTAAAATTGAATCATCCAAAGAAATTTCAAGGTGGGAAATTCCGAAAATGATATGCAAAAACAAGAAAATAAAGATAAAATGCATAAAGAATAAAAAGATAAGGGTAAAGATACAAAACCGGTGGGTTGCCTCCCACTTAGCGCTTGGTTTAAAGTCGTCAGCCCGACGTTCTCCTTGTTTGTTACGCCTTAGCCGGCTTCCAACACATTATGGAAATCTGATTGTATGTTACTTGAGTGTTTCCTCGCCTCAAAGATGTTGAAGTGAATGACTTCTTCATCAAACTCCATAGTAAAGGTGCCATTGTAGACATCAATCTTCGTTCTAGCGGTACTCAAAAATGGTCTACCCAACAGTAACGGTGTATACGAGGGTGAATTCACATTACCCATGTCTAGAACATATAAATCCACTGGAAATATTAGTCCTTTTACCTGCACCAAAACATCCTCAACAATCCATTTTTGGTAAACGTTAGATCTATCGGAAAGTTGAATAACTATGCTGGTTTCCTTAAGAGGACCAAGATTTAAAGCATCATCAATGGAAGTAGGCATAACATTAATGGAAGCTCCTAAATCTAGCATAGCTTTTGTAAACCGTGTTTTACCAATTGTGCATGGAATAGTGAAACTACCGGGATCTTTCAATTTAGGTGGGAGTTTCTTTGTAAGATACGCCGAAGCGTTTTCCCCCACACTCATTACCTCATTACCGGTTAGCTTGTGCTTGTTAGTGCACAATTCCTTTACACACTTTGCATAGCGAGGAGATTTCCTAATTACTTCAATGAGTGGAATATTCACTTGGACCTTCTTAAAAACATCCCAAATATCCCTATCTTGTTCCACCTTCTCATTATCTTTAGCGAACCTTCCAGGAAAAGGTATAGGAGGAACATAAGTAGAAACAAGAGATTTAGAGTTTGATTTAGTTACCTCGGGAGTTTGGGGAAAATCTGCGTTCTTTTCCTCCAAAATTGGTTCCTTTGGCGCTTCTTCTTCACCCGAATATGTAACTTCGGGTTACACAAATTGTGTACCACTTCCCAACTTAATAGCATTGACACCCTCACTTGAGTTAACAGGTTGGGAAGGGAGTTTCTCACCATTTTGTGCATGCAACTGATTAATCTCCTCGGCCATTGAACCTACTTATGTTTGCAAATCCTGGACTACACCCTCCATTCCTTGCATAAAAGATTTCAGCAACTCTTCCATATTGGACCCTTGATTTTCAGGTGGTTGTTATTGTTGGAATTGTTGTTGTTTCGGTAGACCAACTTGTGATTGCAACTCCTTAATTGCATTATCCGTTTTCTGCTGATTTAAGATCGCTAGTTGTTGATTTTGATGTACCACGGACATTAGAGCCTCCACCAAAGTAACCATCTTCTCCAATTCTGGATTATGCCCTTGTTGTGGTTGTTGCACTTGTTGTTGGAACTCATGTGGATGGTTGTAAACAGAACTTGCACTTGCAACTTGCTCGTAAGTGTTGGAGTAAATACCATACAGCTGAGTTGAGAATATAGCATTGACATGCTCTACGTTCTCATAAGCTGGGCGTGATGGTTTTACAACCACTGCAGCAATTTGTTGCATCATTGCCATCATATTGCTCATTTGTTGACGTAATTCGATAATCTCGTCAACTTAATTAACTCCCTTGGTAGGTGGTTCTGATCCATGACTTGAAAATTGTTGAGAATTTGCTGCCATACTCTCAATCAACTCCCTAGCTTGTGTCACCGTCTTGTTCATAAGTGCACCACCACTTGCAGCGTCAATAAGATTCATATCACTTACTTGGAGACCTTCATAGAAGTATTGGATAATCATTGCATCACTAAATTGGTGATGAGGGAAGCTTGCCACCAATCTCTTGTATTGTTCCCAACATTCATATAAATATTCTCCCACATTTTGCTTCATCCTACAAATCTCCTTGCGAATTTGAATAGCCTTTGACGTAGGAAAATATCTCTCTAAAAAGAGTTTCTTCAACCCATTCCATGTTGTGACACTTTCGGGAGGCAAATAATATAACCAATCTTTATCACTATCCACCAAAGAGAATCGAAAAACTTTCAACATTGCACCATTCGCCTCAACATCCGCTGGAAGCACGGCCATGACAATGGTGTGGAAGTGCATAAGATGCTTGTTTGGGTCTTCATTCACCATTCCATGGAACTTTGGTAATTCTCTAAGCAGCCCCGACTTGATCTCGAAAGTAGAATTTGTTTGAATACTCCCCTGTTGTGTATCTAGCTTGTGAGAAGCCAAATCCTTGAGTGTACGGTTTTCATCACCCATTGCTTCTTCCGGCTTGTATTTCAGCAGGGTACCGGAAACACAATTCTCAAAACCAAGTCAGAAAAACTAAACCAGAAATAAGAAGCAATGATAAAAGCAAAAATAATAAAAAGAAACTAAAAACTATATAACAATCCGAATGCCTCCCCGGAAATGGCGCAAAAATTTGATGCGTGTCGTATGCGTCAAAAATAATTCACTTTCTTACTCGACAAAATATGAATGAAGTATAAAGTAAGGAAGAGTTCGTATCCACAGAGAGGCGATTGTTGTTATGCAATTTTCAGATTCTTAAGTAACCAAAATAACCCGGGGTGTGTTTTTGTTTTTATCAAAGTAATAAAACTAAATAAAGCAAAGTAAATAGTTGGAATAATCAATAAGGAAAAGATATTGGTCAAGGGATAGTATCATTCACGAGCATGTATTTTTCATCTATGATTAGAATTTGTATTTAATCTCTCAATTATCAAAAGTCCTAGGATATCTTGATCGCAAGAGTATCCCGTTTATTTCCTGATTTTATCACAAACAACATTAAAAGATGCTATTGTGAAATCTACTTAAAAAGCAAACTAAAGTGTAAAAGCACAATTACATTTAACTCCCTAAGAGCAATAAGTTCTATGAAATAAGACTAATCGATGCAAACAAACGTGTAAAAGCACTAATTCGTTTTAACTAAGGTTATGATTCATATGCGATTAAAAAGATGTATCACTACAAGTATTAACCACAAGATGCTACTAGAAATCAGAGATAACAACTTTTACGTATTGAAAACCCTAATATAGCTATAGAGATGAAAACAAATCCAATTGATTCCGGACTCAACCAAACTAGCATTCAAATCATATGATAATAAAACAATGAATCATAAACGATAAAATTGAGACAAAACTAATTCATAGAGTCAAATAACATGCTTGAAGAAATCAATTTTTATCCCATAACCAATTATTGTATTTAGCTACACATATTCATGGATTTCATCATCATAATATTCAAAGAAATAAGATGAAACATAAAAGAAATCAAACCCTAGTTGTAGTTCTCTGCAAAAAGCTCCAAGAATAGAATAAAAATGTTATCTCAAATTGTGTAGAAAACTTCCTTTTTATAGCTTTTTCTCCTTCCAAAAATAGGTTTTGTCTTCAAAGTCCATTAGTTGGAAATTCACCCGGCCCATGAGCAAGAGAAACCCATGTAGAAAATCTGTCCCAAAGGTGGTCCCGGAAAACTGGGGTTGCGACCGGAATTTGGTCGGAATCCGGCCGCCGGTCACCGGAATTTGTCGCCAGAAAATTACTCTGGCCACTTGAGATACCTGAAACTGTCACCAAGAAAATATGTACTTCCAACAACTCATCTCTCCTTCTATTTAGTTCATACATTCACAAAAACCACTAACCCAACTTCTTATTTCTTACGAAAACGCACCCAAAAGCGCGACCCATAGCTCATATGTCCAGCGGCCAACTCATGCATCCAACACATACCCCCTTCGCGATTCAATGAAATATTATGATCCATACTCTAATCTCTGAAATCCGGCATTCCGGGCTAGGCTCACCGGTACGCTATTTCTGCTCCGTTTTCGCACTATTTCTGCTGCTCCTTCATTGCCCTGCTCTTAACTCACTGTAGTTCCACAGCTTCACCACAAATCCCTTCTCATTAAACCTCAGCTCACTGTTGTCTTCTCGAGCAATATTGCTTTGTAAACCCCAGCTGCAGAACAACTCAAGATCATTGCGTTACGGACATCCATCCACTCCTTTCCTAGCTAAAATGCACAGCTCCATGATGCCTCCTCCACCAGCTACCACCTTACTAATCTCACAACATCATCTTAGCAGCAACATCTGCAACTTCTATGTGATATTAACTTGCGACCTGAGATGAGCATACTAATGTCATCAAATGAAACTTGTCAAGACCCACACAGCACCATAGCCATTGCAGTCTCATCTACCTCATTCATTCTGTATTCACAAACTTCAGAACTTCAGTTCATTCTTGAGCAGCATCGATCCCACCTACATCTTTTCATTACAGCCAAATACTTTGAGACAACATCAACATCAACCAATCCTGAAGTTTCCGCCAAATCTTCTTCTCTACTGCCATTTCATCCATCTCCTGCAACTGCGGCTACTTCCCTCAGTTTTTGGCTTCAAATTTGAGTTGCATAGCAACTCCAACTGCAGAACATCACCACCAGTGCCTTACAACCTTTCTTACCAACTGCTCGAACTCAACCAGACTGAGGCAAATAGCCATAGGCCACTACAGCCACTACTCTTTCACATAGACCCAGCCAGCAACAGTTCTTTTTCAGGTCTTTACTCAAACAGGTTACATGCCAATCTCTTCTTGCTATAATTTTGAACTTCCATAGCTTCTAAACTCACCAGTGACTCTGAACATCCAAGCCACTGCAACTTCATAGCACATCCACAGCTCTTCTTTTCATTCATTCTTGTACCAGTATCAACTAGTTCCACTTGACCAATCTCAATCACCCAAACTTAGATTCACAGTTGTTAAGTCTTCAAATGAGAAGAACCCATCCTCCAACTTTTCCAGCAATCCACCAATTTCAATCGAAACCATGTTCTCATATTCAGTTTGCAACAGCTTCAGTTCCTCCTTCCAATCAATCACAGCAGCATCCTTGAACGAGATCCATCAACCCCTTCTATGCGGCTACCTCTCAATCAACTGAATCTCAACTTCAACGTCAGTGCTGCGCCTCCATGTATAAATTTCAGTAACAATGATTGAGACATTAGCCTCCTCGATTTAGTGCTGCTGTGCAGCTTTTTCTTAATTTCAGAAAAACTGAAATCTGAAGAATAAGAGAGACATTTCTCTCAATTTTAGGTTAGATGATTGAGGTGGTTTATTACACCCCACGGAGAGGATCCACCCCGACTGGGTGCCTTTAGTACTTTCTATAAATACCCTTTATCTTTAGCTCAAATTAGGTGATTTCTACCAGATGCATCTGCCTCTTACATCTCAAGTCCACTTCTTCTCTTCAATTTATCTTACATCATTAAAGCCGCCATGCTTTTGAGACATAATTCACATCACTAAAGCTGGCATACTTTTCAGACAGAGATGAAGAAATAAAAGCAAATAATGAGATGCAATCCGCCTCCAACGCTTTTGCCATGTTTCTTCTTCTTTTTCCCCAAACGACTCCAAAGTACCTAAATACTCAAAAACAAAACATAAGATACATAATTTACAAGAAAACTAGCAGATAAAGCATAAATACTAGATATAAAATTAGGTGTTTTACAACACCTATCAGAGGGTCTCAGGTTAACCTTTTACGTTGTTCATACTTCATATCATGCTCCACAAAATGGATTTAAGTAATGAACCATACAAAACAAAATTGAAATTCTAATAAAACCAAATAACGTAACTGAAAAAGTGGGGGTCTAATAACCTCACCCAATATTTCGATTAGAAATATGTATGGACAACTCTGAGTTGTTTTCTAGAGAATCAACTAGACTCAATCAAATAGAAAATACTCAAGGAGTTATTATCTCAATCTCTCTATTTGATTTACTCAAGCAAATATGATTCGCGAGTCTAATCAAAGAGAGATAACTTGGATGGTACCAAAGACCAATATCCAAGTGTCAATCAATTTAAATCAACAACCAATAAGGTCGGATATTCTAATTGATTGAACAACACACAACCTGTATTATTTCAATTATATAACAAAATATAATGCGGAAAAGAAATAACACAGACACCAGAATTTTGTTAACGAGGAAACCGTAAATGCAGAAAAACCCCGGGACCTAGATTAAACATACACTGTATTAAGCCACTACAGACACTAGCCTACTCCAAATTAACTTCGGTCTGGACTGTAGCTAAACCCTAATCAATCTTACACTGATCCAAGGTACAGTTATGCTTCTACGCCTATAATCACAGTAGGATACTTTGCACTTGATTCCCTTAGCTGATCTCACCCACAACCAAGAGTTGATACGACCCAAAGTCGAAGACTTTAGCGAACAAATATGTCTCACACAGAAAATTCTACAAGATAGATAAATTCATCTCCCACGAATAAACCTATGAGTTTTGTTCCGTCTTTTGATAAATCAAGGTGAACAGGAACCAATCAATAAAACCAGACTTATATTCCCGAAGAACAACTCAGTTTTATCAATCACCTCACAATAGTCTTAATCGAAGCAGCGAAAAAAGATATTGTGGAATCACAAATGATGAGACGAAGATGTTTGTTATTAATTTTATATCTTTCCTATCGGAGATAGAAATATCAAGCCAATTATTACAATTTTACTCGTACGATAGAAACAGCAAGATCAGATTACACAACTACAAGAAAAGTAGTATCGGTCTGGCTTCTTAATCCTAATGAAGTCTTTAAGTCGTTAACCTGGTTTTAGAAGAAGAAAACCAAAGATTAAAGGAGAATCGACTCTAGCTTAGAAAACTAGTATCACACAGAATGTGTGGGTATTAGGTTTCCCAGTTGCTAGAGTTCTCCCTTATATAGTCTTTCAAATCATGATTTACAATCAATGTTAGCTTAGTAACAAAGCATTCAATATTCACCGTTAGATGAAAACCTGATTAGATATAAGATAATATCTCTCAACCGTTAGATCGAAACTTAGCTTGCCATACACACATGTACTTGAAGATTTTTGGTTTGTGTAACCGTACCCAAACGTGTACAATAGTTGGTTCAATATTAGTCAACCAAATGGTTAGCCAAATGATAACTTCCATATCAACCATATTCTTCTTCACCATAACTAGTCCAAATGACTCAAATGAACTAGTTAGAGAGTTGTTCAATTGCTATGAGATCTTTTGTACTACACAAGACACAATTGAAGCAAAAATGATGTGATTCACTCGAATCAATTCATGAACTATATATCTACGGTTTTCAATAGCATTCCTTAGATAATTTAAATAAGTTCACGAACATCGTTTTTAGACATAACGACTCAAGTTCGCGGATTGGGTTCGCGGACTTAAGTAACCGGTTGGAGTTCACAAACTCCAGCAGAAATTCTCGGGTTCAAGAACTTCCGTCAGTTCGCGGACTGAGTTAGCGGACTGAAATCAAGATACAACTCCAGCAGAAATTCTCGAGTTCGAGAACGACTGAGTTCGCAGACTGGGTTGACTGCTCAAGTTCCGGTTTTCACTTGATCAACAAAGTTCGCAAACTTCGGTTCGAAAGAAGAAGAAGAAAAGAGAATGACTTCTTTTCAGTCGAGATTTGGTGATAAGACTAAAGAAAATACAAAGACACCCACTTGCTTAGATAAGGCAGCCCCAACATGTCTGAGTCGCATTAAAAGTGTTTATTCAAGAAATGACAATTTTACCCTTTATACTAATCTAGTGATATCTTCTTTGTCCGGAATCCGAGTGACACGTTCAAGTATCCATCTTGCATAACTTTTTAAGATCTATCCATTGGTACTAATTTCATACCTAGATCGTTGTTAGATTAATTCCTATTAATTAACATTCATGTTAAACTAATGGAGTTATTAATGACTAAATCGTCTCTTGAGTATCGCTGGACCAGTCAAATAGCGTTGACGAGCTTGAGGGTCCTTACATTCTCCCCACCTTATTCATTTTCATCCTCGAAAATTGAACCATCATTCTGGTCTTCAAAAACTCCCACCTTATAGAATAATTCCATCTCTTGTCTAAGCGTAACAACATAAAACAAAGCACAGACTTATATGGCTTTCTACAACTAAGATTAAAGTTTGTAGCTCTAGTTTAAATTATCCTGATTTAATAACTATCAAATAAGGAAATCTACGTTTCTTACACTAATTTCTATCTTATAAGATGTCTGTCTCTAACATCAAGGAAGAATCCTACGAATCTTTCTAAGTGAACTTACATCTATTGGTTTTCTAAATTAATTTACAATATATTTCTATGATCGGTCATCTCTAAATGTAGTTGCCCTGTCAAGGTTGGCCAATCCCAACAATGCCTTCCTACGAATAGAGAAAACACAAGCCTTCACTATTCTCCAGCGCTAGATTTATTTATGAAGATTAATTAATTTCTAACTTATTATGACTAATTAATCTCTAAATTTAATTGTAACTGATTTAATTTAAAAAAATTACTCCATAAATTATATAGCATTTTAAACAATTTGATCATCATATTTTATTTTATCAATAAGTAATCCTATTTTGATTTTACGTCAATTTATAACATATGTTATCTTTAAGTTTGCTGAAATACCATATATAATTTTTAAATTCATGTACCATTTAAGAACAACTTAATGTTATAACCATTATCCAATGTTACTATTCTTATTTTATTTTATTTTTTGACATATCAATTTCAATGTAAATAACTGCTAACAAATTTTCATAGTTGTTTGGTATATTTATTATTGTTATTACATTATTTCTTATTTCTTAAACGAATAAAAGTTAAATCGTAATTAATCGCAATACCAAATTAATTTTATTATAAATACTAGATTTGATTTCATCCAACTTTATTTCCTTAAATTTATTTTAATGCTAAGTAATATTTAAGTTGAACTATCAATAAAAATTACATTTCGCTATTACTATCCTAATAGTTATTATTCAAATGATATTTATAATAACTCCAAATTTTATAGTAATTAATATTATATAATATTATTATTTTCTAATCTTATCAAAAGTTATTGTCATAATTATATTATCATTTTCATTATTGTTTTATCAAATTTTCTCATTTGATTACTAGCGTAACTAAAATATGGCCAAAATAAATATTTAGAGATGGTACTTAGTTTAGTTTTATTAAGTTTTAATCTTGTAAATATAATTTTGCATTCACGTAAAGATTGTTATAACATATTTTATTTATTCATATTGAATCTGTATACCATATCTTGTTAAATATTGGCGTTAGTAATTTAATATGATTTAAATTTTGAGTCCGCATAAATTTTTTAATATGTCTTAATAGTCTTTAGATTTTGGGTATTAAAAATAAGTATCTAATTCACATGCAATTTTATTCTCCTTTAAGTCTAATTTTGTTTTAAGCATTCAAGGATCATGAATATCATTTCATGTGTATAATTTAATGATTTAGTGAATCATTTATTGGACTAAAGATATTCTAGGTATAAGATTTGTTAACAAGTTTAGTTTTTATTCTTTGCCTTATATGTCCTCACGTTTTTATCCTACTTAATAAGTCTAATATTATTTATCTGGTTTAAATGCAAAAACATAATTCTAATTTATTATTAGTTAACTTGTAACACTTAACCATAGATAAACACTAGTAAGGCTATTTGATCCTAATTATTATTTAATCACTATGTATTTGTAGATGAGATTTTAATTTAAGTTATGCTCAATACAATACTAATTTAAATTCTAACAATTTAAGTTTGTCATACTAATTTTTCCATTTCAAAAGACGATTAAATCTATTTACGAATAAGGACCCTAACAATGTACAAATTAATTTCCTTTTAATCCTAATATTACACTAAGTATCCGAATACTGTTATTATTACTTCATATATATTTGTTTCATTTTCAGAATTTACTGGATCATTTGTTAGCCTAAAGAAAATTTCGACATAAAATTACTAATAAGTTGAATCTTTTTATATTATACATTATCTCCTCACCTTTTTACGTCTAATGTCTAATAAGTATTATATTAATTGTCTAGTTTATACGCGAAACATATATTTGTATTTTTTTAATTAGTTTAATTTACAAAATTTAACCGTAGATAAGCGTTACTATTTTTCCATAACTATTTAATTAATAAAAAAAAAGGTGCCTCACAGGCTTTTATTAAATCATGTCGATGTCGAACTCAATATTACAATAAATGGCAGGTAACCTAGCAACAAGCTGGGCACCCACACCTTTTTGAACAACGATCCCTAGCCTATGAAAAAGAGAATTTCCTGATTTAAAATTGGCATCATGTCGAGCCATACAATTCCTCAATCTCTTCAGAAAAATCACAAAATCCGAACCCAGCTCACCGAAGGTGGAAAAAGCCAACACACCGAAACCGTATCCGAGAGAAGTGCAAACATCTAAGTATTTGTTGTTCTTACGGGTGATATCTGCAGAGATGGCATGACCTGGTAAAAAGTTGCGCGTCTTGGCACTAGTGAAAGGAGAGACCCCAGTGACGTCAAAACAAACATCCTTGCCATCTTCCCAATTATAAACCATGACATCCGCCGGCCTGAATTCCTTGTTGTTAATGATGCCCAAAGAAACCTCCTCCTTGGCCATAACACCAGCTCGGCTGCACATATAAACTAGGATATCTTTAACTAAATCATGCCTGAATTTAAGTCCAACCTCACTAGAACAATGGATGGCGTGGTCACCAAAGATATCCATAAGCTTACCACAACAAGAACATTTGCTATCTTGCTCAAAGAGGGGTATAGCCAATCGATATTGCAAGACCGAGCTAAATTGTCTTGAACCAACTGCTTGGCCGAGCCCTGGTATAGGTATTTCCTTAAGGAAGTCCATAGCATGTTCGGATCTATTACATTGCCAAACATTAGCCTCACAGGCAGATAAAGAAAAGTTTGAGGGTACCTTTTCCCGAATTGCACCAAAATAGATAGCCGCCAAAGCCTTCATGAATTGGGGGGCGGAATCGTAAATGTTGAAATCAGGAAGAGAAATCCCACAAACCTGCGTGAAACTCTGTAATGCCAAGTGAAAATCCTGGCATAATTCGGCGGTAACGTCCAGCTTCAGAATAGAATTCTGCAAATGATGAGTCTGTGCCTGAGAAGCAAGGTAGCAGTACTGCAAAGTATCTGCCATAGTAAGAATACCGAGACCACCATCCTTGATGGGGAGTGTGGCTAGTCGCTGCTGAACCAAACCAAAACCAGCACCATCTCCAACAATCAGGCGATGAAGGTAATGCATGAGTTGTTCATCAAAACGTGCAGCAACCTTCTGGAGTGCCATGGGGCACGTAGTACGTAAAGCAAAAAATAATCTCGAGACTCCAGTGCAAATACGAAGAAGCAAGAGTTCACATTGAGGATCGTTCAACACTTGGATTTTGTCCATGAGATGAATGGTTTTCTCTACCCTGTTCATCACCACGCCGCTGCAGAAATCTATGTCTAAGCTAACTGGACCACCAAGGAGTTTGAAACCATCTTTTGGTTTACCAATATCCACAGGGAAGGCATTATCATCATCCCTTCTCAGGTCATAAGAAGGCCAAAATAATTCCGTCTTCGATATATTCAGATGCAAACCGTAGCTTGGTCCATATTCTTGAAGGATATTTAGAGCCTTGGACACTTCCATAGTGTCCCCTGCGATGGTGCCATCGTCCAGGTACCAAGCATGGAAATCCAAATTACATGTAGCAGCAATCTTCACAACAATGGGGTGTAAAGCTAGAGCAAAAATAAGGGGACCGAGAGGGTCTCCCTGCTGAACACCCTGTGTCGAGGAAATAATATGCTCTTGGTAATACAACCTGTCCAGATTAGTATAGCAGAATTCAACCCAATGGGAGATGCTGGGGCAATGTGCTCTTACCTCACGGATGATAATGGACTGATCAACCATATTGAAAGCATTGGAAAAATCTATCAGTAGCATAGATTTGGTGTTATCGTCCCCGTAAAGCTCAAGCAGCATGTTAGCGGAATGCAAAATTCCTTCGCCACCACAAGGAATGCCAACTCCGTACTGATGAGAACCAAGGTAAGCATTCAATTCTTTACAAACTGAAGTAGCTGCCACCTTCGAACATAATCTGCGCCATATGGTGCTAACAACGATTGGTCTTAGATCACCACCCGGTTTGAGGAGTGGGGTTAAGGGTGCACTGGCCACATACTCACCAAGAGCGGAGGGGCATTTGCCGGAAATCCATAGATTCACCACGCCTGTGATCGAAGACAACAACTCCTCCGCGACTGCAGCACCAGCACCACTCAAGGCATCAAGAAGGTGTTGAGCTCTGAGGCCATCCCTACCACAAGACGTTCCCTTAGGGAAGCTCTTGAGAGCTGTAAGAACATCTTTTGCATCCACTGATAAGGCATTAGTCGAGATAACATCCGCATGTATAATAGGGGGTTGCGCATAGGGGTGATTCTTCTATAGATCACGTAAGGTGTCGGGCGTTGGAGGTGCAACACCGCTGGAGGAGAGAATACGTATTGTTGCTGTATAATGGCCATAACTCAACTTTCTCCTACATGCAGTTAAATGGTTCTTCTTCTTTTTCCTACCAGGAGCACGTTTCTTAGGATCTGGTTCAGTTAGGCCGAGCAACTGTTGTGCCAAACTGATACAGCCGGAAGGTTCCTTCCAAGTCAACAGTGCACGATTAATAGCAGATGTCTGTAGTTTCCTCCGATTACCAGACCATTCCTATCTTGAGCTTTGAGGCTCATACAGGTTTAAGACGCAGATGGGAAGCAACAGCAGACAAACCCAGGCCGCAACGTTCGACGGATTTGCAAGAACAAAATCCAAAGCAGCTTTCAGTGTACGCGAGAAGTGGAGCCTGCAATGTGGGGGAATACTCACAGTCGTAGTGATTTGCTGCTGCAGTAGTTTGTTGAGTAATTCCACCGTAAGGCTAACAGCTTCGACACTCTCTGGGTCACTGGTAGCATCGCTTTCCACTGGTGCAGAAGTTACAGAAGGCTTGGAAACCCCCTGAATAAGGAAATCATCACCAATGCCGTTGAATGGTCCTGGTATAATGTCTGCAGAGTGAAGCTTATTCTTGCAGGCCATTTTCCATGTATGTGTAGTCATGCAGCGTGTGCACAACTAGCAATGCATCTCCCTCAGAACATCTTCCCAAGATGAAAAACAGCTTTCGATACTCTGAATTCTACCCCTGCAGATCACTCTAGCATCTTCCGTCGGGAGGTGTTGGTCTTTTAAGTGTCTGGTCCATCCACTCCGAGAATATCCCTAACCACCATTATCCAAACAGCCATCGAAACCTGCAAACGGACAAGAAATCTTATCACACTGCGAGGACGAGCTCGTGGAGGTTTGGGAATCATGGCTGCCATGAGTACGGACGTCTGAAGAGGCATATGATCGTGTCCTAGGCATTGTGTTCTTAGAGAGAAATCTGAGTTTGTGAAAAACAAAACCCCGAAACCCTAAAAGAAAACAACGATGGCTTGCATCAAAATGCATACAAACAATATCCTAGGGGGAAGAACTAAGGTATAGAGTTGAATCACGGGCATAGGTAGGAGGATTCTGGTTTTCAATCACCAAAATCGCCCAAAATCGCCAGAGCTCCCCTCTAGGATATTATTATTATTAATTATAATTATTATTTTTATCGTTATATATCTTGAATAAGATTTTAGTTAAATTAAGTTCAATATAATACTAATTTATAAATGCTAACATTACTTTATTAAAATTATTATTATTATTATTATCATCTATATTTACTATTATAATATTTTTATTATTAGCATTAATGATTGAACTATTATTCTAACAATTCTTACAAATATTATTAAGTTCCAAGAATATTATTAACATTTACGTAATTATAAATTGTTGATTCTATGTATAAGTCAAAGTATACAATAAATTTATATATGATTTTCAAGATTTATTAATAACGTTACTCTCACTATTTTCTAATATTTAATTATCTACATGTTCATACTTTTTAGATTAATTATTCTCAAATCCTTATTAGCTAAATTTATTGGTATACCTTGCAATTTTTACTTAATTACACATACATACAAACAAACAAACAACCAAACAAACAAATCAATCAATCCAATAATTATTTTAATTAATGATATCTTTTAGTGATTAAGATTTATCTCACAAACCAATTCTGTCTCTGAAACTGAAAATGGGAATGAGTGAGCACATCATCCCTAAAAGGGGTTCCCAACTTTCAAGTAATCATAAGCAAGAGTTGGAAAACAATAATGTTTTCTCGAACATTTAAGAGTGACCAAGTCACTGAAATAAACAAACATGTATATGGACAAACTCCTTCTTCAAACAATGTATAATATAGTTTCAACCAGTTACACACCTATTTATCTATTGATATCACCAAGACCATGATGACCCACTCAAAGCAAAACAAAGCTGAATTCATGTAGGTATAAATGTGAAGGAGCATATCCTATATACCATACGTGGAAATTCTCATTTCCCATAACAATTCATATTGACAACAAACATTATAGGTTCTTTCCAAATCGTGAAAAGATTAACAGAATCAACAGAATCAACAGAATTAACATAATGCAATTTAAACAAAGCATGGAATGCACGAACAGAAAATGCATGAGTTTAATAAAAAAAACTTTTTGTTAAAGAAACAATACTGGTTACAAAAGAGTAAAATGTATTCCCACCTCTTTTGATGACAAGCCACGCCTACCTCGAGATCCACGATCCACTGGTTCATTCTTTGAATCGATCTTTATTAATAGTCTAACTGTTAATCATACAAGCACACTAAGAGTTTAGCCAAAAGGCTCACACAAGAATCATACAATTCTATATAATGGTTCTAAGCCCATTAAGGTATCTTATTCTCTATCTTTAGTATAACTAAGAGTTTACTAATCCAATTTGATTGATTATATAATCCATAGCCAAATCTTATGAATCTCTACAACTTTGTAGAATAAATCAAAGGTCAATTCGGACCATAAGGGTCCAATACATCAAAATAGGAACACTATACCTAAACCCAAGTCCACTAAACAAGGTCTGGTCCACTAGGGTCAACTAACGGTCTCTAACAGTCAAAGGGGTCAACTAACAGTCCACGCCAAGTCAAAGTCCAAGGTCAATGGTCAAGACTCTGAGTCAACACATGTCAAAACCTGGTTACATATTTAATTCAGTCAACAAGACTGATTCAAGTAAGTCAGATTCACAATTGACTCAGTCAGATAGATTGAGTCAGAAACACTAGGTCAAGTCAGCTAAGCTAAAAGAACTCAGGCTAAGACTCTTGCACAAAACATAACTCAATTACAACTTCAACTCATAATTTCTTAAACAAACTTCACAATAAAATTACAAACAGAATCACTGTTTAATTACCTGCGATTCTTGACTCTAAGCTTTTACAAGAGAGATTCAACTCCATACTCACTCATCAAATCTTCATTCCTATAACTCAGTTACATAACATCATCTTCTTAACAACTCAAAAACAATTCAATTATTCTTTCTAAATAAACTTCATAATTCATTTACAAATACAACTTCAGTTTACCTGCAATTGCAGCTTTAAGACATACACAGATCATCTCAACACATTCATCCAACCTTCAATACAAAGCTCCAGTCACATATTATCTCATTCATACAATCTCAGATTACTACCACTTGCAATTCCAATCCCAGGCAATATTCAACACTTTAACTCCTTTGAAGTTACATCCCTAAGTAACAACCATAACACCAACTGCATTCATTAACTTCAATTGCAACTGCAACTCAATCAACATAACTACTAACACCCAACACACTAACACCATTTTCTGTACATTTACCTAATCTCTATCAGTTCAACAAGTTACAACTGTAACTCTCAAAATAGTTCCTAAACCTCCACCAGCCACTCAGATTTCATTCCTCCAACAATTCCATGAGCTGCAACACCAACACCACTAACAGTTCAACTTAACCTAACACTAAAATAATCAGCATCCACACCAACAACTTCGATAGTTCACCAACACCACAACTTGTAAGTCAGTACAATCACCCACATCTGCAAATTTATTTCCACTATCCATTTAGTGCCAACATTCTTTTTAACTCAACCCTGTAATTTCTATAACTCGGCCACTACAGCTCAACCAATTCTCAATTTAGATTTAACTTCTTATCCACAGTTCATATATTAACACCACTAGTTCACTTCCAAATCCATACCCATATCAACTTCAGTTCAGATTATTCACCGTCAGAACACCACCAACCCAGTTGAGTTCAATACTACTGACCACAGTTTCACCTCCAATTATCCCCGTATCACCACCATCATCTCAAATATCAGTCTAAACAATTCCAGTATCTTAACATACCAATAACTCTCGTACAAATTCATCACACAACTTAGTTCATGACATCTCATAACTTCAACAACTAGAAATTTTAATACTTTACTATGAATACAGAGAAGAATCATTACCTCAAACCAGCTTTGCTCAAGCATCAAACAGATCGGCACTGAAATTAATTCCATCATCTTCTTATTAAAAAAATTGATCCCTAGTTTATCAATTGCATCTCGACTTCCAGAAATCACAACTTTGAAACCTTAACCATCAATTTTAAACTATTCTTCAACCTTAAACTCTAATTCAATTCAAACCCATCTCACATCAGCACCCCAGAACATCAATTTCACCTTTCAATTGTATCTCTAAATATTTAACGAAACCCTAACTCTTCATTTGATCACTGAATCAACTTCAGAACTACAATTAAACAACAACCCCCTTTGTTTTTTCATCACCAACTACTCAAATTATCTTTTAATTAATCAATTTATCCATAAATTCATCTCACAAAAACCCTAACTACTTCAATCGCTAACCAAGAATCAACACCACCCTCATCTCCTCATCACCATCAGTAACATATTCTAATTCATCTGCTCTGACCCATTGATTATCTCTCTCTCAAACCAACTCTGAAATTCGCAGAGGAAGAAGAACAGGGAAAGAAGAAGAAGAACGAACGAATAAGAAAGAAAAAGAAGAATAAGGACTTATACATATATATGTTACCACAACAATGTCTATATCCCCCAGTGGTTATATTGCTTAACTATCATTTCAATAATTGGAACATTCTCAGAGGACGTCATATAGTTGTTATTCACAAACTAGTTTTCGTCAGAGTAATTTCCAAAGTGATTGAAACATAACATGACTTTCGTCACTAGGCAAAGATGAACTTGGCTAAAGCGAAAGCTTTACCAACACACATTTCGAGAAATAGATAAGCGAGATATACTCAGCTCAAAATTACACATGTGTATATCTTTAGTCTATATAGTAAAACGACTTTTGTCTCAAGATAGGATATAGAGTAGATAGACTTTTGAGTGATATATAAGTTCAAGTCTCCACATACCTTTTAGTCGATGAAGATCCACTGGTTCCTCGAGTAGTCCTTCGTCTTGTATGATGATTTCCATGGAGTTCTTGAGCTAAACTACACTTTTTATCCTAGTCCGAGACCTTAGCTATAGTAGACTAAAAATCAAAACTTTACAGTTTTGATCACTAACATTGAAAAACATGCTTGAGATAGCAACGCATGCAAGTTCGACCGAGCAATGCTCTAACCGTAACTAAGTAGAAAGTTGATGACTTTAGATATCCTAAATTGATTAAAAGCTAAGTATAAAGTTTATGACTTTAGATATCCTAAATCAATTAGAAGGTAAAATCTCCTCAAAAGTACATTAACAATGACCGTAAAAAATTCTAGAAATTTGTTCATGTCCAGAAGGAAAATACCTGAAAAATAAAAAGAATATGAGTGATTAAGTTGTTGAACGTCTGATCCAAGCAAATTAATTTTCTGCTTCAGATACTCCACTTTGAACCGGATCTGAACTCCCACATACATTGAAATAAAAAAAGTGGGGAAGACCTAAAGCAGCCGAATTGCTCCCATATGCAGTGGAAGTCAATAAATAGTTTTATAATTCAAGTGAGCTGACGAAGACTGCAAATCTATACTTATTGAGTTGATCCTTCTTCAGTCGAGTTTTTTTTTTTGTTTTTTGTTTTGCTCGGTAAAGAAAAAGATAGGCTTACAAATCGAGAAACTTGTAAGACAGACCCTCAATGAACATAAGTAAGAAAAATCCCCAAACCCACAAATAAACACAGTCACAGGTGTGCAACAAAACTAACCACAAGAACAATGGGAACATACCAACAACTAAACCAAATAAAAAACCCAACCAAATTACAGGGGATCAAAAAACATCTCCCTCTATCTGGTAATAATATCACCAGCCACAATACCAGACATACAAGTAGAGTATTTAGCCCAGTTGTAGACTATAAGTTTAACCTCATTAATTAGATCCTCCGCTTTCCTTATTTTTTTGTCGAAGATGTGAGCATTACGCTCATTCCAAATGACCCAAAACATTGCAGCAGGTAAACGCTTCCATACTTCCTTACCACGAGCAGACAAATAAGAATTTGACCATATCTTGGTGAGATCTATAGTAGACAGCGATAAGTTGAGAGTCTTGTTAGCTTCCAGATAGAAATACCTCCAAATTTGTTTAGAAAAACAATAATCCAAGAATAAATGAGCATTGGTTTCACTCGAGTTTCCATGTGCATGAACTACTAAACCCATGTATTTGTAAGATTGGGAACTTGATGACATTTTCATCAACTACGAACCTGGGTCCTGGACTTGCATGGAGTGATATTCCATTACTCATTAGTGCACGACTTGGATACTTGACGCCGTAAATGTAATTGGTAGAAAGACAACATAATAGTTTTTCCACCGAGGTAACATATTGAGAGATACGTATATATTGTATTTTGTATACATGGTTAGGATATATTTCAGCTAGGAAAGATATTATTTTGGGAGTAAATCTGTTTCTCCCTATTTAGTCACAAAGAACAGTATTGTATTTTCAAGCTTTTCAATAATAAGAAAACTTTGATTATTCTCTACCTTGTTGTTTCATGGCATCTGAGCCAAAATTGAAATAACCTAATTTTTTTATCATATTACTTACATATTTTTTACGGGTATGATGATTTCTCTGGTAAAATTGAATGGCGATAATTATGAACAAGATGGTCAAGTTTTTGTGAATACAACACTTATGAATATTGATGTGAATTCAACTGGAAACTATCTTTCATGACAAGATCGAGCACCACTTGATAATTCACTCACTGATGCACAATGGGAAGCTATTGTGAATATGTTTAATTCTTCAAATAAGGAGGGCTCGAAGGAAAATCTTTCTAGGAAATGGATACCTGATACAGGGGCTTCGAGGCATATGACGGGGAGTAAAGAGTTTTTGTGCAAAACATATCAAATAGGTTTTACTTCCGTAAAACTTCCAAACGGCACATACATAGTTTCTCCATGGGAAGGCACCGTGGTGTTTGGAGATAATATGAGATTATAACGTGTTTTATATTTTCCTGATCTTTACTATGATTTGATTTCATTGGCGTGTTTAATTAAAGATCTGAAATGTATCATCACTTTGACCAATAAGTTGTGTGTGATACAGGACCGCACTACGGGGACGCTGATTGGTATGGGTGAGGAACGAGATGGGGTCTATATTTTCCACAGTGGAGCGCAAATTATGGCAAATCGAGTTACTATTGGTGAAGATTATTACTTATGGAATGGGCGTTTGGGTCATCCTTCTTATTTCTTTGCCCCCTGGTATGAATAAATTTGATTGTCAGAAGTTTCTCAATGAACCATGTGATACATGTTTTAAGGCTAAACAAACTCATGCTAGTTTTCCAATTAGTGAGAATAAAGCGAATACCGTCTTCAGTTTAGTTCATTATGATGTATGGGGGCCGTATCGTACTTCGTCCTCTTGTGGTGCACACTATTTTCTTACTATTGTTGATGATTATTCTCGTTGTGTTTATTTGATGGCACATAAAACTGAGGTGGTACAAAATTTTTAGAATTTTTGTGCTATGGCTAAGACACAATTTGATAGACAACTTAAGCAGGTTCATAGTGATAATGGTACGGAATTTCGTCCTTTAATTCCATTTTTTTATACACAAGGAATAGAATTTCAAACCTCATGTGTGGATATACCACAGCAAAATGGACGAGTGGAACACAAACATCGTCATATATTGAATGTGATGCGTGTTTTGCGCTTTCAAGCAAATTTACCTCTTCGATTTTGGGGTGAGTGCATTCTTAGTGCTGCTTATATTATTAATCGCATGCCTACTACCTTGATCAATGGTAAAAATCCATATGAATTGTTACATAAAAATCCACCTATTTTTACTCATATTAGAATGTTTTGATGTTTGTGCTATGCAAGTGTTATCCCTCGTGATCACAACAAGTTTTATCCGCAAAATCTTCGTTGCATATTTGTTGGTTATCTTTATGGAAAAAAAGGGTGGCGGTTGTTTGATTTGGAAACGAAACAATTTTTTGTTTCTCGTGATGTAGTTTTCTTTGAAAACAAATTTCCTTAGGGAGTTGGTTCTTTACATACTGATAACGAAGGATGTCAAGAACAGTTGGATGACAGTTTGGTGATATTACAAGAACAGACGGGCTTATTGGGTAGGGTACATTGGGTGTCTGGTGGTAACAAAACTCAACCAGCCACATGTGCGCAGGATTTATCAAGAAGTAGCAGCACATGTACAATCACCGGTGTACCAAACCTGTCAAGAACTGACATAATCAGTCCTGTAGCGGATGCACGAGACATGTCTGGGGATGTAATTACTATCCAGGATGATGCACATGCTCCTTTGGCAGGTGACAGTTCAGAACTTGTCCCCACTGTTATATATGTAAAGAACAATTTATTATTTCGGTCAGCAAAAAATACAGAATCTTTGTCTTTTTCGTCTGTTTCACCCTTACAGAACGAGACAGGTAGCTCTTTCGTCTCATCTGAGAATAATTTAAGGAATGTGTCAAGAAGTTTAAGAGACACTTCAACGGATGATTTGCATGACGGGTCAGAAAATATGTCAAGAAGTTTAAGAGACACTTCTAAGGTTGCTTTGCATGATGTGTTAGGAAATATGTCAATCAGGGACGGAGCTGTGTATACAACAGGGTTGGCTCCCGCTTCCCCTGAAATTTCGAAAATCTTCATTAATTGTGGTCAAATCCCTTAGTTTTGGGGAAAAAATCTAATACCCCCCCCCCCCCCCTAAAATAAATTGTAAGTCTGTTTTATGTAAACACATGGGGAGTGGGATCTCTTTTTTGTATTTTTGAGTTTGACTTTTCTTAGTCTAAACACGTATTTATGGCTTACTAAAACGTGTTTCCTTTTATAGTTTATATCTGCTTGAGAATATGAAATCTGATTTGATATTTTCCATATTTTTTATTCAGTACTTTTACGATTATGCAACAATATTGTGTGAATATTTTTAATGCTTCTTTAGATGCTCAGTTAGAAAAACTAAATAGCAGGTTCAACGAAGAAGCAATTGAGTTACTTATCCTTAGTTCATATTTGGATACTCATGAAGGGAAAATCCATTTAGAAGTGACGATATTTGCAAAGTGGTTGATAAGTTTTATCTTAAGGACTTCACAGAACAAGAAAAGTTACACTTGAGGATACAACTTCAACATTATGAGCATAGTGTTGTTTCTTCTAAAGAGTTCAAGAAATTGAAGAGTATATCTAGTTTGTGTGAATGGTTGGTGAAGAATGGAAAACCAGTTACATATTCTCTTATACATTGAGTGATTGAACTTGTGCTTACCCTACCAGTTTCTACTACATCAGCCGAACGAGTTTTTCTGCAATGAAAATTATCAAGACCAGACTTCGTAGAAAAATGGGTGATCAATTCCTTGGAGACTCTTTGATTGTGCATATCGAAAAATAAATTGCTAAAAATTTTAGCATGGAGATGCTTTTCGAGACTTAAAAGAACGCCGTGTAATATTTTGATCATTTTTAACTTAAATAGCATTGGTAAACATTTTGATAATTTTTAACTTAAATAGCTTTGGTTTAATTTTTCTATTTTGTAATAGTTTGTGTTTGTCCTCTTTATCTTCACCCCCTTGTGAAAAAATCCTGGGTCCGTCCCTGATGTCAAGAAGTCTAAGAGACACTTCTGAGGATACTTTGGAGAATGTGATAGGAATAGTAAGTGAGGTTGTTTTGCAAAATTTGTCTGGAACAGTAAGTGATGCTTATGATGTAACTTTACCTGCTACAGAAAAATGTGATGTTATTAGTGATATATCTGATAAAGAAATTCGACGTAGTGTTCGGTCTCGAATTCCTATTACTCGGTTAAAAGATTATATATGTAATATTGTCAAATAAATAGATCCCAGCTCCTCCACTCCTAGCTCGTCAACGTTCTCAGGTACGCCTTATCCCATAACTAATTATGTGTCTTATGCAAAAAAAAATTTGCTAATCATACTCATTTTTTGGCGACGATTACTACTCTTAAAGAACCTACTAGTTATGCTAAAGTTGTTCATCTTCCAGTTTGGCATGTAGCCATGTCTAAAGAAATTAGTGATCTTGATAAGAAAGACACGTTATCTGTTATGGATATCCCCCCTGGAAAGAAGGATATTTGGTTGTAAATGGTTTTACAAGATTAAATATAATTATGATGGCATTGTCGAACAATATAAAGCTCGCTTGGTTGTCCTTGGTAATAGATAAGTGGAAGGTGTGGATTATCATGAAACATTTGCTCTCGTAGCTAAGATGGTTTTAGTTAGAACATTTTTAGCAGTCGCAGTTGCTCGTTATTGGGAGTTACATAAAATGTATGTTCACAATGATTTTCTACATGGAGATCTTGATGAGGAAGTATATACACAACTTCATCCAGGATACTCGACTAATTCTCCTGGTAAAGTGTGCCGCATCCATAAATCTCTCTATGGTCTTCGTCAAGCTCCTCGTAATTGGTTTGCTAAGCTTGCAGGTGCACTTAAGACTTTTGGATTTGTACAGTCTTATGCTGATTATTATTTATTTACCCTGCGACGAGGTGAGAATTCTATTAACGTAATTGTCTATGTAGACGATTTAATTATTGCTGGGAACAATTCCGCTGCTATTACTGCTTTTAAAGCATATTTAAGACGTTGTTCTCATATGAAATATCTGGGTCATCTCAAGTATTTTCTTGGTATTGAAATGCCTCGAGGAATCGATGGTCTGTTTTTATCTCAACGGAAATACACCTTGGATATCTTGTCAGAGACTGGGCTTCTTGGAGCCAAACCAGCTTCTTCACCCATTGATCAGCATCATCGTTTAGCTCTTGATGATGGACTAATGTTATTCTGTTTCATCCCAGTATCGTCGGCATATCATACGTTTGATTTATCTGACCATTAAACATCTTGAATTGTGTTACTCGGTGCATGTATTGGATCAATTTATGCAGTCTCCTTGGGTGTCTCATTGGGAAGCTGCCCTCCGAGTTATTCGTTATCTGAAGGGCCATCCTGGTCAAGGGATTATTTTACGCAAGGATAGTGCTCTTCAACTTACTTCTTATTGTGACTCTGATTGTGCCTCTTGCCCTCTTAGTCGTCGTTCACTTACTGGCTACTTTATTTTTTTGGGAGGCTCACCAATATCGTGGAAGACAAAGAAGCAACACAGTATCTCGTTCTTCACCTGAAGCCGAGTATCTTTCCATGGCTCATACTTGTAGTGAGCTCACGTGGCTAAAGGCATTATTGAAATCTCTAGGTGTGTGTCACTCTCAGCCTATGCGCCTTTACTGTGATAGTCAATCCGCACTTCATATTGATGCTAATATTGTTTTTCATGTACGCACCAAACATATTGAGATTAGTTGTCATTATGTATGCGATCAAATTCAGTCCGACGCTATTATCACTTCTCATATTCGCATAACCGCTCAGCTTGCAGGCATTTTCACCAAATCTCTTGGACGTCCTCAATTTGAGATGCTTCTTCGCAAGTTGGGCATTCGTGATCTCCATGCTCCAACTTGAAGGGGAGTATTGAGAGATACATATATATTGTATTTTGTATATATGGTCAGGATATATTTCAGTTAGGAAAGATATATTTGGGAGTGAATCTGTTTCTCCCTATTTAGTCACAAAGAACCGTATTGTATTCTCAAGCTTTTCAATAATAAGAAAACTTCGATTATTCTCTACCTTGTTGTTTCAAAGCAATCAATCTGATGACCCACCAATTTGTTTTCTTCTTGCCCTTCATTGGCAGTGAGAATCGAAATATACTACAATAGCGATCGTCAAAGGCTGATTGAACACAGAATGATAAAACTGATGTAACACCACAAAAAAACACAACACGACACAACACACTTAAATTTTTTGGCACCACACATCACGCTTGTCACCCCCTTACACCTCCATTGGACCTTATTACATAACCCAAGAAGTACCCCATGATGTGGCATCCCCTCCTTTTTTTCTTCTGGAGCAAAACAGGGGGTCCATTAGTGTTGGATTGAGCCAATAATGTAATGACACGTCGCGGGGGGAAATGGTAATATTTTGGAGTTTAAAGCATTTTCGAGTTGAAACTCCCTAGTCCCTACTATCACTCCCTAGTCCCTACTATCAACAGGAGTAAAGAATGGACGAATGATTATTTTTGAACTCCCTAGTCCCTACAATCAACATTCAACAGGAGTAAAGAATGGACGAATGATTATTTTGGCACCGTATAAGGGTCCTTAAAATAATGCTCCCAAAGAGAAACTCTCTCCGGTATATGAAAATTGAAGGATGTAACTGGGATTATCAATAATTGGAGGGGCTGTAAATATAAGTTATAAATAAATTATGTTTTACCATACCTGGCCTAGGTGCCTAAATCGTCATTCCGAGTGTGATAATTGAAAACTTCGACCTATCCCCTTTCGTTCTCCTCTAATTAGGGTTTCAAATTTGCAGAGAAAACTAGGGTTTTTCTCAATTGAAGATAGTAATTTTAGTTAAGATGGTTGCAACAACAAGAAGGAAGTCTAAGATTACAAAGAAAAATACAGTAGAAGAATCAGAACACATTGAAGAAGGAAAACCTTCTATTCAGAAGTTACAAGACCTTCAAGATGAACTTGACGAGGTACTGTCCATCACAATGTATGGCCGAGATTTCGCCGGGAATTCCGTTTTCGGCAATTAAGGAGGGGAATTTGTTAATTTCGCCGAGACGAAATTAGACCGGAAATTTCAGTTTTCTCGGCCGGAATTTAACCGGAACTTGGTTGCCGGAAATCTCGTTTATTCTAAAATGGTATGGATGTATTTCATTTGGGCTGAATCTTAGAACAAAAATCCTTAAACAAATAATAGGATTTGTAGAGATGTGATTCGATTGAGGAAATAGGTATTTACACAAACACGATTCGATTATAGAGCTGATGATTCTCTGTAAAGAAAAAAATCAACTATAGAGCTCATGATTCTCTACTGTTTTGTCTCTCATCTAAAGAATATTTTGATGACCCAAAGAGAAGGAGAAAATGCAGATAACAGAGAGGAAGAAGACTGTAAAGATTAAAGAAGATTTTTGTTTCAATTCTTTCTCAAACATAATCTGTCTAAGAGATTATGATAACATGACCAGTCACGAAGATTCGAGCAAGTGATGATCATAATAGGAATAAACAATTAAAATTGTTTTTGTCTATGGTACTGTACTTTCGAATCGGTGCTTCTTTAGTGAAATAATGTTTCTATCTAAGATTTGATTGATATCTATAGATTTTTTTTTTCTTAGAAGAGTTTTATACAATTACTTATTGTTTTACAGCTGTATCCATGCGAGAGATGATATCATCTCATGATCTTACTTCTCTGCTAGCTTTTATAACCCAACTGTAAATAACGAAAACAAAACAGATAAAGTCATAAAACAATGAAAACCAAAATAGGCATTTCGAAATCTGGCCGACTATCTCGTTGGGATTCCGGTATCTCGGTCCTAGCCGAGACAGCCTGAGACACGAGATAAACTACATTGGTCCATCATCAATTCCAAGAATTTTCTTTACCAATCGCTTAAATTCCAAATTATGAGAAATTTGCAGACGAATTAGGGGTTTCTAGACAAAAAAAGACTTTTTTTTCATTAATCATCAAGGATTGTTGATTATGATTTGGTTCTTTTTTTGTATTTCTATGTACTTATATGTTAGGATTCTAGAACTAAAAATTAATAGAATCACAGAAAACGAATAGAATTGATCGGTTGATTGGAGATCAGCCACCTTAATATCCTTTGATTGGGGATTACCACCATAAAATACGTCTATTGATTGCCTCCAACTCTGTTCTACATCAGCTATTTATATAATTTACAGAGTTCTAATAAAAGGAAAAACAACTAAAATAAGGAAAACATCTCTTAAGGAAACACAACTTAAATTAAGAAAGAGCTAGCCTTAGAAAAACAATAGATAGTAGAGTCAGTGTTCTAACATCCCACCCCCTTCAAACAAGTCTTGTCCTCAAGCCAAGAACTTTGGAAAACGGTAAAGAACGTCGTCTGCGTCCTCCCAAGTAGCTTCATCATTAGTGTGATCTTTCCATTTAATTAACCATCGAGTTACAGCACGGTTGTGGCATTTGAACATCCTCCGCTCCAAAATGGATTCAGGTTCCCAATCAGTTTGGTTTACAATTGTAGGCAATGTATCAGCAATATTAGCTCCAGCACCCAACTTGAGTTTCAAGGCTGAAATGTGGAAAACTGGGTGAATACGACAGTTAGAAGGCAAGTCCAATTTATAAGCAACAGCGCCAATCTTCTCTAGCACACGGAAAGGACCATAAAACTTAGGAGACAATTTCGAATACGATCGAGTAGAAGATGTGGACTGACGGTAAGGTTGCAGTCGTAGAAAAACCCAGTCACCAACCACAAAACTCCTTTCTGTACGGTGGGTATCAGCATATAGCTTCATACGATCTTGAGCTTCCTGAACATGAGTCTTAAGAAGATGCAAAATGCGATCCCTTGATCGTAATGCTAAATCAACAGCATTAACAGCAGTTGAATTAGGTAAATAAGATGAAATAGTTGGAGGTGGCCTGCTGTAAAGAGCTTCAAATGGAGTCATTTTAATAGCAGAATGGTAAGAAGTATTATACCACCATTCAGCCCATGGTAACCAACGGGACCATTCCTGAGGTTTTTGGCTTGCAAAACAACGAAGATAACATTCTAATGTACGATTAGTGACTTCAGTTTGGCCATCTGTTTGAGGGTGATAGGCTGAACTTCGACAAAGTTAGGTATCTTGTGAAATGAAGAAAGCCTCCCAAAAATTACTAAGAAAAATAGGATCACGATCACTTACAATGGCACGAGGCATCCCATGAAGACGAACAATATCACGTACGAAAATATCAGCAATATAGGGATGCGATAAAGCACTAAAGTGGGCTGATTTGGAAAGACGGTCGACTACCACCAAGATGGAGTTCTTACGGTTAGACAACGGCAATCCATCAATAAAATCCATCGAGATATCTAACCATACGTCATCAGGAATAGGCAAGGGTTGTAGAAGTCCCGGAGGAGCGATAGTTTCAGCTTTGTTACGCTGACAAATATCACAACTATCAATATAAGCCTTTATCGAATGTTTCATACCTTGCCAGTAGAATTGTTTTTGCAAACGCTTATATGTGCGAAGAAAACCAGAGTGTCCACCGTGAGGGGTTGAATGGAACTCGTGAAGAAGCTTAGCACACCATTGAGATGTAGGAACCACTACAATACGCTTTTTATACCGAAGTACACCATCAACATAAGTGTAATGTTTCTTAAAATATGGATTTCTATGTAACTCCGCAATAAGATTGCCTAATGTGATGTCAACATGACATTCTTGAATAATATTATTAACCTCGGAAAAAATAGCAGCAGTAAGAGCTGATAGATTAAGATCAGGATGACGAGATAAGGCATCAGCAGCCTTATTTTTTGTACCACAACGATAAACAATCTCGTAATCATATCCTAAAAGCTTTGATAACCATTTTTGTTGCTCAATGGAAGATAACCGTTGGTCATGAAAATATTTGAGACATTGATGGTCCGTTAAAATTTTAAAATGACGGCCCAACAGATATGGATGCCACTTTTGAACAGCAGCAACAACAACAAGCATCTCCTTGTCATAAATTGGAAGATTCAAATGTTTTTATGAGAGAGGTCTACTATGAAATGCAATAGGTCGACCAGATTGTGTTAAAACAGACCCTAGTCCATTACCTGAAGCATCACATTCGATGACAAATTCCTTGGAAAAATCGGGAAGTGCTAACACTGGAGTTGTAGATAATGTTGTTTGTAGTTGCTTAAAAGCTTTAATTGCTGTATCAGACCAAATAAATGCATTCTTTTTCAATAATTGAGTAAGTGGTGCGCTGAGTTTTCCATAGTCTTTGACAAATTTGCGGTAATAACCAGCTAAACCCAAAAATCCTCGAAGCTCCTTAATTGTAGAAGGAATAGGCCAGTTTAGAATACATGATATCTTGTCATTATCCACAGAAACACCATTTGCTGATACTACATGTCCGAGATATCCTATTGAAGCAAATTCACATTTGGATTCCTTAACGAAAAGGCCGTTAGCTCGCAATATCTCAAAACAGTTGATAAATGTTGAATATGATCTGAAACAGAACGGCTGTAGACCAATATATCATCAAAGAAGACAAGAACAAACCGGAGAAGAAAAGATCGAAAGATATCATTCATTAAACTTTGAAAGGTTGCAGGAGCATTAGACAACCCAAATGGCATGACCAAAAATTCGTAATGACCATCGTGTGTACGAAAAGCTGTTTTTTGTATATCAACATCATGAAGACGGATTTGATAGTACCCCCAACGAAGATCAAGCTTGGAGAATATTACCGAACCATTTAATTCATCAAGCAATTCGTCTACCATTGGAATGGGAAATCTATCCTTAATAGTAAGCTTATTCAAGGCTCGGTAATCAACACACATATGCCATGAACCGTCTTTCTTACGAACTAATATAACTGGTGAAGAGTAGGGACTAGAACTTGGGCGGATGAAGCCTGCTGCTTTTAATTCTGAAACAACCTTCTCAATTTCTACCTTTTGAAAATGAGGGTATCTATATGGCCTAACATTAACAGGAGTAGAATTTGGAACTAATGGTATATGATGATCATGAGAGTGTGTTGGTGGCAACGATGTAGGAGTACCAAAAATATCAGAGAATAGAAAAATTAAATCTTGAAACTCACCTGGTAGTTTTGGTGGAGGCAAGTGGTTAGAAGTCTGAACTGTATCCAACTGTAAAAGTACCCCATAGTACTCACGGCTCAACAGTCGTTGCATAGGAGTATTATCAAGCATCATAACACTTGCAGAATTATTTCCAACTATGGAATACTCAATTCCCGACGACTTGAAAACCATAAGTAGCTTTGAAAAATCCCAAGCAATGGTCCCCAAGGTTCGTAACCATTGAACCATCAAAACATCATCACATCCACTGATTGCTAAGAGGTGAAAATCAGTAGAAAAGACATATTCTTGCAATTTAATTGAAATATTTCAGCATGATCCACGAGTGTGCAAATACCCTCCATCACCAACCATGACACGCAGTGGATCATCTCTTGTTCTAATCGAAAAACCACATTGTTTAGCAATTGTAGGATGAAGGAAATTATGTGTAGAACCCGAGTCTATCAGTATGGTTAGAGGGATACATTTGATGTAACCAGTAACACGCATCGTCTTCGGATATGGAGAACCAACAAATGCATGGAAGGATATTTCAGGTTCTGTATTCAATGTTGTATCGGATGACGTATCTTCCTTGCATAAATCATTGTCAAGTTCTGTAATGGTAACACCAGACGCACTTTCTAAAAGCATTAACCGGGATTTAAGACACACATGCCCAGGTTTGTATACGTCATCACAGTTGAAGCATAAACCTTTTTCACGACGCTCTCGTTGTTCTGCCCAAGATAGACGTTTAACACCCGGAGGTAAACTAGGTTTGAGCTGTGGTGTAGAATTAACTGATAAGGCTTTGGGTGTAGTGACACGATAAAAAGACCTTGTTGCTAATATTGTTTCTTCTTGACATAAAGCTTGTTCAAATGCAGCTAACAATGCAGTAGGCCGATGAGAGCGAACAACAGCGCGAATATCAGCACGAAGACCAGATATAAAAATACTAATCTGATTGGCTTCAGTCAAATCAGTCACAAAGTTTAATAACCTTTCGAATTCAGTAATGTAATCACGAACCGTACCTGTCTGCTCTAACTTAGACAAACTGCTGCATGGATCAATATATTTCCGAGAAGTAAAACGAGTCTGTATATTGCGAGAGAATTGGGTCCATGTTAATTCCCCTAGGGAAGCAGTAATCCAGCGATACCATGAAATCGCATCACCGTCAAGATGAACTGCAGCCATTGACACCTTCCTAGCTTCATGTACACCAAATAATGTGAAATATTGCTCTGCCTTAAAGATAAACCCCTCTGGATCGGTACCACTAAACATGGGAAATTTTAGGTTGACCGAATTCCCTCTAATTAGAGCACCTGTTGGTGCAGTTTCAGTCGTTCCAGGTATACCATTGTGTACAGCTGTTTCCCCCTCCGAATTAGTTTCAGGTTGCGGCGGAAGACGAGCGGAGATGGTTGATAAGGTCTCGTTGGTAGCTCTGTGATTGTCTTGCAGTTGAGTAATTAGTTGATGTATTGCTGTGGTAAGGTCACCAACTTTATCTTCCAATGATTTGACTGTCATCTTCAAAGATTGATGAAAAGCAACAAAAAAAAATTTTGGAAGTGTGGCTCAGATCTATGGCTCTAGATACCAGTTGTTAGGATTCTAGAACTAAAAACTAATAGAATCACAGAAAACGAATAGAATTGATCGGTTGATTGGAGATCAGCCACCTTAATATCCTTTGACTGGGGATTACCACCATAAAATACGTCTATTGATTGCCTCCAACTCTGTTCTACAACAACTATTTATATAGTTTACAGAGTTCTAATAAAAGGAAAAACAACTAAAATAAGGAAAACATCTCTTAAGGAAACACAACTTAAATTAAGAAAGAGCTAGCCTTAGGAAAACAATAGATAGTAGAGTCGGTGTTCTAACATTATAGGTCAAGGATGAGGCAATTGAAAAGATATTGAAATTGGAGCATAAGTATAAAGAGAAATGGAGGTCTGTGTATCACAAAAGGAAGAAGCTAATCACGTCGATTCCTGATTTCTGGTTAATCATGGTTCGTTGCCTTTCTATCTTTGTTGTATTATGTAGTTTCTGTTTTGTTAGTGGAGTAAGTTGAACCTCGTGTTGTTGCGATATTGTTTTAGCCAGTAAGAACTTCGTAATTGGTGTTTACTTAGGAGATGTTATTATGTGCAGTTTTTGAATCATCCTGGACTTGGTGATATCATAACTGAAGACGATCGGAAGGTTTAGCCTTTTTACATTAGATAATAAATTGATGAATTCCTTGGTTGTAGTATTTGTGCTTCTGTTAACTTATCCGTTGCATTAAGTTCATGTATATTGCGGCGTTCTTGTGACAGGTTTTCAAGTACCTAAAGTCACTGGATGTTGAAGAATTTAAAAACGTGAAGTCTACATACTCGACAACCTTTGTGAGTTATCTTCTTTCTGTGTCTCTTAGATTATTTGTTCATGCATAGCTTGGTGCGTGCAATGATGCTCCTCTTTTGTCAGACTGCTATATGGATTTTTGAGTAAATTTCATATTCTAAAATTTTCAGAACTTTAGCCCGAACCCGTACTTTGAAGATGCAAACCTCTCAAAGACATTCTCATTCTCTGATGAAGGGATGGCTACCAAGATAACTGGTACAAAAATCAAGTGGAAGGAGGGCATGGTAAGGGCGGTTTTGTATACTTATAGTTTATTTTTATACTTATATAGTTATATTTTATTCACTTCAGTATAGAGCTACAATATTTATTAATGAATTTAATGTACTTATTCATCTGATAACTAATTTCACCTTTTTATTCTTTCAAGGACATTGCTAATGAAGTTAATCGTGAGAAAAAAGGGAGCAAACGTCCGTTTGTCGAAGAAAGGTTTCTTTCTTTTCTTCTTTGTGTCGGGAAAATGGTTTTGTAGTTATTGTATACCCACAGTTACCTTATAGTTGTTGTAACACAACTGACTATATAGAATGATGATATTATTGCTAAGCTTACCTTAGGTTTTAGACAGCTATACTTTGCAGTGCACTTAACAGAGCACATGATATTTCTCATATTGATCGTGTTCCTTTTGGCTACAGTTTTTTTACCTGGTTCAACGAGGCCCAACAAGAATTTCCGGAAGGGATTCATGATGAGGTAATTTCTGAGTTTCTCTTCCGTATGTGGAGTCACATGAATTGCAATGAACTGAGACGGTGAACGGCTTTGTTCATGTTTCTTGGTTACTCATTACTGCTATACACAGTACACTTAATAGAGGAGTTATTTCTTTCCTGATGGTTGAAATGTTCGTTTCTGCCACTTAGCTTCTGTTTCCTATAACTGCAGGTGGCAGAGATAATAAAAGGGGATTTATGGCCCAATCCTCTTAAATATTTTAACAATGTTAGTTGCTTCTTACATTTCCTGATTCTGCCAAAGAAAGTTAGACAATAGAGCTTACTCATTGCAGCTTTACTGTAAATTCCTGTAATTTGATTTGTCATCCTCCTTGTGATAGGTGTCTGATGAAGATGGTTCTGAGGGAGGAGAAGAAGATAAGAAAGATTCTGATGGAGAGAAAAATGGTGATGAGACTCAGCTTCGCCTTCGGGGTAGAATTCTTCTTCAGGGAGTAAAGTGGACCGACCTTTCGATAATAATTATATTATCCAGATTTTTCTCCGCCCCGTGAAATTGAAAAACGTGAGAAAACCACTCCTGTTTTTGCTTTACCTTCAATCATAACTACAAAGCTCTCTATCAGCCGTGATACCACCATGTAAAGAATCCAGCCTCCTAGAAACTCCGGCGTCCAAGGACGGGACAGCGGTGCTGTTCTATCCCCTTAGGTCTGAGGATTTGTGGAGTGTGCTGATTGACTCCCTCCGGCGACTAAGGACGGGTCAGTATCGATCTTTCCCCTTAGGTCCGAGGGGTACTTGGTCAGTGGGATTCATGGTGGTAAACTTACACTAGAAACTTTCTGAGTGTTCTATATGTGATAAGATTCAGGGATGACTACGTATTATGCTCAAGTGGGGGATAAGAATTTTGAAGTATGTATGTTCTGGAAAGAGATTAAACCCAAAGTCACAATTATTGAAAGATCAAATGGATTTACAAATTCTTGCATTATTCCGTTCGAGGGAGCATTATGGCTTCTCAATACAATCATCGAAGCAAAATCTACAGGTCAGAGCAGAAACAAGCCGTATCAATGGAGATTGCCTCTAGGCCATGGATCAGCTATATTATTGATTGAGAGAAGAAATAGCAGGGGAAAATTTATGGATGTTGATTGGTTTACCGGTAATAGTCGTGAAAAGGTACATCACCTGGTGATTCCGGAAGGATATAGACAGGAAGGATGGAGGAATTTTATAGGCTTGCTGCAAATGGTTTTCAACAAACATGAGGCTTTCCACAGGCGGGGAGCGGCTATAAACAATATTGAATCTTTAAAGCTTAACGATGGATGGCCAGAGATGCAGAATAGGGATCTTTCTGGAGGAAATATCAAAATCAAAGGTGTAGGTGGGAGTACCTCATATGTTACTGCTGCAAAAACAGAAGGTCCAAAAATCTCTTACGAGGGCAGAGAGAGAACTTTTGATCATTGGGATGAAGTTATCATTTGTACCGTGGTGCCAAAACCTTTAGAGTGGAGGATGGTGGAAGATCGTATTAAAGCGACTTTCCATATTCAAGAACAACTTAAGATCTCTACCTTCTCTGAGAATATGGGGGTATTGTTCATTAAATCTGTCAAAGTTCACGATATGTTGATTAACCAAAAATTCATTACTTTCTTAAGTGGTGAAATTAAGTTCTCTAGATGGTGGCCATCAGTAAATGCTATCAACCATTCCATTAAAGGTAACGAGGTCTGGATCTCTCTGATTGGAGTTCCCTTTCACTTATGGTCAAAAGAAATAGTTGAAGTAATTCTTAATAAATATGTTTCAATCATTGAGATTGACTTTAATGAGCTTGGAGGAATTAAGGTTCTTATCAATTGTAAAAGCAGCATTAATGATTTGCCACACACTGTGCCATTGAATGAGGAGGGCTTGATTTTCACGGTGGGAATTGTAGTCCTTGATTTGCAGCCGGTATACCACTCTGGTATTGGGGAACACAAGGGCAAGGAAGTTATTGATATAAAACTCGCTTTAAGTAGTGATGGAGAAGGCTGCACATCGGAAGAGAGTGGAAGAGGACAGAAGGTGTTAGGCGTGAACCAAGGCCGTCTGACTAGCCATATTTCCCAAGAGGGACATTCCCATGTGCTTCCTCGTGGAAATACAGAAAATAGACAGGGGGACAACCTAAACAAAAGAACTCGTTCAAATCAGTACTATGAAAATAAAAAGGCAAGGAGAAAGAGAAATAAATTGAGAAAGAGAAACCAGATACGGGAAAACAAGAAGAATATAGAAGATGGTGAGGTGGGTATCACTGCAGACCCACAATTGAGAAAAGATGAGGCTGTCTCTGAGGTAACAAATGCATCCAAGGGTTCAAAGCAACAGTGGGTCATTATAGCCGACGGTAAACCAACATCGACAGACAACCTCCAACATCGGGTGACATAACTCAAAGACAAGGGCCCATTGGTAAGAGAACACAAAGACCAGCATGGAACGACGCAACTAATTTCGGTAAAAGAGAAGTTGGAGCAAGGTGGTTCCATTCATTTCGATAAAGCTCATCTCCCAAACTCTGTTTTTAGTTCGTACAATGTCGGGACCTCTTCTTTCGATAATATTACAGTATTAGAGGGGGAAGTATTTAAGGATTGTAATGAACAGATGTTGGTTATAGCTAGGGTAGAAACTCAAGAACAATTTCATGAACCACTAGACGTTACTCCTCTTGATCAGATAAACCCTATATTATCAAATGACGATGATACATGGGCATCAGCTGCGGAAGAGGAAGAAGAAAATGATGTTTTTCTCGAATTGGAAGGCGCATAAGATGAACAACTTTCAACTGGGGGATCCTTAAGACAACAATTTCAGCTTATAGAAAGGGACACACATTTCAAGAAAGAAAAAGAAGCACTGTGTATGGCTTTTAAGGTTGTAGGAGGAATTATGGGGTTACCTGTTAAGGGGAAAGAAGAGGCAATTCATGATAGTGTTATGAGCGTTCTAAAAGAAGCTTTTCTCAAGAAAAATTCTACAAATTCCGAGACAAAGACGAGTATGCGGGAGGGAGGAATATCGGATGAGTCTTTAGAAGGAGTACAGTTTCTTTTACAATATAAAGAAGATGATTCGGTAGTGAGTGAAGAAGAAGAAGATTTCTGCTCCCAAGACGATGCTCAGGGCAACGTCGAGATTGTTTTAACTCCTAGAGCTGCTAGGGAGAAAAACAGGATGTCCAGTTTGCTCAATTGTCTGACTCCATCAGGATCAAGGGAAGACCGCAGGGCGAAAGCTAAGGGAAGTTGTTCGAAATGACGTACAATTTTATCTCTTGGAATTTAAGGGGTTTAGGTGATGTAAACAAGAGAATTGTGGTGAATTCTGTTCTCACAAAATGGAATCCTGACTTTGTTTTGCTGCAAGAAACAAAACTAGATGACATGACAGAACAGATTAAGAAGGACATCTAAAGCAAGGCAAGTGTAAAATTTTGCTTCAAACCGTCGGTGGGCACTAGAGGTGGGATAAGTATCATGTGGGATGGGGATAAATTTGAATTGCTTGATCAGTTACATGGTATCTTCTCACTCTCTTGTATGTTTAGGTGTACTGCAAACAACTTGGTATTCTTTGTGTCTTCTGTTTATGCTCCAAATGATCGAAAAGAAAGACGTATTCTGTGGAGGGAGTTAGGAGAAGTGTTGGGAATATGGGATATTCCGGGATGTCTTGGAGGTGATTTGAATGTAATATCAACCCTTGAAGACAAAAATAGGCCGGGAACGATCAGTCGGGCCATGAGGAATTTCAACAAGTTTATGTCGGATTTCAATCTTATTGATTTGCCTTTATGTGGAGCGAAGTACACCTGGTCCAACTATCAAGATCCTCCTACTTGCACTCGTATTGACAGATTCTTGCTGAATTCCAAATGGGATGACTACTTTCCAGGTACCACTCAAATAGCAAAGCCTAGGCCGGTATCGGATCACATTCCACTATTATTGTCGACTGAAATGCATGACAGCGGCCCAAGGCCAAGTAAGTTCGAGATAATCTTAACTTCACAGGTAACCCTGGTTTCATATTTAGCAAAAAACTGATGGTTATCAAAGAATATTTAAAAAAATGGAACAAAGAATATTTTGGGAGGGTGGATCATATTATGCAAGAGCTGCTAATCAATATCAAGAACATGGACGTAAAGGAGGCTGGGGGGTCAGCAACAGAAGAAGATAGGATTTTGAGAGTTAACTTGAAGTCTGATTATTGTAAATGGGCGTTACTCGAAGACAAAAGAAAGAAGCAAAAAGCAAAAGATCACTGGCTACAGGATGGCGATAAAAACACAAGGTATTTCCATACATTTGCAAATGGGAGAAGAAGGCGCAATAATATTGGGTGTTTGAGAGTGGATGGCGAGATAACGGAAGACAATACGACCATAGCGCGACATCTGAAACATTTCTTTGAGGAGCTGTATACAGAAGAAGATTCAAATAGACCATTTATGGAGGAGATGCAGTTCTCTACCCTTGCGGGAGAGGATTGTCAAAATCTAGAAAGACCAATCACGGAAGAAGATATCAAGACTGCTATCAAGGAAATGGCTAGGAATCGAGCCCCGGGACCGGATGGATTTCCAGTGGAGTTTTATGATCACTTCTGGGATATCATTAAGGTGGACTACATGGGGTTAGTTAAATTTTTTGAGGAGAGGAACTTCATGGATTGGAGAGCGAACAACACCTTTATATCACTAATTCCAAAAAGATCAAATGTGGAAGATGTTAAAGACTTCATGCCAATAAGTTTGATCAACATTTCGTACAAGATAGTGACCCATGTTTTATCTGCACGACTAAAACTGGTTCTTCCAAAACTTATCTCACAGACCCAAACAGCTTTTGTGGCGAAGAGACAGATTTTTGATAGTATTCTCATAGCAAATGAGTGTATTGATTCGAGAAAGAAGTCAAAGAATCCAGAGACAGATTTTTGATAGTATTCTCATAGCAAATGAGTGTATTGATTCGAGAAAGAAGTCAAAGAATCCTGGGTGGGTGTTCAAGTTAGATGTCGAGAAAGCTTATGATAAGGTGAGCTGGGATTTCTTAGGCAAGGTGATGCAAATAATGGGGTTTGGGATAAAATGGAGAAGATGGATTCGTATGTGCGTGTCAACACCGCATTTCTCTATTTTATTGAATGGGAGCCCAGGTGAAAAATTCAAATGCACTAGAGGGCTGAGATAAGGCGACCCTTTGTCTCCTTTCCTGTTCACTATGGTCATGGAGGCTTTAAGAAGAATGATCTTCAAATTAGATCGAAACGGTTTGTATGAGGGATTTCGGGTTCGACATAACGGAACTCAAGTGTCACACTTACTGTTTGTGGATGATACTCTTGTATTCTCGTCAGATTCAGCTCAACAGATCCACTATATTAGCGCTTCTCTTATATGCTTTCGCTTGAGCTCGGGACTTGGCATTAACGCGGAAAAGAGTGCAGCAGTAGGGATGGGAGAAACTCAATGCCAACAGGTGGTGTCGTCTAGTTTGGGGTATACTATCGAAGAGCTTCCGCTCTCATACTTGGGAATGCCGGCTGGGGCACCGTATAGAAGTAAAGGAATTTGGGATCGTGTCGTCGAATTCACGGAGGCAAGACTGCAAGGGTGGACGGGAAGGAACCTGACATATGGGGGAAGATTAGTTCTCATCCAACACGTTCTTAATGCTATTGCAATCTACATGATGTCGGTTTACTCAATGCCAAAATCTGTGGCGAAGCGATTAAATGGTATTATGAGAAACTTCCTTTGGAGGGGAACTTATGAAGCTAAAAAATACCCCTTGGTGGCCTGGGAGAAGGTGTGCACATACAAGGAGAATGGAGGACTTGGCATCAGAGACTTGATTACCTTTAATGATTCACTTCTTTGTAAGTGGCTGTGGAGGTACACTGTGGAGGAAGAAGCACTGTGGATAAGACTAGTAAAGGAGAAATATGGTGAAGATTGTTTAGGGTGGGACACCAAAATTCCAAAAACCCCATATGGAAACAGCATTTGGAGGGGGGTAGTCAATAGATTACCAAAGTATAAAACAGGGATCATACACAAAGTGGGTAATGGAAATAGAACTCTTTTCTGGCAGGACCAATGGTTGGGGAATGAGACCTTTCAAGAGACTTATCCAAATCTTTTCAGGGTGTCTAGGAAAAAACATCACCGAGTGAGTCAGTTCTACACTTACGATAGCAATGGGCGAGTGAATTGGAATCTGGACCTGAGGAGGAGGTTGACGGAGAATGAGATTCGGGAAGCGGCAGCTCTGACAAATCAACTACAAATGTTCAATCCATCAAATGAAGAAGACACAAGGGTTTGGAAATGGACAAAAGACGGTGCTTTCTCGGTAAGTTCTTGCTATTAGGCACTAAATGAACATGATATTGCTACAAATTTCCCTATTAGTGTTGTCTGTAATAGTAATGTACCATCAAAAATTAATTTCTTCACATGGCTGGTACATCACAATTCCATACTAACTCAGGACAATCTAGCTAAAATGGGAAAAACAATAGTAAACCGTTGTTGTATGTGTAAATATGGGTGGGAATCCATAAATCATTTGCTCATTCACTTTGCAAGTCAAGGCTACACAGAGATATGGACCTCCTTGTTTCATAGCTTTGGAATCAGTTGGGTTCAGTGCGAAGATATCAAGGATCTCTACAGGGGTTTTGACAGGAAACTGTTCTCTGAGAATGGAAACTACTTATGGAATTTTCTGCCATATGCTGTCGTTTGGAGTCTGTGGAAAGAACGCAATCATCGAACGTTTGATGAAGACCGAAGAGACAATGATGTGAGTAGTATAATCTTAGATGTGAAGGCGAACCTCCTGTATTGGTCTTATGCTTCTCGTAGCTTAAGGAATGTTAGATTCGAAGAACTAATCTTCAATTGGAAAGAATTAGTCAGAACATAGTTTCGGGAATTTTATTTTGAACTGCTACCATAAAACAGTTCTTCTTTTTGTAATTCTTTCATTCTTTCTATCTATATAATATATCGTTTTGTTGATCAAAAAAAAAAATGGTGATGAGGAGTTTGAGGTAGATGGAGATGGTGAAAAGGTAAGCAGAGATGAAACTGTAGAAAGATAAACATTGTTTGATTTATGTATGCCATCTTTGCTACTGCCGATGAATTCAGACGTCTATCCACTCAGCCTTTTAGATAATGTTTCTCTTATATGTGGGATTTTGATATTGGTGAAGTTCTCCAAATAGTAACAATAGAGCTTACTCATTGCAGCTTTACTGTAAATTCCTATAATTTGATTTGTCATCCTCCTTGTGATAGGTGTCTGATGAAGATGGTTCTGAGGGAGAAGAAGAAGATGAGAAAGATTCTGATGGAGATAAGAATGGTGATGAGGAGTTTGAGGTAGCTGGAGATGGTGAAAAGATAAGCAGAGATGAAACTGTAGAAAGATTAACCAGTGTCTGATTTATGTATGCAATCTTTGCTACTGCCGATGAATTCAGAAGTCTATCCACTCGGCCTTTTAGATAATGTTTCTCTTATACGTTGGAATTTTGATATTGGTGTAGTTCTCCAAATAGTAACAATAGAGCTTACTCATTGCAGCTTTCTTTGTAAATTCCTGTAATTTGATTTGTCATCCCCCTTGTGATAGGTGTCTGATGAAGATGGTTCTGAGGGAGAAGAAGAAGATGAGAAAGATTCTGATGGAGAGAAAAATGGTGATGAGGAGTTTGAGTTAGCTGGAGATGGTGAAAAGGTAAGCAGAGATGAAACTGTAGAAAGATTAACCCGTGTCTGATTTATGTATGCCATCTTTGCTAATGCCGATGAATTCAGACGTCTATCCACTCAGCCTTTTAGATAATGTTTCTCTTATATGTGGGATTTTGATATTGGTGAAGTTCTCCAAATAGTAACGATGTATTGTTGAAGGGTTTCTCTTGCTTTGTAGAATTTGGATAATCATATCAGTACCAGCTTAGACGTGGGTACTGATTTGGTGCAAAGTCATGAGAATGAGCTATCATTTACTGTGGATGTGGGACATGTTTTCCAAACTGAGCAGGTAATTTCCTCCAAAGGCTGTGAATACACGTTTGGTTTCTTACTTCATTTTATTTGGTTTCTCTCATGCATTGATATAGTCTTCAAATGTAAGTGTTTGATTCACGAGATCATATTATCCAGTGGTGTCAGGAGGTCGGTAAGCAAAATAAGATAGTGGTTGTGATTATTAAATCTCAAAAACCAATTGCAGGTAAAAAAGCCAGACTCACACTTGGGTGAGGGGAGGTTTTTTTCGCAACCACAAGAAGAAGTCAGAACAACTTAAGGAGAAACCACGACAGAGGAAAAGAGTAACTGGGACAAAGAAGTGTGGATGTCCCTTTGCCTTAAAAGGAATATGGTCTCCAGGTGATAAATGGAAGCTTGAGGTTCAGTGTGGGAGACACAACCACGAGCTTGCTGTTGGGAATTCTTATGTTGGCAGGCTAAAGGAAGATGAGAGACAATTGCTTATTGAAATGACAAAGAGTGGGCTCCGACCGAGACAAGTGCTTAAAACAATCAAACAAACAAGCGAAGGGAACATGTCGACTATGAGAACTATTTACAATGCGAGGTCACGTTTGAGGTTAGGCGATATGGAAAGAAGGTCTGCGATGCAGCAGGTTATGAAACTCTTGTCAGAACATCATTATGTGGAATGGCATAGGATGGATACAGAGACAAATGAAGTAAAAGACATATTATGGGCCCACCCTGAATCACTTCAATTAGCGAAGTGCTTTCCTTCTGTTTTATTGGTTGACTACACATATAAAACAAAGCGATACCGAATGCCGTTATTCGAGATTGTAGGGGTTACATCAACGTGCAAGACATTCACCGTCGCATTTGGGATTATGGAAGCTGAGACAGAAGCGCACTACTCATGGGCCTTATCTTGTCTTCGGACGATTTATGATGCAGAGTCTTTGCCCTCTGTATTTGTGACAGAGAAAGAGAGTGCACTGATTAGGGGAATAAGTGATATCTTTCCACAAGCCAGCCAACTACTTTGCACTTACCACATTTCCAAGGATGTGGCATCAAATTGCAAGAAACATTTCCAGAACAGTGAAGAATTGGACATATTTTTGAAGGAGTGGAATGAAATAACACAAGCGAAAACGCATATTGACTTCTATGATGGTTTTGCAGAATTTGAACGTAAATGGGTCAATTATCCTGCTTGCTTGAGATATCTGCGGGAAACGTGGTTAGAGCTTCTCCAATGGAATGTGTGTGAGGAAAAACCTCTACATCCACGTAAGATCCACTTTTATTTTCCTAAAAAAATATCTCTAACCCTAACCTCTTTAACTAACATGTAGATGACATGGCATGTTTTTATGTAGACATGCTCAACCTCTTGTTTCAGAGGTCCACCAAGAGGATGTTTATCCATCATAATCATCATTTTTTTAATTAAAAATTCTTTTTCCATAAAAAACGAATATTTTTCATTAAAATTATGATTATACCAAATCCCAAATCTGATTTCCACGACTTTTTTACTTTTTCTCCCTATTCCTTCCCCTTCTCTCTTTGAGACAATCGAAATCATCCGTAACTTTAAAAGAAAATTTCTTGAAAGGGTGATGATACCTTGGGTTGTTGATCGATCTTTAGAAACTATCATATATGAACATTAACAAGTGACAAAATTAGATGTTGGTAAGGGGAAAATAATCCAGTGTTCATAAGGCTTATATATATTTAAGATATAAAGCCAATCGGTGGTTCTTTTATCATACTTTTTTTTTTTTTTTTTGAATGACAGCCTTATTCATAAGTCAAGACAATATCTTTGATGTTTCCACAATCAGAATTAACATGAATATCAAAGGATAATAAGATTCTCATACAACAGGAGGAAATTGTTCTTTGTGTTTCCGGTGATGGAATATCCCGTGCAATTGCAATCTAAATAGCCGGTGGTGTTGGACTGATCACTGCTACTTAATTGGAGTTCGGGGAAGAAGTACGACGTTGTACATGTATCAACTAACTCTAGAAAAATGGAGATTTTAATATATTTTCTGATATTATCAAACCAACTAAACTCTGAAAATAAGAAGATGACAAGGAAACAAAGAAGTTGAAAGATAGATGGGTTGGAGAAAGTTTTTTTTTTCTCCTTGTATTTAGGAAAATTAATTGCCATATAAGATAAAAGGATGTCTTCCCATAATGCCACATATGAAACTGACCACACTATCATTGGAGAAGCTCTTCGAACAGAAAGAGCATTTTGTATCGTCATGGACCAGTGAAGTTAAGCATTTTGGATACACAACCACAAATAGAGCTAAGAAAGCACATTCAGAATTAAAACAACACCTGAGATCATCAAAACGTAACTATACATCATGTTGGATGGCGATGCACAGGATGATAATTGGGGAAATAATAGCAGTGAAGGCCTCATTTGAGAAAAGTTTGTCTACACTACAACCTTCTTATAGTTCACCTGCATTTAATGAGTTAAGGGGTCTTGTTTCTCACCATGCTCTCGATCTATTGGTCATGGAGCTCTCGTGGGATAGCGAAGTTGACATTGATGGTTCAGATTGTCGATGTGCAATAAGTTCTACACATGGACTGCCTTGTGTTCACAAGATAGTCGGATTCGCTCAAGAGGGTCGACCTATTCCTTCGTATGAGATTGACCCACATTGGAGGACACTCACGGCAATCCCTACCACAAAGCGACACAGTGATTCAGATTACCTCCCTGATTGGGATCTTTTCAAACAGAAATGGGAGACTTCGACCGAAGAAGAACGCCAAGGAATGTGGAGGAAGCTAAAGCATAACGTTACTCCCACTTTGATAATGACAGAAGAGCCCAGTCCCTTTGATTGCTTGGAGGATCAGATCGTGGAGCCCACCTTAGACGCCACAGAAAAATCCAGTGATTGCGGATCCTTGGAAGAACAAACTACACAGAACCGTGTTAATAGTGATCACATGGAAGATCAAATTGTTACACCTATGTTGACTACCGCGGAAGAACCCAGTAGTTGTGTAGTCCTGGACGTTGTTATTCCCAATTCGACAAAGGTGCACGAACCCGTTGGTTGTGAACACATGGAGGACCCAACTGTTACTCTTACCTTGTCAATTGCGGAAGAGCCCTCTAATCTTGTGCATGTGGAGGATAAAATGGTTACTCCCACCGACAGTGACGCAAGTACTAGGTGATGATGGGTGATGATGGACACTTGGAGGAACATATTATTGTTACCAGCACCTTGGCAATGCCACTGAAACCTTGTGAACGTCCGAATCATCCTTGTGTTCGGCCCACACCAACCACGACTTCAAAACTCAGGTGATTGTGGACACTTGAGGAATCGTATCTTACAAAAAAAAATCTATGATCAGCGGTACACTTTTAACACAATTTCTTATTTATATAGTCGATGGCTTAATGGCCTTCATGGACATGGGCGTGCCGCCTATTATTTCCTTGATTAAATGATGCGCATCTGTACAAAGGTCCGAACTACTTATTTTCGCAGGGTGGTTGAATAAGTAAAATTTTCATTTTTTTTCTTCCAAATTCATCTTGCAAATGAGTGTGTGTTTTATTGGGACGACCGATCAAAGTACTCGAAAGGAGGGACTCCTATTATGACCATTTTGTTGTAAAATGAAATATAACACAGATGTGCAATTTGATAAAAAGATTGGATTTCGTGAGATTTTTTTTTGTGAAGCCTTTCACATAATTCCTTATGTATATTATTTTTCGTATATATCATATTTTTTAGGAGTATAATTGGAAATCAAATTAGAATATAACAAATCTAAAAATCCGTGCCTTAGAATCTTACAAATTTTGTGCTTATCCTTTTAGGCACAATTTTCAAAAATTGAAAACATAACCATTATGCAAACCACCAGAAAGGATGCATAACACATTATGTTGTCATATTTTGGTTTATGCATCAACTAATTGTCCGTTGCAACTAATAAAACGATGTGCTCCTTACGCTTCAAGAAAAGTGATATTTTAACTTTAGGCACAATTTTCGAAAATTGAATGCATAGTCATCATGCATACCACCACAAAGGATGCATAACACATTGTGCAACCATATTTTGGTTTATGCATCAACTAATTTTTTGTTTCAGGAAAAGTGATGCTTTCACTCGGTTTTAGGAAAAGTGATACTTTCACTCCGATTTAGAAAAAAAAATACTTTCGCTCCGTTTTCAGGAAAAGTAATTTCCCTCCATTTTAGGAAAAACGATACTTTCACTTTTTCAATTTGACTTATTTTTAGGCAAAAATGAAACTGTGAAAATACCATTTTTCCTGAAACAGAGGTAATATATGCATATCCGGCGTAAATTGTTATTTGTTTCGTTTTTCTTGGATCGACCCTCCCCACCATGATAGCGGTGTTCTAGTACTTCTTTCATCTCACGAAAGTGATATTTTAATTTTTTCATGTTAATTTTCCAAAAGAATCATCACTAATAATCATATTCAAGTATATATAAAAAAAATTGATAGTCATATTCATATTTGTTGTTAGGTCATTTAGAATTCTTTTGGTGCCACAATTTATTTATTTTTTAGTTTGTGAGATATTACAATTCAAAATCTTAACATGAGAAAAAAAAAAGAACACCAAATTGGGGGATATCTGCCAGCATGGTTTTTTTATTCTGCCGGCATGGTCAATGTATTGCCCGCATTGAAAAACCATGCCGGCAATTACAGTAAAATATACCCCAATTATTCCATATATCCCCCAATTTGGCCTTCAAAAAAAAATACTGAAAAAATATTCCCTTTCATATTTTCCTTAAAAATCGTGCGAACACCAAAAATTTCTCGATTTGTGGGAGGTGGAAGTATACAATAACCGAGCTTTGACGTTTATTTGTTCCTCAACTTTGGGCCGACCGGCCGGAGGGCCCGAAGGGAGAGAGTCCCTTTTAGGGCCATTTTTTTGTAAAATGTAGAGTAACACAAATATATAATTTGATAAAAAGATTGGAAATGGTTTGGTGTGATCAAAATTTTGGATACTTTTTCACTAGACAAAACTGTCCCTCCCTTTTAGTCTAATTATTATAGCTCCTTATGCAAACTATTTTTTAGGGGTATAATTGGCAAGCAAACTAAAATATATAACATATCTAAAAATCCGTGCCTTGGAATTTTACAAATTTTATCTCGTTGGAAAGATTTAAAGAGATCTACACAATGATTTTTTTAAGGATATAAAGTCATCTACACAATGAGTACAAACAACAATATCAAATTTAGAGTTTTTACGAAAAACTCTGAGGTGTTTATCCTTTTAGACACAATTTTCGAAAAATAAATGCATATCCATTATGCAAACCACCACAAAGGATGCATAACACATTATGCAACCATATTTTGGTTTATGCATCAATTAATTTTCCATTGCAACTAATAAAACGATGTACTCCTCCGTTTCAGGAAAGTGATACTTTCACTTTAGACACAATTTTCGGAAATTGAAGAGGTGTTTCATTTTTCTTTGGTCGGCCCTCCCCACTGTGGAAGCGATGTTATAGTTTCAAATAGAACTCACACATCCCCATGTTGCCCTAATTTTTGAAGTTTTAGAAAATTGTGTCGAGCTTGCTGAATGGAGCACTGTTATTGATTCCGGGCCCATCTTAATTTTTCAACGTTATCCGATTGATTGAATATCCACTGGTGAATGGAGAATTGTCATGCATCCATTTGAAGTAATCCAAATTGTATTATGTGTCCATTTGAAGTGGATGCACGGGTGTAATGTACTGATGTACAATTACAAGGATCTGAAGGAGATAACTAGCAGCAAGCTACTTTCTCTCTGCAAGCATAGCCTAACTTTCAATTTTGAAAGAAAAAGAAATTTTCCATTCATTCGTCTTTAGGGTTTACAATGATTGGTATTTAACACCTAATCAGTTAAGACAACATCATCAGTCCTTATTACATCACCCGAAGAATTACAGAACTCGAGGAAATAAATTCTACTACACTTTATTACTACTCATCCCTGAAACGGTCCTAGCCAACGGTTCACTAGGCTAAGACCATGCTCTGGTCTAGTCCAAAGATGTAGTTACATGACATTGCCCCTCCATTCCAAGATCCTTGTCCTCAAGTATAAAGTCTGGGAATTGAGCCTTGATATGAGAGATGTCCTCCCAAGTTGCATCCTCTGTTGTGGAGTTAGACCAATGAACAAGAATTTGAGACACAAAATGGATACCTCTGAGAGTAGTTCGAGTGTCTAACACTGCCACTGGTTCAACAAAAAATTTACCCTGATCATCTACAACTGGTAAGTGGGGCATAATGGAAGCATTGTGACCAATCTTCTTTTTGAGTTGAGACACATGAAAGACAGGATAAATTCTTGAGCCAACTGGAAGTTGCAACTTATAAGACACTGATCCAACTCTTTTAATTACTGGAAATGGACCAAAGTACTTAGCTGAGAGTTTGAGGTTCTTCTTGACAGCCACTGAATATTATCTGTAGGGTTGAAGTTCTAGAAAGACCAAATCTCCTTCTACAAATTCTCTGTCAATACGTTTTCTGCCAGCAAAATACTTCATTCTGGTTTGAGCTTTAGCCAATTCATCTTTCAAGAGTTGTAGCATCACATCCCTTTCTTTCAAATAAGCTTTCACAGAGGCAACATAAGTAGTGGCAAGAACATGAAAAATGAGATGAGGTGGATGATACACATATAAAGCCTGGTGTTGATGGTGGTTTTCGGTTCAGGGTCAAAATTGTGAAACCCTGTTTTTAATGTGCTCTCATCCTGCAAAGAAACAGAAGTCATTTGAAAGTGATGAGTGCATAAACCTCTTCGCTCACAGATGTATTGAGGAATTCAATATATTTGTATATATCTATAAAATTCACTCAGAATGGTGCATAGCAACAATCCCAAATATTATATGAATTTTATTTTCCACCGTCATTATTCACTAATGCATGACCTGCCTAGTATTTTCCTATGCTATGTTCCCATCCGAAATCTCAATATTGGCAGGACATGACGGTTAATGTTCACTCGCAGCGGAGTAGCATGAACCTCCCGAAGTGTCAGTATTGAGATCTGCATGAAAACACTCACGTAGGCTACACCACTCTCTGACAAAGAGATCGGCGTGTCGACACACTTTTAATTAAAAAGTTAGCTCGATTGACGCGCTTTAATTCCTTAAGGAAAATATAGACTGTCCATGTCAGTCTTAAATAACGATCACGGACACACGATTTGGCCACGTAATTCAACAAGCATGTCCTACTCCCGGCGGAACTTGGTGATCACCATGATGACCACCAGCGGGACCACTAACATCCCAACCGGTCGGAATCCATTTAGTTCACCCGCAACACCCTCAAACATTAGTCAGAACATGGGTGATCGCGCTGCTGAAAAAAAGCTCAAACGAGCCAATACTGATCATAGTGCTCTCAAATTAATCACATCCTTCCAACTTAGATAGCCTAGTTGTACGGTCTAGATCTTATCTCGAATGATTAAAAGGGTACTGGCGTGTTCACCAGCGACCCATCTACATCATTGGTCGATCCACTTACCCACGAAAAACTAGGAGCGCATCGAATCGCTTACCAAAAGTAGGGTGAACACACTGATTTGGAAACCCTAAGTTGCATTGTGGCAACACGTTACTGTCGCAAATGGATCACAACCATCCATCTTCGTCGGCCAAATCGAATGGCTTAGATTCAATTTCAGGCGGCCCCAAAGACGTTAGCGTGCTCACTGACGACCCACCTTTGCACATGGTCAATCAGCCTGTTCAAACTAGATCCCAACGATTTCAATTGATCAGCCAAAATAGGGTTGGCCACATGGTTTCTAAACCCTAATTTAAATCAATGGCAGTAGGCAACTGCCGCAAATCATCTCGTCCATCCAACTTTGATATCCTATTCGGATGGTTTAGATTTATTTTCAGGAGACCAGCAGGGTAACGATGGGATCATCGACCACCCCTCCTCCAAGGAGTGATTGACCAAGTGGTAGTTCACCCATAGGGTTCTCAAACGATCGCCCAAAGGTAGACGATCATGCTACCTTTTTTAAGACGATCAATTCGTGACTAATTTGAAAGAGCTTTAAAAGAATGATATTTCCTGCACATCGATTATTTTCAGCTGCTTGTTTAAAAGAAATGCTTTATAAATATTGATTTCACAAATAATTTTATTATTTGATCTAAAAACACTATGTGCTGCTTTTAGATGCGAGTCTCACGACTTGACCCATATACTTTAGACATCAAACATGTTGCAAACTGGGGGATGATCACTGGGGTATTGATCTGGCGGTTTACAGCGTACGGTGTGCAATGATCGCTGTCATATGCGTCAAAAATAATTACACTTTCTTACTACTCAAAATATAAATATAGCAAGGGCAAGAAAGGATCGATCCCACAGAGAGGTCTAGGTTGTCAAAATATTTTCGGTTCCTTATATAAAACACCGGGTATTTTTCTGATTTTTATATACTAAAATAAAATAAAAGCAAATAAAGAAATAAGCAAATCAAGTAGTGAGAATATTGGTTAAGGATTCATCTTCATTCACAAATATGTTTTCTTCACAATAATTAGAATTGATATTTAATCTCAACTTTTATCAAAAGCCCTAGAATATCTTGATCGCAAGAATATCCTGATAATCTCCTTTTGTCATCAACAAACACATTAAAAGATGCGAATATGAGTTCTATCTTAAAGAACAACCTAACGTGTAAAAGCACTAATCAAGTTTAATTCCCTAGATGCATTAAGTTCTATGAAATCAGGCCAATCAAAGCAATCGAACGTGGAAAACGCACTAATTCAATTTAACAAAGGTTATAATTCACATATGATCATAAGAATATATCACTACAAACTATAATCATATTTATGCTACTTGCAATCAGGAATCTATCACTTTTACGTATAACAAACCCTAATCTAGCAATAGAGATGAAAACAAACTCAATCGATTCGAGACTCGATCAAACAAGCATTCAAATCATATAACAATATTAATTGTGAATCATAATCGATAAAATATGGAGACAAAACTAATTTATTGAATCAAAGAATTATGCTTTGTGAAATCCAACTATTCCATAACCAATAATAAGATTTAAGTACTCATGTTAATGGAGTTCATAACAAGAAGAAAGAGAAAGCCTATCATTTTGTAAACCCTAGAAACAAAAGTAGTAGAAGAGATGATATCCTTATCCAATTAGGATACTTAACCTCCTCAAAATCCACCAAAAACCCTAATTTTCACATCCATAGCAAGCCCAAAACGCATCTCTCCTTTCTCTTTTCGCGCAGGCCCAATAAGGCCCAATAGAAAACCTAATCCAAATTGGTTTCACCATTTTGCTCATAACTTCTTCATACGAACTCGGAATGACCTCATTCTTTTTGCGTTCTTTTCGCGTTTAAATTCTCTTCGAGATGGTGATAAGAATTCCTTGAGTGAAATGAGTTAAAATTAGTCTTTGGCCCTTCTTCATCAATAACACTTTACTTGTTTGCTCCTTTTAGCATTTTGTAGCTCCTAATGGCTAATTTCTCCTTCTTTTGCTCCAAACGACTCCAAAGCACCTAATACACTCAAAAGTAAGCATAAGATACATAATTCTTACTAAAACTCGCAAAGAAAGCATAAATACTAGATATAAAACTAGGTGTTTATCACACCTATCATGCAACGCGCCCATTACGAGAAAGTGTCAAGAAAGGACGGACGGTTAACAGTAATGAGAGTAGTGGGTGAAAGTGTGACCAGTTTTCTCCCATAACGGAAACATGGTGATCACCACTTTTACACAACCCCACTTCTCAACTGCTTAATCACCTCCACTTCCTACGATATCAGGGTATGCTCGAACATGAATTGTATAAATAGGATTTCAACCTATTTCAAAAACAACAAGTGTTATCAACACAAGTATCCAGAAAACACCAAGAACTAATATCTTACATTATGCAAGCCAGTTCCATATTCTGATACAAGTCATAAAACATCCACACCTTATAATTTAATATTTTGATCTCAAACACCTTCTTCGCTTCCCTCCCTAAGATCAACCCTTCTCCTTCACTTTATGACCGAATTGAATCCGGAACGGCCATGTAAGGACCCTCAAGGTCGTTAACGCTATTTGACTGGTCCAGTGATAGTCAAGAGAAGATTTAGTCATTAATAACTCGATTAGTTTAACATGAACGTTAATTAATAGGAATTAATCTAACAACGATCTAGGTATAAAATTAGTACCAATGAATAGATCTTGAAAAGTTATGTAAGATGGAATACTTGAACGTTTCACTCGGATACCGGACAAATAAGATATCACTGGATTAGTACAAAGGGTAAAATTATCATTTCTTGAATAAACACTTTTAATGCGACTCAGACACATTGGGGCTGCCTTATCTAAGCAAGTGGGTGTATTTGTATTTTCTTTGGTCTTATCACCAAATCTCGACCGAAGAGAAATCATTCTCTTTTCTTCTTCTTCTTTCTTCATTCTTCTTCTTCTTTTTCTTTCTTCTTCGTTCGTTCGTTCTTCTTCTTTCCCTGTTCTTCTTCCTCTGCGAATTTGAGAGTTGGTTTGAGAGAGAGACAATTTATGGGTTAGAGCAGATGAATTAGAATATGTTTCTGATGGTGATGAGGAGATGCGGGTGATGTTGATTCTTGGTTAGAGATTGAAGGAGTTAGGGTTTCTGTGAGATGAAGTTATGGAGAAATTGTTTAATTAAAAGAGAATTAGAGTATTTGGTGATGAATAACAAAGGGGGTTGTTGCTTAATTATAGTTCTAAAGATGATTCAGTGATCAAATAAAGAGTTAGGGTTTCGTTAAATATTCAGAGATACAATTGAAAGGTGAAATTGATGTTCTGGGGTGCTGATGTGAGATGGGTTTTGAATTGAATTAGAGTTTAAGGTTGAAGAATAATTTAAAATTGATGGTTAGGGTTTCAAAGTTGTGATTTCTGGAAGTCGAGATGAAATTAATGAACTAGGGATCAATTTTGTTAATAAGAAGATGATGGAATTAATTTCATTGCCTATCTGTTTGATGCTTGAGCAAAGCTGGTTTGAGGTAATAATTCTTCCCTGTATTCATAGTAAAGTATTACAATTTCTAGTTGTTGAAGTTATGAGATGCCATGAACTAAGTTGTGTGATGAATTTGTACGAGAGTTGTTGGCATGTTAAGATACTGAAATTATTTAGACTGATATTTGAGATGATGGTGGTGATACGGGGAGAATTGAAGTTGAAACTGTGGTCAGTAGTATTGAACTCAACTGGGTTGGTGGTATTCTGATGGTGAATAATCTGAACTGAAGTTGATATGGGTATGGATTTGGAAGTGAACTGGTGGTGTTAATGTATGAACTGTGGATAAGAAGTTAAATCTAAATTGAGAATTGGTTGAGCTATAGTGGCCGAGTTATGGAAATTACAGGGTTGAGTTAAAAAGAATGTTGGTACTAAATGGATAGTGGAAATAGATTTTCAGATGTAGGTGATTGTACTGACTTACAAGTTGTGGTGTTGGTGAACTGTAGAAATTGTTGGTGTGGATGCAGATTATTTTAGTGTTAAGTTAAGTTGAACTGTTAGTGGTGTTGGTGTTGCAGCTCATGGAATTGGTGGAGGAATAAAATCTGAGTGGCTGGTGGAGGTTTAAGAACTGTTTTGAGAGTTACAGTTTCAACTTGTTGAACTGATAGAGATTAGGTAAATGTACAGAAAATGGTGTTAGTTTGTTGGGTGTTAGTAGTTCTGTTGATTGAGTTGCAGTTGAAGTTAAAGAATGCAGTTGGTGCTATGGTTGTTACTTAGGGATGTAACTGCAAAGGAGGTAAAGTGTTGGATGTTGTCTAGGATTGGAATTGCAAGTGGTAGTAATATGAGATTGTATGAATGAGATGATATGTGACTGGAACTTTGTATTGAGGGTTGGATGAATGTGTTGAGATGATCTGTGTATGTCTTAAAGCTGCAATTGCAGGTAAACTGAAGTTGTATTTGTAAATGAATTATGAAGTTTATTTAGAAAAAATAATTGAATTGTTTTTTATTTGTTAAGAAGATGATGTTATGTAACCGAGTTATAGGAATGAAGATTGATGAGTGAGTATGGAGTTGAATCTCTCTTGTAAAAGCTTAGAGCTGCAAATGCAGGTAATTAAACAGTGATTCTGTTTGTAATTTGATTGTGAAGTTTGTTTAAGAGATTATGAGTTGAAGTTGTAATTGAGTTATGTTTTGTGCAAGAGTCTTAGCCTGAGTTCTCTTAGCTTAGCTGACTTGACCTAGTGTTTCGGACTCAATCTATCTGAATGAGTCAATTGTGAATCTGACTTACCTGAATCAGTCTTGTTGACTGAATTAACTCTGTAACCAGGTTTTGACCTGTGTTGACTCGGAGTCTTGACCATTGACCCTGGACTTTGACTTGGCGTGGACTGTTAGTTGACCCCTTTGACTGTTAGAGACCGTTAGTTGACCCTAGTGGACCAGACCTTGTTTAGTGGACTTGAGTTTAGGTATAGTGTTCCTATTTTGATGTATTGGACCCTTATGGTCCGAATTGACCTATGATTTATTTTACAAAGTTGTAGAGATTTATAAGATTTGGCTATGGATTATATAATCAATCAAATTGGACTAGTGAACTCTTAGTTATACTAAAGATAGAGAATAAGATACCTTAATGGGCTTAGAACCATTAGATAGAATTGTATGATTCTTGTGTGAGCCTTTTGGCTAAACTCTTAGTGTGCTTGTATGATTAACAGTTAGACTATTAACAACGATCGATTCAAAGAATGAACCAGTGGATCGTGGATCTCGAGGTAGGCGTGGCTTGTCATCAAAAGAGGTGGGAATACATTTTACTCTTTTGTAACCATTATTATTTCTTTAACAAAAATTTTTGTTTATTAAACTCATGCATTGTTTGTTCGTGCATTCCATGCTTTGTTTAAATTACATTATGTTAATTCTGTTGAATCTGTTAATCTTTTCACGATTTGGAAAGAACCTATAATGTTTGTTGTCGATATGAATTGTTATGGGAAATGAGAATTTCCACGTATGGTATATATGATATGCTCCTTCACATTTATACCTACATGAATTCATCTTTTTTTTGCTTTGAGTGGGTCATCATGGTCTTGGTGATATCAATAGCTAAATAGGTGTGTAACTGGTTGACACCATATTATACATTGTTTGAAGAAGGAGTTTGTCCATATACATGTTTGTTTATTTCAGTGACTTGGTCACTCTTAAATGTTCGAGAAAACATTATTGTTTTCCAACTCTTGCTTATGATTACTTGAAAGTTGGGCACCCCTTTTAGGGATGATGTGCTAACTCATTCCCACTTTCAGTTTCAGAGACATAATTGGTTTGTGAGATAAATCTTAATCACTAAAAGCTATCATTAATTAAAATAATTATTGGATTGATTGATTTGTTTGTTTGGTTGTTTGTTTGTATGTGTAATTAAGTAAAAATTGCAGGGTATACCAATAACTTTAGCTAATAAGGATTTGAGAATAATTAATCTAAAAAGTATGAACATGTAGATAATTAAATATTAGAAAATAGTGAGAGTAACGTTATTAATAAATCTTGAAAATCATATATAAATTTATTGTATACTTTGACTTATACATAGAATCAACAATTTATAATTACGTAAATGTTAATAATATTCTTGGAACTTAATAATATTTGTAAGAATTGTTAGAATAATAGTTCAATCATCAATGCTAATAATAAAAATATTATAATAGTAAATATAGATGATAATAAAAAAAAAATTTAATAAAGTAATGTTAGCATTTATCAAGTATTATATTGAACTTAACTTAACTAAAATCTTATTCAAGATATATAACGATAAAAATAATAATTATAATTAATTAAATAGTTATGGAAAAATAGTAACGCTTATCTACGGTTAAATTTTGTAAATTAAACTAATTAAAAAAAATACAAATATATGTTTCGCGTATAAACTAGACAATTAATATAATACTTATTAGACATTAGACGTAAAAATGTGAGGAGATAATGTATAATATAAAAAGATTCAACTTATTAGTAATTTTATGTCGAAATTGTCTTTAGGATAACAAATGATCCAGTAAATTCTGAAAATGAAACAAATATATATGAAGTAATAATAACAGTATTCGGATACTTAGTGTAATATTAGGATTAAAAGGAAATGAATTTGTATATTGTTAGGGTCCTTATTCGTAAATAGATTTAATCGTCTTTTGAAATGGAAAAATTAGTAAGACAAACTTAAATTTTTAGAATTTAAATTAGTATTGTATTGAGCATAACTTAAATTAAAATCTCATCTACAAATACATAGTGATTAAATAATAATTAGGATTAAATAGCCTTACTAGTGTTTATCTATTGTTAAGTGTTGCAAGTTAACTAATAATAAATTAGAATTATGTTTTTGCATTTAAACCAGATAAATAATATTAGACTTATTAAGTAGGATAAAAACGTGAGGACATATAAGGCAAAGAATAAAAACCAAACTTGTAAACAAATCTTATACCTAGAATATCTTTAGTCAAATAAATGATTCACTAAATCATTAAATTATACACATGAAATGATATTCATGATCCTTGAGTGCTTAAAACAAAATTAGACTTAAAGGAGAATAAAATTGCATGTGAATTAGATACTTATTTTTAATACCCAAAATCTAAAGACTATTAAGACATATTAAAATTTTATGCGGACTCAAAATTTAAATCATATTAAATTACTAACGCCAATATTTAACAAGATATGGTATACAGATTCAATCTGAATAAATAAAATATGTTATAACAATCTTTACGTGAATGCAAAATTATATTTACAAGATTAAAACTTAATAAAACTAAACTAAGCACCATCTCTAAATATTTATTTTGTCCATATTTTAGTTACGCTAGTAATCAAATGAGAAAATTTGATAAAACAATAATGAAAATGATAATATAATTATGACAATAACTATTTGATAAGATTAGAAAATATTAATTACTATAAAATTTGGAGTTATTATAAATATCATTTGAATAATAACTATTAGGATAGTAATAGCGAAATGTAATTTTTATTGATAGTACAACTTAAATATTACTTAGAATTAAAATAAATTTAAGGAAATAAAGTTGGATGAAATCAAATCTAGTATTTATAATAAAATTAATTTGGTATTGCGATTAATTACGATTTAACTTTTATTCGTTTAAGAAATAAATAAATGTAATAACAATAATAAATATTAATACCAAACAACTATGAAAATTTGTTAGCAGTTATTTACATTGAAATTGATATGTAAAAAAATAAAATTAAATAAGAATAGTAACATTGGATAATGGTTATAACATTAAGTTGTTCTTAAATGGTACATGAATTTAAAGTTGTGATTTCTGGAAGTCGAGATGCAATTGATAAACTAGGGATCAATTTTGTTAATAAGAAGATGATGGAATTAATTTCAGTGCCGATCTGTTTGATGCTTGAGCAAAGCTGGTTTGAGGTAATGATTCTTCTCTGTATTCATAGTAAAGTATTACAATTTCTAGTTGTTGAAGTTATGAGATGCCATGAACTAAGTTGTTTGATGAATTTGTACGAGAGTTGTTGGTATGTTAAGATACTGAAATTGTTTAGACTAATATTTAAGATGATGGTGGTGATACGGGGATAATTGGAGTTGAAACTGTGGTCAGTAGTATTGAACTCAACTCAAGTTGGTGGTGTTCGATGGTGAATAATCTGAATGAAGTTGATATGGGTATGGATTTGGAAGTGAACTAGTGGTGTTAATGTATGAACTGTGGATAAGAAGTTAAATCTAAATTGAGAATTGGTTGAGCTGTAGTGGCCGAGTTATGGAAATTACAGGGTTGAGTTAAAAAGAATGTTGGTACTAAATGGATAGTGGAAAGAAATTTGCAGATGTGGGTGATTGTACTGACTTACAAGTTGTGATGTTGGTGAACTGTCGAAGTTGTTGGTGTGGATGCAGATTATTTTAGTGTTAAGTTAAGTTGAACTGTTAGTGGTGTTGGTGTTACAGCTCATGGAATTGGTGGAGGAATGAAATCTGAGTGGCTGGTGGAGGTTTAGGAACTATTTTGAGAGTTACAGTTGCAACTTGTTGAACTGATAGAGATTAGGTAAATGTACAGAAAATGGTGTTAGTGTGTTGGGTGTTAGTAGTTATGTTGATTGAGTTGCAGTTGAAGTTAATGAATGTAGTTGGTGTTATGGTTGTTACTTAGGGATGTAACTGCAAATGATTTAAAGTGTTGAATGTTGCCTGGGATTGGAATTGTAAGTGGTAGTAATCTGAGATTGTATGAATGAGATAATATGTTACTTGAGCTTTGTATTGAGGGTTGGATGAATGTGTTGAGATGATCTGTGTATGTCTTAAAGCTGCAATTGCAGGTAAGCTGAAGTTGTATTCGTAAATGAGTTATGAAGTTTATTTAGAAAGAATAATTGAATTATTTTTGAGTTGTTAAGAAGATGATGTTATGTAACTGAGTTATAGGAATGAAGATTTGATGAGTGAGTATGGAGTTGAATCTCTCTTGTAAAAGCTTAGAGCTGCAACTGCATGTAATTAAACAGTGATTCTGTTTGTAATTTGATTGTGAAGTTTGTTTGAGAAATTATGAGTTGAAGTTGTAATTGAGTTATGTTTTGTTCAAGAGTCTTAGCCTGAGTTCTTTTAGCTTAGCTGACTTGACCTAGTGTTTCTGACTCAATCTATCTGACTGAGTCAATTGTGAATCTGACTTACCTAAATCAGTCTTGTTGACTGAATTAACTCTGTAACCAGGTTTTGACCTGTGTTGACTCAGAGCCTTGACCATTGACCCTGGACTTTGACTTGGCATGGACTGTTAGTTGACCCCTTTGACTGTTAAAGACCGTTAGTTGACCCTAGTGGACCAGACCTTGTTTAGTGGACTTGGGTTTAGGTATAATGTTCCTATTTTGATGTATTGGACCCTTATGGTCCGAATTGACCTTTGATTTATTCTATAAAGTTGTAGAGATTCATATGATTTGGCTATGGATTATATAATCAATCAAATTGGACTATTAAACTCTTAGTTATACTAAAGATAGAGAATAAGATACCTTAATGGGCTTAGAACCATTAGATAGAATTGTATGATTCTTGTGTGAGACTTTTGGCTAAACTCTTAGAGTGCTTGTATGATTAACAGTTAGACTATTAACAACGATCGATTCAAAGAATGAACCAGTGGACCGTGGATTTCGAGTTAGGCGTGGCTTGTTATCAAAAGAGGTGGGAATACATTTTACTCTTTTGTAACCATTATTGTTTCTTTAACAAAAGTTTTTGTTTATTAAACTCATGCATTGTCTGTTCGTGCATTCCATGCTTTATTTAAATTGCATTATGTTAATTCTGTTGATTCTGTTAATCTTTTCACGATTTGGAAAGAACCTATAATTTTTGTTGTCGATATGAATTGTTATGGGAAATGAGAATTTCCACGTATGGTATATAGGACATGCTCCTTCACATTTATACCTATACGAATTCAGCTTTTTTTTTGCTTTGAGTGGGTCATCATGGTCTTGGTGATATCAATAGCTAAATAGGTGTGTAACTGGTTGACACCATATTATACATTGTTTGAAGAAGGAGTTTGTCTATATACATGTTTGTTTATTTCAGTGACTTGATGTCTCATGCTTACGATGTCTTGATGTCTATATACATGTTTGGTCTTGATGTCTCATGCTTACGATTTATAACTAATGTTTGGAGAATCTACCTTGGCAAAAATAAGAGTCCTTGTTGTTTTATTTATTGGGCGATAATTGCTAAAGAATAAATAATTGAACCTATTGATATGAATGTGGTGGAATCCTAAGCCCAGTAACTCTTACTTTTATTTATTATTTTCATTGAACCTTTTAATTTAATCTCAACAACGCCCGAGTGAACGACAACCCTTTTACTACTACAACGACAAATTAAAAAACCCTATTAATTTTGGCAGCGCCGACGCGGACTTGTTTTTATATTAATTTTTAGGTTTATTTTTATTTTGTACAATATTTTCTTTTCATTTTAGATTTTATTTTTTCTATTTTATGCATTTCTTTTTGTATTTCTTTTCAGGGAGTTTTTGAGGATGATGACTTCTTTTGAAGAGACGTCACCTACGATGACGCTGGCGGAATATAAGCGTAAAAATTCAAATTATCAGGAAACTTCATCAGAGATGACGCTTGGTGAATATATGCATAGGGGTATGGAGTTTTTGCTCCATAAATGGTAAGTGACGAATCACATCAAACTATATATGAGAAGTATTACAAACACACACCACCTAGTTTGGAACAAAGATTGAGAATTCTAGAATGCCAAAGATTATTTAATGATGAAGATGATGATGATTGGTATGGTAGTGACTCTTTGTTCCAAACAGAACATATAGATGATGACCCTGTGGATGATTGTGTAGATGATTCACCTAATTCCATAGATGAATCTACCTCACAAGATTATTCACCCGACTTAGAGGTTGTTTCTAGACCCCTAGACTTCCAAAAGTTGCCTAATTTAGGGTTAGAATTGTGTGCTTCTAAATTGTTGTTGGATTATTTTGCATCTAAGTACCCAGAGGATTTGCCTATTTCTAATACCGTGCATGAGCCAGTTGAAAATTTCCCACTCTCAATAGAATCCTCATATTTTGTTCTTTACGCACTTCCATGTGTAGTAAAAATTTGGTTTAGGGGTAAATCTTGGTTTCTGACAGTTTCAGTGTCCCCATTTTTTCATAAAATAATTGTGAAGCTGTCGTTCATAAATATTGTATTTTGGGTCCATCCCCAAGTTTTCAGGTTATTAGTTTATGGGGATCCATTTTTGTACATTCCAGTAGGTATAATTATTTTTTATTTTTTTTGTTTATTTTATTTTTGTTTATTTTTTATTTTTGAATTTCCCATCTTAATTTTTACGTTGGATGACTCAATTACATTGAGGACAATGTAATATTTAAGTGTGGGGGAGTGGGTATTAACTTTTTCTTTTAATTTTTTTAGGAATTTTCTTGCGTATTGTGATCAGCTATTGAGCGGGTCTAAAAAGATAATAAAAATATAAATATTATGACCAGCTGTGTAGCGGGTCTTAAAAAAATTATTATAGTTGTTAGTCTTATGACCAACTGTGTAGCGGGTCTATTTGCATGTATTTCCTTATTATGACCAGCTGTGTAGCGGTTTTAAAAAAAAAAAAAAAAAAAAAAAAAACGATTGTTAAGGTTATGACCAGCTGTGTAGCGGGTCTTTTGTTTTTTCTTGCATGTTATGACCAGCTGTTTAGCGGGTCTTAAAAAAAATAAAAAAAATATGTGTCTTGTGTATGTCATTTATCATGACCAGCTGTGTAGCGGGTCTAACTCTCTTTTATTTTATGATTAGTTGTGTAGCGGGTCAATTTTCTGTTTTGCTCGAGGACTAGCAAAATGTAAGTGTGGGGGAATCTGATGAGCACGAAAGTGCGACGCATTTTCACCCATAAATACATTAGCTGGGACTCATGTTATCACTAATAAACTTGTTTGTAGGTGTTTTTGTGAAATAAGCTCTTATGGAGAAAGTTGCTCAAAAAGTTGTTAAAAGCACTCCGGAAGACAGCTGCTATTCGGACCCCCATTTTGGATAAGGGGTAACCCATTTGATAAGGGGTACCCCAGATTACTATTGGAAACCGAGCTGTGGTTAAGGGGCATCCATCTTCAACAATTTGAATCTAGAATTTGGCGGGAAAATATGTTTCAAAACTGTTAGAATTAGGGTTTGAGAAATAGAGGTGTTTGAGCGAGATTAAATCGCTAGAATTCAAGGGGAAGCTTTGATTCGTCAAGACAGAGATAACGTGAGCTTCGGAATTAGTTAACGTTGACTGGAAAATCTAAAAAAAACAGTTGCAGTCACCGGGAAAAGTTAAGGTTCAATATTTGGAGTGTTATAGGGAGACTCGATGGATCAGATCAATTGGGTTTGTTCTTAATGGCGAGACAGGGAAGGTATGGTCATTACATTTGGTTAGATTTGGCTAGAACACGGGTTGCAGTGAAACAGGGGAAAGCTTAACTACCGATATTCTGGTTTGATATTGGAAGAGATTTGGCCGGATTCTTCTCATGCTACGGATTAGTATAAACCTTTTTCGTCTAAACAGGGAAGGTATATGAGCTATATTCGAATAATTCACTGAGTTAGAGAAAATAGGGCAAGCACATTTTGTGAGTTATTCTCGGGATTTTCTATCCTGTATTTGGAAGGTTTGTATGTGTTTGGAGAACTTTAACTTCTGTTGAGAACGTGTTGGTGTCGTGTTGGGAGAAATTTAACTACCAGTTGACGTGTGAAAAGAGAATAAAGGGAAGAAAATATTCCCAGGAAAATATTCTTTACTGTCGAGCAATGAGAGAATTATTGGTAATTATAGCGTGAGATTTCGTTGTTGTTGGGTATATAAATGATTTCTGGGAGTCAGAGAAGGATATAGAGAGTTGGGAGTGAAGAATCGAGAGTTTCAAAGCAACTTCTCTGCTGCTGCAGAGAAGAAGAACATACAACACTTCTGGTCTGTTGTTTATGAACTGTCGCATTTTTACATCTTAGCGATAGTTTTTCTACGACAGTTTCCATTTGTAGTTTTCTGTAACAGCAACAATATTTGAATTTCATTGTAACGGTGTACTCTGTAACACCCAGGAAGCGTTGCAAACTCGTTGTATAATTACTTTTCTCTAATAAAAACACCATTTGAGCTATGAATTATATTTTTGAGTGTGTTTTTATCATGAGAAGCTAGACCCCTACACTGGGTCGATGGAGGAAGCCGAACTTCATACATGGGTGAATTTATTTTATTTTCTATTTGACTTTTGGATTAATTAAAATAGAATTATGATTTGAAGAAATTAGTTATCATTTTATTAGATGGGTCATGCTTTCTTAGATGTTTGATGTACCATGCTTACGATTTATAACTAATGTTTGGAGAATCTACCTTGGAAAAAATAAGAGTCCTTGTTGTTTTATTTATTGGGCGATAATTGCCGAAGAATAAATAATTGAATCTATTGATATGAATGTGGTGGAATCCTAAGCCCAGTAACTCTTAATTTTATTTATTATTTTCATTGAACCTTTAAATTTAATCTCAACAACATCCGAGTGAACGACAACCCTTTTACTACTACAACGACAAATTAAAAAACCCTATTACTTGCTTTCAACCTTTCAATCTGCAAATTTCGCAAATGCATGAAAATGTTGGAATGGTCAGCAACAACTCATGAAAATTATATATGAGAATGAAAAGAATAACAACTCAAGCAAAGTGTGGGAATGTACCTCAGCTTCCCTTTCAAGCCATCTGAATACCCATGGTTGATACGCTGCGAGATTCGCAGGTAAAACATGAGACCCGGAGATGTATGGACCCTTTAGGATTAAAGGAAAGATATACCACTAATCATCGCTAGAATGACGTGGAGTTGTATATTTTCCGGGATGCCAATCAATGTCTTGCATTAGTATCTTGTCATCAACAACATCATCCTTCTTCTTTAGACGAGCGGCCCAACATGTATTATCTCTCTTCATAGGAATTATTTCATAATTTTCAAAGAAATTTTCTACGGTATACTTCGCATGAATAATCGCAACATCAGCAAACTTAGGATTCTTAACTTTTGAGGGATAAAGAGATCCCTTACCAGCACCACAATTCGCAAACTCGAGCATTAGGTGAATGCAATCTCCACCCAATTGATATACAGCTCGTGAAAACTTCACATGGGAAAGTATTTCATAAAATAAGGGAAGCTCAGGATCATAAAGGGGAATGGGAAGGCCAGCGAGACTATGATCTTCTCATGATTGCAGGCATGATCAGAAAATAAATTAGCAGAAAGCTCAAATTTAGGGTTTTGACCAGGAATGGGAGATAAATCAAAACCTCTGGTTTGAAGTTTGTTTCTAATTTCTTCAAAGGAAATCTCGTTCTTATGACCGGCTGGAGGCATTTTTAGTATGGGAATGAAGAAAGGTAGTAAAAATCAAGAGAAGAAGAATCACGAAAATTTACAGTAGCAGAAGCGGAATTTGCGGAAGAACAATAAAATTGCAGAGAAGCTGAGAATAAAGTAAAAAGAAGATAAGGGAAGAATAAGAAGAATATATATAAAGAGTAGAAATTCTCGAGAGAATAAGTACATTTAATGCGATGAGTGGACGTGAGCGGTTAAAAAGCAGCGGTGGTAAAAGACGTGTCAAGAGATGGATGGAAGAAAACATACGTGTAACAAAATTCACGTAAAATACAGAATCATGTCAGTACAGAAGAATATGAAAAGATGAACAGTTGCGGCATTTTGGAAAATAATTTCTCATGACATTCTCCCCTTCGCAGAGAAGACATGAGAAGAGGCAAGATGTAGGATCTGAATATCATAAGAAGGACACATTTGCGAATTTTGATCAACAACACATTGCGAGCATTGCAAGATGATTTGAAGAATGACGTAACAGATGACGATGGCAGAAACATGAGAAAAGCGTGATGACTCTGCGATATTTAGAATGTTTGCGAAGATTAATAATAGAACTCTTGCGAGAATATCTCAAGTTAGATCCGAAATTAAAGGACAGATTAGCTGTCATCCACTATGTAAATCCCTATATAAAGAGTTGAACAAGCGTAAGGAAGAGAGAGATCTTTTTCGAGTATTGAGCAAGTCATTAGGAGAGAGAAAGTCCAGAACGGTTGTTAGTTCTTTAGCTTCAATTCCTTTTTATCTTGTAAAAATTTGTGAGATTAATCCATAAAAATTATGATTGTTGATCTAAAACTGATTTGATTGTATAAATTCTTGTGAGGGGTGTAGTGTGGGATTTCCTGCTACTACATGCATATTCTTAGTCTATATAGTAAAATGACTTTTGTCTCAAGATAGGAGATAGAGTAGATAGAATTCTGAGTGATAGATAAGTTCAAGTCTCCACATACCTTTTAGTCGATGAAGATCCACTGGTTCCTTGAGTAGTCCTTCGTCTTGTATGATGATCGCCATGGAGTTCTTGAGCTCAACTACACTTTCTATCCTAGTCCGAGACCTTATCTATAGTAGACTAGAAATCAAGACCATATAGTTTTGATCACTAAGATTGACAAACATGCTTGAGATAGCAACTCATGCGAGTTTGACCGAGCAGTGCTCTAACAATCTCCCCCTTTGTCAATTTTAGTGGCAAAACTATTAATACATATGGAATACAAAAATTATATAAATAAACTTTGTATCTCCTATTCCACATGTCTAATCTTCAACAATACTCGAAATCTTAGTCACTTCCAAGTAGTCCAATGATCCCAAAGGTTGTAAGTTTAGTATCATCGTTGTTGAAAATCCGTAGCTATAACAATGAGAAAAGCATTGGTTCTCAATCATTGTTATACAGTGTCATAGTATTATTACACAGCGTCAAAGTCCAATTGCATCACAACTTCAATAACAATACTATGGTGATACTTCACTCTCCCTTAGTCAATACTCCATCTCACATGGAAACCACTCCCCCTTACATAATGATCCGAAAACCATATGTATTTGTAGTGTGAACTACAAGTAATTCTCCCCTTTTTGTCAATAAAATTGGCAAAGGTACAAGAACGGGATCCTAATGAAATTTCCGTAAGAGACATTTCATGACCAAAGGTAAATGTTCAATCATCTTGTTTATATGCAATCATAAAGCCGAGGCTAAATGAATTCATCAAGGAATTCATAAAGATACAAGATAACCCCTAAAAATTCCATAGCCGCACTCCCCCCAAAGATTTGGAAATTAAGCGCAAGTTCAAAAGGAATATCCCCCATAAGATGTCATTCCCTAAGGAACAACAAGAGCGACCTTAATTTCAAGAGAAAAGAAGGATTTCTTTAGACTCAACAAATTTCATACAAGTATGAATTTGGAATCCAAAATATTCAATCATAATAACCAAAGCGAACCAAGATCAATTTGATTAAATATGCTTAACACAAGTAAACTTATGGAGACTTAATTCATCGATTAGATTATTCACAAGAGAACTCATAAATATTCTAACCGGATTACACAATTAAACTAACCACAAAGTAATCAATTCAATTGTCCACACTCGACATGAGAAAAATTTATGGAACACTAACTAAATAATCACACAAGATGATTGATTTCGTTCATTTGGGCTCAACATAAGAGATTATGGAACCCCGACTAAGTTTATCATAGGAAATGACAACCTTAACCGTACATGTACTCAAAATGAGAGAACTCATGGAATATAAACTAAATAACCACACAAGTTGATTAATTTAGTTCTTAATGCTCAACATATAGCATCTCATGGAACAACCAACCATGCCAATAAGAAATCGACTTAGTTGTATCATGCTCAACATGAGATACACAATGGAACCTTCACGGTAATACATAATAATATGGAACAATTAAGCTCTATACTGTGGATAACAAACAAGGACCTATTCTATTTTTCCATCACAAAGTGACATAATAGACTTTATCCTTGAATCACAAAATATTTTAACCTATCTTACATCAATAATTGACAATATAGGCTTAACTTTTGTGTTTTTCCAAAAGTCCATTCATTCCTTTATCAATATTTGCATCCCAATACGTGAACAACTTTACTTTTGACAAAATATGGGATAATCAAGTTCACGGACGTAAATATACAAATCCCATCAAAATATTGCAATATATAAAACCATAAAGATTAATATTGCAACCATCATCTTCCAAACAAATTTAGAATTTAAACCAATAAATCTAAAAACAATAAGATGAAATCATTGGATATAGCTATGTGTAATCACAATTATTGTTATTCCAAAACACTAGTTATTCTTCTAAATAAAACAAAAACCATAGAATATTTTACTAGACATACGGAAATCATAGTTCATTAAGAACTTCATATCTTTCAATGAAACCATCAAAGAATGTATCACTGATTTCCTTTATTCTTTTGACCGTAGACACACCATGTTCGTGAGTTAGAACACTAACTTTGCGATCAACAACTCGAGCAAGCTGTTTAGATTTGGCATAGTCCATGATGAGCTTCTTTTGATTCCGTATCAGAATATTCTGATTTGCAAGGATTCTGGCCTGACCATCTAGAAGTTGGTTTATTTGCAATTGAAGATTAACAAACTCGACCTTTGAATCATTCTGAAAACAATTTAAATTCTTGACAGAATCATTAATCCAGGAGTTATGATCCTTTCTTTCAAGCATCTTCTTTAGAACCAGCTCTTGAATTGACTCACGTTCCCGATTTTCTTCCTATATGTCAAGACACACAATCTCTTGAGATCTTGCAGAGCTCTTCATAAGTTAGGAATCCATAATACACAATATAAGATATATATATATGTGTGTGTGTGTGTTCGTGAACAAGAGTAATAAACTCCAATTCAAACCCTAAAAGTTCACAGAATGAGGTCACGAATGTTCACGGACTGCCCCAAAAGAAACAAACTGAAATAATATACAACATACTTGAGAATTTCTCAACCATTTTCCTTTTACCTCTCAAGTTAGAAACAAGGAAATAATTACCTGGAATGAGGTGATTGGGTGGAAACAAGTTCCACTGCGATTGTTGAGAAAGGTGTTGTACATATCATCAGACTGTTTTATTTTTGTGCTCTTTGCCTTTCTTTGGTTAACCTGTGTCCATGAAGAATAGGGCATGGCGCTTTTCACATATTTGTCAGATGATTTTCTCTGGGAACTAAATCTAGGACCTCTAGCAATAGGTTCAAGAGGATCCGAATAGATAGGAATCCATTTTCTAGATTTATATCTATCAGAAACATCCTTATAAGTACAAGAATTGTTCTTATTAATACAGCAAGAATTTCCAGAAAGAATTTTATCCCTGTGATGATATCTAGAGTAGAGATCATCCTCATAAGGTTTCTGATTTCTCGTGGGCATATGATTCACTGCTTTAGTCGACTGAATTTCTATTTCATTGACAGTGAAGATAAGAAAATTACGAAGCTTCTATTCTTCACAAGCTTTGACAATAAGGGTTTTTACATTAGGATTTAACAAATCAATTACTGGAATACCATTGGAAAAGCAAGTCTTTTGTTGATGTTGGTGTTTGTATAAAGATAGTGTTCTTGCTTACTATATGAAGACAAATAGTTTACAATAGTTCGACCTAACTCTGTCCCTATATCTTCAGGGGGGATCCTTACTATCAGGATCTGTATGCTTCTTTCTCGATGTTCAAGTAAGTAACCCCACAAGATCAATTCCATTCAACTTTCTAATGCAGAGAAATGAAACTGAAGAGATGTATGAGTCATTGGATCAAAAATTCCTCCAGGATCTGAGTTCCCCTTCTTATGGGCTTTGGATTTACATTCCTTTGATTCATTAGGCTTAGATGTCCCTTTTTTAGGTGAAAACCTTACCACGTTAAGGCATCAGAGGTTCGACTCACACATCTCTTCTTGCTCATGTTATTCGGGGTGAACCTTACTCTGTCTTATCAAGTTTATACCTTCATGACCTCTGAGAGAGGTAACAAAGGGATAGAAAGGAAGCTTCTATGTCCTAAGCTTAAGGCATCGGCTTCTAAGTACTTTACCTATCGGGATCGTTTTTTGCGTTTTTCCAATGCGAACATATAGCTTCATTTGCGAAGTTCAAGTTACTCGGGTTTTTTTTCACATTTGCGAGAAGCTTCACTCATACATCAAAAGATAATTGAATTCAAACTTTAAGAGGAATTATTTAATTACCAAAGCAATTACAAGCTTTAGCCTAAACAGAAGATGGTAAGGGTGTTATTCTTTCTTTCAACGGTGGCCCACATTGCATCTTCAGTTGGTAGCGAATCTCTTGCTCCATTCTGAGCCGGTGTTGTCACACACCGTATGTTAAGAAGGTTCCACCTATAACCAGTTAGGGCGAGGTAATCAATAGAGAGGATAGAGTAAATAGAATTTTGAGTGATAGATAAGTTCAAGTCTCCACATACCTTTTAGTCGATGAAGATCCACTGGTTCCTTGAGTAGTCCTTCGTCTTGTATGATGATCGCCATGGAGTTCTTGAGCTCAACTACACTTGCTATCCTAGTCCGAGACCTTAGCTATAGTAGACTAGAAATCAAGACTACATGGTTTTGATCACTAAGATTGACAAACATGCTTGAGATAACAATGCATGCGAGTTTGATCGAGCAGTGTTCTAACACTTATAAGCTAAGCGCATAATATGAAACCTCGACACTTTATCAAAGAAGCCTCACTAAGCACTTGATCAAACTAGAAATTTAGTTCGCTTCCCCTTTGGCCTTCTAATTTAATTATACAGTAGAACCTTTTTAAAATAAAGAGAGTCATATAACTGACAGCCCCTCCCCACCATTATTAATGATGGTTGACCTGCACTACGGATGGCTAGTGCAACTGAAAGTCACTTCTTTATAGTTGGTTTCTCATAAGCCAAGAGGATAAATCAAAATCCTTTCATTGGGCCTACTATACCCATTTGGCTCTATAAGTGATACTAACATTGATAATGGAATCAACTAATTCAATGGGGTACTCTTACTAAAATCTAAATAACATCAAAGTGTTGCAACTCGCAGAAGGAGACCCCCTAAAAAAAGAAAGGAAGTCGACTTGACTATAAGTCGGATCCTTCCGTGAGAAGATCTCCCCTTATTTATGGAAAGCATGTAGAATTCTTTCAAGGTCGGTAGATCCGGTCGAGGTGGTTTTACCAGCGCGTAGGTAGTCTAACTTCATATGACCGAGTCTTTCTGGCCCTGTGAACATCTTTTCTGGATGTATTAAAGATGTACTCTCTAACTGGTGAAAAATGGTCGGTGTCCACTAACAACCATTCCTGGTTTGGCTCCGATAACACAATTCCGGGAGGAGTCAATCTAAGGGCACTGGATCCATTCGGACCTGGAGAAGGTGTGACGCTGGGTCGGGGTTTGGTGAACCAACTGCTTTCTCCTCTAGTGTTGATTATGTCTCGGGCCCCTTTTTCGTTGCCTAGGTTAGACCTTCGGAATACCCCAGAAGGGGATTTTGCTATACTCCCCCAATCTTCAATTTACGCCACGCTGACTCTCCGTCGTAGTATTAGACCGATGCCTATATAAGATAAAATCCAAATTATAAGAAACAATTGTCAGATTCATATATATTGGTAGTTGTCCGGTCGTACCCGAACAATAAGATTCCAGAGGGAAATGCACCTAAGATCAAATATTTCGAGCCGACTTTCGTAGAAAATTCAGACTTTCTTTTTGATGCTGCGATCACATAAAAACAGAGACTTTGAAGCTCAATAGCTAAATACATGGCAATTGAATCATGAGTCGGGATCATAAAGAGCATACTGGAAGTAGGAAGTGGAATTAATATAATGGATTCAGAAGCATCAAACCTCTCTTTTTTGGAAGAATCAAAACACATCGAAATGGTACCAGTCGTACTTAATAATAGAAGGATTTGGCAGAAATATGTAAAATTGTCCCTCCTCAAAAGATTATTCCGTAATAAATGACTAATAGTTAGGAGAGGTGCGTCAACGGCGAGCAGAGGCAAGGTTATTAGAACACTAAGTAATCCAAGCCAACCCACATTATTGACTAACGGTGGATAATCATCTTTCTTAGAGGTACTAAAAACAACTCCATGAATGAGAAAAATGAAGGTTGCGTTAATGATAAAGATCTCTGGGGAAACTGCTAAAAATAGATTGAACATGTAGAGGCAATAAAAGAGTTCTTCTTTCATTTCCCTGGAATGGAGCACTGAGTTACTTACGGTCTTTAGCAAGCAGGAAGCGGAACGAACTTTATAGAATGCAAGCAAGTAGCTATGCTACCAGCAGCGCCCGGGCTTTCGAATTCGATTCTTTACAATTTCCTCATAGAAGTGCATTCATAGCATTTCCTATTAATTCCTGGACTTGGATCTAATCTATTCTTAATTAGACGTCGCTACGCTCTTCCCAAGGACTCGCAGAATTGAAATAGCGAAATTCTTGGGTCATCCACATTTCTTTGGATCATCATAGCGTACTTCCACATATCTACTCAAAGGAAGGTCTTTTCGTAATGGATGACCCTCGAAACCATGATCTATTGATATACGGCATAGATCCGGATGATTGATGGAAGAAATACCAAACATATCCCACACTTATCGCTCCCATCGGCCGACTAATGGCAATGGACTGACTACCAGAGATATTCGTGTTACTTCGTCTGTACTGGTTTGTACATGAATGCGTGAGTTATACCGAGTACTCAGTAAATTATGGACCACTTTAAATCTTCATTTTCGAGAGGGATGATCAACTCCGCAAATATCTATCAAAACTTGAACCCTTGTATAGGTATGTAATTTGAGAAAGCACAACAATGGAAATGGGTAGTCCGTATTGGTCTCAGATCTATTTCCATGTTCCGATCTTTCCATTTAATGTACCCATTTCTTGGGTAAAGTGTCCCAACTATATTGGAAAATGGATTGGTTATCCATAAAAATATTTCTTGTAGTTCCGCTCTCCAAATGCAGAAAGACTTATCGAAAATCGCCGGTTGGATTGGTCCGACCAAGAAAGGCATGGGAGTTACGGGGCAGAAGTGACTCATGGAGGGCCTTCCTTCGACTGATACGGACATGGTTCCCTCGCCATGAAAGAAACAATGAAAGGGAAGCCCCGAGTCGCGTTCGTTCTTGCCTGTCTTTCTAGCAACACATTCTAGGCACATATCATTGGTATTGGATGTATCGTTAGGTTGTATCGAGTCAAATCTGCTCCGACTTTTTTACGTTGCAGAAAAGAGATCCCTTACCCCCGTATGCTTTCTAAAATGATGAATATCAAGTCCGGTAGGATGCAAGTACTATGGATCCTCTGACTCCCAATCGAGTTGCCTTCCCGGGTCTCACCGGTCTTGCATGTAGGTCGTGATGTGCCTCGAGATGGCCGTTTTCTGTCCCCCTGCCGGTGGAGAATCTGCTCCCAGGTCGTCGCTCTACTGCGTCTGTCCCGCCCTCTAGGAAATTTTGGAAGGCAGGGAGTGTGACAACGTAGACCTTTCCCCGGTCCTTCTTCTCATCTGTTGCAGGGTTTGGTGGCCCGAAATTGACTTGGATTCGCCAAACTCATCTCTAGAAGCCCGGCTCGTGAGGCGTCCCTCTCACAGTAGGGAATCTCCCACTCGCCTCGCTCTTGTGACATGTTATGTTTCACATTGATTGACACTAATGGGTGAGTCCCATACGTCAGTGAATGTTATGGATCGCGGTCTCACACGCTAATATCTACTGGGTGCCCTTAGTAGGCCGGCCGCCCTACCTAAACCAATCATCATATCGGTCCCTAAGCCCCATTGCTGGAAAGGCTCGGCTTCAAAACCGTACGTAGAGCTTCCGCCTCATACGGCTACTTTCGGGATGGAGGTAGGCCCAGGCTTGTGCGGTTAAGGTTGTTGTACACTACTCAAACAAAACAATCACGGGGTCCAGAAAATTTTTGTCATCGCTTTGATATAATAATATCTATTCGTGCCCTCACCCAGCAAGTTGAACAAGATCTTTTGGTACTGACGCACCGTGGGAACACTGTCATACATAAAGTTGGCCATAATGCCATATTCATGTTCCGACATTACAGGGGGCCTTCCCTCTAATAGATACAAAAATTTTACTTGTTCTTTTACAAGTTCTAGCAGTCGTAACTGCTTATTCACTGCCTTAATGTTATGCTTTGTCATGGGCATATCAGGAATCCCTAGCGTAGCTTCTGCCATGTTAGCAGCCATGTCAGGAATTTGTTGCACTATAGTCGCTGAGCTCGAGACATGGGGCAGTACGTCGGTTAGGAATGTACTGCAGAAAGGCTGAACATCCTGCATTAATTTGTTGGCCATGGTGTTTAGTTTTTCTTATTTTCAGGATCGTCCCTATCTTCGCTACAGTACTCAGAACTGGAGACCAAGGCCTACAAGAAATGGCTCTTACCTATAAATAGCCTTTGCGCGTTAGCGCGCACATCTGTTTTCTTAAACCCTTGTAGAACAAGAAAGTGGTGCAATGAACCTAGATGGGCTGGCTGAAATAAGAATTGACTTTCTATACAACATAACTTATGTCACTTTTTTGATGCCATTGATGTGCTTGAAGATTAGAAATCAATGTACCAGATATATCCTATTTTTGGTTGATCTCTGTCCCTATGTTGCTATTTCCTTGTGTCGACAGAACTCATTTCATGCTCTATTCAGTAGTTGATTGACATTTGACTCTATTCTAAGATATTAGATGTTTGTTGGCTAATGAAGATACTGCAAGACTGGTAATTCCGTTGTTTCAGAGATAGCATTTTGAACGACGAATTCAGGTGCGTTGTCACTTTTCAGATTGAGGCATTTTTTTTACCCGTACTAATTAAAACCATCTATTCAGTCATTTTGTTATTCGACCCGTGTCAATTTCAACGTTCATAATGTATGGGCAAATCAATGAATCTGAAAACTAAAACCTAGAGCCTACCGGGAGTACCCTCGTAACTAGTTCGCCTTGTTCGTTTCCATGGGGAATATAAAAAAAAGAGTGCAAGGAGATTTTTGCACTTATCACATGGAATCCAATGCATCTTTCTGAGAATAAAAGCGAGTTCTTTGTTTAGAAATGTTGTTTTTAGTATGAATGCGAATGACAAAGAAAACGGATGCGTCCGCTAACACACAATGTCTTTATAGGTAGGAGCCGTTGCTTGTTGACTCCTGATTCAGATCACTCTAACACGCTTGGCTTAAACGCTAAGGAAACTGGTAAACGGGGACCATTCTGAGCTGGATATCATTTGTATTAGGTTATTAGTAGGCGGCTTCACTTCAGTATTAGTAGTATGACGTGTTCTCGTAGACCGGATGTAAAAGAGATGCGAGGTAAAAAAAGTACATCTTAGCCCCGACGATAAAAGCATCTTTATTGATAACGTTTTGATAGTGCCAAGGTAGAAATCAGATTTTAACGGATAGATCTAGCAAACACTCACTTTGAAGCTTGCATAGAGATAGAAGACGAAAACTTGTCTTTCAGTACTCCCATTACCTAACTGCTGCTGCTAGCTTCACTAATCTAGAGGCCAGGGGGTTCGGTTGGATAATCCTTTTCAGGGGCCAGAGGTGGTGGTCCAAGACATTCCTCCAGCTATGTAAAATTCGTTGATCCTGGTCGACGAGTTCGAAAGCATTGCGTATTTGGCAAGAAGTATACGTAGAATCAATAAAAACTTGACCCAATAGCTGCAGAGCTTAGAGTACTTAAAAGGTTAAATCCCATCAATTAAAGGTCAATGGAAAGGTCTGATTTACATTATCTATATTTGTGAAAGCCGCTCCGATGGTTACAAAATGACCAACACTCCGCAGGAAGTCGACGACGTAGAAAACTAAATTGACGGCAATTTCTTTCCTAGCTATGCTGAGGTGACTCTTGGTTTCCCTAAGACAAGGGTTAATGCTCCAACAACCTCGACTGCTTTAAACTTTCTAGTTTCAATCTAAGGAGCCGGAGGACCTTTCCTCGATGCTTTCGAAATAGGGATTCGATGAATGGCATGAAAAATACCAAAAACAAGAGAAGGAGGCAAAAGGGAGATCCAGACCCAGCGTGAGAGTAGGCTCGGTCAGCACATGCCATTTATTTGATCATAAGTTAGTCGTACCTGAAAGGATCATGAATATGGGCACATAAGCTTCGGAGTCGCCTTTTGAGCAGCTAGTCGCGAAAGCTTTCCTATCACTGGGAGTGAGGTTGGTCTCGAACCCGCTTCATCTCTCTATCCACGCCCTGATTATCTTCCCGAAAACATTTTATCTACACGAAATAGGAAAGCTAGTGACATTTGTAGCAATCCAAAAATGACTCTATCCCCGAGGTCACTCTCAAGAGTACTAGATGAAGGCCCATCTTCTTACTTTACGAGTTTGTGTCGCGTGCCCCATTAGTTCTTCCTATGGGCAAGCGGAAGTAAAGAAGCAACTACATAGTATGAGCACCACCGCTAACACGCATCCGTTTTCTTGGGCTGGTCCAAATGGCAAAGAGGATCTTAGTCAATTGACACCGATGGATCCATTTCCTCTAGCTAGCAAGGAAATGGTAAGTGTAAACTTGATGACCTCTCGCAACATCTTGCTTTGATCAAAATCAAAGAAGTACGCTTTTAACGAAAGTTAAATTAAATTATATGGGATCGCCCACCTAAGACTCCTTCTGAACCTTTAGGATTGGATCATCGTTGGTACTTCTTTTATTTCCGATTTTGCTTGCGGGATGTCCTCGCATTAGTGTGAGTTTGTTGCCCACGTAAGGGCGATCCTTCTTGATGACGAATTCCATAATAACGAGAAATAGAAATCAATCGTTCGATGTATGATCGTTCTTCTCTCTTCAATTCCCAATGAACAACATGATCTTGGCCTATCATTTCTTCAATTTGCCCTATCTGAGACTTAGTTAACTCCTTGATCTTGATCTTCCCACTGATACCTAGTCGAGAACGAATCTGAATGGCTTTTTGAGATCCTATTCCATCCATTTTGTTTGAAGCAACCCTTACTTGCTCTTCGGGAACCGATCTAGCTCCTGGTAACATTCTTGATTCATATTCAAAGATTCCCCCTACATCTGTAGGTGTTGTGAAGAACCAAAGGACCTTTTGTTGGTTGTTGACCAACGGAAAGCATGGGAGTTTCCTGACTTCTTGCTCACGAAAGAAGATACTTATTCTAATATATTAGTTGTGATATCTACTTATTATATGCAATTAGTTATATGAAAATGTAAGTATAATAGCAATCTATATCACTGAGTGGTAAACTCCTTTAGTTTTTATTTTAGTTAAGGAATGCAAGATTAACTCATAGGCGAGTGTCCATCTGTTCCAAGAATCTAAGACTCAAAAGAAGCGAAAAATAAAAGACGTTAGTTAATGACCTCACTGATCACGAACGCTATCTCTTAAAATGCTCTCACTACTCCCAAAAATTAATTCATTCTTAGATCGGAATAACATTATTGGAAACTTTGAGTGGGACTCTTGGGAGCATAGTTTCAACCTTGATACCTTTTTTTTAGAACAGACATTACATAAGTCAATTCTCATTTTGATTAACTAAGGAATTGAGAGAAATCAAACAGAAACTCATGATCTGAAACCCAAAATAGATGTCTCTTCTTTCCCACACCCTTGAATACCTAGCTACAACAACAAGAGACCCCCTTTATCTACTAGCGGTTGGGGTGCCACCTAGTTCAAACCCAATAGGCACAGTATTCCCAGGATTCTCTAGATCTAAACTTTATCGACATTCATCAGCTCTAGCCCAACCAATCAGTCCATAACTCTTTCTCTTTTAACCAAGACCACTTCCACAACTCCTTTCCAAGAATATTCTCTACAAACACTTGGACCTGATACCCCTGACCTACCGGATAGACCAGATTCTACCTACTTTTCCTAAGCGTAGATCCAGCTGAAGACCAACCAAATGCAGTAGTTTCGTACTATAAGACATAATAAAACAAGAATACATAACGAACTAAGCCAGCAGCCACTTAGATCAATATATGAGGAAAGTGGGGATTCGTCTAGGCTAGTTACTCGGTCTAGTTTAGAATGTACAATGTCAGAGAAAGCGGATTCCCCAGCTCTTGAATAGGTGCTAAAAATCTTAATGTATGGAACCTGCAACTATATTGAGGAGTAGGGAAAGGTACGAAGTGACTCGACTGAAAGGAGAGGGATGAAGTGACAATAAGGTCATTCAAGCATGGTCTTGGGCTTGCTTTGATGATGGGTAGGCTTGTTGTGCTTTGGCCCTTCTGGATCTTCGAGATCAAAGGCTGACTCAAGGCACTCTATCTTATATTTGTTTATATAGAGATGTTATATTTGTTTATATAGTTCTTTCTATCATGCATCTCGAGACACTTGAATCAATGTAACTCAGTGATTCTAAGAAGGGCTTGGAAGAAGAGACAATGAAATAATGAACAACCGCGCTGGTCGTAATAGATCGACTTTTATGCTAGTTCTTGCTCTAGCATGAAAGTTCCATTTTAGGGAAGGACGATGTACCATGATACTTTCTATTTTTTTCGAGCCCTGCTTTGGTCTCTGGTTTGATGGTTGCACGTGTAAAAAATCCGGTACATTCCGTTTCGTTTCCCATCCTAGTCTTTCGCGACACTTCAGGTTTACTTCTTTTGTTAGGTCTCGACTTCTCTGCTATGATCTTCCTAGTAGTTCATATAGGAGATATTGATGTTTCATTCCTATTCGTTGTGATGATGTTCCATATTCAAATAGCGGAGATTCACGAAGAAGTCTTGCGCTATTTACCAGTGAGTGGTATTATTGGACTGATCCTTTGGTGGGAAATGTTCTTTATTTTAGAAAATGAAACCATTCCATTACTACCAACCCAGACGACATTTCTGAGATATACGATTTATGCCGGAAAGGTACAAAGTTGGACTAATTTGGAAACATTGGGCAATTTACTTTATACCTACTATTCCGTCTGGTTTTTGGTTCCTAGTCTTATTTTATTAGTAGCCATGATTGGGGATATAGTACTGACAATGCATAGGACTACTAAAGTGAAAAGACAGGATGTATTCCGACGAAATGCAATTGATTCTAGGAGGACTATAATGAGGAGGACGACAGATCCGCTCAAGGTGTAGCGTAGTCTGGTCAATCACAATGATATCTTTAATAGGTCTAAGACTTGGTTGGGCAGTCTTTAGGCCTCCCTCTGATAAAAGAGTGCTTTTTGAATCCTATCATGTGATGAAAAAAAGACCTCTCGTTTTTGTAGGTTCGAATCGTCGGTATATCAATACATAATAACTAGCGAAACACTATCAACCAAGCTACAAAGAAACTACCTCAGATGTCAACAAAAGTTCAACAACCGACTCATGTCAAGTTTGAAATTTAAGCACAACTTTCTCCTTTATACAGCTGTTTTCGCTCGATCGCAGCTATAAAAAAGAGCTCAACCACGTTTTGATCTAGTTGTTTTATCTTAAGTAGAATCAATTCTTTTATGTATTCAATCTTCTTAGACTGCTGTAATGAGTTTCATTCTTTCGAAAAGTTGATCGTAATTGTTATATAATCAAGTTCATCTGGAGGCATCTAAGCAAGAGGAATATGTCTTGAATCGCACATTAGAAGGAAGATGTCTTCAGCAGATACCCCCCCCCCCCCAATGCTCCCACGGTCCGCTTACCGAGGAAGAGAAAGGTAGGACCCGGGGTCAGATCAAGTTGGGTTTGGGTATAGAGCCTTAAGCGCAGTGGGAGTGACAGGGGACGTGCTCGTACGGTTCATAGCAGGGGTATGATCAACTCGTTGATTGTTGGAAACTCCTCTATATTCGAAATATGCCTTTCTAGGAGCATTACGATCTGCAGCTCAAATGGTCTCTTATGAAGTCTCTATTGGTATGATTCTGAATATTGTACTAATATGTGTAGGTTTCTGTAATTTGAGTGAGATTGTCATAGCACAAAAGCAGATATGGTTCGGTATTCCCTTGTTCCCCGTATTGGTTATGTTCTTTATTTCTTGTCTAGAAAAAATGAATCGAGCTCCGTTTGATCTCCCAGAAGCGGAATCTGAATTAGTTCCAGGTTATAATGTCGAATATGCGTGGAATACGATCCTTAATAGTTCACTGTTGGCGGAAGCCAATGTCCCGGGGTCCCAGGGACTTATTCTGACTGAAACAAGGGGTGGGTCTTTACCAACTTCAAAATCAAAGAAAAATGCTTAAATTCTTCATTCGAAACTCATGAATGTAGGGTCGGGGAACTTAGTTCCACGAGTTAGTTGGGTAAAGAAAGAAAACTCCCTCACATTTAGGACATACTCTTATCTTTGAGCCTGACTCTAGCAAGTCAGTAAACTTCCTCCTTGGACAAGCACGGGCTTAGTCAAGTAGAACCGGTTTGCGCTGCTTGATGCTCCGATCGAAAACACTTGTATATATAAATAGGGCCATGCATGTAGATAAAATATGCGTTAGAAAGGCCAATCCCTCTCCTAGGACACCAAAAAACCGGTCCAAACTTCAGCAGGACTGCCCGCTTCCATAGAACAAGATTGTTGCAACGTATACCTAAGTGCTCATATTGGACCCTTGGGAACCATCACAAGGACGGCCGACCTATATATTTTAAGGAGAATACTATGTTGTCCAGAGGAGCCTAGAAGAAGGTAACTCGGAACCTAAAATAAGGTGACTCGCCCAGACAGCTGAATCCTTAGAAAGGAATAGCCAGCTGTCTGGTCGATCTCATAAATCTTATCGGCCGGCAATATGGAGACGGACAACCACGGTCCCAACCTTACCAACACCGGAGGTTTACTAATAAATGAAAGACCTACTTTTTATGATAACCTGGTCGTGATAGTACGATACATTGGTGTAAAATATTGAGTGGTAGCTATCAAAGAGATGCCGAAGGGTGCCAGAAAGCACAATATTTAGATATAGTCTTTCGAGGAGAATAAATTATAAAGAAGTAAAACTAGGCGAGGATCCAAATAAAGAAGACAAGAAAGAACTATATAAACAATTACGAGAACACATGAAGACACTCAGCTATGCCGGCTACGGGCCAATCACCTGGAAGTATGGAAGGCGTATATAGGGGGAAGACCCAGGAAAAGAAGATGGAAATTAATGAAAGAAAAGAAACCCTTAGTGGTGTTGATCCACAACGTGCGAGCGGTACCACCACTTGACACGGGTGCTAGAGTCAGTGTAGATGACTACTAACCTAAGGGCTCTGAGAGTAAAGTCTGAAACCGTTTTCAAAGTAGTGTAAACAAGGCCTTCTCGGGAAACCTCAGAGGAGAAGTTCCATCCAAATTTTTAAATAAATCTTCGCCAAGGTAGAAACGATAGCATAATTATGCTCTAGCCCTTCATTGTCATATTCATGTAGTCTACAATCTTAGGTTGTTGCACATCTTCGATTTCTAGCTCTCCATGCGAGGGCATATGGATCCTTTCATCCTCTTTATCCCGTTGCTGTAGTTTCTGCAAATCTCCGGTTGGTAACCAAGAAACTCTATTTAGTCGAGGAAGCTTTCCTGCTGTCAAAAGAAGATATGAAACAAAATAAAAAAAGAAAATAAAAATGGGTCAGTATTAAGTTATGTTAGGCATGGGTCCTAAAGGGTATATAATTTTTTCATCCATGAATCTTGGGATGCAAGAGAATAAAGTTGTTAATATCAGAGGCTCGGACAATTAATACGAGGAAGTAAGCATCCTCCAATTATCTAGTCGACTTTCACATGGTCATCGGCCTGATCTAATTTTTGACAAAAGAAGACTCACATTTGTCGAATATCTGGCTTAGGCGAGGATCTCATTTCTCTTTCTTTAAATCTAAGTCGTACACTCGCTGCCCTATTCAGGCTAGGCGTAACCGGAATGAAGTCTTTCCGATCTCGACTTCTTGTTCAAGCAAGAGCCTTATATATTATATCATTAACGAAAGCGAATAATCCGGATCAGGAAATTAAAAGTGATGCCATCCTATCCCATCCTGTCATTACTAGTCAATTTGGAAGAAGTCTAGCTTTGAATCCATAGACTTGGAAACCTACTTTAGAGACGCGGCGGAATCCCCCAAAGGAAGCTCTGCTGCACAAAGATTAGAAAAAAGAAGGAAAGACAGAAGGGGCGAAGAGACTCATATGTTCTACATGTGAGGGGCTGGTCAAGGGAATCATCTTTCTTACTATGATGGGGCACAGAAGTACTTGCATACGGCTTGCTTGGGTTGCATTTCCCTTGTACATAATTCTCTAGAAATAGCTAATATCCAAATTCTTACTCCAAGGGGCGCAGAGCAATTGGGCTAGCCAAAAGTCTATGTTTGTTAAAGAACTAAACCGAAGTAACCGCGGAGCTAGAAGCGAGGTCCACGGTGAAAGGTGTTGTTACGGAGAAGTGGATTCCTTCTTGAAGAAAGGGACAGCGTCAAGTGCTTAGCAAGCAAAGTGGGATTCAATTTCAAAGTAAAAGAGTATATGAGAGATTACGCTATTGTTATTATCTTATACCCAATCTAGGTGCTTCAAGCCTCTCATCAAGTAGTGAAAGATGCGAGTCTTGGTCGGTTACCACTTTCCACTATGGGAACTAACTATGAACCTCCTATCTTATCTCTTTATATATCAACTAGGAGCCCCTACTCTCTAGGTATCGGGGTGGGTTGGAAGATGAAAAAGACATCTCCTATAGGTAGGCGCCACCTTAAGACTGAAAATTTTAAGAGCATGTTGTATGGGGAACATAAGGGGGATTAGTGAGCTAGAGTGGGGGAATTTCCCTATGACTATAAGAAAAGCATAATACTCTTTCTTTTTATTATACTTCCTTCCTGCTCTCGAGGAAAAAAAAAGAAAGAAATCTACTCTTGGGGAAGAATGACCAGCAAACTCTATGTCATGAATTTATGCTTGAAGCTGAGACGAAGGAACAATGGGAGGAGAGACACAGGAAAAAGCGAAACCAAAAGAGTTAACAAGAAGGGATGACTGCTAAGGCCATACTATGGGTATCGAGGAATGCTTTCAAATAAAATCCGTGTCCCGGAGGAAATCCTATATTAGATTATTACCGGTTCTATATGACACACGATCTCTTCAAAAAGATTCTTAGCGAATGGAAGTCAGAGTAATCCAGCAGGGATCTAGGTAATTTTATATTAGGAAAAGAAAAAAAAAGAGGCTGTTTCATCGGCTCGATCGAGGGGAGTAAGCAAGGGTCATTAGCATAGCTTGAGGTACTTGAATCGTAGAAATTCAAGAGAGGCTGGGGAAGGGGCTCTAATGCAATAGGTGAAACAAGGATAGCAGGAATTTTATTAGTTCGTTTGCTGGATCTAACCTAAACGCCATTTTCTTTGATAGTTCCGCAAAGCCCAAGTGAATAAAGCTTCTAGATCTCTGTCTACCACGTCTCGACCCTATAAAAAAACTAAGGTCTTTTCTGGTGACTTATTGGCTAAATTTTCCTTGGTTAGTCATGAAACTCTTAAATCAGTCCACCTCGCAATGATATTCTTTCTAAGGACTGGGTACTTCTCAATGCGGTTTAGGAATTCCCTTTTGCGCATCAACAACTGTCAGAGCGTGGGTCTTGCACGAATATTGGTTTGTAAAGTCTAAGGTCACTAGTTCATTGGCTGATGAATCGCAATCTAGATATCACAAAGATAGAGATCAAGGAAATTTATACACTTGAGCGTATGGGATAGATGGCACAAACTCGCCAATACCTAGAACCGAGCTTACTTGCTTCTCTCAGATTGGTCGAATATAATTTATTAATTTCGTCATTATCAGGATTTTCCTGTCTCTATTAAAGTAGTGACTTTAGCCCGTCCCTTTCAATATAGGTTCGTCTTAGCGGCCCTAGATTCTTGAGCTTCCTTCTTTTCCCAGACTACTCGTCAGGTCTACAGCTCCCAGCCACATAGTATCAGCGAGTATAAAGAGGCTTATTTAGTTGCCCATGACTTTGCTCGCCCCTTATGTATATAGCTGTTTTGGCTTCCCTTGCTCACTGAAGAAACACACGGTGTGGATAAACACACTAAGTAAACTCATAATAAAAGAAAATTAGCAACACTATAACAAACTACACTCGAACAAATATCAAACCCTTTCTTTAAACCTTGTCCCAATAATCGAACTTAAAGATATGAACTGAGTGCCATTTGATGAGTCACTGAGAACAAAGAAGAGGGATATGGAAAGGATGAAGTAATGAAAGAAGAAGTCATTTCTAGTAATAAGGACTTGTTACGATCCATTGGTTCATATAGAATCCATGTCCTAGGTGTATCAAAAATTATTCTTTTAACTAAGCGTATATAATAAAAACAACTTATAATGCTAGTCACTATTCCCATTGAGGCTAGGAAGTAAGCCCCACAACCCAAAGCGGCGAAGAAAAAATAGAATTTGCTACAAAATTCGGCTAAAGGGGGTATTCCTGCGTATGAGAACATAGTAATTGAAAAGGTAATAGCCAAAATGGGATTCGTTTTGGCTAGAGCGCCCAAATCCGTTATATATTTGACACGGGTTTGCCGTAATGCTGGAACTATAGAGAATGCATTTATGGTCATTGATGCATAAATAAAGAGACCAATTAGTAGTGATTGAATTCCTTCTATGGTTCCACATGAGAAACCGGTACAAATATAACCTACATGTCCAATCAAACTATGAGCTATAAGTCTTTTGACTTTCGTTTGGGCCATGGAGGCCAGTGCTCCTAAGATCATAGAAGCAATGCTGCAGAAAAATAATATTTGTTGCAATGTAGCTCCATAGGAACCATAAATAGAAAGACGTGACATATTTGCAGAAATAGAGATTTTAGGCGCAATAGAAAGGAATGATGTCACCGGGGTGGGTGAACCCTCATAAATATCGGGTGCCCACATATGAAAAGGAACAGCAGTGATCATGAATAGGAAACCTACAGCGATAAAGATAATACCCATAAAAAGACCACTAGATGGAGCACCAGTCATTTCGTATCCGGTAAAAATCTTGGCTAATTTATCAAAGTGGGTAGCTCCAGTCGACCCACAGATCATGGAAAAAATAGGGTGGGTAGGCCCTCACATGTAGGACATGTGAGTTTCTAAAAAGCCTTTAGGTCCAAAGACGCGAACCCCCCTCGTTACCGTACGTGCGAATCTCACCGCATGCGGCTCGCACAAAGGATCCTAAATCCATCCCGAGCCTTTTCTTCCACCTATCCCCGATCAAACTTCCCGTGAGACCCTCTCCTTTCAGTCGAGTCTCTAAAGAGACTCACCTTAAATTCATACTTACATATGATAAAATATGATGGAAATTGATGATGAGTAATTGAAGGATCTCGCTTTCAGTCTCATCAATATCATTTCTTGAAAAAGAGAACGGGAATAACTCAACTCAATGCTTCATCTTCCGCCAATAGTCTCAGAGATAGCACAGGGACTCAGATTCAATACAGTGCCATCCATTCTTTGATTGACAGAGGGCGGGAATGTTGTCTAACATACCATTCTTTATTGAATTTGTAAACCTCCTAAAAATGTGCTTTCAGTTTCAGATAGGTCATTTTCCCTACTAAACAAACTGTTGAGCTGGTGCTGCCGGTATATCATGCACTTGGTGTTTGTCAGCTCTTGTCGATCCCAGTTTCTTTCATTTCGTTGGTAGTTGTTCTTCTATAATTATGCTTCCTTCCCCTATTAAAGAAAGCTAGTAAACATCCTTCTCGATTAATCATTGGTAAGGTCGCTAGTGACTTGCTTTGGAAGAGAAAGAAAAGAAAGAATCTTTCCCACACCTTACCTAGACGGTGAAAGGGGAACTTCTTTACAAACTATGAGAAATAGAAATCCTATCGACGTTAGATACATGCTTTGTTCCATTGATCAAGATCATGCACAATCAGCACTCCTAAATGCGGTGTACTTCTGTTAGGCCAGATTTCTTTGATGTGCTTTGGGCTGGGAATGGCGCAATAGACTATAATGGGCAAGTAAGCAATATTAGAATAGGTATTGGTATCAATCGATATGTCTTATTTGTCTTAGAAGCAGTCAACTAGAACAGGGAATTTTCTTTCTTCTTCCGACCAGGGTAAGGAGGAGTGGGGAGAGATGCTAAAAGAGCTACTTAAGGAATAGTTGCTAATCCTGGGTAGATACCATCTCGTGCTTATGCACCAGAGGTCGAGTTTACAGAGCCCACAAAACGGAAGAAAAAAGCTACATTCATCTAGAGAAAAGAGATCTCTCACTCCGCGGATGAGGGACGGTCTGGCTAAGCAATCCCTTCTTTAGAAGCTCTAGATTCAGGTGATTGCCTGTTAGACTATACAGATGATGACAACGGTTAGAAGATCCCGATCGACGAAAAAAGGACTTCAATGCATGAACGTATTCTCCTGCCGACAACAAGAAAACATGAAGGGCACTGATCCTTCACTTAAACTGTAAGACCTTGGCTCTTCCTTTGACATTCTTAACGTGGCTCATTTGACTACTCAGTACATGGATTCACGAGTCCATTAGCACCCCATGTTATTTCGTATACGAGCCTTTTCTATCGCCTGCTATTTGCCTCGCCCTCTTTACAACATAGGGTGATCGGGTTAGATAGCCCTTTACTTCACCCCTCTTCAACTCTTCCCATATCAAGAGCTAGAGACAAGTGATGTCTTTCCCTGTACAATAGACCCCACCCCGTAGATCCAGTTTATTATACTCGCGCTCATGATATGGATGGATTTATGGCCTTAGGTGAACTTCTGGTAGGCGAATGAAGGTTACCTTACAACGCTTCCCTTACTTTTGATTTCCCTATAGCTTCCTTTCACCGAACAACTCTTGCTGGCCGACTAATGCGAGTGACTCCTCAACCCTTTCTTTGCCTGGCTGAATCTTTCCTTTATTGTCGGCTAGGCTGCTAGGTTTAGCTTTAGAATTATCAACTCCAGATGATTTAGCTATTTCCGATGATGAAACTCGATTGATGACTTTTGGTGGTATAACAGGATTAAGAAGAAATCCCAAGGACAGGAAGTAAGAGATGCCATTGTCTTAGGATCAAGACTAGAAGATGAAGGAGGGGGATGAAGTTCCATCGCGGAAACCTTATTTATTTATTTTTTTACTAAATTCTCGAAGCTCCAATGCATGAAGTGAGAGTGCCTTTGCTTCTAAAACCAAGTGTTCGTGAAAGCAGGATGATGACATCGTGAGACGAGCTTCGTGAAAGCGTGACCCTTTCATCCTAGTAAAGCAAGATGTGCATTAGTGTGTGCTTTTAGTGTCCCTAGTCATTGGCCTAGAGGCACTTGTAAGCCTAGTTCATTTGTATGCTTCCTTGACTTGATGAAGCTGATGCGTGAGATTGAACTCGTAAACCAACTGAGACTTGATTATTTTTTAGCAAAACCTTGAGTAAATGGTTTCGAGATAACCCAAACTCTGTCTCTGTACATGACCTACCTAATATCACTAGTGAGAGTTGTTAACTCCCTATGTGTGCTACCATCCTCTTCTATTCTAAGGGGACCACTGGAAACCCACTTAATGTACTATATGATGGGTCTACCCATTCTTTTAGTAACTCTAGCTATTGTTTCAGCACTTCGTCTCCCACTTCAATGAGGTTATTTACTTCTTCTACTAGATATACCGAGATGAATATATGTCCTTTCTCAGTGAACTGCAAAGAGCAATCAAACAAGAAGCGAGCTAGAATGACATGAGCAACAAAGCAGCTTTTGAACAAGAAAAACACAGAAGAGGAAAGAAGATTACTTAATCAATGGAAGAAGGTTGCTTCCCATGGTAAAACGTAGATACGAGAATGTCCAAGGCATGAACATGGTTCATGCTCACAATGCGCAGTAAGTTTTCCACCAAAAGTATGAAAGGATGGAGTACTTTGGACCGTCCATTCCAGTGTGGGTGAATTCTCTTTAACAGCCCAATTTAGTTCACTTGGAGAAGATTTTTTTTCACTGCTTAAAGTGATTGCAACGACCACGAGAAATAACAAATCCAAACTACAGATATATAAGAACCAGAACTGCTAATGATATTCCATCCAGCATAAGCATCTGGATAATCTGGAATACGACGTGGCATAAATGAAAGCCCTAAGAAATGCATTGGAAAGAAGGTAGAATTAACCCCGAAATAAGTGATCCAAAAATGGATTTGGCCTAAAGTTTCAGGATAGGTTCGCCCAGAGATTTTTCCAACCCAATAGTAGAATCCAGCAAATAAAGCAAAAATGGCTCCCATAGACAGTACATAATGGAAATGTGCAACAACATAATAAGTATCATGTAGAGCGATATATTGCCTCGAATTTTCCAAGACAATTCCAGTGAGTCCTCCTACGGTGAACAAGAAGATGAACCCTACTGCAAATAACATGAGGCTTTTTTATTATATCGAACCTACCCACATAGTTTCGATCCAACTAAAGATTTTTATTCCAGTAGGGATAACAATGATCATGGTAGCTGCCGTGAAGTAGGCACGTGTATCAATGTCTAAGCCCATAGTAAACATATGATGAGCCCAAACAAGAAATCCAAGAACACCTATACTGATCATGGTATAAACTATGCCTAGATACCCGAAGACCGGTTTCCCCGAAAAAGTGGAAACGATATGGCTGATGATTCTGAAAACAGGAAGAATGAAAATATATACCTCTGGATACCCAAAGAACCAAAAGAGATGCTGGTATAAGATAGGGTCTCCTCCTCCAGCAGGATCAGAAAAGGTTGTATTAAAGTTTCTATCAGTTAATAACATCGTAATTGCACCTGCCAGTACCGGGAGAGATAATAAAATGAGGAAGGCTGTCACTAGAACGGACCACACAAAGAGGGGTAATCTATGCATAGTCATTCTAGGTTCACGCATGTTGAAGATAGTGGTTATAAATTGATAGAACCTAAAATCGATGAAATACCAAATATATGAAGACTAGAAATTGCTGAATCAATTGCTCCTCCAGAATGACTGGTAATACCACTTAAGGGAGGATAGACCGCCCACCCATTACCACTACCTACTTCGACTAAGGCTGAGCCTAATAGGAGCAAGAAACTTGGTGGCAACAACCAGAAAAAGATATTGTTTAGTCATGGAAATGCCATGTCAGGTGCATCTATCAGAATGGGAACAAACCAATTCCCAAATCCACCTATCATCGCCGGCATAACCATAAAAAAGATCATTAAAAAAGCGTGAGCCATAATTAAAACATTATAGAGTTGATTATTTTTACCCAGAATTTGATCACCGAGTCGTGCTAATTCCATACGACTCAGTACTAAGAAGCATGTACCCATCACTCCAGCAATAGAGATGAAGATGAAATAGAGAGTACCTATATCTTTAAGGTTAGTGGAGAAGAGTCATCGATTCAGATTTGTCATAAAATAGAGATTGAATGATTCCCCCTAGACAGACATCTTCAGAGTTGTTTGAAATGCTCGTTGGAATTGATCCACTACCGACATCTGTAGGTGTTTCGAAGAAGAAAATTTTATTTTTCTCGCATGCCTGAATCTGTAGGAGAATAAAACTCTCTTTTTATCGCATGCCTGCAGAAGAAGAAAACTCTCTTTTTCTCGCATGCCTGCAATTGACTGCGCATTGTTTTTATATTGGTTGTTGACCAACGAAAGGTTGGGAGTTTACTAACTTGGAAAGAAACAGATCAATGTGCTTGGCCGATATATGAAATTAGATACTTTATGTAGATATATAGCATCATTCAAGTAGATACAGATCAATATCGTAGAAACATAAGCTTGTGAAATAGCTACTCCTAATTCCAGACCTATCAATGCGAGAACTATGAATAATGGGCCTAGATCACCTATGAAGAACAAGAGATCGTTCATACATAGCATTGTCTAAGAAAATCCACTTAAGATCTTAACAAGGCTATGACCGGCCATCATATTAGCAAATAATCGGATTTCCAAGCTTAATGATCCAAAACAATAAGAGATTATCTCAAGGAGTACTAAGAAGGGGGCTAATGCGAGAGGGACTCCTGCAGGTAGTGAGAAGCTTAAGAAATGAAGCCCGTTCCTATGAAATCCCACAATTATGATCCCGATGAAGATCGAAAACGAGAGACCCAAAGTGACGAGGAAATGACTTATCACTGTGAAGCTATAAGGTATCATACCCTGTATATTACGAAATAACGAAAAAGTAAAAGTGACCAAGATGCGAGGGAAAAACTTTTGTTTTACATTTCCAGATAGACCTCCAATCTGCTCGTTTACCAGGTTCAGTACGAAGTCATAGATTTGCTCGACCAATGATTGTCAGGCATTTGGCACTAAGTTGCCTCCTCCGTTTTCGGTTACAAAATAAACTAGAAGTAGGACCAAACTGAGAGTGAGCAACATATACAAATATGGATTTGTGAATGAGAAGTACAAGTTCCCTATCTTCATAGGAATGAGCGGAATAATGATTAGATTTTTGGACACTGGTAATCCTTATCGCCGTACATCCTTATATTGGCAGTTCGTTCACAAAGATTCTTTCAACAGTGAGAAAGGAAGCTAACGAGTAGGAAAGGTTGAATAAGAAACTTGTACAAAGTGATTGAAACATAATTCTGGTGTATGTGTTATTTCGTCAGATCAATTTCCAAAGTGATTGAAACATAACATGGCTTTCGTCACTAGGCAAAGATGAACTTGGCTAAAGTGAAAGCTTTACCAACACCCATTTCGAGAAATAGATAAGCGATATATACTCATCTCGAAATGTCACATGTGCATATTCTTAGTCTATATAGTAAAATGACTTTTGTCTCAAGATAGGAGATATATTAGATAGACTTTTGAGTGATAGATAAGTTCAAGTCTCCACATATCTTTTGGTCGATGAAGATCCACTGGTTCCTTGAGTAGTCCTTCATCTTGTATGATGATCTCCATGGAGTTATTGAGCTCAACTACACTTTCTATCCTAGTCTGATACCTTAGCTATAGTAGACTAGAAATCAAGACTATATAGTTTTGATCACTAAGATTGACAAACATGCTTGAGATAGCAACGCATGCGAGTTTGACCGAGCAGTGCTCTAACACAATTACTTTCGGAGAAAGAACTTATAAGAAGGAAAAGTAATATATTGAGGTATATTTGGGTACCCTCGCCTTTATAATTGGTATCAGAGCAGGCAAACACGAAAAGATCTAACAATATGTGTTTGGTGCGATCCATCATATAAGAAATGAATCCCTTAAATGATTCAGTAACGTACCACCAAGATTTGATGGGACTAACTATCCATTATGTAAATCTGCTATGAGAGTGTTTCTTCAATCCCGAGATTTTAATATTTAGTTATTAATCGAAGACGGATATCAACAACCGATGGATTATTCGGAAATAGAGTTTAAACGCTTAGCAGATTATACTCATGAAGAGAGAATTCGTGCAATGCATAATTCTGTTGGTTTGAACTCCATCATATATGCATTTATCCATGATCTCTTACATCATGTGCTGGCTTGCAGGACTTCTAAAGAAGCATGGTATACTCTTGAGACTGTATTCGAAGGAGATGATTCTGAAAAGGAAGCTAGACTTCTTTCCCTTTCAACTGAATGGGAACATCTCAAGATGGATGATAATGACACCTTTGAGGATTTTAACTCTAAACTTTCTGAGATTGTTAATGCATCTTTTTTCCTTGAAAAGGTTATACCTGAAAAAGAAATAATATGCAAAACTCTCAGATCGTTAACATCCTGATACGAGTCTAAGAAACATGCTATAATAGAAGGAAATGATATTTCTATACTTTCTCGAAGCTCTCTTGTAGGAAAGTTCAAGATCTTTGATAGAGAAATTCTGCTGAAAAATAAAACTGAGAATCGTTGCCAAAATGACAAGGTTCATGTTTAAAAAGAGCTTGACTCAATAATTGTGCTTTTAGCGCAATGAATTAATAACATATTATCTATTGATGAACATGTTCCTGGTATAGTTTCGGTTTTTCATAAAAGAGGGTAACGATGAAGTACAATGCTTAAAGTGCCGAGGTTTCAGACATATGGCAAAACACTATCCAAGCAGAAGAACTCAGAAGTGCAACAAGGCATATGTCTCCACCCTTGATGATATTTCGGAGGAAGAATCTAATGAAAAAATATCTAATTGTAATGCACTTCTTTCCAACTCTAATAAGGATAAATTCCGTGAGTCTAAACAACTCTTAGAAAAACGTGAGTTGGAAATTAAGGAGAATAAAAGGTTAAGCTTGGTTCTTAAAAACCTTTTGAAATATCTTTCGGACAAAACCAGTATGGTGAAATCTGAACAGAAATCGGATGAAAAACCGAAAGAATCAGAAACTAAGTTTTCTGACAATATGTTGAGATCTTCATGTAGATGAAATAATCATACTAAAACTCTCCTTGAAAATAAATTTATCAAGGCTCTTCGCAAAAGAATAAATATTTTGAAGACTGATAAGTTTATGATATCTCAAAAGGAAATTTCAAACTTTTGCAATCACAAGAGTAAGAAGGAATAAAGGGAAACATAATCTATTGTGTTCATAAGTCATCCTAAAGATGTCTCTGTTCAATATGGTGGGAATAATTCTCACCTCAACACACACTGATTGTGTTGAAATATGCATCCTCACTTGTTGCCCAATTTTTGTGTGTGAGGAAGCATAAATCCGGGAAAGAGGTTCTGTTTATGAAAAATAATAGATATCTTTTATTTTTGGTAAATATAGTTTTGGTTTCCTAAATGAAATTATTCCTTGATATTCTTCAAATCCTTTATATCTTTGCTTTGTCTGAAAGAAGATTTACTGGATTTTAATGGAGAATTCAACTAAAGAAAAGATATCTCTTGATGATGTAGCACTCTGTGCATCAGTGTTCACTGGAACTCGTGATGTTTCTCTTCATTATAATTCTCAAGATTCTCTAAGAAAACAGATTCTCTCTGTTAAAGGTTGCATTAGATATCATGAGTTGATGATAAAGGATTCAAACGAAATATTAGCTAATCTTCATTCCCAACTATTTGAAATAAAGAAATATTCTACTAAAAAGGGGAGTGCTCAGAAGAATTTGAATATAGTTTTTGAAAGCAATCGTCACGAGAATTGAGAAAGGAAAAATAGACATCAATTTTTGATCTCTTTCATTGATTGTATAAGTTTATTGAGTAAAAACTATTATGAATAATGTTATTTGATTTATAATTTTTCCTGTGATAGTTATTGATTTACATAGCCGGTGCTTCATTGCTTTATTTATTTGCTATGTATGTTTATGAGATATTTAATTTCGGTTTCATTACCTTGATATTCAATCTCATAATATGTTGTGAACCATTATGGTTTGGGAGACTTTTTAATTTAGCAGGATTGAGTTATAGCCCATGTTGGTAGGCTTTATCAAAGGATCATGAGGGGTTCTTGTAGAAACAATATGTGAAAAAGTCACAATATGTTGAATCGGTTTTGGTTTAGCATAAAAGCATATGTGTTTCGACGGTTTTCAACTCTTGCTTGCAATTGTTAAAACCGATTTTCAACCTTTCTCTGGTAAAGGTTGGTTGTTGTTATTCTTTTGTTTTTGGCATGAGAATGACAACATAGTGGTATTTTGATATCAATTCTGCCGGAAGAAGAAAAAGATGCAATCATAGTTAGAGAAGTTGGATACGAAATTGAGGTAACAATCTTGTTAGTTAATTGTTTTCCTGTTTTAAGAAAAGCCTATTTTATTTGATATATATATTGCTTTTGCTTAAATGAAATTGTTGGTACAATTGATGTGTTTATTCCATTATGTATGTGTGGATGTAAGTGTGATTCAATTGATTCTGGTTAAGTAAAACTATTGTTATCTTGCGTTGTTGTGTGATATCAATCGTTTAGGCTTACAAAAGTTTGGTGCAATTGCGGTGCTTCAATGTTTATGTTAATTCAATTGCTTCCAGTTAAGTAAAACAATTGTTATTTTTCTTTTTGTATGGTATCAATTGTTTAGGCTTACAAAATTTCGGTGCAATAGTGAAACATTGATATATTTGTTGTTTCAATTGCTTCCGGTTGAGGTGAATAATTATGCAAGTTGATTTATTGGTTTGTATGAATTATTTATGGATTAACGAAGGAATATGTTGACGGGATGAGTTGTTTAGTCCAATTTCTATTCCGGATAAGATAAACTAAGTTAATTATGATCTTAGTTAGACTTATCAAAGTGGAGGTTTCGGTTATTCCAGTCTAGCTGAAAGCCTAAAAAAGGAAATGCTAGTTAACTAACCTAGTATTTGGCTTGTTTAAAATCTAAAGGTCTAAGTTATATGGATAATTAGAACCTGATGAGAAAAATGGAGTTTATATTTGTTTTGGTCTTATCGAATGAAGCGGTTGTATTCATACAATCGGTTTAGCAAAGGAACTAAATTTCTTAGTTGATTTTTGGTTTGCTAAACTAGTTGGGAAAATTGCTTCGGGCAATTATTTGCATGATAACATATCAAAACGTAATTACTTGTAGTTTCAGTTTTGATATTGGTTATCAAAAATGGTATGTGGAACCCTCGTGCTTGACTCAACATGTTGCAAGTCTATTTTGATATTTGTAAGATCCTTTTCGTGTTGTCCTTTATTTTTTCGTTTCTTTGTCATTTTTGTGACAAAAAGGGGAAAAAATATATGGAGTAAACAGGTGATGCTGGTATCAATTTTATGTTGATTGGTGTCACTAGGGAAGAGGACAATGGTGCTTGAAATGTTTATCTAACGAATGTGGAAAAGCACGGACTAAGGGGGAGTAACATATCATATGATTGGGATAACAAAGACGTGCGGATTGAAAATATACCTATCTCACCTTTAGGGGGAGTATAATCTTTGTTATTATAGTGTAGCTGCTGCATTTTTGAGGATTGAATGTATGCAGATTATGTGATGTGGAATTCGGGAATCAAGCGTATGTGTAATGAATTCTTGTAATTTTTTTATCCATATGATTGTAAGAGTTTTGTCGCTAAAATTGACAAAGGGGGAGATTGTTAGAGCATTTCTCGGTTGAACCCACCAAGCGTTGGTATGTCAAGTTTGGTTGTCATATTTTAGTGAACCAAAATTCATTTAAGAGTTGCTTGAATTAAATGTACTAGAGTCAACTTCGTATAGGTTATCTTGAAAGTATTAGGGTGAGACATTACAAGTATTGAGAAGACTTGAAGAAGTGAAGAAGTGAAGAAGTACGAAGCTACAACCACAACATCATCCTTCCACTTGAGGTTAGTGATATTTGACTTGAACTGTTTCATTCCCTAACGTATCTTTCAAGTCGTGCATATTGAAAACATAAAACTGTAAAGCATGAACACTCTAGATAGACATAGTATTAAGGAATACAATATGAAGTTTCTTGCTTAACCATTAAACTTTGTATATAAGACATCAACATAATTGTATGAATTCTATTGTGATTATGTATGGGTATGAGGTGAGAATTTTAGCCTAGGGAACACTGTTTACATGTGTTCTAAGGAAGTAAGTTCATAATATATGTTGTGAACCGAAAAGGAATTCGCCAGGCATTATTGGGGCTGTTCTTCATTGCAAATCTTATGAACGACCAATATGTGTGATTAGTATAACCTCTTATGACTTGTTTGTGTTCTTGGTGAAACTATTCACATGAGGCCTGACTTATGTATTGGTATGACTTTTATTAGTGAAACCGATCTTAAGTAATCACCTGGGGTATGATCGGGTTTGTGAATGTCTGGCAAATATTGGGAAAGGGGAACCGATCCTAGTAAGAGGTGCAGTACATCACAAGGGGAACTGATCCTTGTATAAGGTACAACAAGGTTTATAAAAGAAAGTGGAACCGATCCTATGAACACGTGGAACATTTTTTTGGGAAAAGGGAACCGATCTTATGGACATGTGTAGTCCATACAAGTTATATACCAAATATATGTGGGGAACCGATCCTAGTACCTAGTTGGCCGAATTTTGGTAAGCTGGTGTAACTATGCACATTACTCACATGGAGGTAGAACCGAAACTTGTTTTGGTAGAACCGTTAAACCCATGGTTTGTGATTGAGTGTTACTTGATCAATCACATAGTTCTTGAAAGTCAGATGAACCAATTCTAAACTTGTTTGGAAGTGTGGTAAATCGGTTTTAAGTGAGTAAGTATGAAAAAGGACTTGAAAGAGTAAGATGTCGACACACTTTGAACACGGTGCATTAATGCTTATTCATTTTGTTCAAAGATATTCCTTAAAGGCTAAGAAGGAAGTAAATCCCAAGATCGAATTTAAATAAGTTAAGAATCTTTTTAATTATATATGGAAAATAAGAATTAGTAATGTGCATTTGCTAATTAAAAAATTTCCAAGGATATTTCGATCATAATTTTGGAAATTGCATTCGCATGAATAATGAAACCGAATTTGGTGTAGTAATGAAAAATATCTTGAGAATATTTTCGGTATTGGAAATTCCTTGGTGTCCAAACTTCCTTGTCTATAAATACTTTGAGTTTGCATTTCTAGCAAACTAATCCTTCGTAAAAATAGACTTCCTCTTTTGTTTTTGTTACTGGGGAAGCCGCCTATCGGAGAGGAGAGTAATATAATTAGGTGAAATCTCTTACGACCGCTCAATTTAAAGTCTTCTTTGGGATTGAGAAGATCTAGCCCGACCCTTTGGTGGGAAACTAGATATTGCGGTTTATCTTTAGTTTTCATATTGATTTGATTGACTAACGATGGTTGAATTTGATTGCACCTAGTTTGTTTATGCTTGAGAATCTTCTCTTCTGATATAAGATTCACTCAAACTAGTTCAAGGTTTCGACATGGATCTTTAGACTGTTGTTAGATCTAAATACGATCGTGTGATAATCCATTGTTAACAGACTCCGTTCTGTGTACAGGTGTTTATTTAAGATCACAAGATATTCAAGTAGTTGTGTGCAGGTGTTTATTGAAGATCTAAGAAGATTTGAAGACAAAGAAGATATAGAAGATTTCTAACTTGGTTTTATAATCTTTGGTGTGCAGAATACTTGTTTTGGTAAAAGAGGATCCAACTATAATTGATTTATCCTTTGGGTATTTTGATAGAATAGTTGAGAAGATCGGCATCAATACATTTCCTTGGGATTAGAGGTATTGATTGGCTTAATCTTAACGATTGCCTTTGGGTGATTGAACATATGATAGATCTTGGAACCTGGCAAAGGAGTTTATGTTAAGATAAACAAGGGAACCTTTGCGCAACTCATATCACTTGGTTAAAGAGAGTTGATACCAAACAGATTTATTGTTCCTTTACTGTTTGGAATACGAACCAAAGGAATTGGTCCAAGTACGTGACTTGTTTACAGGTTGGAGGCATGGGAATACAGACGGAACTAGGTAAACTATAGGTTTAGTTGCTTGGTCTCAACTATATGAAGTTGGTTTATTTTGTATAGCGACTTAATCCTGAGAGTATTCAATTCTGGACAAGGTCCCGGGGTTTTTCTGCATTTGCGGTTTCCTCGTTAAGAAAATCTTGCTGTGTCATTTACTTTATATTTCCGCATTATAATTGTTTTTATTATAATTAAAGTAAATTGCACAAACGTTAATTCCTATTTACTTGATAAGTGAATCCTATTGAGTTTGGTTAAGTCCGAACCTTTGTATCAAGTAAACATACTTCGTTGTTGTATTATCTCGATCTCGTATCCATAAACAATCACACGAAGTGTGAACCGATTAGTTGTATTGTATCGACTCAGTCAATAGGCAATCACTTTTGGATAAAGGACTTATATGAAGGAAAACTAATAGCTTGAGGTATATTTGGGTACTCTCGCCTTTTCAATGAGCATCCAAGGAATATACGACAACTTACCTCATCAAGTATGATAACAATCATCTCTTGTATTTCATTGCTGAGCCAGGTGATATGAGTTACCATAATATCACAATCACCTCGAAATTAGATGATATGAGCGAAAAACTGCTGGATCACTAATGCTTCAACTCATTGTGGATGCCTATGTACCCTCCTCCTTACCTCTAAGGGATAAAAAATCGACCATAGTTCATCTTCGTCAGTACAATCAACTAAAGCTAACTCGTGGTGCAAAGCCAAACTCCAAGCAAATTCCTAGTCCATATAGGCCAAATGGTCATTTGCAAATGATGTGCAAGAATGTGCATCATTGGCCTTTCCTTCGTGTTGCACCATGATGGTGTAATTTTAGTTCACAAAGTCGCTACAATGATGCCTAAGCATCATAAAGCTCTCTTGAGTAAGCAACGCACCACAATGATGCTTTCGCATCATTTAGGCTTTACTGGCTAAGCTATGAATCTATTGGTACATCTCCCCTATATGCACCTTCAACCAACTACCCATCCTTATATATGTATCATTGATATTTATAAAACTAGAAGTTGGTTCTTTTGGAACTCTCGTTTATTCTGCATTTCTATCTATCGAGACAAAATGCACACTCCTCGGAACAATTCCTATGATGGTAAATATACTTTTGTATATACACCCGAGGAAAATTAAACCTAATATTTGAAAAGGTCTCGATGTTTAATTGAATGAAAATACTAAACCAACAAGCCAAGAATCAATAAATTCCCTTATATAATGAAGAAGTTATGAGTATAAAATAGTAATGCTGAAAAATGTGCCTAAATGTTGATTTCGTGGTTATGAAAGTACACGAAATTTCAGCCACAATTCGCGAATTAAAACCACAAAGACGTGAATTAATGCCTATTTTAGCAAAGTTTTTGATGTGTCATTTCTTAGAAAATGTGGCTTGAATCTTAAGCTCCATGACCTTGGCCATTAACTATAAAGAGAGACTTCATGTGGCTACTAAACTATCTGTTGAAAAATTATATGTGTGCTGCATAGGTTTTTTTCTCCACATCTTTGTTCTTCACGAACAATAGTGAGATTTTGAAGACTTAACTTGGGAATCATAAAGCACAAGTACGCTATCTTTTTCTTTGATAGTTAAGGAACCTGAATTTAATTGATCACAATAATCTTTGTCTATTCACATATGATTCTCTTATGTTTTGAGGCGATTCAATAATCTATCATAAATCCAAGATTTGATACATAAATATATATCTAGATTATTTTCAAGTGATCTTGTGAATAAAAATCAATCGGGTTATGAGACATGTAAACCCTAATTATTATGAGTATCTTCTAAAGAGAATTTATTTTCTACTAGAATATTTAGACGAGTATCTTTTAAAAAGAATTAAGATTTTGCTAGAATATTTACAAGAGCAATCCTAAAGAGAATCAATGTTATGCTAGGAGTTTTACATGTGCATGAATACAATTGAAGCAGGGTATTATGTATAGTCTGAAATTTGTTATAGGTATTTGGTGTAACAATTTAAATTAATGTGTTTTAATCTGGTCTAAGTCTCTGGGTTTTTCTACAAGATTGTCGTTTCCTTGTTAACAAAATTTCCGGTGTCTATGTTATTTCCTTACCATATTATACTATTTCATTTTCATAATTGAAATATCACATGTTGTACGTTGTTAAACCTAGACAGTCTTAGATTAACTGTAAAGAACCTACATGACTCGTTCTTTGGATTTGTGTCTTTAAATATAGATTACAAGACTTATTATTGTTGGAATTCGGTTCTAGTAAAGTTCGGGTACGTACTAGATTTACCTTGTTAAACAATCTTGTATACAATTTCGTAACCGAACATATAAATTATACAAGGATTGTCCATATAGGTTCACGAGTTTTTTTTTTGGTGGTTTACTTGGTACCCTCTACTTTTCAATGATTTTTTTTTTAATATCTTTGTTTATTCTCCCCCCTTTTCTATTAAATAAAAATTATGTTAATGAAGATATATACTGAAAATTTTGCTTCACCATACGCAATTTATTGGTTTCGCTATTGTGATAGCAGTCAAAAACTTGAGTCCAAAACACTTTTTAAATATTGTTATGGAATCTGGATATTAGCTCAATACACCAACTTTTCGAATTTGTGCCTTCTATGTTCACATCATAATGAGACTCGGGAACGTATGTTCTTTGTGCGCCCGTTTTCTAGAAGTGTTTGGTTTGTCTCAAACCATAATCCTTTTGTACCTAATGTTATCATACTCTTGGTTTGAAAAACACCCGTTTTTACTGGAAAAACGACTGTTAAAACAGTCACACCCATATATCGTGTCCGTGAGGGTCCCTGAACCCCGTGCCTTTATAATGCCGATAAATAGGAAATAACAGCAATTTTTTAGTACCGTTTTTCAGTTTTCATACACGTTATAACCGTTTTTCTAAAATTAGTTTGAATATTTTTTTCTTCTAAATAACATTTTAACGTGCGCTTTTTAGAACTGTTTTCCCGTTATCACGCACGTTATAACCGTGTAAATAACTCTCTTACCATTTTTTTGATTTTTATCTTGAAAGCTGAAAACTTCGAATTTTTTTTAAATGATACAAGGAAAGTAACTACAGGATTAAAAACTTCAAATTTAAAAAACATATGATTGTTAAACTAGTATTCATCATTTAAAAAGCTACGTGAACCAACTACGACCACCACCTTTTTTGATTTATTCATGTATTCTTCATTTTCTCGATGGTTCCTTTCCACATCATAGTCATCGTTGTGGGGGTACTGGCTATCTTCGTTTGCATAAGTATCATCATCATAATAACTGTCATTATCGTTATCATAACCTCCTTCAGTATCATCATTATAGTTACCTACTTCCTTATTGTTATCAATATTAGAATTATATCCTTCGTTCATATGTTGAACACCATGGTCAGAGCGATCAAAAGTGTAACGAGAATCATATGTTGGATTCATATTCTTATAACCTTGTGGATTGTCTCCAAATGAAAGATTACCAAAGTCATAAACAAAGTCACTCATCGGTAACCTTTCGTATGGGATTTGAACTTCAGGATCATGCCAGTTGTATGGTAGAGGGACATGCTCTAGATTATTAACGGCCTCCTCTTCCAGCATATTTAACTATTGTTCTTATTGAGGTAAAACCGGTGTTTCATCTTCCCCCGCTATCCAGTCAAGCATATTGTCATCCCTCAGTAGACTATGAACGTCGTGAACATCAATGTTATGTCGCATTGCTTTACCTTTAATTCTTTGTTTCTTCAACTTCAAATTGTATTGGACATACACCAGATCATTTATTCTAGATGAAAGTAAACGATTCCGTAGTTTGGTGTGGATTCTTTCAAACACACTCCAATTCCTCTCTGATCCATACGATGTATTTGTTTGACTTAATATCTTTACTGCAATATTTTGGAGGGATGGATACTCAGCACCATAAGATAACCACCAACTTACATGATCACCATGTTGAGCTGCAATATGTGCTGATGGTGATGCAAATTGACCTTGCATCATTCGCATTCTTCCCGCCTACAAAGAAAAGTAAAATTGTTACTATAAATTCAAATTACTTAATTCAACATATTTGGAGATAGTATTAGTAATTTTATACCTCTAGCATGCATTTTGCTTATTCTTGCGGGCCACTAACCATTTGATATAACTTCAGTAAGACAAATTTGGGGATCATAAATATCATTATTGATGAGATTAGTTGCTGGGTTAAAGATGTAATATGGATTGAGGAAATATCATTACTAACAATAATCAATTAAAATGGAGTTTAGTGATATAGGTTATCTATTAGTGGGACAAAATTTAAAAATGAATGGTCACAACGTTTTTTAGGCAAGTTATAACGTTTTCACGCACGTTATAACAGTTACATAAGAAATTCAGATCATAATTATTTTTAATTTTCTATTTAACCGTTATAATGCCTGTTTTTATGAAAAAACGTACAAAAAACGCGTTTTTAACCCATAACATTCTCACACCCGTCAAAACCCTATATAACGGTCACACCTAGTGCCCGTGACCTGAGTCGTGACCCGTTTTTCAAACCTTGATCATACTTCTCTGAAAAAATGGATTCTAGTTTGGGATAACATTTCTGCATGTTAGAATAACGTTAAAGGACATTGAAATGCTTTACGTGCAACAACAATTTGGCATATCTGGAAATCCACGTGACAAATTGTTTAAGAATAAGAAATACAAGTCCTAAGAATATCAATATCAGTGTGGGGGAAAGAATGAGGTTCCACCGATTTTTTTTTACAATAACTATAGATTAACAAAAAAATACTCTTTGCCAATTCTGGTCCTATCCTCCAGCTAGAATGATGAAAATCAATACTGCGGTGACCATTGATAACAACACTAAAAATAGTTTTATTGCTCTTGTTCTAAGATGTGTAAATGGTTGGTACAACGGAGTCAAATGATGACCAACAAGGATCAAAGTCGGGATGGTTTAGCTACCCCAACATGCAGATTGAAGGCAATACATGTGGAACACTTTTTGATACACTTAAACGGGAGCATATATCTAGATAGATTTTTGGTACCTTGTAGAAAAGGGGCAAATCAGGTGGATTTTGCATTAGCTCAAAATACTAATGCGAACGCTCTTTGCCATGTAACTTGCTACCCGCTTAGCTATTTTTTTATATGTTGATATTGTGAGGTCACTTGACTCATCTGAAGATTCTGAACCAACCTTTTCATTATCAGTTTTCTTTTAATGTTTCTCTTTTCGTATCAAAAAGATAGTTTGGACCATTCTGTCACTCCATCTTGATCATATAAACTAGTAGTTTAAATAAATTTTGTAGTACCAGAATATCGCCACAACGATATTCTCGTAGTAAGAACAACACTTTCACGAGAAGGTCAAATATTCCTATAAGTATAAATGACATTGTTCACGAGAGTGTCGTAAGGATTCTTCAGCAACATTTGGCGAGCGTCACAGGGAAGCGTCATTATAGCTGACGATTGAAGAAACATGTTATGAGAGTGTTGTTTCACGAGGATTACAAAACTTGGCGAAGATTAATATTGTAAATACCACGATGAGATCGCAGAATATATCCGAAAGAAGGGGAAAACTTAGCTGTCACCCACAATGTAATTTCCTATATAAAGGGTTCAAGTCCAGATGAGGGGGATGTATTTTTTTAGAGTTGAGAAAACCTTGAGGAGAGAGAAACTCCAGAAAAGAAAGTTGTAATTCTGAGTTTGAATATTTTCTGTAAACATTTCTGAGATCTAAATAATAAAAGTGTCGTTTAATTCTTTAATCTTCAACTAGTTTCACTTAGATTTTTATAGGATCTTAACAGGGGTGTAGTGTGGGAAATCCTGCTACTACATTTTGGCGCCGACTAAGGGGACTCGAAGATCCAAAATCTCTAATTACAATTTGAAGATTTGGAGAAATTGAAGAAATGGCTGGAAGAAGAGGAAGAAATACATCAGAACCACCAACAACAGTGAGAAGAAGTAAAAGACTTGCAGGTGAAGAAACAAGTATATTAGGAGAGTCTTCAAGGATGAGAACTAGGAGGAATAGAACAAGGAATGAAAGGGAAAATTCAATTCAACAACCAAACCAATCAACATCGATACAAAATGGAAGAGTGGATTATGATAGAGTAAGCGTGCATACATGGAGATCAAATTCAATGAGAGAAGAAACAAATCGACAATTAAGAGAAGAAAATGGAGTAGGAAGAAATCAGGAGGTAGAAGAAGGGTCGATTCATCAAGATGAAGATGAAACAGCAGAGGAATTAGGGCGAAGAATACAGGAAGAAAGAATATTAGAGGCGGTGGAACGTGCAAATTTAACAAGACAAAATCATGAGTTGAGAATGGAGGATTTAAGGTTACAAAGAAGAAGATCAAGAAGTACTACTAGATCAAGTTCAAGATCATTTAGAGAAATACCAAGGAGAAATTCTCCCATAAGAAATAATGGAGAAAATGCACAAGAAGAAACTGAAAATCCAAATAGAGGACAACGTCAGGGAGAAGAAAGAGTAAATAATGATTGTAACGATCCACAAGGAGAAATTCTAAATGGAAGACGAAATATTGAAAATCGAAGAAATAAAGGTAATCAAGATGGTGAAGAAAATCACGAAGAAGGTAGAAGAGTATTACATGGCCGAGAGCACGTCATAAATCAAAGAATTATTGAGAATGAAATAGAGAGACATTATGCTGAACAGGCACGCCTAGCTTGCGAGAGAGAAAGACTAAGGGCAGAAATGGAAGAACAGGAGTTTCAAGAAGCAATAAGGCAAAACAATCATGATAATCGAGAAAGAAGACGTACACAAAATCGCGAAAATGGAAATGTTCGGGAAGAATATGACAGAATACAGAGAAGGATAGAAAGACAACAAAGAGAATTGGCGAGAAATGAAGAAGTTGGTGGAGAAGAAATTAGGAGACAAAATCAATTGCGAATTTCGGATAGAAATGAGGAGGAAAATTGCAGGAGAAGATAAAGTGAGTTAAAAAGACCAATAGAACAAAGCCCAACTGCAAATGAGCAAATTTTGAGGGAATTAGCAGAAATGAGAGGGATGATAAATAATAAAAGAGAAGGTGGAAGAAGGCAACTTGATGAAGCAATCGAAGAAGCATCTAGAACTCCCTTCACACATGAAGTACAACTAAGAGGTATTCCTCCAAAATGCAATTTTCCAGCACTAAACAGTATTTTCGATGGGACTACTTGTGCTATTCAACATGTTAAAGCTTATGTTAGGTGTATGCTGCAGTGGGAGAATCATGATGTTGTTTTATGCAAGTACTTTGCATCCAGTTTGACTGGCGAGGCGCTAAAATGGTTTGAGGGATTGCCGAAAAATACTATTACTTCTTTTGATCACTTACAAGCTACATTTTTGGGTGCATACATAAGCAACAACTCTTCACGACCAGGTATCGAAGATGTGTTTGGATTAAAACAGAGAATTGGCGAAAGTCTAAAACATCTAACCATAAGATGGAAGACAATGTGTAGTGAGATGGCGGGAAGAGTAGATGAGAGATATCTTATTTTATCCTTTATTAATGCAATGTTTGCGACCAATTTGCTCTACATACAAATTTTCAGAATCAAAAACACCATCACAATGACTGAACTAAGAGAACTACAAGAAGAGTACATTGCTTTGGAAGAAAAGAAAAACGAAATGGAGTCATACCCAATTGCAAATACCAGTTCTGTAATGGCTAATGGAAGTTTGCTTCCCAAAATGATTAATAACGTGGCGAGCATCTCGCAAGTTCAAGCAGAGAAAGTGGCGAATAATGACAAACAAAAACTAGTGGCTATGGGAAGTCGTGATCAAGAAGAATTTGAAAGAGAGAAGAATTATTACAATCGTGGAGGAAATAGTCAAATCCAAAGGCTTGACCAACCTCAAGAAACTTATGGTGGACAAAAGCAAAATAATTTCAGAAATCAGGGGAACATGAGAACCATATGGGAGGAGATTAAGATGCCACCCTTGAATGCTAGTGTAGAAAAAATCTGGGAAGCTATCATTTTAATGGAAGATATACCCTCGCCGTGGAACATGGGGAAGGAACCACATCCTAACACTCGTAATCAAGAATTTTGTCCTTATCATCATTTTCATGGGCATTCGATAAATAATTGCAGAAATGTAAAAAGAATAATCTTAAGAATGATCGATCAGGGGAAGCTAAATCATTTTCTAAAAGGGCATCAACAATCGCAACAATTTCCACCACCACCAGACGATCGCAGAATGACTAATGTAAAAGGAGCAGAAACTTTTGTTATAGAGGTTGGAACTAAAGCAAAGAATTTATTTTGTAATTCTATTGTGCATTCTTTCAGAACCATCGAAGATTTCCACGATAATGTCTTAAGTAGAGTCTTCGCCAGAGATATGGATGGAAAAGAAATAATGAATATAGCGAGAATCTCGCCATTATAAGAGTGGCAGAAACAAGTCCTTTCTTTTACAGCACAAGAAGTACCAGAGCCTGGCGAGCTGCATGATAACCCATTGGTGGTAAGATTGGAAATAAAACCAGAACAAGCAGAAGAAGAAGAAGAAGAAGAAGGTAAAGAAAACAATAACGAAATGGAGGAGTCTTGGGCCATTGATAGAATCCTAATTGATACTGGCAGTTCCGTAGATATCCTGTTCTACCACACCTACAGAACCATGGGTGGGAAAGATGAAGATTTGATACCATCGACATACAGAATCTATGGTTTTAATGGAACTGCCAACAAGCCTAAAGGGGAGATCACAATGAGAATTCCATTACGAGGAATGACTTCCAAGATTTTATTCTGTGTTGTCGATATTGAATCACCATATAACGCCTTAATTGGTCGACCTTGGCTACACAGGATATTGGGTGTTGCATCTACCTTTCATCAGTGCATTAAATTCCCTCATCCAAATGGTGTTGGAGTAATTAAAGGAGATTGGGGAGAAAGTAAGAAATGTTATGAGATAGATATCAAGTCTTGTGAGGAAAGAGCAGGGAAGAACAACAATTGGAAATACAGAATTAAGCAACAACAGAGAAGTGACAAATTAATGGTTGATTCAATAGAAAAGCATGAAGAAATAACTAACGAGCCTCTCGCAGAAATCAAGCAAAAAATAAAACGCAGCAAAGGTACAGGTTTAAAAAGCATAAAAGGAGGAAATGACAAGCAACTTGCGGGAAAACACTAAATAAAAGAACAGATGATAAGGAAGATGAGAAGAATAAAGTGATAGAAAGATGAAATATGACGAGCAGATCGCTAGAAGTAGAAAGGTAAAGTTGTTTTTTCTGTTTGAGTGAAGAAAATGAAATTGAAAAGTTAAAGAAAAGAAATTATTGAGATTTGAAGCTCGCAAGAAATTTTAAGAAACGCGAATATAATTTCGCAGAGATTAAGAGAATGGGACAAACCTTTATGGCGTGCACCTTAGTTCGCGAATACAATTTCGTAAGAGGCAAATGTAAGACCTACAAGCACGTCATAAAGGGGGTATCTCTTTATATGATTCAGGGATAAGGTTATACCGCTACTGGAACCTGAGTCATACAGATGTAGGGGTTAAAGAAAACCTATCCGGGAGAGAGATCTTGGATTTCCAACTTTATAAGGTTATACCCTGGTTGGACGACTGAGAGTCTCTTCCAAGAAGTGCAGAGTATGACCAAGGCGCCGAGGTACACGGTTTAGCCAAGGGTGCCCGGGACGGACGAACCTACCCTGGCCATCTTTGGTAAGTCTTGGCTACAATGCACTTGGCCTGAAGAAAACCCCATCTAGGGTGCAGTCTTGTAACTATAAGCCATATATGCATAAAGGACAAGAGACTGCGCAAACAACTGGTTGTTGGTAAATCTGGATGGGAGGATCTAGTCTTGTATGGCCGATGTGCCCTCCTTGAAGGGGCAACCAGGGGGAAGATAAGGGCGGCACCCTCCATTAGGGAGATGATAAGTGTCTTAAGACGGCAATGTCATGGGGCTCTAAGATCGCAAGATCATTTAGGCCTGTCATATTGTCGCATAAATTATACAGAGGCAAAAATCCAAAAGAGAAAAAAAAAGTTAAGATGAGATCAAGGGGTTTTTACATGCAAATGTGAAGACGTCCTGCGATTTCATCGCAAGACGGCAATGTCATGAGGCTTTGTTTTCGCGAGAAAACTTAGGCTTGTCATATTGTCGCAATACAATAAAGAAATGCAGATAAGACAAGATCAATGGGTCAATACATGAGAGTGTAAAGACGTCCTGCGATCTTGTCGTGGAAAGAATACTATGGAAAAGTAAGACCTTTAAGTAGGAAGGCATGATAAGACCATAAGATCGCAAAAATAATAACACGAGAATATCAAGGTTTGCGACAATATCGCAGAAATTATGAAATTCGCCAAAATATTCGTTTATTAACTTTCTCATATTGCAGATGAATAATAGAGGCAAGCATGGGAATGAATAGAAGGGTAAAGATTATTATTCATCACCATATGAGAAATTTATATGGATATTAAAGTGCAGATAATTAGCAGGTGCAAACTATATTGACCAAGTTATATTTGCAAAAAAGAAGATGTTCTTTCATTCATACAGATAAAGGGGCAAAGAAATTTACACATTAAATTGAAGAAAGTTGCAACAAATTGAAGAAACTCGCGATTGATTACATAAAAGAAAGAAGTCAGACAGATACATTGTTTCATTTATCAACATTGTTATCTTTATCAGATTCTTCTTTTTCACCGGATTTCTCTTCTTCATTATCTTTGATGGGTTCTTCATCATCGCCAGAATTTGTTTCTTCGTCGTTATTTTCTTCTTCACTTTCGTCAAAATCTTCATCAGAGTCAGAGATACCAAGATCTGGAATTATTGATGGTATTTCCTTTGCAAGATTAGGATACAAAGAATGAGGAATTCCATGGTCGTCACAAACCTGCTTGGTGGTATCATTACGATTAATGAGGAGGGTTCTATTAAAATTTGCAGAAGTAATCCCAAATTGATCTTTTAATCGCGAGTATTTATTGTTGCGAGAAGTAAGATCGTTCGCGATTTGATGATTAATATCTTCTAATTCTCTCATCCTTACACGGCATCTGTCTTCAGAATCTGCGAGAATAAGGCACAGATAAGATAGAAGTTATAAGAAAGAATAATAAAAGAAGCAAAAGGTTAATAGAATAGAGTGGTTAACAACCTTCTTTCTCAGAAATCAAGTCCCTAATTAAGGCCGATTGATCAGCATGAAGACTAGCATCTATACCTAAATTATTCCTAGCATTATCAAGAACCTGTGCTGCCCAAGAAAACTCATCATCGCTAGTAATAACAAGGCGAGAACGAACTTGAGTTTCTCTTGCAAGAAGATCTTTATTTTTGCAGAGGAGTTTATCTCTTTCCATTTGAACTTCGAGAAGAATTTTATGGAAATCTGCTAGAGTTTCGCTGCCATTTCTAATTGCTTGATCTTTCTCGTCAACAAGATCACTATTTCTACTTCTTAATCCATTGATCACTTCTTTTGATTCATGATAAAAACGCTTAAATTTATTAGATAATCCTAAAGTGTGTCTGTGTTCAATGGTTAGGAGATTAAACTTAAATTTAAGTTCCTCTATAGAGAGGGATTTAATTTGTTCGTCAGCAAAATTACTTAAGGAGTTATTAAGGCGAGCAAGAAGAGTATTATCATCTACAGGTTCGGGAAAGGTTTGAAGGAACGTAGCTTCGTCAGTTAAACCATAAACATCTGCAAAAATGATTTCTTGGATAAGCTATATAAAAAAAAAAAAATCTAAAGAAAGAAAAAGTAAATCATACCATAAAGTTGTTTGTTGGCATTGTTAAGATCCAAAATCTTCTGTTTATCAACTGAAGCTTCAGTTTCCAACAGTTTATTTTTCTCACGAAGCACAGCAATTTCAGCCTCAAGTTTCTCTTTATCTTGGCGAAGGTTAACAACCTTTTTCTTAAATGAAGCACATTTATTATCTAAATCAGCAGCAGCAAAAAAAAGCTCTTCCAACCTGCAACAGAGTTTTATAAGTACAAAAAAATTGACGAGAGAAATCTGGAAATTTAAGAAACAACTAAGAGAACATACCAGAATACCAAGTGCATTTAAGAAGCTTGGAGTTAGAGTTCCAGAAATTCCACGAAGAGAATTATTATAAGATAAGATTGGAGCATCGCACACTTTGACGAGCGCTTGAGCTAGCCCATTAAGAGTCTCATCGCCATACTCATTCGCAGTTCCACGAGAAGAATCGCCAAAAAGCATGGACAGCTGGGTCATGGAAGAATCAGAGGAAGAATAATTTTTCACAGAAGGGACTTCTCTAATATCGTCAAATTCTTCGATAAATTCATCATTAGATTTATTACTAACGATTGAATCCAATTGGGTATGTTGAGAAGAAGAATGCTGAGTTTTATTTTTCTTCAAAGGAGGCTCGCTGGGTTCTTTATCACGAGGGGCAGAGCGTCTTCCTTCGCTTGAAGCAGTAGATTTCCCTTTACGATTAGTTGAAGGTTTCTCCTTAGGTTTTGGCTCTAAAGGTGGTAACTCTTCAATTACCTACAAACACAGATAAAGATAAGAAATAGGGGAAACAATATATTGTTAATTAATAAAGGAATATTTCTTACTTCATATGTGAAAGATCTAAGAGCTAGAAGAGTGTTGGGTTTCCTATATTTCTGGTAATTAAGCTTCATTTTGGAAACCTGCAAGATAATGGAAAAGTTAGCGAGAGTGTGAAGAAATAAATAATAATAGCATAAGAAGATGAGAGAGTATACATCGGAAGACCTATCAGGCCAGTTGAAAGTCCATGGTTCATAGTGAGAGATATTCGCAGGAAGTTGGAAAGAACCGGATATATAAGGACCTTTAAGGTATAAGGGAAAAATAAACCACTTATCGTCATTAGAATGACGAGGACCATCATTTGTATTGGTATGAAAATCAATATCTTGCATAAGAGCATCTTCACCAGTGACCTTCTTTTTATGCAAACGGACACCCCAACAGGTACTATCCCTTACCATGGGGAGTAATTGGTAATTTCGAAATAAGTTATCTACAGTATACTTTGCAGGGATAATTGGAATATGTTTATATTTAAGACTTTTATGTTCTTCGGAATATTGGGATCCTTTGCCAGCACCACGAGAGGCATATTCCAGTAATAATCTAATACAATCCCCGCCAAGTTGATACACCGCTCGTGAAAATCTCTTATCAGAAATTATTTGGTAAAAGAGTGGAAGTTCAGGGTTGTAGAGAGGAAGTGGAAGACCAGCTTCAAGTTGGCCTAACGAAACTATAATTTTTTCACGAGAACACTGAAAATAGAAAATAATTCAAGAGAAAGAACTGATTTGGGACTTTGATCTGGAATTAAAGATAATTCAAATCCTTGATTTTTAAGTTTTTCTTTCATCAAATTGAAAGCAATAAAATTTTTAGCACCAGCAGCAACCATTTTGAGAGAATGGGAATGAAAAAAGATTGAAAAAATGGCGAAAAGATATTAGATGCGCGATTTGCGGGAAAGCAATGAAATTTGCAGAGAAGAAGAAGGAAAGAGAATGAGAAGAAAGAAAAAGAGAAGAATGAGGAAGGTATTTATAGCAAAAGAAGTTTCTCGAGAAACTAAAATAGTTAATACAATGAAAGGACGTGAATGGTCAAATAACAGCGGTTTAAGATGACGTGTCGAAAAACATATGGGTGATAAAATTATATGAAGACAGCTGGTGAAAGGTTTAGAGACGTGTCAGAATAAAGGTGGAGGTGAAAATATAGGAGATTACGGCAATTTATTCTCACGATCTTCTCTTTTTCGCAGAAAAGACATAAGAAGAGGCAAGATGTAGTACCAGAATATCGCCACAACGATATTCTCGTAGTAAGAACAACGCTTTCACGAGAAGGTCAAATATTCCTATAAGTATAAATGACATTGTTCACGAGAGTGTCGTAAGGATTCTTCAGCAACATTTGGCGAGCGTCACAGGGAAGCGTCATTATAGCTGACGATTGAAGAAACATGTTATGAGAGTGTTGTTTCATGAGGATTACAAAACTTGGCGAAGATTAATATTGTAAATACCACGATGAGATCGCAGAATATATCCAAAAGAAGGGGAAAACTTAGCTGTCACCCACAATGTAATTTCCTATATAAAGGGTTCAAGTAAGTCCAGATGAGGGGGGTGTATTTTTTTAGAGTTGAGAAAACCTTAAGGAGAGAGAAACTCCAGAAAAGAAAGTTGTAATTCTGAGTTTGAATATTTTCTGTAAACATTTCTGAGATCTAAATAATAAAAGTGTCGTTTAATTCTTTAATCTTCAACTAGTTTCACTTATATTTTTATAGGATCTTAATAGGGGTGTAGTGTGGGAAATCCTGCTACTACAAATTTAAGGATTTTTTTTTACATGACTAGGGATTTGTTGGCCCAGTGAGATGTATGATTTGATACTTTCGACTTAAATAACTACTAATGGAAAATTAATCGACTTATAGAATATATATTTTTTATCATTTTGTGTACTACACCCTTAAGAAAATTAACGTATTTTGCTACATGTAATTCTATTGTTTATCGGTTTAAATTTCAACTGCTAATTATAAATATGAATCGGAAGCGGTATAAATTAAAGTTATGTGTTACATGTTAATTTTTTGTGAATATAGAGCAGTATAGTACACAACAAAAAAATCACTCAACAGATGACGTGGAAATGCTAAATATTTTAAGATTTCTGATAGATTATCTCTCCTTCACGATAACTATTTTCTTTAGTCATAATTATTTTCTTTAATTTTGCTCTAAAAAATGCATTTTCCCATACTTTTCACTAATTTTAACTTTATACCAGTTATATCCTTAATTCAATGGGGTTACACAAAAACTAATTGGCAAAGAATCTTTTTTGTTTTATTTTATGTTTTATAAGCAACGTCACAAAAGCAGAAACCACTATTACACTCGCACTGCCTGTCGACTGGGACTATGGTCAACACTTAGGGATGGCATAAGTCAAACCGGAGGTGTAGACCAAGCCACATAAGTTAAGAGAATTTTCTTAAACTTAGAAATTAAGTATTTGATATCAGTTAACATCGCTTGAGTTCTTTAGTCTCTACTGAAATCCTTCTGATTAATCTTTTATATGATTCCTTCAGCATCACTTTCAATCATTATTTGTTGATCTTTCCTCGTCCATGTTTTTTTCACGACCTCTCTAATTGCTCTTATCTCCGCTTCTTCTACAGACATACAAGACCCAAAGATAGATTCTGCAAGTAGGAATCGTTGGTTATCATCTCTGATGACAAATCCCACTCCCCCATTCTTATAATTTAAATTCCAAGCCCCATCACAGTTGATTTTGATCCAATCTAGAGGCAGAGATAACCAAGTATACAAATATGAAATTTTGGTAATTCTAAAAATCTTCAGGAGTTGTGGTTGATTATTCTGCACTGGCAGCATCGCTTTTTCTCTCGCCAAAATTGAGCCTGGTTCTTCAATTATTTATCGTGAACAATGTGAATGATTCAGATCTACTAGAAGTATCTTTGAAAGGGTTCAGCTGCAACCAATATCTCACCCACTCAACCAAGGTAAAGTATTGAAATGGTTGATTTAGAACATTCAATTGAGACCAAATTGTGTTAAGTTTTGAACATGAGATTATTGCATGCATTGTTGTTTCTTGCTTCATTTTGCATCCAGGGCAGAAAAATTATGAGATATGCATTCTCTGATTTAGAATTAGTTTCACAGGTTAGGCCTTCCACACAAATAGTTTTACTCTTGCTGGTAGTTTAACATCCCAAAATTTGAGCCATAAATCAGAATTCACAATATCCCCCTATAATGAGAGACTATGGTATACAATTTTAGTGGAGAATTTTCCATCCTTTGCATTTACCCATATCCTTTTATCTCTAGTAGGCATAATGGTTTGTGGGATAACTTCAATCTTCTCTACAGAAGATTGATCAAAGACTTCTCGTAGCTTTACTGAATCCCAAGTTCTTGTTTGGATTTATGAGATCAGACACTTTAATACTATTATCAGGTGTAGTATTCTCCTTAATTGGCAAACAATTTTTACTACCTTTACAACATAACTTCTACGAATACAAAGGTTTATTCAATATAATCTGGTACTCTTGGGACTTGGAGGATTATGGTACATCACCAACAGTTTTTAAATAGTCTGGAATTCCTGGGATTTGCAGGATTATGGTATGTATTCAACAACTTTTGTTTATCTCTTTTATTGGATGCAACCAAATACAAAAACCACAATTTCAGCTAAATTACGTATTTGTTCTCGCAAAAAATTAAAAAGAAAATGAATTATCTTACTATAATAAAGAAAAAGTCCCCTTTTTGGTTGGTCACAAAAAGAGAAAATAGTCTAATGTTGATACTACTACTATGACCTTTAATGTCAACTACCACTATACACATGTATTTAAGGATAAAAATGTATATTAAACCAACATTTATATTTTTACAGAAATATCATTGTTTTAAAAAATATATACAAAATTAATATCTTCCTAAATACACATCGAATTTTTATAAAATTTATATATTAAAAAAGAAATTTGAATTATCTACGCAACGAGTACAAATAAGAGCATTAAAATTTTATTTTATGAAGAAAAAAATTCATTGTTATAAAATGTAGTATTAAAATAATCAAATTCATATATGTGCATCGCACATGTGGTAGTGGTATCACTAGTTAGTAAATTACTAGGGTATGACGGGTTTTGGTTGTCAAAATTAAAAATTCATGTGTATTTCAATTTGGACTTTATGAGTACACCTAATTTTATTTTTATTTTTATTTTTGTAATAGTGTCAAATTTACCAAACGGTTCACTGTATACTAAGGCGGGTAAGAGCAACTGCAGTCATACGACTATAACCAAAGATCAAAGAGCAAAAAAAATTGAAAAATTTGGGTTTACTCCGTGTGCGACGCTATGTAGTTGCAGAATAACCTACAACTACACCCTCAGTAGAATTTGTAAAACTTAAGAAGTTCTTGGTGAGGAATGACAATTTTCTTATTAATTCTCTCAATTGATTACAAAGAAGTATCTAAATGGAACTAGAATAGTTACAACTTTCTCTATTCTCTTTCCTAAGATATTTTCTAACACTCATTAAAAGAACCTCTCTAATTTTACATTTGAACTCCTATTTATAGTAAAATTTATACAGCTGTATATGCGTTGCGAAGTATCGCAACATATCTTCGCAAGATTATTTTATGCTCGCAAATCTTTCATACTTCCCCGTGCTTCCTCTATTATCGCATTGTTTTGTAGCTCTTTCCTCTTATATTTATTACGATGTCCGTAAGCTAATGTCTTGTGATATTCGGTACCTACACGCTACGGGTGGGAAAACCAAATTTGATCAGGCGCAACTTATGATTGCGCCTGAATGGGGCGCAACTAATACTTGCGCCCCATTAATTTTTTTTAAAATTTTCTTTTTGGGGCGGAACTTATGAGTTACGCCCCATTTTCAACTTTCATTTTTTTTTTGTTTTTTCTACGGGCGTAACTTTGAGTTACGCCCCAATCAGGCGTAACTGTATTTTGCGCCCCAAATTTTTTTTTTGTCTTCGGGCGTAAATTCAATCTACGCCCCATCAGGCGTAACCCCAATCTACGCCCGATCAAAGACTAAACCAAAGACAAAATTTGGTTTGGTTTTTGCTCTTTATTCTGGTATTTGCTCTTTACTCGCTCCGTAGTGTCTGCGTTTTCTCCCCAAATTTGGCCGATGGTCCATGACTGTGGTTTCTCTAAGCATAAAAATTATGTTCTTGTCTTTAGGATTTTTACTTAGTTGCTATCACGAATGGTTTTCCATTTTAGTTGCTCATACGGGCTATTTGGCAGTTCCCTTAATCTGGAAGGATATTAAAACTAATTGGGGATATGAAATAGTAATGTTACTGTTCATACTGGCATGAATTTTTTTTCCTTCCGTCGTTGAAAAACCATGCCGGTATGAACAATAACATTACTATTTCATATCCCCCAATTAGTTTTAATATCCCCCAATTGCATGTTCTTAATCTGTGTCATCAATATGTATTAGGAATTCTAGTAGTTTATACATCCATTGTTCATTTTATGCAATGTTGCTAATGGGGGGGACTGGCTTTGCTTGGGGGTGTACCAAATGCTAATAAGACAAAAAAGATCATTTGCCTTGGGGTTGGTACACCCCAAGCAATTTGGTACCCCATTAGCATCCTTGATTTTATGGTTGAGATGAGGCAATAAGTGAAATGGAGTTTTTGGGAGTTGAAATGAATGCTCATGGACATTTCCAAAAGTTCGCAAGTCATTCATATAGCTCATCATACTTTATGTCCTATCTTAACAATTTTATGGGTTAATAAATTTTCATATATTTTAATGTTGTGATTGAAGACTTTCTACATGATAGCATCACATATAAGTAATTCGTTAAGATTCCAAACTGAAGTTGCATAATACCAATTTTTTACGATATTGCGGTGGTAGATAGATTAACTACTGATGGGTATTCATCAATCGGTCGATTGGAGAGGCTCTGAGGATCGGTGTTCACTGAGCTGGCTCAGTTTCTTTTTCAAAAAAAATTTCACTCAAATCTTGCATAATGTTTACATGATTCTTCTTTTTTGATTGATGTCTTATTGCTTCTATCAAGTTTATTTTCTCTTTTTGGTTGAAAATCCTTGTTCTTTTGTTTGATTCTCTTATGTTCTTAAAATGTTTTTAAATTAAGAGTTGCTTCACAACTCTCTTTCTTGTTAAAAAATCATGTCAAAACCTTTTGGTTGAGATTTTAGTAATGTCGTTCTAATCTTATTGCAGGTCTCCAAGTTGATTCATGTGTAGCTACAAGTCGTGGTAATCAATAGTGATTCTCGCTGGTATATCATAAATCCAAAAGATTGTCGCAGTCGTGCTTGCCTCTGCATCATTAGTGGTGTATATTGCTCTCTCTGATTTTAAATTTAAGGATCTCAAGCATCAAAGTAGTTTGATCAAGTCATTTGAATTGGTGATTAGTGTTGGTGGTCTTTGTAGTTGAATCGGTACCACTTTTCTTTAGTTTTCAATTTCCATTCTCTTAGAATACTATGAGTTCTTCTCAGATCAAATCGGTGTTGTTTAAGTTGCGTGATTGTAGCTTTGGAAAATTTCCCCCTCTCAGGAAATTCAAAATCTAGTAAAAAAAGTCAAGCTGAAGATGAGGTGTAACAATAAGTTGTTACCATATTCACCGGGAATAACTAAAAATATTGTGTTACTTTATGCATGGAAAAACCCTAATTCTTTGATTACTTATATTCTATATAATCCCATAGATTTTTCGTTGTATGAAGAATACCCTAAACTGTTCATACCCTCAAGTTTAACCAAAAATCTGAGATAAGGAAGTATATGTCTTCATAAGGTAATAATCAACTCTCGATACTGTCTTCACAAATGTAATCAACAACCATAAGTCAGAGTGTGCAAATGTCGATAAGAAGGATTGTTGTTACTGCTGAAGAACCCAAGGATGCAGCTGACGAATGGTCAAAATTTTTACTAGGGAAGATTATGTCAATTGATCCTCTAGATCATAAAGGTCAAGAAGGAGATACATGATTTATGACGGTTTTATGGGAGATTTGAAACCATATAAAAAGGAGTGAATTGGTTTGCTTTCAAGTTTCGATCTGAAGAAAATAAGAAGAAAGTTCTGAGAAATGCCCCATGGAATGTGTTGGGGTGTTTATTGGTTCTATATCCTTATAGCTCAAAGATTCCAATCAAAGAGCAAGTTTTTAACAGCCAAGTGTCGTGTGTAAAATTGAGGAATATCTGTCAGATCTTATTAACTGATAAGCTTTATGCGGATATCTGCAAACATATTGGGAAGAAAGTTAATCCGGAAGAAAAAATAAGAAAGCCTAGAGGAAGTGTTACAAATACTATTTACATAGAGGTTGATTTTAAGGAGCCGTTGAGAAGAGGAGGGTGGATTGATACTACAGCTGGCCAAAGATTATGGGTTATCTACCATTTTCAAGACCAACCCTATAACATTTGTAAAGAATGTTTTGTTGTGGACCATATGAAGGAGAAGTGTGCAAGAGTCGCGCAAGAGTTAAAAGTTGAAGCAATGACAGATGCAGAATATTTAGTTTGGAGTCAAACTGAAGAAGGAAAATCCTTTTTGGCAACATATATCGTAAATGAGGGTGTTGGGAGTAATACGGGGTTGATGAATATTGATGATACTGAGGAAAAGACTCAAACTGTTTTAGAGGAGGAAGATGATGCAAGGAAGTCAAAGAGATCCAGAGAAGCTGAAACTTTGAATGGTGATATGGCGATTGATCAAAGAGAGATGAGTTCACATAGTAATCCAATTTTTCAGAAGGATTTAAATATGAGTGATGGTACTGGTTCAATGGGAGAACATAATGATGGCCTCGGTAAGAAAATGATGCATCCTTCAAATAGAGAATCAGAGATAAAAAAAATGGCAATTGATAGCTTTGGACATCATACTGGTGGAGGGGCTATAATGAATCAACATGGAATGACTGCAAATCAATCAAAGGTGAATTTTGGAATTTCTTTTCTTAAACCTAATTTTTTATATTTTGGGGATTTTGATTTTAGCATCCTAATTAGGTTCTTTAGAAGTTATATTCTGAGTTTTAATATTACCTGGTACTCTTCTTTCTGTGGTATAACTAATAATTTCACCATGAAAGTGTTGTCTTCGAATGTGCAGGGACTCTTCTTTATGGAAATAAATTCACTAGATATCATCTTAGTGACTTAATCAAATCAAATGATCCTGATTTAGTCATCTTAGATGAGACCAAAAACCATGATAAGAAAATGCTTAAGTACACTCAGAGCTTAGGTTTTATGAATTATTGTTATGTTAATCCTATAGGAGTTTCTGTTGGCATTTTCCTTTTGTGGAAAGATGGAATTTATCTTAATATAGTTGATGCAAACACGAACTTTATTGTGTGTCATACTCAAATCAATGCTAGGAGTGATAAATCTTTGATTATTTTAATGTATGGAGTTCTGAGTTAGGAAGGCATTAACAATCAATGGGATTTTCTATACAGACTTTCTAGTGGTTTCAATTGTCCTTGGGTTGTAGTTGGTGACCTTAATTTCATCACTAGTAGAGAAGATAAATTAGGAGGTAACATTCCTAGTCAGTGTGACCTTGATTTTGTGAATGATCATCTTAATAATTTGAATCTCTCTGATGTTAACTATATTGGTAACCCTTATACCTGGACTAATAGGAGGTGTTTTCCTAATTTGATTTTAGAAATATTAGATAGGGCTTTGTGTAATGGTAAATGGTTTAATTTCTTTCCCAACTTTGTGGTTTATCATCTTATTCCTCATGCCAGTGACCATTGTCCTATTTTACTTGTTTTTGATTGAGAGGTAAATGATATTGGTAAACCTTATAGGTTTAAAAAATGTTGGTTTTCTGATTTGTCTTGTACTGAGCTCATTGAACAAAATTGAAGGAATAATGAAAGTGGTTCACATGCTTTTAGGAATACTAGGTGTCTCAAGATGGTTAAGTACATACTTAAGGACTGGAATCATAACACAATTAGTAATTTCCAAACTCAAATTAGGGATACTCAGGCTCAGATAAATAGTCTTAACCAAAACATTGGTTCTAATAATGATATTATTATGTTAAAAGAACTAGAAACCAAGTTGGACTATTGGTATCAGGTTAAACATGATTTTTATTTGCAGAGAGCTAGGGAGAATTGAAAAAGCGGGGGTCTAACAACTTCACCCAATATTTCGATTAGCAATCTGTATGGACAACTCCGAGTTATTTTCTATAGAATCAACTAAACTCAATCAATAGAAAATATTTCAAGGAGTTATTATCTCAATCTCTCAATTTGATTTACTCAAGCAAATGTGATTCGCGATTCTAATCAAAGAGAGATAACTTGGATGGTACCAAAGACCAATATCCAAGTGTCAATCAATTTAAATCAACAAACAATAAGGTCGTATATTCTAATTGATTGAACAACACACAACCTGTATTATTTCAATTATATAACAAAATATAATGCGGAAAAGAAACAACACAGACACCAGAATTTTGTTAACGAGGAAACCGCAAATGCATAGAAAACCTGGGACCTAGTCTAGATTAAACATACACTGTACTAAACCTCTACAAACACCAGCCTACTCCAAATTAACTTCGGTATGGACTGTAGTTGAACCCAAATCAATCTCACACTGATCCAAGGTACAGTTATGCTCCTACGCCTATGATCCCAGCAGGATACTGCGCACTTGATTCCCTTAGCTGATCACACACACAACCAAGAGTTGCTACGACCCAAAGTCGAAGACTTTAGCAAACAAATCTGTCTCACACAGAAAAGCCTACAAGATAGATAAATTCGTATCCCACGAATAAACCTATGAGTTTTGTTTCATATTTTGATAAACCAAGGTGAACAGGAACCAATCAATAAAACCATACTTATATTCCAGAAGAATAGCTCAGTTTTATCAATCACCTCACAATAATCTTAATCGACGCAGCGAAAAAAGATATTATGGAATCACAAACGATGAGACGAAGATGTTTGTGATTACTTTTATATCTTGCCTATCGGGGATAGAAATATCAAGCCAGTTATTACAATTGTACTCGTATGATAGAAACAGAAAGATCAGATCACACAACTACAAGAAAAGTAATATCGATCTGGCTTCACAATCCCAATGAAGTCTTTAAGTCGTTAACCTGGTTTTATAAAAATAAAACCATAGGTTAAAGGAGAATCGACTCGAGCTTAGCAAACTAGTATCACACAGAATGTGTGGGGATTAGTTTTCCCAGTTGCTAGAGTTCTCCCTTATATAGTCTTTCAAATCAGGGTTTGCAATCAATGTTAGCTTAGTAACAAAGCATTCATTATTTACCGTTAGATGAAAACTTGATTAGATATAAGATAATATCTCTTAACCGTTAGATCGAAAACTTAGCTTTCCACACACACATGTACTTGATGATTTTGGGTTTGTATAACCGTACCCAAATGTGTACAATAGTTGGTTCAATATTAGTCCACCAAATGGTTAGCCAAATGATAACTTTCATATCAACCATATTCTTCTTCACCATAACTAGTCCAAATAACTCAAATGAACTACACAAGACACAATTGAAGCAAAAACGATGTGATTCACTCGAATCAATTCATGAACTATAAAGCCACGGTTTGCAATAGCATTCCTTAGATAATTTAAATAAGTTCACGAACATCATTTTTAGACATAACCACTCAAGTCCGCGGACTTAAGTAACCGGTTGGAGTTCACAAACTCCAGCAGAAATTCTCGGGTTCGAGAACTTCCGTTAGTTCATGGACTGAAACCGAGCTACAACTCCAGAAGAAATTCTTGGGTTCGAGAACTACGCACGTTCGCAGACTGAGTTGACTGCTCAAGTTCCGATTTTCACTTGATCAACAAAGTTCGCAAACTTCGGTTCAAGTGCTAAGGACTTATACATATATGTGTTACCACAACAATGTTTATATCCCCCAGTGGTTATATTATCTAAACTCTCATTTCAATCATTGAAACATTCTCTGAGGACGTCATATAGTTGTTATTCACAAACTAGTTTTCGTCAGAGAAATTTCCAAAGTGATTGAAACATAACATGACTTTCGCCACTAGGCAAAGATGAACTTGGCTAAAGCGAAAGCTTTATCAACACACATTTCGAGAAATATATAAGCGATATATACTCAGCTCAAAATGTCACATGTGTATATCTTTAGTCTATATAGTAAAACGACTTTTGTCTCAAGATAGGAGATAGAGTAGATAGACTTTTGACTGACCGATAAGTTTAAGTCTCCACATACCTTTTAGTCGATGAAGATCCACTGGTTCCTTGATTAGTCCTTCATCTTGTATGATGATTTCCATGGAGTTCTTGAGCTCAACTACACTTTCTATCCTAGTCTGAGACCTTATCTATAGTAGACTAGAAATCAAGACTTTATAGTTTTGATCACTAATATTGACAAACATGCTTGATATAGCAATGCATGCGAGTTCGACCGATCAATGCTCTAACAATCTCCCCCTTTGTCAATTTTAGTGGGAAAACTATTAATACATATGGAATACAAAAAATATATAAATAAACTTTGTAGCTCCTATTCCACATGTCTAATCTTCAACAATACTCGAAATCTTCGTCACTTCCAAGTAGTCCAATGATCCCAAAGGTTGTAAGTTTAGCATCATCGTTGTTGAAAATCCGTAGCTATAACAATGAGAAAAGCATCGGTTCTCAATCATTGTTATACAATGTCATAGTATTATTACACAGCGTCAAAGTCCAATTGTATCACAACTTCAACAACAATACTATGGTGATAATTCACTCTCCCTTAGTCAATACTCCATCTCACATGGAAACCGCTCCCTCTTACATAATGATCCGAAAACCATATATATTTATAGTGTGAACTACATATTAATTCTCCCCCTTTTTGTCAATAAAATTGGTAAAGGTACAAGAACGGGATCCTAATGAAATTTCTATAAGAGACATTTCATGACCAAAGGTAAATGTATATCATCTTGTTTAGATGCAATCATAAAGCCGAAGCTAAATGCATTCATCAAGGAGTTTATAAAGACGCAAGATAACCCCTATAATATTCCACAGCCGCACTCCCCACAAAGATTTGGCAATTAAGCACAAGTTCAAAAGAACTCTCCCCCATAATATGTCATTCCCTAAGGAACAACAAGAGCGACCTTAATTTCAAAAGAAAATAAGGATTTCTTTAGACTCAAAAAATTGCATACAAGTATGAATTTGGAATCCAACAAGAAATATTCAATCAAATTAACAAAAGCGAACCAAGATTAATTTGACTAAATATGCTCAACACAAGTAAACTTATGGAGACTTAAAAAATCAATTAGATTGATCACAAGAAAACTTGCAAATAATCTAATTTTCATACTCAACCAAACTAATTACAAGAGTAATCAATTTAATTGGCCATTCTTAACATAAGAATATCTATGGAGAAATAGTCCAAATGATTCAAATGAACTAGTTAGAGAGTTGTTCAATTGCTATGAGATCTTATGTACTACACAAGACACAATTGAAGAAAAAAAGATGTGATACACTCGAATCGATTCATGAACAATAAAGTCACGGTTTGCAATAACATTCCTTAGATAATTTAAATGAGTTCACGAACATCGTTTTTAGACATAACCACTCAAGTTCGTGGACTTAAGTAACCGATTGGAGTTCACAAACTACAGCAGAAATGCTCGGGTTCGAGAACTTCCATCATTTCTCGGACTGAGTTCGCGGACTGAAACCGAGCTACAACTCCAGAAAAAATTCTCAGGTTCGAGAACTACGCACGTTCGCGGAATGAGTTAGCGGAGTGGGTTGACGGATCAAGTTCCGATTTTCACTTGATCAACAAAGTTCGCAAACTTCGGTTCAAGTGCTAAGGACTTATACATATATGTGTTACCACAATAATGTTTATATCCCCCAGTGGTTATATTTTCAAAACTCTCATTTCAATCATTGAAACATTTTCTGAGGACGTCATATAGTTGTTATTCACAAACTAGTTTTCGTCAGAGCAATTTCCAAAGTGATTGAAATATAACATGACTTTCGTCACTAGGCAAAGATGAACTTGGCTAAACCGAAAGCTTAACCAACACACATTTCGAGAAATTGATAAGCGAGATATACTTAGCTCGAAATATTACATGTGTATATCTTTAATCTATATAGTAAAACGACTTTTGTCTCAAGATAGGAGATAAAGTAGATAGACTTTTGAGTGATAGATAAGTTCAAATCTCCACATACCTTTTAGCTCAACTACACTTTCTATCCTAGTCCGAGACCTTAGCTATAGTAGACTAGAAATCAAGACTTTATAATTTTGATCACTAACATTGACAAACATGCTTTATATAGCAACGCATGCGAGTTCGACCGAGCAATGCTCTAATAATCTCCCTCTTTGTCAATTTTAGTGGCAAAACTATTAATACATATGGAATACAAAAAATATATAAATAAACTTTGTAGCTCCTATTCCACATGTCTAATCTTCAACAATACTCGAAATATTCATCACTTCCAAGTAGTCCAATGATCCCAAAAGTTGTAAGTTTAGCATCGTCATTGTTGAAAATCCGTAGCTATACCAATGAGAAAAGCATCGGTTCTTAATCATTGTTATACAATGTCATAGTATTATTGCACAGGGTCAAAGTCTATTTGCATCACAACTTCAACAACAATACTATGGTGATACTTCACTCCCCCTTAGTCAATACTCCATCTCACATGGAAACCACTCCCCCTTACATAATGATCCGAAAACCATATGTATTTGTAGTGTGAACTACATATTAATTCTCCCCCTTTTTGTCAATAAAATTGGCAAAGGTACAAGAACGGGATCCTAATGAAATTTCCGTAAGAGATATTTCATGATCAAAGGTAAATGTATATCATCTTGTTTAGATGCAATCATAAAGCCGAAGCTAAATGCATTCATCAAGGAGTTTATAAAGACGCAGGATAACCCCTATAATATTCCACAGCCGCACTCCCCACAAAGATTTGGAAATTAAGTACAAGTTCAAAAGAACTCTCCCCCATAATATGTCATTCCCTAAGGAACAACAAGAGCGACCTTAATTTTAAAATAAAAAAAGAATTTCTTTAGACTCAACAAATTGCATACAAGTATGAATTCAGAATCCAACAAGAAATATTCAATCACATTAACCAAAGCGAACCAACATTAATTTGACTAAATATGCTCAACACAAGTAAACTTATGGAGACATAAAAAAAATCAATTAGATTGATCACAAGAAAACTTGCAAAAAATCTAATTGTCACACTCAACCAAACTAATTACAAGAGTAATCAATTTAATTGGCCACACTCTACATAAGAATATCTATGGAACAATGACTAAGTTAATCATAAAAATAACCATCCTAGTCAATTATGCTCAACATGAGAAGAACTTACGGAGTGCTAACTAAATAACCATACTAGATAATTGATTTAGTTCATTTGGGCTCAACATCAGAGATTATGGAACCTCGACTAAGATTATCATAAGATATGACAACCTTAACCGTACATGTACTCAACATAAGAAAACTTACGGAATATGTAGGATCAGAATATCGCCACAGTAATACTCTTGCGAAATTTATAAACAAAATTTCTGCGAGTTCTTCAACATCACTGCGAATGTCGCAGAATGACTCGAAGAATGACATAACGGATGATGGTAACTAAAACACGAGAAGAACATGACGATCCTACGAAGATTATATCATCTGCGAAAATTGACATTACAACTACTGCGATAGTATCGCGAGTCGGATCCGAAATTAAAGGATAGCTTAGCTGTCATCCACTATGTAACTACCCTATATAAAGAGAACTAATAGACTCAAAAAAGGAGAGATCAATTTGAGAGTGTTGAGAAAGTTTTGAGGAGAGATAAGGTTTAAGAGAGCGGTTGTATTCTTGATTTCTTTCATTTTTTGTAATATTTCTGAGAATTAATCAATAAAAGTGTTGTTCTTAATCTTCAAATATGTGTTGATTATTATGAATTCTTGTGAGGGGTGTAGCGTAAAAATTCCTGGAACTACATAATGGCGCTAGAAACAGGGATTGAAAGTTGAAAATCGTAGAAAAAGCAAGATTAAAGATCAGTATTCAAGTTAAGAACATGATCGAACAAGTTGGTGAAATAATTGAAGGAAAAATGATTAAAGCTAAGGAGAATTACAGGAAGTTGGAGTGTAATACGATAACCAAAGTGATGATCAACCAATTCCATGGAAATATTAAAGGAAGGATTCATAAACGAGATTTTGAAAAAAAAAAAAAAATGACGGTGGAGAAAGTATCACCTCTGAAGGATTGGGAAAAGTAGAAATCACATTTATAGCAACAGAAATACTAAGAGAAAATTTAAATCATACATCTCCTTTGGTAATCACGGTATCCACTATACGAATGAAAAAGGAAAAATCAACAAAATCTACGGAAGAATGGGCTGTCAATAGAACTTTGGTGGATACAGGAAGTTCTGTAGATATAATATTTTATCATACATTTAAGAAAATGGGATACAAGGATGAAGAGATGTCTTGTTCAACTTACCATATTCATGGCTTTGGAAAATCTATAACAAAACCTAAAGGCGAAATAGTGGTACGAATACCGCTAGGAGAGATTGAAACACAAGTAACATTATGTGTGGTAGATGTGGAATCACCATATAACATGATATTGGGGCGACCATGGATACATGCAATCAAGGTTGTAGCATCAACATTGCATCAATGCATTAAATTTCCTATGCCCAGTGGATTTGGAGAAATTAGAGGAGATACTGATCATACGAAACTGTGTTATCAAATCGAAGTGAGGAATTATGAAGGGCGTGCAAAGCTATGAAAATCTCGCAGAAAAATGGCGAAAGAGACAAAGAAAGAAGAAGAATTTAAAGTTTACATGATAAGAGCAAAACAAGGAAAAGGAATACCCAGCGAAATTTCGCAAGAAGGAGATAAATCTGCGAAAATTATGAAAACATCAACACCAATGGGAGAAACTGAGGCCAGATACACCGCAACAGAACCAACAAAGGAAGTAAATATTGGAAGTGAATAAGAACCTAAGATGCTAAAAATTGGAACTAAAATGGATGCAGATGAAGAAGAGCGAACCGTAAACCTCTTGCGAAAATATAAGGACATCTTCGCATGGAGTATGGATGAGATGCCTGGAATAGATCCATCAGTTGCATGTCATAAGTTAGAAATTAACAAGGATGCAAGACCATTTAAACAAAGGATAAGAAAAATCACAACAACATATCATTCCCAAATAGAAGAAGAATTAAAAAAAATGTTTGACGCAGGAATTATAAGGCAAGCAAAATACCTGGAATGGATTGAAAATATGGTGGTGGTTCCAAAGAAAATAAGGGGACAATAATTTGCATAGACTTTACTGACTTAAACAAAGCTTTTCCTAAAGATAGTTTTTCATTACCAGATATTCCTCAAATGGTCGAATCAGCAGCGGGAAATGATAGAATATCTTCTTTACATATGTATAAAGGTTATAATCAGATTCCTCTCGCTGGAGAAGATCAGGAACACACCGCATTCTTTTCTCCAAGAGGGTTATATTGCTATACAAAGATGCCTTTCGGTTTGCGAAATGTTGGTGCAACATATCGAAGAATGGTGGAGAAAGTGTTTACGAAGTGGATCCAAAAAACATTAGAGGTGTATGTAGATGACATGTTAATCAAGAGTAAACAAGCTAAAAACCATGAGCAGGACTTGAAGGAGATTTTCGATCAAATGCGACAATTTAACATCAAGGTGAATCCTGAAAAGTGCACTTTTGGAGTGGCTTCAGGAAAACATTTAGGATATATTGTATCAAAAGAAGAAATACAAGTTGATCCAGAGAGAGTATAAGAAATTCGCGATATGCCAACACCAGCAACAGTAAAAGATGTGCAGAAGTTGAATGGGATCTTGGCTTCGCTAGGAAGATTCATCTCGCGATTATCAGACAAATGCAAGCATTTTTTCAATATACTCAAGAAGGGAACAATATTCAAGTGTACGGATGAATGTGAAAAGGCTTTTCAAGGAATTAAAGAACATTTAATGAACATATCTCTCTTACAGAAAGCGGATCCAGGAGAAGAATTATTAATTTACCTTGCGACAACTTCGCACGCTTTAAGTGCAGTGTTACTACGAGTGGATGCAGGAATAGAAAATCCAATTTATTACATTAGCAAAACATTTAATACCGCAGAGAAAAATTACTCAAAGATTGAGAAGCTAATTCTGGCATTAGTTTATGCAACTTTTAAACTTCACATCTATTTTCGAGCACATAAAGTAAAAGTATTAACAAAGGTACCAATTGAATCAGTAATGAAGAATTCAAAAAGATCAGGTAGAGTTGAGAGATGGAATGCACAATTAGGACACTTTCAAATCAAGTACGACATTCTATCTTCGCCAAAGTCACAATTTATAGCAGATTTCTTAGCAGAGTTTCCTTTAGAAGATGATGAAGCTGTGGAAGAGATGATGGATATAGAAGAGGAACATGGAGACCCAAGAGATCTGTTAACAGAACCCAACAGGTGGGAAATATTAGTGTATGGATCATCAAATGGGGAAGGTAATGGTATAGGAGTTATCTTTATCTCGCCAGAAGGAGAAAAAATGAAATTTTCATTTAGATTGGAATTCGCGTCCACTAATAATGAGATGGAATATGAAGTTGTGATACATGCTCTAAAATTCGCAATAGAAATGAAGTTGGATAATGCTAGAATTACCAGTGATTCACAATTGGTTATTCGCCAAATAAAAGGAGAATACACAACAAATGAACCATCTTTGAAGATATACAAGAAACTTTTTGAAAAACTGTCAGCGAAAATTCCAAAAATAAAATGGAGACATATATCAAGAAAAGATAACGGACTCGCAGCTGCTTTTGCTTTCATATCCAGCATGATGACAAATTCAGCTACGAGATGCATAAAAATTTAGACACTTATGTCACCTTCAATCAATAAAGAAGAAGAAGAAGAAGAAGAAGAAGAAGAAGAAGAAGAAGAAGAAGAAGAAGAAGAAGAAGAAGAAGAAGAAGAAGAATAAGAAGAATAAGAAGAAGAAGAATCAGATGTAATGATAATAAAAAGTGGCGAAGAAGAACCAAGAGGAAATATTGCAGATTGGCGAACATAACTTCATACATATTTGGCGAAAGGAGAAACACCAGGAAATAGATTAGAAGCACACAAGTTAAAAAGTTGTGCAACAAATTATGAATTAAGAGATGGAGTATTATATCGCAAATCTTTTAATGGGCCATCACTTAGATGCTTGACACGGGAAGAAGGAGAAAAGGTGTTAAAAATGTTGCATAGTGGAGACGCTAGTAATCACAGTGGGGGAAGAACATTGGAATACATAACAAAAATGCAAGGCTATTGGCCATATATGCATGAATATGCGAAGCAACTATCAAGACGTTGCGAAGATTGTCAGCGACACAGAAAGAAGATGCACGCGCCAGGGGCACCATTGTCATCTTGAACAAGTGTATGGCCTTTTGGAAAATGGGGGTTGGATATTATGGGACCATTTGTACCCTGTTCTGGACAAAGAAGATATTTGATTGTTGCTACAGATTATTTCACAAAGTGGGGAGAAGTAAAGGCCGTAAAACACATTCGTGATAAAGATATTTTTACATTCATATTTGAAAATATAATTTGCATATTTGGAATTCCTGCACAGTTGGTATCTGATAATGGAAAGCAATTTGAAGGACAAAACATAGAAATGTTACTTAATGCATTTAAGATCAAATGTGTAAAATCAACACCTCTTTATCCACATGCCAATGGGCAGGCAAAAGCAACCAATAAGACAATCGCAGATATACTGAAGAAAAAAAAATACAGGGACACCACAGGGCATGGTGTGAACAAATGCATAATGCAATACGGGCTTACAATACAACTAGGAGAGAAGCAACTGGGATGTCACCTTTTTGTCTAACATATGGTGTTGAAGTAGTACTTCCAACAGAAGTTGCTATCCCTACAACAAAAAGAGAGGCTTGGGAAAAAAATCTTAATGCTAGTATGATTCTAAGTAAACTTGATGAGTTAAAAGAGAAGAGAGAAAAAGATTTACAACATATGGAAAATTATCAGCGAAGATTGGTTTGCGAGTATAACAAACGTGTCAAAAAACGTGAGTTCCAACCAGGTGATTTAGTGCTGCGAGAAACACCAGGTTATCAGCGAGAAAATGGTGGAAAGTTGGCGAGAAAATGGGATGGACCATATATTATTAAAGAGCTAGTTAGAACATGGGCATATAAATTGATGGATCCGGAGGGTATAGATGTTGGTCAAAGACTTGGTAGACCATGGAATAGACTATATCTAAAAAGATATTACCAGTAACAAATTCTGAGAAAGATTAGATGATGATATAATATATGATGAATCAAAGAAAAAATGAATAAAAGAAATTTTTATCACAGCTGCGAGATTATTCAAGAAATAAGAAATAGCGATATTCGCAAGAGAAATATTAGAATGGGACGAACCTTTATGGTGTACACCCTATTTCGCGGATAAAAATTTCGCAAGAGGCAAATGTAAGACCTAAAGTACGTCATATAAGGGGGTATCTATTTGCATGGCTCAGGGATAAGGTTATACCGCCGCTGGAACCTGAGTCATGGAGATTTTGGGTCAATGAAGCCCATCCGGGGGAGGTACCTTGGATTTTCAACCTGAACTTATGATTTAGGTTGGACGACTGAGGGTTTCTTCCAAGGAGTGCAGAGTATGATCAAGGCGCCGAGGTACACGGTTGAGCCAAGGGTGCCTGGGGCGTATGAAACTACCCTGACCATTCTTGTCAAGTCTTGACTATGATGCACTCGGCCTGAAGAAAACCCCACCTAGGGTGCAGTCTCGTAACCATAAGCCATATAGGCAAAAGGGATAAGAGGCTGCGAAAACACCTGGTTGCTGTTAAGACCGGATAGGAGGATCTAGTCTTGTATGGCCGATGTACGCCTCCTTGAAGGGGAAACCAGGGGGGAGATAAGGGAGGCACCCTCCATTAGGGAGCTGATAAGTGTCTTAAGACGCAAATGTCATGAGGTTTTTTACTCATGGGAGTATCAAGACTTGTCATATTTGTGCAACAATTATACAGAGGAAAAAAGCCATGAGAAAAAGATAAGATGAGATCAATAGGTTTTTACATGAAAGTGTAAAGACGTCCTGCGATTTCATCGCAAGACGATAGTGTCATGGGGCTTTATTTTTGCCAGAAAACTTAGGCCTGTCATATTGTCGCAACAAATTGACAAAATGAGGATAAGGAAATATCAATGGGTTCTTACATGCGAATGTAAGACCGTCCTGCGATTTTGTCGCAAAAACAAAAATTGGAAAAATAAGACCTTTAACTAGGAAGGCAAAATAAGACCAATAGAATAATTCTAAACATTAACTATTTTCTTTTAAGAATGCAGGAAAGATTTGTTCATTCTAAGAAAGATAATGAGGGGCAAGTATGGGAATTTATAAATTGAATATCATTATCTTTCTTACAAATACATAAAATGGCAGAAGCATAACTAAATTCTAAAGTTGCGTAAAAGTATATCGCTCGCAAGAAAAAGGAAAAGAGGAGATAATTCCAGAAAACAAAAGCAGGACTCAAGCTTCAGTATTAGCCTCGTCGGTTTCGTTATCTTTTCCTATGCTATCACCTTCGCCAGTATTACTCTCATTATGATCAACTCGAGTTTCTTCTTCATTTAACTTCTCGCCAACTATTGCTTCACCACCAGTAGCTGCTTTTTCAGGAGGGATTTCTTCTTTATCTACTTAATCTTCTTGACAAACATCTTCTTCACCACTTACATAATCATGATCACTATCAGCGGGATGAGGAATTTCATCATCATCTACTTATAAAGGATTGATTGATATATGGGGAACAGAGTTTGACAACAAAACTTCATGCACAAGAACTTCAGCGCTAAGATGAACTTGGCGAAGAAAAGCCCTATCAAGGTTTCTGATCTCCATATCTTTGAAATATTCAAGGTAGTCATATCTTCTTTCTGCTCGACCGCGAGAACGGGAAAGATGAGCAGCAAGCAATTCATTTTCCTTGCGAAGTTTAGCCTGTTTATCATTCAAAGAAGAAATAGTTGAATGAAGATTCCTCTCAGATTCTGCGAAAAACAAGAGTAAACATGAAAGATATTCAGATGAAGATTTCGTAAGAAGAATTATAAAGAAATATAATATAGGAATTAACAGTTGAGGTAGCAAAAAATGACTACCTTCCTTCTGAGAAGTTAAGTTTTGAACTAGTGTCAAGAAAGAATCCTCCCATTGGTCCATGGCGTCATCAAATTTATCTCTAATTATGCCCTTCAGGCAAGATTTTATGTTTTTTTCTTTAGAGAGGAGATAAGTATTTTCCTTTGCTAATGAAGAGTAAGATTCTTCTAATTGGGAATATTGTTCTTTAAGTTGGCTTACCTTTATACTTAAAGTTATTCTACCTTGGATGAGTGTATTTTTCTCAATGATGGATGATTCAGTTACTTCCTTAAGTTCACCTTTTAGCGAATGAAGGGATCGTTCTTGGTTATCATACATTCTTTGAAGAGTACTTAGTTGCTGCGAGGAGATCGCCACCTTATTTTAAAGACCCCGCTTCTCTTGAGATAAAATCTTGTTTTCGTCTGATAAAGTTTCCATCGCTAAATTAGCCTTGGTTAACAAATAAGTGATGCAAGATATTTCGCTACTTAATAAATCTTATTTCTGTGCTAATTGTGTGTTCTATTTGGTAAGGTTCTCTATTTGATCAAGGGAATACGTGTGAATATTATCTAATCGGTTATATTGGTCCATCCAAGAATCTCAATCAACAAGAATCTCTTCAGCAACTGATTCAGCTTCGAATATCCCCATTAATCGATTCTGATTTAAGGCTTAATGTGCGAACAAAGGATTTTAAGAAAATGGAGTATGAAAAGAATAAAAACAATTAACGTAGGAAAATCAAAGACAGAGATAGAAAAAGTTATACCTTTTAATTCATCATTTTTCTTGCGAAGATTCTCGCAATTCAGTGAAGAATTGTTAAGTTTATGATGAAGAGTATCACATTCTAAAGTCTTGGCTTGAAGAGCCCCCGTTAAAGCTTCAACTTCATTTTTTAGAGATGCTTTCTAAACCATTCGGTCAGAACCAAAATATTTATTTAAAATCTCGCAGACACTATGCCTAACATGATTGATAGAAGACTTTCTAGCATCATCTAAAATATCATACAAAACCTTAAAAGCAACATCTACTCCTACTGAAGTTTCTTTAGAAGAGGGAAGAGATGTAGATGGCGAAAAGGTGACAATAGAAAGTTGGGGATGTGAATTATTCGCAGCGAATGCATCATCCAAAGGTGAAGTTTCCGGAAAAGTAATAATTGGAATTGAAGTAAAGTTAACTTGAGAAGTAACTACAATAGAAGGGGAATTTCAGGAATTTCATTTGTAAAAGGATCAGTTGAGGCAGGGATATTTATGGCAATGTTCTCGCAGACAGAAATTAGAGGTTCAGTTTGCGAAGGTGTAGGAATAGAACTGGCAGAAATTAATTTGGGAATAGTAACGGAAAAATCAACAGCTTTAACCTGGCGAGATTTCTTGCGAGGCACATTAGTGTTCTCATCACCATGCGAATAAAAATCTAGATAAGAAACAGAGGCAACAAGATTGTTATTAAGAAAACAAATGTTTCTTACTACCTTATGATTCGCAGGTTTCCTTTTCTTTTCAGCATATTTTTGCTGCGAATTTCTGGAAGAATTAGGATTTTGGGCTACAAATTTGGTGTTAGAAGTGATTCCGCAGAAATGAAAACACAGTATGGGAATTACATAAAATCAAATAAAGACATATCAAATAATTTTGATGAACATAACTTAGATAAGAAAGATTGAGTTTAGCAACGTTAGAAGAACATATACCTTGATGATTCCATGAAATCAGTAGCAGATGAATCTTTGGATGAAGAAAAGTTGCAGAAGAAAAAAAGTACAAACAGACGAAAAGATGAGGAAGACGGAAAAGAAGAAGAAGAAGATTATTTATGTACCAGATTCTACCTTTTATAGACAAAGGGATGGTGACCGGATAATAATGAAAATACAGGTAAAAAGAGGAATATTCGACACGTGTAAGCGGTTATACATAATTTACGGGGCTTTGTCGAGAACGGAATATGGAAATATAGGAAGCTACGGAATTATTCAATTCTCATGATCTTTTCCCCTTCATAGAAAAGACATGATAATAGGCAAGATGTAGGATCAGAATATCGCTATAGTAATACTCTTGCAAAATTTATAAACAACATTTCTGCAAGTTCTTCAACATCACTGCGAATGTCGGAGAATGACTCGAAGAATGACATAACGGATGATGGTAACTGAAACACGAGAAGAACATGACGATCCTGCGAAGATTATATCATCTCCGAAAATTAACATTACAACTGCTGCGATAGTATCGCGAGTCAGATCCGAAATTAAAGGATATCTTAGCTGTCATCCACTATGTAACTACCCTATATAAAGAGAACTAATAAACTCAAAAAAGGAGAGATCAATTTGAGAGTGTTGAGAAAGTTTTGAGGAGAGAGAATGTTTAAGAGAGTGGTTGTATTCTTGATTTCTTTCATTTCTTGTAATATTTCTGAGAATTAATCAATAAAAGTGTTGTTTTTAATCTTCAAATATTTGTTGATTATTATGAATTTTTGTGAGGGGTGTAGTGTATGAATTCCCGCAACTACAAAATACAAACTAAATAACCACACAAGTTGATTAATTTAGTTTTTAATGCTCAACATATAGCATCTCATGGAACAACCAACCATGCCAATAAGGAATCGACTTAGTCGTATCGTGCTCAACATAAGATACACAATGGAGCCTTCACGGTAATACATAAAAATGGATCAATAAGGATCTATACCGTGGATAATACATGGATTCATTCTATGTTTCTATCACCATTTGCACAATGACATACAATAGACATAATCCGTGAAACACAAAATATTTTAACCTATCTTACATCAATAATTGACAATATAGGCTTAAATTTTGTGTTTGTCAAAAGTCTATTCATCTTTTTATCAATATTTGCATATCAATTCACGAACAACTTTACTTTTGACAAAAAATGGGACAATCAAGTTCACGGACGTAAACAACATATCCCATCAAAATATTGCAATATATAAAACCATAAAGATTAATACTGCAACCATCATCTTCCAAACAAACTTAGAATTTTTAAACCAAAAAATATAAAAACAAGAAGATGAAAATCATTGGATATACCTATGTGTAATCACAATAATGGCTATTCCAAAACACAAGTTATTCTTATAAACAAAAGAGAAACAATAGAAGATTTACTAGAAATTAAGACCTTTGAAAATTCATTATCGTCCCCGAACTCATTGTCGTCAACAGCCATGGGAACATAAGGTTCATTAAGAAAGGAGTTTATATCGATGAACCTTCTTGGTTGTTGTTGTCGAACCAGGGCCTTCTGAATCTCATGAGTCTTATACAAAAAAGCCTTTATTTGCTGAATCTCCTTTCGCAGCTCTTTTAACACTTCAAGAACATCAAAAAACTTCTGAGAATTTGAAGGGAGAACTCTTGGATTCCTCATATTCCTTCTTTTTCTTTTCAAGGTTGGAGGAAATGGAGATTTTTATTTTTCCTTCATGATTAATGGCTTAAAAATCATATTACCTTCTTTTTCATCTGAAGACATCATTCTTGGAGCGTCCATAAGCATATGGGTTTGTGAGAGGAATTCACAATTAGCTCAACAAGTAGTATTAGGATAAACAGAGGTTTTAGAGAAGGAAAAGGAATGTAGGGTTCGAAACCTAAAACAGGTTCGTGGACGATCAACTCTTATCCCTATAAAGAGCAGAATTATCGATAGTACCCTTTCTTCTGTTTGATAGACAAAAGGAAAATACTTCCTAAGAAAAGAAGAAAAAAAAATCCTAAATCCTGAGAGGTACATAATCATTGTCTCTTTTGATCAGGCACATGAGACAAGATTTTAAGAACAACACAATCAAGTTGCGTTGTGGTGAACTATAATTTGTCCACCAATTTCCTCTTGTGGAGAATCCACAGGCTTCTGTCCATCAAAACAGTTTGACCATACTTTCTTTTCAAATGATCTTGATTTATCCTTGGAAACTAACTTCTTAGACGAAGATAAAATCTTACATACCTCTGCGATCTTCTGAGAAAGTTTAAGCTTTCTTGCTAGATGATTTGCTCTTCGTTGAAGTTTGTTGACGTGTCTTTGCTTGTGTTTGAACTTGTAACACTTTGAGAGTTCATGACCTTTTAATGAAAAATACGAGCATGTCACACTTGGATAGTAATCAGGCTTCTGAAACGTGCAAGCAGCTAGGCACATAGTGGATCCTGAAACACTATAAACAGAGTTTCCAAGAAAAGGGTCAACCTTTTTTCCCAGAATGGTTGGATTATATTCTAAAAGAATATCAAAATTGATATGTGTATTGCTACAACTATCAAAATCAATAATTTCACCAAGAAGTGCAACACTTGATTTCCCATCTTTAGTAGAGTCATAGCTGTCAGACATTTCATCAAGAGTTGCTGCAAGACCTTTGTTCCTAGTGTATTTTCTACGATTTGGACACTCGTTTGCAAAATGACCAAATCCCTTACACTTAAAGCACTGAGGCATATCCTCATCATCAGTTTCATCAATATCCCTATTTTTAGGAGGAACACGATTATGAGGTTAACTGATGCCTTCGGCTTATCTCTGGAGAACCGTTTACTTCTCTTCAATAGAAGATCCCTAAACTGTCTTGTGATCATCGAGACTGATTTGTCAAGATCTTCATCTGATGAGTCTGTCTCAGAGTGATCATCTTTAGAGATATACACTTTTTTACTTTTATCAAGTAATTTAGTGTCTTTTAGTGCTTTGAACGCAACATCCTTAGATTTGGATGAATGTTCATGATCAAATATCTTAAGCTTTCCAACCAGCGTGTTTCTGGAGAGATTATCCAGGTTATTTTCCTCAATGATGGCATGCTTCTTAGCATCGTATCTAGATGGCAGTGATCTGAGAATTTTCATCACAATGTCCTTTTCTGGAATAGTCCTACCCAATGCAAAAGATGCATTAACAATTTCAGAAACTTTGTGATTAAACTCATTAAATGTTTCTTCATCTGCCATTCGAAGGTTTTCCCAATCGGAACTAAGGTTTGGAAGCCTAACTTCTTTTTCACTGGTATTTCCTAAAATACGGTTGCTAATATATCCCAAGATTCTTGCGACTTAGTGCAACTAGACACATGGTGCTGAAGATTTGGGGTAATGGCATGTATGATTGCATTCAAACCGTCGGATTTTTTCTTTGCAGCAAGAACCACTGCAGGAGTGTATTCCACAATATTCTTTGGAACATTTACAACTCCAACTGCCTCAACGGGAGCATTATATCCATTAACAACATATACCCATGATTGGAAATCACGTGCTTGAAGAAAAGCGCCTATAACAATTTTCCACCATAAGTAATTAGTGTTATCGAAGACTGGTGGTACATTTATTGAGATATCACCTATGTCCATAGAGTCAGATCGCTACAAACACAGACTTATGAGGTCTTGAACGTGTTTGCCTGCTCTGATACCAATTGAAAAAGCGGGGGTCTAATAACCTCACCCAATATTTCGATTAGCAATCTGTATGGACAACTCCGAGTTGTTTTCTAGAGAATCAACTAGACTCAATCAAATAGAAAATACTCAAGGAGTTATTATCTCAATCTTTCAATTTAATTTACTCAAGAAAATATGATTCGCGAGTTATAATCAAAGAGAGATAACTTGGAAGGTACCAAAGACCAATATCCAAGTGTCAATCAATTTAAATCAACAACCAATAAGGTCAGATATTCTAATTGATTGAACAACGCACAACCTGTATTATTTCAATTATATAACAAAATATAATGCAGAAAAGAAATAACACAGACACCAGAATTTTGTTATAAAGGAAACCGCAAATGCAGAAAAACCCCGGGACCTAGTCCAGATTAAACATACATTGTATTAAGCCGCTACAGACACTAGCCTACTCCAAATTAACTTCGGTCTGGACTGTAGTTGAACCCCAATCAATCTCACAGTGATCCAAGGTACAGTTATGCTCCTACACCTCTGATCCCAGCAGGATACTGCGCACTTGATTCCCTTAGCTGATCTCACCCACAACCAAGAGTTACTACGACCCAAATTCGAAGACTTTGGAAAACAAATCTGTCTCACACAGAAAAGTATACAAGATAGATAAATTCGTCTCCCACGAATAAACCTATGAGTTTTGTTCCGTCTTTTGATAAATCAAGGTGAACATGAACCAATCAATAAAACCAGACTTATATTCCCGAAGAACAACTCAGTTTTATCAATTACCTCACAATAGTTTTAATCGACGCAGCGAAAAAATATATTATGGAATCACAAACGATGAAATGAAGATGTTTGTGATTACTTTTATATCTTGCCTATCGGAGATAGAAATCTCAAGCCAATTATTACAATTGTACTCGTACGATAGAAATAGAAAGATCAAATCACATAACTACAAGAAAAGTAATATCGGTCTGGCTTCATAATCCCAATGAAGTCTTTAAGACGTTACCCTGGTTTTAGAAGAAGAAAACCAAAGGTTAAAGGAGAATACTCTAGCTTAGCAAACTAGTATCACATAGAATGTGTGGGGATTAGGTTTACCAGTTGCTAGAGTTCTCCCTTATATAGTCTTTCAAATCATGGTTAAAATCAATGTTAGCTTAGTAACAAAGCATTCAATATTCATCGTTAGATGAAAACCTGATTAGATGCAAGCTAATATCTCTCAACCGTTAGATCGAAAACTTAGCTTTCCATACACGCATGTACTTGACGATTTTGGGTTTGTATAACCGTACCCAAACGTGTACAATAGTTGGTTCAATATTAGTCAACCAAATGGTTAGCCAAATGATAACTTTCATATCAACTATATTCTTCTTCACCATAACTAGTGCAAATAACTCAAATAAACTAGTTAGAGAGTTGTTCAATTGCTATGAGATCTTATGTACTACACAAGACACAAATGAAGCAAAAACGATGTGATTCACTCGAATCGATTCATGAACTATATAGACACAGTTTGCAATATCATTCCTTAGATAATTTAAATAACTTCATGTACATCGTTTTTAGACATAACCACTCAAGTTCGCAGACTTAAGTAACCGGTTGGAGTTCTCAAACTCCAGCAGAAATTCTCAGGTTCAAGAACTTCCGTCAGTTCGTTGACTGAAACTGAGCTACAACTCCAACAGAAATTCTCGAGTTCGAGAACTACGGACGTTTGCGGACTAAGTTCGAGAACTACGGACGTTTGCGGACTAAGTTCGCGGACTGGGTTGACTGCTCAAGTTTCGGTTTTCACTTGATCAACAAAGTTCACAAACTTCGGTTCAAGTGCTAAGGACTTATACATATATGTGTTACCATAATAATGTTTATATCCCCCAGTGTCTATATTGTCTAAAATCTCATTTTAATCATTGAAACATTCTCAGAAGACGTCATATAGTTGTTATTCACAAACTAGTTTTCGTCAGAGCAATTTCCAAAGTGACTGAAACATAACATGACTTTCGTCACTAGGAAAAGATGAACTTGGATAAAGGGAAATCTTTACCAACACATATTTCGAGAAATAGATAAGCGAGATATACTCAGCTCAAAATATCCACATGTGTATATCTTTAGTCTATATAGTAAAACGACTTTTGTCTCAAGATAGGAAATAGAGTAGATAGACTTTTTAGTGATAGATAAGTTCAAGTCTCCATATACCTTTTAGTCGATGAAGATTCACTGGTTCCTTGAGTAGTCCTTCGTCTTGTATGATGATTGCCATGAAGTTCTTGAGCTCAACTACACTTTCTATCCTAGTCTGAGACCTTAGATATAGTAGACTATAAATCAAGACTTTATAGTTTTGATCACTAACATTGACAAACATGGTTGATATAGCAACGCATGCGAGTTCGACCGAGCAATTCTCTAACAATTGATCATATAGTAAATCGGTTTCGGACCGTAACTATTATCAAGTGAATATCAAGTTGTCGTATTGTCTCGACTTTGTCCATTGACGATCACACTTGGTATCAGACTTATAGGTTGAAATAAAAATATTGTGGTGTATTTGGGTACCCTCATCTTTTCAACTGCCATAACCAAAGCAAATATATATATATATGAGTGATATAGATAAGATCAACTCTAGTGGGATGGGCAAACAAGAATATTTTCCCATTATACACCTACAGTGGGAAGGACAAACAAATAAAATGGACCAACAAACCCCAAAATATGAGTGTTTGTCCACTGCATCTCGACTCAACCTGAGACGACTGATGCAAACAAGACCGACCAGGCAAGAATGAGCTGAGCTACGGTTCAAGAAGAGACGATGCTCGCTTCACCTTGAGTCAGCTGGTTTTAACTGGCTGGAAACGACTAATTCATCCAACGACTATCAATCCCCTCTTATAAATTGAATCAAATTGAACTCCAAAACCACACCTTCATTCTACACCCACAAATTTTCTAAGTAATGGTTCAACCGTATATATCCCACGTAATTTATGATAGATGAAGATTTGTCATTTTTTCAAAACTACGTAGCGTTATATCCAGTTAGGGGTGCAGAATGATGTCAAAATGATTAATGAGTATGAGTTATATACATATAATCATAAATTTTTTTGCAATGATACCAGTAACCCCAATGACCGCAATGCGGCTGGATTGTCTTGTCGAATTGATAATTTAAAAAAAGAAGTTGGGAAATTTATAAATTTTGTTCGGCTTGTTAATCGTTATCGACTTACGGGTGAGATAAATGCTGATGTTGTATTGCAGGTTCAAGAGAAATGACAGAGATGGAAAATAATAATTTTTACTTATGAAGCTCATTACGCAGTCTTAAAGGATTTTTTGATATCTCGTTTTAGATATTCAAAAGTACACATATTATTCGAGCAAGATATTGATGTAATTGTTTTAAATCTTAATCGTTGTTGAACGTCTCAAATTAAGTTTTAGTTTACTTTCTAGATAAATTAGTACTGATTACATATAATGGTTACATATGTGGATTAACTAATATAACTTCAGTTTACAAATATTAAAATAAAGTATAATTTTAACTATTCGGCTCAACTCTAGTTCCTGTATTGCTGGTTGGGACCCTCAACATCATGTCCTCCACTCTGATTTCCCAACCATGGACATGAAGCATCAGCTAGAGAGCCATCGAAGTGTAATGATCTCCTATAATTACAATGGCCCGACAATACGAAGATTGTTGTATTAGACGAATTGGAGAATGTTGCATTGTATGACATGGAGATTGTTTCCCAAGTGATACTTCTGTTTCCAACACTACTTCCATGGAATATGGAGTTGCTACACGCTGAGAAAAATTAGGACTGTAGTTAACGGCTCCCCAAATTTGCGCAACTTTTGTAGGTATAAACGTCTATTTTCAATATCTCTCAACTCCATTTGATTTAATTGTTCGACCAATTGTCCTTGAGTCGCCGATGTGCCTGTATAAGAATTAGAATGGTCGATACCTTGTAAGACAATGACAAGAATATGACGCTCTCCGAAAATATTATAAGTCTCAAGTTCCCAACTCAAAACTAGCAAATAAGACCTAACCGATGAAGAACAAGATCTGGTTCGTCATCTTGAATGGGTCGACGAAGATGAAGCTCCTGTTATATGATGATTAGTGAAATCTAGAATCACTGGTGTTGCATGTGGTGGAACATCCAATTTTGGTAATTCTTTACCTAATGCGACAATATCCAGCCCGTAGATGTTTAATACTTGTTCACCAATTATCGGCTATGTTACCAATTTGTACCATTGTTATTGGTCTTCGTCACAAGGGATGAATTTAGTATGATACCTTATCCAACCTCTTCTCTTTAGAAATTCGTATTTATACCTATGCACGGTAGATATTGAAAACGTGGGGGTACCAAAATACACCACCAACTTTTTCTTAGGAAACCTGTATAGATTAAACTCGAATAAAATTTTGAGAGTTCAACTTAATGAATCTCAATCAAGGAATTATACTGATGTAGATGGTGGATTTTCGACAAAGGCTAAAATCGTAAACCCATAATTATACGAACCACTGACCCAGCGATCAGACGTGAGTATTGAGACACAGGTCTCTCATCGAATCCTCTGACAGAGAATACCTTCTCTCAGAGTACATGTAGATATGTAGTCTCACGGCCAGACAACAACATATATCATGAATACTGAACACTTCAATAATTATTTCTATATAGTATCACAAGATGGACGGCTCCTAGAAAGCCTGCTCTTTTAGTATAGAGCGATAACGTCTTCAGGATACAAACAATGAGTTTACCCTGAATATATAAAGGATATGAAGCTCCAACAAGCTCATATCAGAATAATTAATGCTCCAAGATAGCTTGCTCTGCTAGTATAGAGCCATAAGTTAATTATTCCTAAATTCTTGGATTCCTCCACAAAATTTCTGAAAATATTCAAATATTTTCGCAGATATTTCATTACTGCAAACCATGGTTCTTCCCAGCAGAAATCCATAGGTTAGTAATAAATATTCAACGCACGGGCATCGGATATACCTCTGAGTAAGCCTTGTCTCAAAAGGTGCAAGTGTATTCAGCGATGATGAATTAACAATCACCGCACGAATGAGTATTTAAAAATACGACGAAATGATGAACCTATACAAAATAGGGAAAAAATAATAAATAATCAAACTATTGACCAAGGCGCTGGGAGCATGGTCCCACTGACTGGCCGACCGTGCCATGGCCAATCCCACGCCAGTTTTATATTTTATTACATTTTTATTATTTTCCTTGATCTGATAAAAATCCTTTCATTTGAACAAATATCCTTCGTTTTGAGGAAACTCCTCAATTTCGTGGTGCTTCCTTCGCACGGAGGAAATAATATAAAATTAGGGAAAACATTGTAGGGCCGTAATCATTGGCCAACCATCCATGCCTTGATCCCGGCTAGCCACATGCCTTGTTATTCCTCATTATTTTATTATTATTTCCCTAGTTTCATGAAAATTCCTTCATCTCATGGTATTTTTCAAAAAATACATGAAAAATAATATAAAATTAGGAAAACCCATGGGACCAGGCCCCAGTCGGCCGGCCATGCTCCAGGTGGTCCCACACGTCCCTTTATTTTATTATTATTATGTTTAGGATTTCCTTCATCCCATGAAACTCCTCGATTTCATGATATTTCTCTCAAATTAGGAAAACTCCTTCAAATCATGGAAAAATATATAAAATACATAAAAATTAGGGAAACTCGTGGGACCGGACCCAAGCCGGCCGGCCATGCCCTAGACGGTCCCACACGCCCGTGTTTTTATTATTTTAATATTATTTTCTTCCTTGATCCAATGGAAACTCCTTCACTTCAAGGAAAACTCCTTAATTTCAACAAATTCCTTTATTTCATGATATTTTCATAAATTCATAAAAAATAAGGAAAAAGCACCACAGGACCGTGGTCACTGGCCGGCCGGCCATGCCTTGGCCTCGGCGGTCCCATGCTTTATCATTCCTTTATTTCATAATTATTTTCCTTCATGTCATGAAGTTTTCCTAGTTTCAGCAAAACCCTAATTTTGTCACATTTTCTCAAATGGTCGCTCAAACGCGCACCAGAAAATATCAAAATTCTCAGGACTGAAACATGGACGTCTCAATGACGAAAGCATGTTAACTTGACTGACCAGGGTTGGCTTTTTGTCTTGCAATGATCCGGTCCCATATATTTTCATGATTTGACCTAATATGTGCAATTGCACGTATTGGGTCAAAAAACTCTTCGAATAATTTCAGAATTTGACGGAGTGATCATCATTCGATCCCATGACCACCCATGGCCGGTTTCATGACCCCTTGGTCGGTCCCTTACCTCTTCATAATTAATTAGTTTTCATCACCTAAGGCTCGGACGAGCATTTTTCGAATAAATGATTAAACTAGCATTTGATCATTCTTTCATCAACAAATCACCAACTCTTCAAGAGACCTTGGTATTTGCTCACACGAGCATATGAGAGTTACATGGTCGACCCACGGTCCCATGGAGCCCATCCTCCTTTATTCCATGGTTAATTATCAAATAAACCATCAATTGGTCATCAATTGATCAAATTAGGGTTTCTGAGTCCAAGGATCATAATTCCAGATTCAAACACTAATAGTTTTATGACGATCTCACGATCAGTACTCTTATTATTTATACGCAGTTCAACTACTAGTATTTTAATTAATATTTTACTTTGGTTACGCTACCAATAATTCATCAGATGAGCAACACTTGCTCAGATGAGAAATACTTGCTCAAATCAAGGAATATTGGTTCAACTATCAATATTCAACAAATTAGAGCAATACTTGCTCGCCCCAGCTATCAACATGAGAATCATGCCCACGTTTAATTCCTGAGTTTCAAAACATTTTACAAAATCATGTTCAACTCAGTAAATACATGGACTCATCGTCCCGTGAAATCATGAAGTCAATAACTGACTAAACTAACCTCGAGACGTCAATAGTGTCACTTGGGGGGATATCAACTAAGGTTTTGGTCTGGCGGTCTACGACATGTGTGTTCAAACACACGATGGAATGTGAGAAAGTCGTGAAATCAGTTGAAGGAGTTAACAAAGTAGCGGATGGAAAATCAACCAAGTCTCCGCACGATGAGCAACTGGTTTCAAACACGATTTCCACTTCTCCACTCTTTGATTCCATAAACTCTCACACTTCATGGGATCATGGTGTCTACAATTCCAATAATATAAATAAGTCTCTGAATCATGATTAAAACAATAAGAAAAACAAGAAGAACAACAACAATTTCACGTTTCACAGACAACACGAGATCAACAACTCATCAATTGAGCAATTTCAATCATTCAGAACTTATCATATTCAGAATTCTCAACACACCTACAATCTTTGATTACCATTGATTCCACACATTTCTTAGCTTCCCTCATATGGATCGACCCATCATCTCTTGTGACCGAATTTACTCTGGAACGGCCATTGTCTTGGTTTAGGCCGGAGTACTACAGATTGATCTCCTGAATTCAAAGCACCCCCTTCTTGCAGTGCATCTGTGTGAGGTTAAACATTTCGCTCGGTTCAAGGAGTCTCCGCCGCATGGTCATCTCCACAATTCCGTAAAAACTAGTAAATCATTTTGACCCATCTAAAAATTGGCGACCACAGTGGGAGATCATTCTCTCGGTTGCAATCTCTCATTTTTACAAGATGGTCGGTCTTAGGTCAGGATCGGTTACAAATCCTAACGCAAATATCGCCAGCACCAGTAATAATGAAAACATCCCGGAAACTGTCCCGGCCACTAATACTGGCGGTGGTGACGTTATTCCTCCTCGCGCTAACACATAAGGTCATCCTTTGTTCGGCCGACATCCTAAAGAAGTTATAGGAAATACACCACCTACCATTGCTAGTCTCATCAAAGCGCAAGAGACTCTTGTGAAGAATCAGACGGATATGGCTGCAGCACAGCAAAAATTATTTGACCATCTGAAGACCCTTACTGACAAATTCTCAAGAAAATGGGAAAGAGAAAGAAAGATCCTCAGATGCTGATCCTAAGGTAATTCTAATTTACACGGTAGATGACGACAAAACCAACAAAGTTGCGGGAAATTCGTCAACAAAGGAATCATCAAACTTCATCACCCGGGAAGACTTGGAGCATCTTCTGGAGAATGGTGGAAAACACATGACATCACACGTCCATTGTCATCAACCTCCTTATCCTTCTGCTACGCAGAGGATTTCCCTTCCTAAAGGTTACGTTTCTCCAACTTTTACTCTATATGATGGAACTGGTAATGCTCAAGAACACGTCTCTCATTTCCTTGATGCCTTAGGAGAACATGAGCATAACCATGTTATTCGAATCAAGGAATTATCAAAATCTTTGAAAGGCAGAGAATACACCTGGTACAACAATATTTTACCTGGAACCATCAATAATTGGGGAGAAATGATTAACGCCTTCTATAGGAAGTACTTATTCGTATCAGAGCAAGTCACTCTCTCTGATCTTGGAAGGATGTTTCAGAAGGTCAGTGAAAATCCCACGACTATGTGAAAAGGTTCAGAGTCCAAGCCTTGGATTGTCATGATCCAAATGTCACGAAGTAACAACTAGTGGATTTATGTATCAACAGCATGCTCCCGGTCTACAGAGCTCTATTGGAGAATCTCCGATTCCAGACTTTCTCAGAGCTCCACTAAGCCGCGAAGAGGTCGGAAACCACTGCACCTGCTCTTTTGGAAAAATCAAAATCCACAAAGACTGAAGAAGCACGAGACACTCGAGGGAGCAGATGCCTGATGAAAAAGTAGTACAACCTATAGCCTTCCACGAATGCTGTCACAGGAGGGAGAAAACAGAAAGCTGAGCCACAACGCAAGCATACTTCTTCCATCCCTTCAAAGGCACAAAAGAAGGATGATTTGCAAACTTCTTCTTAGCATTCATACGATCCCGAGGAACCTGACTTTCCTTTCTCTATTGAAGAAGTCACTGAATTACTAAAGGCCTGGATTCAAGACGGTGCAATCAAATTGCCATGTGTCATGAAGGAACCAACCGAAGAAGCCATGGAAAATCCTCGGTACTGTCGCTTCCATAAGTTTGTCAGCCACCCCACCAGTGATTGCAAGATTTTAAAGCGTATATTCAAAGAAAAGTTCGAATCAGGAGAACTCAACTTGGGGACTGAAGGAGTACACAAAAATCATATTCCAATCAGAACATTTGTTGTCTCTGAACCTCCTGTCAAAGAAGCAGTTCAATCCCTGATTGAACATGTATGCGAATTACTATACTTGTCAAAATCTCATAGGAAAAACATATTCACGGTATTAAACCACGTCGTGTCAGGCAAACGTCTATTGATTCAATAGACTACTGCCGAGCCTCCGGCGACAGACAAGGAAATGTACGACTGGGGACTGCTCACCACAGTGCACATCAAAGGAAACGAATTCAGGAGGGTATTTGTTGACGTCGGCACCACCATCAGCATAATCCCTTTGAAAAATCTTATAGCCGCTAGCATTACTCGACAGGAAGCTACTCGTGCCCCCATCGCAATCAGAGATCACGAAGGAATCTCCATAAATGCTTACGGCTACATCATCCTCAAAGTCAAAGAAAATTTGGTATGCACTGAGACCAAGTTTTACATAATCATGGAAGACCCGGGATATGATATGATCCTTGGACGCGCATGGATTCACAATGGAAAGGTGGTACAAACACCCTCAATTACACATTCCTTTGCTGAAGAAACCTCTGACTCGGAGGAAGAAACAGAAGATACCCACTTGAATATATGGAGGAGGTCAAAGCCTTAACAGAACTTACGCAGAAGTCTGGAGAACACCCAAATGCTTTTGTCAAGGGATTTTGCACCCAGGAAAGTCTTATTCCTTCTCATATGCCCATATCGTCAGTTTTCAAATATGCTCATTTGGTCTAAGGGCTTCACCCCATAAATAATTTAGCAATAAAAAAATGCTATGAGTGGATCATCTCACCACAGCAATATTTCACCCAATGGATGAGTCCAGAATGTCCTCAAGTTGGTCATCAAATCCATAGATTCATTATGGAAGATGTGGATAAGCATGACAGGCACTACGAGGGATACTCCCTCATGCATGAGTGTCCATATGTGCTACAATCGGGGAGCTGTACCACACAAAGAATTCAGAATCAACAAAAGATATTCAAGGCACGGACTGCAAAGCCGAACAAATTCAAGAGAGGAGATTTGGTTCTCAAGGTGACTAAACGAGATCTCCATTATGCAAGGATCTCTAACTGGTAAGGACCATTTATGGTTGCTAAGTCCATAACTGGAGGATATTACAAGTTAATCAACACAGATGGACGAACCCTACCAGTAATTCATGGGAATTGGCTTAAGGTGTTTGCCTGAAGTTATTTGACATTTGAGGTACTAAGCGTCTAAGTATTCATGACGTTTGGATTTGGCATTTCAGGATTTTATTTCATTGTATTTCAATTCCTCCAAAATGTTTGCAATACTTGCAATCAGTATTCGAATTCAGCAATTTATCAAAATTCAATTCATATTTCTTAAAAGAAAATCTCTATCAAATCCAAAAGAAAATCCTTAACCGTATACCAATCCAAAACCATGATATCAAAACCCAAATAAAACCTCACATCTCTCAGAAGTTCAGAAGTTCAAGAGATTATGGAAAATAAATCAAAGAAAATCAGTGAAGAAAGATTTTTGCGCCTCTGCATCCTTCAAAGCTTGCAAAGCTGCCTTCTCCTTATTCAGCTCTTCGGTTAGCCTGGCGATCTTATATTCCTTCTCCATCACAGTATCATTTGGAAAAGTTATGTTGTTTTCACATGAGTCTTTGATATCATTCATCTTCTTACGAAGCCACTTCACGTTGAAGTGAAGTCTCTCAGAATTCTCCAAGCTGAACTCCCAATCAAAGAGTACATCTGGAGTCACGGTATTTCTATCCCTGGTGCATATATCATTTACAACACTCAAGATAACACTTACCTGCATTTTTAAAGAATAAACACGCTATGGGTCTCTAGTAACGATGATATGACCAAATTTCTTCCATATTTTCTCATACAAGTTGGCATATCCAATGGGTACACCAAATCCTCCAACTAGTCTGTGGTACGGGAGTGATGCATCGAACGGGGTATCAAAATAAACTCCTACACTTGGGTATTCATGCACAACTATACGGTTTTCAATTACTGGAGCAACTTCTACAATCAGGGAAACAATTTCTTCAGTATCTTCTGCTGGTGTTCTGGATTCTTCTATCACTGAAGTGACGACAATATGGGTCTCCATGACTTCATCAACAACACTTTCATGGCCTTTAGGTGCAGAGATAGTTGCATCCTTATCAATAATCTCAGGGTCGCTCGTTTCGTTATTTTGGGTTCCTTCATTCTCGACTTCGGTATTTTGCACCTAATACGAAGATTATATGAGATTAGGATCATCCAAGCATGAAACCAAAATAAATCACGAACTAAAGCATACAAGTGGTCTAAAATCATCAAAGTCTTTCATTATACATGCTAGATGTTAGCAAATAACGTGAAAGCCGCAAAAAACACGTTTTGCAACAAGCTCGCCTGAGAAGATTTTACACTTCCCTGTACAACGCGATGAACTGGGAGCAATTGGTTAAGAATCAAAGGTTGATTTATATATCATTATATTCGTATGGGTGTTACCTACAACATGTCAAAATTTCATGGCAACCGTATGAACTATCAAAACGATGTGGTTAAAACTCGGACTACACGACAGCTGAAAATTTCCTAAAAGTCTCCTGGATGTTTACTGTTTTGTGTATTTCGGCCCATGAACGTGCTCAAAACTTACAAAGATTCTTTGAGAAAGATTGGAAATTTCCTGGGCTTAAGTATGCATATGCGGATCATGAAAATCTGACATCAGATGAAGATTCTACGGCGTTTTTCCTAAAATACTGAGTTCTGAATTTTCTGGTGACGTATTTTCGGCAAAATTTGTCACATATTCACATATATTCTCATTCATTCACTCATAAATCAGCAGGTTTATACTTCTATAAATGAAATACAAGAGAAATACTTACTTGGGTGGTCTCCGAAGCATTCAAGGAATCCGAATTGCTCGCACCAACGTCGACAACTCCATTACCTTCATTTGGTTTTGAGCTCTGGGAATTTTCTTCATTTCCATACTTCGAACGAGCGTCAACAGTATTCTCCACGTCCATGGAATCATCTTCCTAGACATATCCTCAACAATTAGTATTTCTTTCATAAGGCACCATAATTTATATGGGAAGAGATACTTATAGCTTCTTCTTCATCACTCAAGTCAGAAATTGTTCGCCCAGAAGCGGAGAACCGAAGACCATCAATACTTGATGGAGCGAAATTCTGCAACAGAATAATAATATCAGTTCCATGATCCTAATAGTACGGGCGAGAAAGGGTCACAACAAGGAAAATACTGGAAACTCACTAAAGCGCCAGCTGGGGACTTTATAATATTGGGTAACAGCCTAAAACCCTTATGCCTGCCTTCTCCGCCATGAACAACCGCCTCGGTCTCTGAGAAATCTACACAGATTCGAGGTTTTACGCTACGACCGTCCTGTGGTAAATTTCGGTAACATAATCAGAATACAACTATTATGATTTTATGAAGATCATATAAAAAAGTGTACCTAAGAGCATCCTGGAGACGATTTTCACTTATCACCGGAGAGATGCTTCAATCTTGGTCGACCAGAAATCATCTCATAAGAGGGACGATTCCTTACCGGAGGCTGACTGACTGTAAAGAATTCATGCAATCGCTCAAATTGATCGTCCCAGAAGTCTGCATAACCTGGAGTCACATATGCGAATCTATCAAAGCAAGGGAACCAGTATTTACTTCCTTCCACATGGGTATGGTCTAAATGAGTCATGAGCTGCTCAACTAATGGTTTCCTCCTCTAAATAGTTGGAACGCACTGATCCATTCCCATTTGTCGAGCCGCTCTATCAATATTATACTCTTCCACTGAAAGTTCTCCGTACGAGACCGATAAAAAATGACCAGGGGTGCAACTCAACATGAAAGATCTCTCACCATCGTTCAGATCCGCACCAGATGACAAACTCATGTTCTCTCCAGTATTGAAAGTCATCGGTTGAGAAACGTAAGGAGGCACTCAAACCCAAGGAAGAAAATGGAACTCAGATTCGTTATCCAACACATCAATGAGGTGCACCTTAGACCGAGGCTTCTTTGTGGACCAACGCATGATCCTAGCATTATCTTTCTCAGGGAAAATATGGCGAGCGTCAGTATTCAGTCCTTGCAAAACACTACGTGGAATGGGTGCATAATTCTTGAAGTGCTCCCACATCAGATCTTGAATAAACATCGTGCTAGGATAACATTCAATCTTCATAAAGTTATTCGACACACTGGAGTCTATAACCAAAGAGTCTAAGTTGTATTACAAAGAGCCCAAGAACAGGATACCTATCAGAAGTTTATCACCTTGAGTCATCTTAATAGCAAAGGGGATCACGAAAGGCTTCAACAAGTTTCCACTGTCTTCCGAAACATCTCTGGACAACCATAAACATAAGAAATCAGCAATGGTTAACATACTGTCGATAGGTTTATCAGAAACCTCGTCTTTAGGCCATCAGCATATCAACCAGAGAGCATAACATCCTTTACTGTCGGCCTTATTTGCTATCTCCATTGCAGCTATCAAGACATGAGAAACGTCGGTCTCTTCATCTGAAAGATCCCCAGAGAGATTGCCCGTGATTGGGAGATGCATCAGAGCTTCCACGTCTTCCAATGTAATAGTAAACTCTCCCCATCTACATATGAAGGTGTGAGTAGGAATACACCAGCGATCAAGAAGAGCCACAATACCTCTTACGTCATGATAAATGAACAACTCTCCAGAAGCTTGAATAGCCCTTGTCACCTACGCCTGATCGAGCATGGCCCTCACATGAGGAAAACCCAACATATGCCGCCCATCCAACAAACTTCTACAAAGGTCTCCGAGAAAGCTTAAATTCTATAATCGATGCAAGGAAGATCCCTCGTTCAAGACAAAACTGGATGACTATCTTAGGAGTCACAAATTTCTTCTAAGTGAGAATCCTAGGATTTATCAGAAAACAATACGCTGGAGATTTCAAATGTTTTTCAACTTCTGGAATATATTCCTCGAAAAATGCATCATCTATGTTTGGGATGTTCTTAATCCCAGGAGTTTCGTCTTCATCTTCATCAACAGAAATTTCATCCATACATGTTGTAGTTGCAGGATTTCCCACAACACACCCCTTGTAATATCTTGATAATAATCTCTTAATCTAAATAATTTGGTAATTAAAATTCTAAAAATTGTAAATAGACACACGGATTTTTACATGGTTCGATCAATTTGATCTACATCCATGATTCTTTACTATGATTGTTAAAGTTTACATTTTATTTTACATTTGATAATCTCCATTAATGGAGTTCTAAATCTAGTTTTGGGGAAGAAGATGATAAAGAAAAATACATTTTCTCTCTCTAAAAATATCTCTGAAAAATATCTCTCTCTCCTAAAACTTTCTCTCTCCTCAAGACTCTCTCAACTCTAAAAAATACATCATCCCTTTCTGGACTTACTTGAACCCTTTATATAGGAAATTACACAGTGGGTGACAGCTAAGTTTTCCCCTTCTTTCGGATCTATTTTGCGATCTCATCGCGGTAATTACAATGTTAATATTCGCCAACTTTTGTAATCCTCGTGAAACAACACTCTTCTAATATTCCTCTTCAATCGTCAACTTCGTCATTCTTTGAATTATTTTGTGACGTTCGTGAAATGTTGTTGAAGATTTTTCAGTAATGCTCGCAGAAGTGTCGTTAATCTCTCGTGAACATAATTGTGGCGATATTCTGGTACTACATCTTGCCTCTTTTTTCTTGAATATTGCTTGAAAAGTAATCTTTAAGAAAAAATCTGTTGTTGTAATAGTCTTTGATTTTTGTTGATGAAGGAATGAGCGAAAGAATACTGGATTTGAAAAGTATATACTTGCCTCTATTCTTTTGCGAAGCTCCATATCTTTGTTAAGTAAATAAGAAGTATTAACTCTTGAAGTGCTCGTGAAGTATGAAGTATCCTTGAAGAAGTATAAGAAGTACACAATCGTCTAAATATAAGAAGTATCCATTTTTTGCCTCTGTTCATGTGAAATTATTGCTTCATTTTTTGGTGAAAATCCCTGTCCATTTTGGAAATGATTCTTGCCGAGAAGATAAAGAACATAAAATGTTTTCTTGGTAATCCATAGTTGCCTCTGTTCTTTATCTATGAAGGAAGAATCCCTAAGAAAATGTTAAATGAACGAATTGCCTCTGCCTCATTTGATAAAATGATCATATTCTACGAACTAATCACTTCTCCTGCAAAATTCTGGAATGGTCTGCAATATGTTGAATTAGCCTGAAAATTTATGAATGTTTCTGCGAGATTCCGAAATAATGCTGTGAATAGTGGCGATGAATAGTGGCGAGATTGTGAATAATGCTACGAGATTGTAGATATTCCTCTTGAGAGACTCTAATTAATACTTCTGAGAAACTCTGAATAGTATTTCTGAGAGATTCTAAATAGTACGTGCTTTCTCTCTTGCGATGAGAAAATCTTTCCTGCATTATTACAAGAAAATAATTACTGTTTGAGATTATTCTATTGGTCTTATTTTGCCTTCCTAGTTAAAGGTCTTATTTCGCCAATTTTTCTTTCTGCGACAAAATCGCAGGACGTCTTTACATTTGCATGTATTGACCCATTGATCTTGCCTTATCTTTTCTCTTGAGGCTTTTTGGCCTGTTATGCATCAATATGACAAGTCTAAGTTCTCTTGCGAGATCAAAGTCTCATGACATTGCCGTCTTGCGATGAAATCGCAGGACGTATTTACACTTTCATGTAAAAACCCATTGATCTCATCTTAACTTTTTCTCTTTTGGCTTTTTGCCTCTGTATAATTTACGCGACAATATGACAGGCCTAAATGATCTTGCGATCTTAGAGCCCCATGACATTGCCGTCTTAAGACACTTATCAGCTCCCTAATGGAGGGTGCCGCCCTTATCTTCCCCCTGGTTGCCCCTTCAAGGAGGGCACATCGTCCATACAAGACTATCTCCTCCCATCCAGATTTACCAACAACCAGTTGTTTTCGTAGCCTCTTGTCCTTTATGCCTATATGGCTTATAGTTACAATACTACACCCTAAGTGGGGTTTTCTTCAGGCCAAGTGCATTGTAGCCAAGACTTACCAAAGATGGCCAGGGTAGGTTCGTCCGTCCCGGGCACCCTTGGCTAAACCGTGTACCTCTGCGCCTTGGTCATACTCTGCACTTCTTGGAAGAGATCCTCGGTCGTCCAACCAGGGTATAACCTTATAAAGCTGGAAATCCAAGATCTCTCTCCCGGATAGGTTTTCTTTAACCCCAACATCTGCATGACTCAGGTTCTAGCGCGGTATAACCTTATCGCTGAATCATGTCAAGAGATACCCCCTCATATGACACGCTTTAAGGTCTTAAAGATGCCTCTTGCGAAATTTTATTCGCGAACTAGGGTGCACGCCATAAAGGTTCGTCCCATTCTTTTTATCTCTGCGAAATTTTATTCGCTGTTCTTGCGATGATGCTCACATTTCTCCATTATTTCATTTCTTCTTTCATTCTCATAACATCATAAATCTTTAAAATATTCTTTAAAATCTTTTGAAATCTTAGAAATATTTTTTGAAATCTTGCGATTGTATCGCATTTGTTAAATCTAAAATCCCTTTCTGTAAAAGAAATATTCTGGATTTTTTTTTGAAATCTTACGATTTTATCGTGTTTTTAAATCAAAAATCTCATGTAAAAGGAATTTTCTAGAGAAATATATAAATTGAATGTTCTCGGTTTTTTGTAATTTTGAAGTCTTTGTAATCTGGCGAGGGTATCGCTGTTTTGGAAGTTCAATCAATTTTTTTTTTTTTTTGAAATCTTAAAAATCTTTGCGATAGTTTCATTTTCTGTAATCTTTGAAAATTTTGAAATTTTTTACGATCTTTAAAATATTTGCGATAATCTCTTTTTTTTGTAATTTTTTGAAATCTTGCGAATGTATCGTTGTTTGTAAATTTCTGAAATATTTTGAAATCTTTGAAATTTTAGAAATCTTACGATTACATCACTTTTGGTAAATTAAATCAAATCTTTTGAAATCTTTAAAAATCTTAGAAATGCTCTTTGAATTATTGCGATAGTATCGCTTTTTGTAAAATAAATCAAAAAAATTCATTTTCTATAAGTAAAATATTCAAGGAAGTGGTACTTAGCTTTTTTGCGATTTTCTGTTGCTGCCGTTTCTCGCGAAATATTTGAGTTGCTTGTGAAATGAGAAGAAATGAGAAATAAACTCTTGATCTTCCTCTTTCATACTCTCGCAACATACCAATTGTTCTAACCCTTCTCTTGTGAATTTTACTTGCGAAATAATCAAATATCTGACGAAGTAATGAAATACCAAATTCCTCTCTCTGACCAGCTTGGCGAAGTAATGAAATAATCCTCTCGTGGAAAGTAGATGTACCATGTCAAAACTAGACTTCATTTTCTCGATAGTCAATTCCTTTCGTGAATATATCTCTTGAAGTGCACAAATGCTTATTTTGTCTTTACCGCCACTATGATCAAATTTCTCCCTTCTGATTGTTAATCTCTTCATTTTTGCTGACGGCTTCTACTCGTAATTCCCATCGCTGTTGACTTTTCATTTGGTATTATTAACTTACTATAGCGATGCATTTATTCCTTCGCATCTGTACCATGAATTTAGGATTAAACTAAATTTAAGCTATAGTGGTTCATTTGGTATTAGTAACTTTCCCTTGTACTTGCGAGCAGGTATTGTCTTGCGAGCGGCTATTGTTTTGTAATGATGTATATTTTCTTATTAATTTTGATTTGCTGTCTTTGTCCTATCCTCTTGCTTACGTCCGTGAGTGCTGCTCTACCTATCTCAACAACTACACTATGTTCATTATTATATGTAAAAATGAGAAGTCCTTTTTTCTCCCCCCACCGTTTACGACTCTTTTGGTTTTGTCCATTCTTCCACTTTGTTTCTACACTCAAGCCTCAATAATATGTATCTCTTTGGAGATAGAACAAGCTTCTCAAGTACTGTTCTCGTGAAATATTAACTACTCCTTGGCGAGTGCGTAATTGATAGTCAAGCTTCAATATGTATCTCGCCAAATGTTGCTCGCAGATGTGTTAACATATGTAAACCATCAATAATGAGTTATCATTCTTCTTTTCTTTTATGAATTTATCGCCACTCATTTTGCAGGGGGAACGTTCTTGGCGGAATAGCTTCAAACACCAATAATGAGTTTTACGCCGATTCCTGTGAAGTTTTGTACTAAAATGTAAACGATTAGTAAACACTAAAAATACCAAAAGTACATTTTATTTTATTTTTTTATTTTTAGAGAAAAGATTTTTTCTTGTATAATTATTTGTTGGTGTAACTTCATTTGATTTCTTCGCGATTTTTGATGAAGTACGTGGTGAATAAATCATTAGTCTTCTTCCTTTATCTATTGTGCTATCTTTATCCTTTGTGCTTTCTCCTCCGTTGGAATATCTAATCGCAAAAGAGAAATTTCGCTGGATTTTTGATTTCTTCATCTGTGAGTGTTGGTTCTCTTCACTGGTAGGTTATAAACTTCGCTGATAGTTATTGCCTTTCGCCGGATTAGCTTTTTCAGTTCCCTTTCATCGCTAGGCTTCTTTTGCTTCCTTTTAAATCAAAAGATTAGTAGGCTTCTGTTTCCTTCCATCGCCATGCTTCTTTTCTTCTGGATTAGCTTCTTTTGAAAAAGTCAGTAAGTTATTTTGACAAAGTATAATAGCAAAATAATAGCAAATATCAAAGTACAATATCAAAGAAAGCAATAATAATAAGAGGACAATATTCATTTTCAAGCTCGTCATTTCTTCTAGGAAAAAGTGACACCACCTGTTCACCTTTCTAGATTAAAATGATAGCAAATCACTACAAAAGAAGTAAAATAGTTTGTCATAATTATGGGAAATAAAGCAAAGAAGCAAAGAATATTCATTTGTCATAATAATTTGATTAAAATAATAGCAAATGAGTACGCAACAAATAATAGCAAATAAGTACGTAACAACAATATTTCGGCGATAGTTTGTCTCTTCTGCCTTCTTTTTAATGTGTTGTTTTACTGATGCTTTGCGAGCAGATCATCTTTGAAGTAACTAGACTATTTTTTCATCTTATGAGTTGATGTTGTTGTTGCAATTCTATTCGCTGTTGTGGTTCTTTCATCTTATGACTGGACTATGGAAGAAGAAATGTTGCAAACGAAACATCGTAGTTTACGAGATTTTTTTATCTTCCAGCCAAATTAATTCATTCCTTGCTGATTGTTGAAAATTGAAGTGATCCCGTTGTTATTGTTAATTGTATTCTTCACGAGTGATTGGTTTCCATCATACATTTTTCTTCGAAAATCCATATTGATGAAATTTTGCCTGGAATCGCAAACGATCAGTAAATTTGGCTAGCAATCTATAGAGCGTTAAGATGAGTAATTTCTCCCTACGAAGAATGAAAACATCCAATGAAATCTTCTTAACTTTGTTTTTACGAAATGTAAATATCTAATCAACAGAAAATCTCGAAATTTGACATTTTTAGAAATTCATTAAACAAATTTGTAAAACGAAGTTTGGTTATTAAAAATTCGTAGCAAAACATTTTTAGATTCAAGACTTCCACGATAAATCAAATTTTTGTAAAAAGCAAAGTTTAAATCCATTTTTCAATTTGTGCTTTGAAATTCCCAGATCTGAAAAATGAAACAAAGAATAAGAAAAGTAAGAAGAAATTTGTCCTTTTTGATGATTTGTTGACATAATTTTTGCTGATATTTTCTTCATCTTCCTACTAATATATCTCCTTCTCTCTATTTGATGTATAATCATGATCTTTCGTTGTAGATTTCCATATTTAATCTTGAAACTTTTAGATCCAGTGAAATCTAATTCTAACAATAGCCAATTTCTTTGAATCCTCTCCAATTTGACAAGTAGTTGTCCCCTTAGTCGACGCCAAAATGTAGTTGCCGGATTTCCCACAACACACCCCTTGTAATATCTTGATAATAATCTCTTAATCTAAATAATTTAGTAATTAAAATTCTAAAAATTGTAAATAGACACACGGATTTTTACATGGTTCGATCAATTTGATCTACATCCATGATTCTCTACTATGATTGTTAAAGTTTACATTTGATTTTACATTTGATAATCTCCATTAATGGAGTTCTAAATCTAGTTTTGGGGAAGAAGATGATAAAGAAAAATACATTTTCTCTCTCTAAAAATATCTCTGAAAAATATCTCTCTCTCCTAAAACTTTCTCTCTCCTCAAGACTCTCTCAACTCTAAAAAATACATCATCCCTTTCTGACTTACTTGAACCCTTTATATAGGAAATTACACAAAGGTGACAGCTAAGTTTTCCCCTTCTTTCGGATCTATTTTGCGATCTCATCGCGGTAATTACAATGTTAATATTCGCCAACTTTTGTAATCCTCGTGAAACAACACTCTTCTAATATGCCTCTTCAATCGTCAACTTCGTCATTCTTTGAATTATTTTGTGACGTTCGTGAAATGTTGTTGAAGATTTTTCAGTAATGCTCGCAGAAGTGTCGTTAATCTCTCGTGAACATAATTGTGGCGATATTATGGTACTACACATGTCTCATCTCTGGAGATGTCATCATCAACACACATTTCATTTCTTGAAGTGTCGTTAACTTGGGAGTTGGTCATCTTTACGAAGTAGCTGCAAAAATTCACATTACATTCTACTTCAGTACACCATCCAGAATCAAGGAAATACTGGCGTTTAATGGTAACTCTTAACTCTTACCTTTTATACTTGCACTAACAATAGTGATAGTAATACTAGAGTTAACACCTCAAAATCATTCGTTTCTTCGAAACCTAAAAGACGAACAAAACTCAGATTTTTCATAAAATCATGAATATTTCTACTGTGTGAACATTCACCATGGAATTATGAATACTAAAATATTATTTCATCATAAATAATTGTTTACTTCTAAGAAATATTACACAAAACTCAAGTTTTGATTTTTTTTAAGAAAACAATATATATTTGCATATATATATAAACGTGACTTAATTACGTAAATAATTTATATTTTTCACGTGAGCAAGGCTCATGAAAATAAAATTTGTGGACACTCCACGTTTTCAAAAAAAAAAAATCCATGAATAGACCATGGTCTTATAAAAAAAAATCTTTTTCTTCGTATCGTCATACGTCTTTGAAACGAAGGTTTATTCCAATTTTGTGAAAATATGCACATTATAAGATAAAGTTTTGGTTTACATGAAAGCTCATAAGAAAAAATTTATCACTGGACACAAGTTGATATATATATAAAGAAGAAAAACCCTTTCTTTGTATCATCGTCATTCTTTAAAACGAAGCTTTATTTCGGTTTTATGAAAATTCATCTTTTCATGATAAAAATTTGACTTACATGAAAGCTCATAAACATAGTTTTATCACTGGGTATAAACCTTCATATAAAAAAAATTCTCTTAAATCAGGGATTATTATTAGTTTTCAAAACTAACGATCAAACGAACATACGTTTTCAAAAACGAGGGTTTTCGACGAAACCCACACTCATATATGCACATGTATATAACTTTATCATGATCAAGATATGAACAAATCATAAAACTCATGAACATTAGTAAACATCAGCAAAAAAAATAAAAAAATTCACGCGTACCTGGTCAGCGCCGGTCGGCGGCGCTGGAACTCCGACGAAATTCTTCCTCCTCCATGGCGTGAAGGTGATGAAGGCATGGTGGAGCTCTGGTCGTGTGAAGAAGAAATAAAAAATAAATAAAAGGATAAATTCCTTTTATATCAAAGTTTATTTCCAAAACCTAATTTTACAAGGATTTCCTTATTGGGCCCGGCCCGCGAATCCTAAACGACCAAGGTCCCATCATCCAAATCAGCGGTTCAAGGATCACCAAACGACACTCTATCATGCCACTGGGATCTTCATTCAAGTCATGGTATGCTCATTCAGTCGAAATCCGGTATTATCTTAACTTACGACTAAGTTCAATTACTGATATTGTTTATGACCGTAAAATCACCATTCAACACTGACTGATGAACACGGATTTCCTCACTAAGCAGGGTACTTAATGTAGATAGTGTATTTTCTACAAAGGATAAAATCGTAAACCCATAATTATACGAACCACTGATCCAGCGATCAGACGTGAGTATTGAGACACGGGTCTCTCATCGAATCCTCTGACTGAGAATACCTTCTCTCAGAGTACATGTAGATATGTAGTCTCGCGGCCAAACAACAACATATCTCATGAATACTGAACACTTCAGTAGTTATTTCTATATAGTATCACAAGATGGACGGCTGCTAGACATCTTGCTCTACTAGTATAGAGCGATAACATCTTCATGATACAAACAACGAGTTTACCCTGACTATATAAAGGATATGAAGCTCCAGCAAGCTCATATCGGAATAATTAATGCTCCTAGATAGCTTTCTCTGCTAGTATAGAGCCATGAGTTAATTATTCCTAAATTCTTGGGTTCATCCACAGAATTTCCGAAAATATTCAAATATGTTTACAGATATTTCATTACTGCAAACCATGGTTCTTCCCAACAGAAATCCATAGGTTAGTAATAAATATTCAACGCACGGGCATCAGAGCTACCTCTGAGTAAGCCCTATCTCAAAAGGTGCAAGTGTATTCAGTGATGATGCATTAACAATCACCGCACAAACGAGTATTTCAAAATACGACGAAAAGATGAACCTATGCAAAATAGGGAAAAAATAATAAATAATCAAAATATTGACCAAGGCATTGGGAGCATGGGACCACTGACTGGCCGACCGTGCTATGGCCAATCCCACGCCAGTTTTATATTTTATTACATTTTATTGTTTTCCTTGATCTGATAAAAATCCTTTCATTTGAACAAATGTCCTTCGTTTTGAGGAAACTCCTCAATTCCGTGGTGCTTACTTCGCACGGAGGAAATAATATAAAATTAGGGAAAACATTGTGGGTTCGTGATCATTGGCCAACCGTCCATGCCTTGATCCCGGCCGGCCCCATGCCTTGTTATTCCTCATTATTTTATTATTATTTCCCTAGTTTCATGAAAATTCCTTCATCTCATAGTATTTTTCAAAAAATATATGAAAAATAATATAAAATTAGGGAAACCCGTGGGACCAGGCCCCAGCCGGCCGTCCATGCTCCAGGCGGTCCCACATGTCCCTTTATTTTATTATCATTATTTTTAGGATTTCCTTCATCCCATGAAACTCCTTGATTTCATGATATTTCTCTCAAATTAGGAAAACTCATTCAAATCATGAAAAAATATATAAAATACATAAAAATTAGGGAAACTCGTGGGACCGGGCCCAAGCTGGCCGGCCATGCCCTAGATAGTCCCATACGCCTATGTTTTTATTATTTTAATAGTATTTGCTTCCTTGATCCAATGGAAACTCCTTCACTTCAAGGAAAACTCCTTAATTTCAACAAATTCCTTTATTTTATGATATTTTCATAAATTCATAAAAAATAAGGAAAAAGCACCACGGACCGTGGTCACTGGCCGACCGGCCATGCCTTGGCCTCGGCGGTCCCATGCTTCATCATTCCTTTATTTCATAATTATTTTCCTTCATGTCATGAAGTTTTCCTAGTTTCAGCAAAACCCTAATTTTGTCATATTTTCTCAAATGGTCGCTCAAACGCGCACCAGAAAATATCAAAATTCTCAGGAATGAGACACGGACATCTCAACGACGAAAGAATGTTACCTTGACCGACCAAGGTTGGATTTTTGGCTTGCAATGTTCCGGTCCCACATATTTTCATGATTTGACCTAATTTACGCAATTGCACGTATTGGGTCAAAAAACTCTTCGAATAATTTCAAAATTTGACGGAGTGATCGTCATTCGATCCCGTGACCACCCAGGGCTGGTTTCAAGACCCCTTGGTTGGCCATTTACCTCTTTACAATTAATTAGGTTTCATCACCTAAGGCTCAGACGAGCATTTTTCGAATAAATGATTAAACCAGCATTTGATCATTCTTTCATCAACAAATCACCAACTCTTCAACATGCCTTGGTATTTGCTCACATGAGCATATGGGAGATGCATGGTCGACCCACGGTCCCATGGATCCCATCCTCCTTCATTCCATGGTTAATTTTCAAATAAACCATCAATTGGTCATCAATTGATCAAATTAGGGTTTCTGAGTCCAAGGATCATAATTCCAGATTCAAACACTAATAATTTTATGACGATCTCATGATAAGTACTCTTATTAATTATACTCGGTTCAACTACCAGTATTTTAATTAATATTTTATTTTGGTCACGCTACCAATAATTCATCAGATGAGAAACACTTGCACAGATGAGCAATATTTGCTCAGATCAAATAATATTAGTTCAACTTTCAATATTCAACAAATCAGAAAAATACTTGCTCGCCCCAGCTATCAACGTGAGAATCATGCCCACGTTCAATTCCTGAGTTTCAGAACATTTTACAAAATCATGTTCAACTCAATAAATACATGGACTCATCGTCTCATGAAATCATGAAGTCAACAATTGACTAAACTAACCACGAGACGTCAATCATGTCATTTGGGGGGATAACTATGGTTTTGGTGTGGCGGTCTACGGCACGTATGTTCAAACACATGATGGAATGTGAGAAATTTATGCAATCAGTTGAAGGAGTTAACAAAGTAGTGGATGGAAAATCAACCAAGTCTCCGCACCATGAGCAACTGGTTTCAAACACAATTTCCACTTCTCCACTCTTTGATTCCATAAACTGTCATACGTCATGGGATAATCGTGTCTACAATTCCAGCAATATAAATAAATCTCTAAATCATGATTGAAACAATAAGAAAAATAAGAAAAACAACAAAAATTTCACGACTCACAGACAACACGAGATCAACAACTCATCAATTGAGAAATTTCAATCATTCAGAACTTATCATATTCAGAATTCTCACCACACCTACAATCTTTGATTACCATTGATTCCACACATTTCTTAGATTCCCTCCTACAGATCGACCCATCCTCTCTTGTGACCGAATTTACTCTGGAACGTCCATGGTATTGGATTAGGCCGGAGTACTACATATTGATCTCTCGAATTAAAAGCACTCCCTTCTTGCAGTGCATCTTTGTGAGGTTGAATATTTTTCTCGGTTCAAGGAATCTCCTCCACATGGTCGTCTCCTCAATTCCGTAAAAACCAGCAAATCGTTTTGCCCTATCTACAACCGAGAGCTCATATCTCTTTCTCTCACAATCAGAAAGTTTACACAACCAAATTCGTGAACCTGATTATGTGTGAGAGTACTTGGATGGTTCCAAAGATCAATATCCAAAAATCAATCAAGTCGTATTCAACAATCAAGGATGGATATATCTACTTTGATTGATTAACATACAAGCTGTGATATTTCAATTATAAAGATAAACAATATAATTTGGAAAAAGAAATAACACATACACCAAAATTTTGTTAATGAGGAAACCGCAAATGCATAAAAACCCCGGGACCTACCATCACAACAATTCAGTTACAATCGCGTTCCTTACGCCTCCTGAATCCCAGTAGGACTCCGCGCAAATATGTCCTTTAACTAACGTTTTTTATAGCCTAAGAGTTGCTTTAACTCAATTGAAGACTTTAAACTAATCTTCCTTCCACAGATAAGCTTATTTGTGATTTCCTTTCTGATCAAAGATCAAGGTGAGTTAGGAAATCGATTGCAATAGATAAAGTCTAGTAAACCTCAAAATCCGGTCTTATGATTCCCGAAGAGAAGCCTAGAATATTATTCACCTCACAAGTCAAAATTTGTGAAATCACAAAGTCTAAGATGAATATACTTTGGGATTTGTATCTATCTTGTTTGAGTGATCAACTCAACAATAAAAAAAAGATCAGGATACTCGAACTATCAAGATAAAGATAGTTGGACCTGTCTTTACGAATCCCTAGGTGAAGTCGTTTTATTCCCTAAACCTTAGAAGGGTTTAAAGGAGAGGACGATCCTAATTTACAACTAGGACGCACAAGAATTGTATTAGGGATTCAAAGATCTCAGTTGTTAGAGGTTCGCCTTTTATAGACTTTCAAGATCAAGGTTGCTTTAGGTTTAAGCTAAGATAGATTTGGAACCAAGCAATCAATAATCATCGTTAGATGAAAAACTTGACTTGAGGTTAACATAACAGAATATGCACTCTGGTTAGGATGGACCGTAACCGAATTGTGTACAATGACTTGTTAATATAGGTTAGCCAAAACTATCCAATTAAACTATATGCTTAACCATTTTCAAATAACACTTTAATACATTTCATGAATCACACATATGATCAAAAATGTCAAGATAGTGTCTTTAGAGAGTTTTTCAAATAGCGATTATCTCATAGAAATAATTTTGATGCATCTGAAAATATTCGACAGGGTAAGTACGTGTACTATACCTGTTCGTGAATGTCTTTGTCGTGGTACGTATACCGGGTGTGGATACCCTTAAGATAAAAACGAGGCAAGGAACTCACATATCTTTTATGGTTTGCATACCGGGTATGCGTACCGTTTTCGGTATTAAAACCAATAGATCTTTTCTGGTTTGCATACTGGGAATGCATACCGTTCCTGGTTCACGAGTCACAGACTTTTTGTGGTATGGATACCAGATATGTGTACCACAAAGTCAATGCCGAACTATAGATACGCCGGTACGTGTATAGGGTACATGTACTGCGTCTCCGGACTTATCACAGTGCTCCTCATGTCTTGTATCCAGATTAACAGTATGTTAGAGCATTGCTCGGTCAAACTCGCATGCGTTGCTATCTCAAGCATGTTTGTCAATGTTAGTGATCAAAACTATAAAGTCTTGATTTCTGGTCTACTATATCTAAGGTCTCAGACTAGGATAGAAAGTGTAGTTGAGATCAAGAACTCCATGGCGATCATCATACAAGACGAAGGACTACTCAAGGAACCAGTGGATCTTCATCGATGAAAAGGTATGTGGAGACTTGAACTTATCTATCACTCAAAAGTATATCTACTCTATCTCCTATCTTGAGACAAAAGTCTTATTACTATATAGGCTAAGAATATACACATGTGATATTTCAAGATGAGTATATTTCGTTGTAGATGGTGGATTTTCGACAAAGGGTAGAATTGTAAAACTATACTCCAGATTCGGCAATCGGATGAGTATGGAGGCTCATGTATCTCGATCAAAGCATGAAAGCTCATGCCACAAATCTCTGACTGAGAAGGATGTCTCTCAAAGTACATGAAGATGTGTAGTCTCCCAGCTGAAACCACGGCACATCTCATGAATACTGAGCAATTTCAGTAATTACTCCGGATCCGGCAATCGGATGTGTATCGAGATTCATGTCTCTATGCATGAAATCTCATGCCACCTATGATGGAGAAAGTCTCTCAGAGAAGATGCAGATGTGCAGTCTCCCAGCTGAGACCATGGCACATCTCATAACCCTCTGATGGAGAAAGTCCCTCAGAGAATATGCAGATGTGCAGTCTCCCAGCTGAGACCATGGAACATCTCATATACCTCTGATGGAGAAAGTCTCTCAGAGAAGATGCAGATGCACAGTCTCCCAGCTGAGACCATGGCACATCTCATATTGTATAGAATCGAAAGATTGGGCGACAACGTCTTCGGGATGCGACCGGTTTTCCCCGACTATGCAATAGGAATATGACACTCCAGCAAGTTCATATTGCTCAAACTATCAGATGAATAATGCTCCTAGGCAGGAAGCCCTTCTAGAGCCATCAATTAATTGTCTGAAATCGTCTGAATATCCAGCAATATTCTATGAACCATCGTCTGAATATCCAGCAATATTCTACGAGCCATCTTTAATCGTATGAATATCTAGCAATATTCAACGATTCTCCGTTATATTTCGTCACTTCAATTCGTGGTTCTTCCCAGCAGAATGCCATGGGTTAGTGATAAATAGCCAACGAAACAGGCATCTGAGCATCGAATAAGCCCTGACAAAAATGGTGCAAGTGTCATTAGCAGATAATGCACAGACCAACATCTTGAATGCACGAACGAGCATTTCAAAAAAATATGAACGAACGAGGAACCTATGCAAAATAGGAAGGAAAAATAATAGTAATAAAATATTAGCAAAAGCGTCAGGGGACTGGGTTCACCAGCCGGCCAGTCATGCCGTGACCAGTCCCGTTCCTAATTTTATATTTTATCATATTTTTGCTATTTTCCTGATCTCATGAAAATCCTCTCGTTCGAGCAATTTTCTTTATTTCAAAGAAATTACCTAAATCACATGATTTTATCAAAAATAATAAAATTAGGGAAAGGTGACATGGGACCGCCGGCAGGCCGGTCATGCCCTGGCCATGGCCGGTACACACCTCACGTCATCATTATTTTATTATTTCTCTCAAGTTATGAAAATTCCTTGGTTTCTTATGAATTTTCTCTAAAATCATGAAAATTATCTAATTTCATGTATTTTTATCTAAATCACATGATATCAAAAAATAATAAAATTAGGGAAAGGTGACATGGGACCGCCGGCCGGCCGGTCATACCCTAGCCGTGGCCGGTCCCACACCTCATGTCCCCATTATTTTGGTTATTTCTCTTAAATTATCAAAATTGCTTGATTTCATGTATTTTTATCACATGATTTTATCAAGCATGATAAAATGAGGAAAAAATACCGTGGGACCGACCCCTTGAATTCTTCCTGAATTTTACTCTCGGGCTGTTTTCACCTCCCGAACGAGCTTAAAACCTAAATATTCCCGCGTTGGCAGATAGGAAATTCTTTTCCATACAGAATGGAGAGGCGGATCATCAAAATCCGAGTCCGTATGAGAATTATACATCGATTCTACTAAAGGACGCTAATTAGTGTTTCAACCTAGCCGGTCCCACGTGTCCATTGTTTTATTATTATTTGGTATTTTGTTTCATGATTTCATGAAAACTCCCTGATTTCAACAAATCTCCTTGATTTTATGAAAATTATCTAAAATCACCAAAATTTGGTAAAATTGGGAAGAGTGACTTGGGACCCGCGCCCATTGGCCGGCCGGCCATGCCGTGGCCATTGCCGGTCCCACACTCCCATTCCCTATTTTATATTTATTTATGTTCTCTCATCTTATGAGAATTCCCTAATTTCACCAAGCTCTCTAGTTTTATGGAATTTCCCTTAAATCATAGAAAAATACATAAAATCACATAAAACTGGGAAAAGCATGTGGGACCGCATGTCAGCCGGACGGCCATACCCTAGTCGTGGCCGGTCATACACCTTGTAATTCCTTTTTTTATTTATTTTCCCTCATATCATGTATTTTTCCCAGTTTCAGCAAAACCATGGATTTTGCATATTTTCTCCAAATGTTGCTCAAACGTGCACTAGAAAATATCAAATTCTCTGGACTGAAACACGGACGTTGTGGTGACACGGGCACATCCCCTTGACCGACCAAGGGTGATCCTGAGGCTTGCAAACAGCTGGTCCCGCATGTTTTACTGATTTTAACCTAATTTTCTCAACTGCTCATATTAGGTTCAAACTCTTCCCAAACTATTGGAAGTTTGCTCAAACGACCATCCACTGGTCCCACACGTACCAGGAGCCAGTCTCATGACCTCTTGGTCGGTCCTTCACGTTTTCATAATACCAGGTTTTATTATTTTTTTCTCATGCGAGCATTATTTCGGTAAATGATTAAACCAGCATTTAATCATTATATCACCAACTGTTCCTCAAGGGACTTTGGTATTTTTTCTCATTCGAGCATCTGGGAGTTATATGGTGAACCCGTCATCCCATGTAACCGGTCCCATGTTGATTTGCAATAAATCATCATCTCGGTAAAATTAGGGTTTTGAATCCAGAGCTCCACAGAAACATGATTCTGAGCAGATTCAAACACTCTAATAATTTTATGTTGATTCCATGATCAACATTCTTATTTATTTTTCTCGACTCAACAATCAGTAAATTAAATTATTATTTTATTTGGTCCTGCTACCAATAAATTTATCAAACGAGCAATATTTGCTCAAACTGGCAATATTTGCTCGAACCGGCAATATTCACTTAAATTAGCAATATCCGCTCAGAACTAGCAATATTTGCTCAGATAAAAAAATATTGGTTCAACTATCAATATTCGACAATTCAGCAACACAGTTTGCTCGTTTCAGATTAAATGTTACCTCGTCTCAGCAGACATGTTAAATTCATGAGTTTCTGAACATTTACTAATCCTGTTCAACTCAGCACTACACAAACTCATCGTCCCATAAAGTCATCAACTGACTCCACAATCACGAGATTTCAATCGTTTCACATGGGGGGATATTAACTAGGGTTTTGGTCTGGCGGTCTATGACACGTGTGTTCACCCACGATGAGAATGTGAGTAAGTCGTGCAATCAGTTGGAAGAGTCAGCAAAGTAGTGGGTGGAAAATTAACCAAGTCTCCGCACGATGAGTAATTGATTCCAGAAACTGTCACACTTCATGGGATCATGGTGTTTTCAACTCTGGCATTATAAAATGTCTCTGAATCCTGATTGAAACAACAACATTGAACAAGATTCGAACAATTCGAACATTCAAACAACATTCGCCTAAACGAGCAATTTCTCATCAAATTTTATATAGACAATCTTTCGTCTACACAAACTCACTGAAATCACTCTCAATCAGGAAAAATTCAATCATTCAGAGTATTCTCACGCTGAATTCACAACACACCTACTATCTCAGATCATCATTGATCTCACACATTTCTCATCTTCCCTCCTACAGATCAACCCATCCTCTCTTGTGACCGAATTGACTCTGGAATGGCCATTGTTCCTGGTTTAGGCCGGGGTCTTACAGATTGATCTCTCGAACTAAAACCACTCCCTTCTTGCAATGCATCTATGTGAGGTTCAACATTTTGCCCGGTTCAAGGAGTCTCCACACGGTCGGCTCTTCAATTCCTTAAAAACCAGCAAATCGTTTTCCCCCATCTACACTCGCTTATCTATTTCTCAAAATATGTGTTAGTAAAGCTTTCGCTTTATCCAAGTTCATCTTAACCTAGTGACAAAATTCATGTTATGTTTCAATTATTTTGGAAATCGCTCTGAAGAAAAATAGTTTGTGAATAACAACTATATAACGCCCTCTGAGAATGTTTCAATGATTGAAATGAGATTTTAGACAATATAATTATTGGAGGATATAAACATTATTGTGGAAACACATATATGTATAAGTCCTTATTGCTTGAACCGAAGTTTGCAAACTTTGTTGATCAAGTGAAACCGGAGTAGTACGTGAACTTCAGTCCGCGAACTAGCGCAGTTCTCGAACCCAAGAATTTCTGTTGGAGTTTGTGAACTCCATCCGGGAACTTAAGTCCGCAAACCCAGTCCGCAAACTTGAGTATCTTATGTCTAAAAACGATAGTTGTGAACTTATGTTAATAAACTAAGGAATGCTATTGCAAACCGTGGCTTTATAGTTCATGAAATGATTCGAGTGAATCACATCGTTTTTGCTTCGATTGTGTCTTGTGTAGTACATGAGATTTCCCTACAATTGAACAACTCTCTAACTAGTTCATTTGAGTTATTTGGACTAGTTATGGTGAAGAATAATATGGTTGATATGAGAGTCATCATATGGCTAACCATTTGGTTAACTATTGTTGAACCAACTAATGTACAAGTTTGAGTACGGTTACATAAGACTAGAAACGAGCATTACATGTGTGTGTAGCAAGCTATGTTTTTGACCTAACAGTTGATAAATATTAGATTGAATCTAGTAAGGTTTTCATCTAATAGTGAATATTGAATGCTTTGTTAGTAAGCTAACATTGATTGCAAACCATGATTTGAAGACTATATAAGGGAGAACTTTAGCAACTTGGAAACCTAATCCCCACACATTCTGTGTGATACTAGTTGTGCTAATATAGAGTTGATTCTCCTTTAACCTTTGGTTTTATTCTTCTATAACCAGGTTAACGACTTAAATACTTCATTGGGATTGTGAAGCCAGACCGATACTAATTTTATCGTAGTTGTGTGATATGATCTTGTTGTTTCTATCGTACGAGTACAATTGTAATAATTGGCTTGAGATTTTTATTTTCGATAGGCAAGATATAAAAATAGTCACAAACAATTCGTCTCATCGTTTGTGATTCCACATTTTTTTTTGTTGCGTCGATTAAGACTATTGTGAGGTGATTGATAAAACTGAGCTGTTCATCCGGAATATAAGTATGGTTTTATCAATTGGTTCCTGTTCACCTTGATTTATCAAAAGACGGAATAAAACTTTTAGGTTTATTCGTGGGAGACGAATTTATATATTACTGTAGACTTTTCTGTGTGATACAGATTTGTTTATTAAAATCTTCGACTTTGGGTCGTAGCAACTCTTGGTTGTGGGTGAGATCATCAAAAGAAATCAAGTACATAGTATCCTGCTGGGATCAGAGACGTAGGAGCATAAATGTACCTTGGATCAGTGTGAGATTTATTTGGGTTCAACTACAGTCCATACCGAAGTTAGCTTGGAGTAGGCTAGTGTATGTAGCGGCTTAATACAATGTATGTTTAATCTGGACTAGGTCTAGGGTTTTTCTGTATTTGCGGTTTCCTCATTAACAAAATTTTGGTGTCTCTGTTATTTCTTTTCCGTATTATATTTTGTTATATAATTGAAATAATACATGTTGTGCGTTGTTCAATCAAATAGAATATCCGACCTTTTTGGTTTATGATTTAAATTGATTGACACTTGGATATTGGTCTTTGGCACCATCCAAGTTATCTCTCTTTGATAAAGACTCGCAGATTGTATTTTCTTGAGTAAAGATCAAATTTAGAGATTGAGATAATAACTCCTTGAGATATTTTCTATTGATTGAGTCTAGTTGATTCTCTATAAAGTAACTCGGAGTTGTCTATATAGATCGCTAATCGAAATATTGGGTGTGATTGTTAGACCCCCACTTTTTCACAGTAGTTCTGTATCTCTCTAATAATCAACTCGAAACATTCCCAAAGAACATTAATGACACATATCACTGCTCTAGGCTATTTTCAAATGATTAAATCTTGAATCATAATTTAAGTCATGAACAATAAGTTGTTCTTAACCAAATTTATCAAGTATGAACAAATGTTCTTAAGCATAAATAGTCATATTTCAAGAACAATATTAAGATAAAGTTGACTCAAAATTTCTGTTATGCATGTGCTGTCTAATTTAGTCATGCGAAAATATCTCATAAATAAAAAGGTGAAAAACTTTGAGAAATAGGTGGTTCAGTCTTTACTTACCTTTTGATGTTGAAGTTATCCAAAGTTCTTGTTGGTCTTCGCCTTCAAATGATAGAACGCAGTGATATCCGATTCTCAACTACACACTTCTATCCTAATCCGAAACCTGACTAAATGTAGACTGGAAATCAAGATATAGTTTTGACAACTAAATATAACAACAAGCTTGAGATAGAAACACTTATGAGTTCGACCGAACAATGATCTAACAAATATATGTGGAGGTTTATGTTTCTCTCCAAATTGACCGACTAACTGTCTAACACATCTCTCCCCCAAAAAATAAACACAAATATCACTGACAGGACTGTACAACACCACGCGCTAGAGTGAAAATTCTTTGATCCTTCGGGCAATATCAATGTCGAATTCTTCAAAATACACACACGACATCCAAATAACATTATGTTTGTTCCTAATCATACATTGGTATATCCAGAGATGAATGTTATCTCGCTCATTCTTGTTTTGGATAACAATTATCACTTTCATAACTCATTATGATTGGAAAATATTTCCTCGTGTAGTCATAAAGTCTAGGCACACCAATGTTGAAATATGCGCACCAAAACTGAAGTAAAAAACATACAAAGGAAAGTAAACTAAGTCTAACTTGCTAAATATTTGTAAACCGGTTTAAAGACAAATGAATGTATTATCGTATTCACCTCAAGGAGGCCCCATATTCCTTCCATGTTTGGCGCACCTAAGCATGCGATGTCGAGACAAATGTGCAATTCGGCTAATATAGTGGATCCTAAATCATAATTGTGAGTCTTTTCCATATCTTGCAATGCCTCTATCCATACCACTTGAGTACTTAAGTATGAATTGGGGAAGAAACATGAACTAAGCAACCATAAAATAAATACCTTAGCAATTTCTGTATCTTTAGCAAGGTTATACGCTGTCGAATTTTAAATACATTTAAACCGGAATTAGGATTTCCACCACTTCTTAAACCTATATGATTTTGTTGTGTTGTTACCTGAAAGTACAACAAAAGTGCATCTTTGTATCGTGATTTTACCAACCAACTTTGTTAGTCAAATGGAACAACATCTCCGACCCCATAAGGTATACCAAGTAGCTAGGAAGTACAAATATAATGTGGTGTTATGCTTGTAAAATAAAATAAAATTGATCATTTTATTTGTAATCCTCGTATTGATTGCATAAAAAATATAAATCAAAATATATGACATACTTATTTCGAAGTCATGAAAATGAAACGTGTGTGTAGTATACCACCAATGCTCCATCAATATACCCACCAGTTTGGGAGAATTTTTATGCGCTCGTACCAAGGAAATCGATTGACAATAATTTTAACACCATGAGGAAGTTTCTCATAAATGTTGTAAATTTCGTACCAAGCACCTCTTGGTTTTTGTAAAGAACTATATCCCGCTCTATTTTTGTAGATAGATGACCTTAACTAGATGTTAATTCTCGACCGGATAGTAGAGTGGCATTGCATCTTCATCAGTCTCTTCTTGTCTCCTTATAGAGCTTGACTGTGTTTACTTATATGTGGTTTTTCTATTTCTTTTCGACTAATATCTTGAGATCGAGGCATGATATATAATTAAATGGGTGTTGAATTTGTGCTCAAAACATGTAGAGAAGATCGATTTTTTTTTGAAAACATGTAGAGAATAATGAAGTTATTGTGAGTAAAGAAGATTGAACTTGTGTTGAATGTATAGGGGTTGAGGAAATTTAGCCGTTTTTTGTTGTTGTTGGAATGTGACTGTTGTCGAGTAAAATTGGTACGACCGAGGAAATCTGAGTCAAGGTTCGGTTTAAATATAGCCGACACTCGTCAAAATCAGAGCCGTCCGCACTAACTTGCAACGGTTGATTCTGTATATCTCAAAAATCAATTTCCCCATTGCATCAAATTAAGTTTGTCCATACACCTTGTCTGGAAAACCATCATATTTGGTTAGTCTCATTAGAGTTGCTCTAACACCCCAAAAAAAACAAGTCCTTACAGCAAGCACCATCTTCTCCGTATATAAATGTTCCCATTATAAATAAAATGACTATCACACTTACATAACGACATCATACGTTTAAACAAATTATATGTAAATACTATACTAACACATTTTTCTTACAGAATTTTCAATAAATGGGAGAAGAAGGAAATAACCAAATAGAGTTGCTTTTGCGCCGTGACTCATCTCATATTAACATAGTAGAGATCATACCCATATAGATATTTCATGAGACCATTTCAGTTGCATGAAATGATTCGTTCTTATTTATGGCTTGTTTGATTAGAGTGAATGAAATCAGTTTTCTAGGAATACAATTCCATTCCCATTTTTGATAAATAAGAACATAGAGCGGTTAGGAATAGGTATCTCAAAAAAGTAAGGAAATTCAAACCCATGAGGGGTGGTGGGTTTAGGATTCCCCCTATTTAAGGATTATGATTCCTGAAAATATAATTCCCTTCCTACTATCCAAAATGTAATGTAATGGTTGTAGGTGTCTGAATTTTTTTTTAAAGATAGTTGTAAGTACATAATTCCGCCACTCGCCACGTGTCCTCGGATGAACGGGTGGAGAGCATATGACGAAGGGCATCAAAAGACGATGCCACATCGATACAGCCAAGAAACGTGTATCAGCAGGAAAGGGCCCTCATCTAGCAGATCCAATGGCTACAAATGAAGGAACACGGGAACAAAGCACCACTTTGTTGGACCCAATACACCCTCGGCTCTTCTTTATCCCATCTCGAGAGAAATCTCAGATCTACGGTCAGGGCCCAACCGACTGACACGGACAAGACAGGGGAAGGATACCGTGGTCTGACGCGTGCAGAAAGACCCAACCACCCGCATTAAACACCTGGGGAAGCACACACATCAGCCCACCAGTAGAAGAAGCGAGCATACCTCTTCGGCAACAACGAAGAAACGAAGGGAGAGCCTCATAATAACCGAAGACTCTGCGTGTTGGCACAAAACACAAGAGGATAAGATTACAACGGCTCCATCGGTGGACCCCACGTGGAATCCCTATAAATACCCCTCCTCACTAAGAGAGAGGGGAAATTCGAGAAGAAGGAGAAAAGAGGAGAGAGAATTAGGAAGAGTAAGTAATGCCCAAAATCCCGATGCCTCAGTGAGAACCCCTAAAGTCATTTGACTAATTTTGTAATCAATCAATACATAATGAAACCTTTCTTTTACCCCATGGATGTAGGCCTTAGTGCTGAACCACGTAATTATTTGTCTCCTTTACATTACACACTTTATATTACGCATGTTACATTACGCACTTTATATTACGCACGTTATATTACGCACTTTATATTATGTTCTTTACATTATGCAACCTACCTCATACTCTTTACATTCCGCACTTTACGTTCGTTCCGAGGTTGCTTACCATTTTCTATGCACTCTGTGTTAAATACTCGATAACATAAGGACGAGTTGGAAGACTCAGAGTTGATGAATCGGTGTACACACTATTTTTCTATGTACGTCATATCCAACCCGTGAACTTCGGTGTGTGCGAACATTGTTTGGGGACACATAGATACCTACGTAATTTACGTGTTCACAATTTGGCGCTAGAAACAGGGACTCTTTCCCGGTAAAAGATTTATCTTATCCTGTGATTTGAACACTATGGCTTCTCTGAGCACCGCTCTCTGAAAATAGCGGTGCTTGGAGAATTTTTGTGTTTTTTACACCTATTCGCTCAGTAGATCTACATCTTCGAAATGATTTCCAAGTTTTCATCTTTAGAAAATAAAGCGTGTGGACATATCCACGGATTTTTCAGTAGATCTACTTCTTCGGAATGTTTTCCAAGTTTTCATCTTTAGAAAATCAAGCGTGTGGACATATCCACGGATATTTTAGTAGATCTACATCTTCGAAATGATTTCCAAGTTTTCATCTTTATAAAATCAAGCGTGTGGACATATCCACAGATATTTTAGTAGATCTACATCTTCAGAATGTTTTCCAAGTTTTCATCTTTAGAAAATAAAGCGTGTGGACATATCCACGTATTTTTCAGTAGATATACTTCTTCGGAATGTTTTCCAAGTTTTCATCTTTAGAAAATAAAGCGTGTGGACATATCCACGGATATTTTAGTAGATCTACATCTTCGAAATGATTTCCAAGTTTTCATCTTTAGAAAATCAAGTGTGTGGACATATCCACGGATATTTTAGTAGATCTACATCTTCGGAATGTTTTCCAAGTTTTCATCTTTAGAAAATCAAGCGTGTGGACATATCCACGGATATTTTAGTAGATCTACATCTTCGGAATGTTTTACAAGTTTTCATCTTTAGAAAATCAAGCGTGTGGACATATCCACGGATATTTTAGTAGATCTACATCTTCGAAATGATTTCCAAGTTTTCATCTTTAGAAAATCAAGCGCGTAGACATATCCACGGATTTTACGATGGATCTACCTCCTCGAAGGCGTTTTAAAACAAATATACACCTAATGGTGATCTTATTTCACATCACAAGCTAACAAAATATGATTTCCCAGACTTTACTAACGGGTCCCCCTTTGGACCAATCTTTTTCTTGTGTACATCATAATCATTTTCAAAAAAATATCAAAAATGGAAAAGAACAAAGATGCAGGAAAAGCGAGAGCCTCATCAAAGGAAACACCAAGGACAACTCCGGTAATGACTAGGAGCAAGCAAAGGGGCGAAAAGCTCAAAGCCACAGACAAAACGCAGAATAGAGCGGAGAGCTCGAGGCTTTTGGTTGCAACCACTATTGCAGCGGAATCCCTAAAGGTCGCGGCCGCCAAAGCCGCAACATCAAAGGCCGGGGAATCCAAATGAACGGCCTCCAAAGTAACCGCTGCCACCCGACCACACGAACCGCGTGAAGGGATGACAGAGTCAGGTTTGCAACAGCCTTTCTACGGGATGCCTCGCATTGACAAACAGAACACACCCCCACCAGTAAACCAACCGCTTCTGATAGAAAGCGTACATGCACCGCAGCCAGCGGAGCAGCCACATCCGCAAGAAGATCCCCCAGAGACCTTGATTCAAATCGTGGACGAAGACCAAACTATAGTCGCGGAAGAACAATTGCCGGAAGGAACTCCTAATCAGGAGTTGAACCAATCTTCCCAGATGAGGGCAGAACTAGAAGAATTAAGGAGAGCTCAAAATACATACGCGGAGGCGGTATCTCTGTTGGCACAAGAAAATCAGCAACTCAGAGCTACCCGTAGTAGGGACACGGGAGTCCAGCGCGACGAAGCCAGCTTAATAGCACTAAGACCAAATCAGGATCGTAGGATGGTACTGGCCGACAACCCAGACCCTATGAAACCAAGAGATACGATAAGAAGACGAAGATCTGACTCGGTGGACAACCCACACAATGCAGACTACTTCGACAACGGTCACCCATGCACGGGGAAACCTTCTGCCTAGGAAGAACATCAACGCGCAATGGAAGATCTCAGCGCCGAGATGATGGAGGAGATCAAACAACTGAAAGCTAGGCAAGGGGTGGGGGGGAGAGAGAGACTGGAACAAAAAATGAAGGAAGCAAACACTACCCCCCTAACACCGCACCTAGCCAAGGCTCTCATCCCCCGTAAGTGCCCAGTTCCGGCCTTCGAATTCTATGACGGATCTAGCGACCCCGCAGCCCATATTCGATATTATAATCGAATGATGCCACGATGGAATTATAACGAGGCCATATTATGAAGATACTTACCTTCAAGTTTGAAGGGATCGGCGCTCTCATGGTTCGATAACTTGCCAATAAATTCCATCAACTCATACGATCAACTTACTGAAAAGTTCTTAACAACTTACATGTACAACAAGGTGGTAAACACCGGAATGGATAAGCTCTTCTCACTAGCAGTCCAGTACAAAGAAACGATCATAGAATACACAGACATGTGGCACATGCTCTTCCAAGCCATCAGAAATGTAGATCATGTAGTCAGCATCAACTGCTACAAGTGGGGGCTCGACAGAATGAGCTCACTGTTTGTCGAGATCCACGGAATCTTCCCTGCAACAGAAGGAGATCTTCAAGTGATCATAGAAAAGCATGCCAGGTTAGAAGAAATACAACGGGAGAACCCAAGAGCTCAGACCCAGCGCCCACCGCGTACCAACTCTGCGGAACAATCCATCAGACCTATGGGGGGTGACTTGGGTGAAAAACCTAACGAAGATATAAGAGAACGCAGGGATGATCGACGAGGAGACACTAGAAAATTCGAAGATCGAGTTTTCACGAAGATGAATGCCAGCTACTCGAGCATCCTGAAAGAAATCAAGGGCCGCGAGAAACTGGAGTGGCCATGGTCTAAGGGGAATTAACCCCCTAGATCCGAACATGCCAAAGAATACTGTGAATATCATTGTTTCAATGGTCACTGGACAGAGAAATGCACGAATCTAAAAATAATGATTCAAAAGCTAGTAGATGCGGGAGACCTCCAGCAATTTGTACACAAGACGGGCGAGGAAGATAAAGCTAAACGAAGCAAGCAAGTCCAACTACCTGAAGGCAATCGTACCCTTAACACCATTTCCTGTTCTGAGTCTAAGGGACCTTCCCTAACGGCTCAGATAGGTAAGAGGTTGAGAAAACAGTTTGAAGATTACTGTGAGCTTTATACACTCAACGGGAAGGAAGTGGAAGAACACGATCAATGGATGGACGCTCCCCTGAATTTCGACACGGACGATGTAGGTGAAGATATGGAAGATCATAACGATCCACTGGTTCTCACACTACCAATTGCAGGATGCAACATTAAGAAAATCCTCATCGACGGGGGAAGATCCGTAAACGTTCTATTTTATGATACATTCAAACGAATGGAACTCAATGATGAACATCTGCTATCTTCGTACTACACCATCTACGGATTAAATGGAGCATCCACAAAGCCCTTAGGATACATTATCTTGCAAGTTGACGCAGGACCAATGAAGGTCGACACGCGATTCAGCATGGTGGACGCGCCCTCACCATACAATGCAATAATCGGCCAAAGATGGGTCCATAAACTCAAAGGGGTGGCCGCTACCTACCACCAGTACCTCAGGTTTCTAACACCACTGGGGGTAATGGAGATAAAAGGCGACCAATCCTTGGCACGAGAGTGTCAAAATCTACAAAATAAGCTCAACAACGAACAAGATGAGCAGAGGAAGAACCGAAGATCACGAAACAAGGAAAACAAAAAGGAAAAAGTAATCAATGCTTACCTAGAAGAAATCTCTGGAAAAAGCCTTCCAAAGGGACACGTGGCAGGGAGCACGGAGGCAGGTACCTCAGCCACAAAAGAAATCGAGGAACCCACCAAATAGCAATCAAAGAAGATTCCTCTCCTAGGGGAATCAAAGCCAACGTTTATGCCTGTAGAAGCGGTGAAAGAGGTAAACGTAGGAACAGAAGAAGAACCAAGAATGATTAAGATCGGAACGCTGATGGATAAGGAGCGCGAGGCATCCTTAATAAAGCTGATCACGGAGCATGCAGATATCTTCGCATGAAAACTAGGATACATGCCCGGCATCGACCCTAAGACAATATAGCATTAGATTCGCATAAAACAAGGCACACCACCTTTCAGGCAGAAGGTGCGAAAAGTTGCCTCAGAGTACCACAAAGCCGTCGAGCGGAGCTTTGTAAGTTGTTAGAATCCGGATTTATCAAGGAAGTCAAATACCCAACATGGTCATCGTACCTAAAAAGAATGGCGGGGTGAGGATATGCATCGATTTCACCAACCTCAACAAAGCTTTCCCCAAGGACAGTTATCCTTTACCAAACATCGACCAACTGGTCGAAGCGGTCGAAGGGTACGAAGAGATGTCCTTTATGGACGGATAATCCGGGTACAACCAAGTGTTCTTATCAGAAGAAGACCAATAACACACAGCGTTCTACACACCGCATGGACTCTACTGTTACGTAAGGATGCCCTTCGGACTTCGAAACGCAGGAGCAACGTACCAAAGGATGGTTGACGCCATTTTTAAGCCATGGATCAGAAGTACCTTGGAAGTCTACGTGGACATATGCTGGTCAAGAGTAAGCTGCGAAAAGATCATCATCAAGATATAAAAGATATCTTTCGAGCAATGAGGGAACATAACATGAAGGTAAACCAGGAAAAATGAACATTCGGTGTTACTTCGGGGAAATTCCTCGAATATCTAGTAACAAAACAAGGCATCGAAGTAGACCCTGCAAAAATTCAGGCTATAGTGGAAATTCCCTCTCCAAGGAACCTGAAAGAAGTCCAAAGGCTCAACGATTCCCTAGCAGCGCTAGGGAAGTTCATATCCATGTCCTCAGACAAATGCAAGCTCTTTTTCAACATCCTTAAAAAAGGGACCAAATTTGAATGGACGGCAGAATGCGAGGAACCATTCAAAAAAATCAAAGACTACCTTGCTGGGATACCCATCTTGCAAAAGCCAGACCCCGAGGAGGTTCTGGCCCTATACATAGCAGCAACAGAGAATGCAGTCAGCGCGGTGTTGGTTAAAACCAACACGAAGATAGAGCATCCCATCTACTACGTCAGCAAAACTCTCAATACGGCGGAAAGAAACTACACAAAGATCGAACAACTCATCTTGGCGTTAGTATGGGCTACCCAAAAGATAAGGACCTACTTCCTAACACACTACATCCACGTCCCCTGCAAAGCCCCGCTAGAGGCTGTCCTCAAAAGTGCGGGAAAAACAGGGAGAATCGAAAAATGGAATACTCATATCGACCAGTACAACATCATACACGAGCTCTAACATTCCCAGAAGTCCCAAGTTTTAGCAGACTTCCTTGCCGACCTACCACTAGAAAACGATGAAGAAATCCGCATTGAAGGGCTCAATACAGCGGGATTACCAAAGGGCAGCAGAAGCAAAGATCCCGTCGATGTCCTCGAGCCGGCAAACCCAAGACAGTGGGAAATCTTTGTCGATGGCTCGAGGAACAAAGAAGGAGCGGGCATAGGCATCGTAATAACTACCCCAACGGGAGACCGAATCATCTATGCCTTCAGACTAGAATTCAAAGAACACACCAATAACATCGTCGAGTACGAAGCCGTTGTACATTCTCTGTGTTTGATAATAAGAATGGGGATAACAAATATACGCTTGACCAGTGACTCACAACTGATCATCAGGAAAATAGAGCTGGAGTATAATGTGTATGACGAGACCTTGTCGGCATACATGACGTTAGTCCAGACACTGGCACATCAAATACCAAACATCATATTCCGGAACTTAAGCAGAAAGGAGCTCAGGCATGCGGATTCTTTGGCATACATCTCATCTATGTTGAAAAACAAAGATATAGAAGCAATCAAAATCACCAGAGTTTACGAGCCATCAATCCCTCTGCGAGAACTCTGCGCTGCAAGCAGGAAGAAGAGCGCGGAGGGAGACATGACAGACGATGATGTGGGAGAAAACATCACTGACGATTTCCAAGAAGATAACATCATGACAAGAGCAGATGAAGACGAGGACTTCAGCAGAGAAGAAGACTGGATATTGGGTATCCACCAATTTCTAGAAAGAGGAACATTACCCAGAGACCTAAAGCAGGCCAGGAAAATTCAATCAAAAGCAGGAAGGTACGATTTAAGGGGAGATATTTTATACAAAAAATCTTTCCTCGGGCCTTTGCTACAATGCTTGTCCAGATCAGAAGGCCACCTAGTGCTAAAAGATATCCATCGAGGAGACACGGGGAATCACAGTGGGATGAGATCCCTGGCCGACAAGGAAAAAACATAAGGGTGTTATTGGCCAACAATGATGCGCGATGCTGCAAGGATGTTAAAAAGGTGCGAAGAATGTCAGCGGTTCGGGAGAAGAATCCACGCACCAGCAACAATGCTAAACTCAGTAGGTAGTCCTTGGCCATTTTCAAAATGGGGCATAGATATCGTGGGACCCCTGACCGAAGGATCATGAAAAAGAAGATTTTTGATAGTGGCCACGGACTATTTCAGTAAATGGGTATAAGCCAAATCTTTGGCCAGAATCCGCGACTCAGATGTTTTCACATTCATCTTTCAGAACATAATCTGCCGTTTTGGAATCCCGGCGGAAATTGTCTCTGACAATGGTAACCAATTACAAGGTAAAAACATCGATATTCTATTTGATACTTTCAAAATCCGAACAAATAAATAGACACCAATATACCCTCAAAGAAATGGCCAAGCATAGGCTACAAACAAGACCATCGCTCTTATTCTCAAAAAACAATTAGACGAGCACAAAGGACGATGGTGTGAGCAACTACACAATGTCTTATGGGCATATCGAACAACCCGAAGATCAGCTACAGGGGAATCCCCTTTTTTGCTGACCTACGGAGCAGAAGCCGTCATCCCCACGGAAATCATCATGCCAACCACAAAGACAGAAGCATGGGAAAAGAACCTCACAACGGACATGATGCTGGAAAAACTCGACGATCTCAAAGAAAGAAGAGAAGCAGCACTACAAAAGATGGAGAATTACCAAAGAAGATTAGCAAGGGAATACAACAAAAAGGTTAAACTTAGGAATTTCGTAGAAGGATAGTATGTGCTGAGAACCATACCCCAATACCAAAGAGAAAATAAGTGGGGCAAGCTGGCACCAACATGGGGAGGACCTTATGTCATACAAGATATAGCAGGAAACGGATCCTATTACCTGCGAAACCTAAAAGGGGAAGTCCTCCGCCATCCATGGAATGACAAGTATCTCAAGCCATACCATCCTTAAATCACAACGCAGCGTTGAAACTGCGTAAAGAATACCAGAAGAAGAAGACGATGCTTTTCGATATGTTTCTATCTCTGGAAGAGGAATAGCAGGCCTTAATAAATCAATAAAATAAACTTTCTTGCATATCTATGAAAAGCAAATACAAGGGGAATACATCCAGCAGAAGGAAATCTCCAACTATTCTAAGTCAGCGGGTCGACGGAATGAGGGACATGTACATAGTGACACCCCATATCCTAGAACGCTGCATCGACCCCCACCGTCTGGGAATCCTATGATCAAGGATTAGCCAGCGGGGTGACAGGTCTCAAGATGTTCACGATGGTGCACACCTTCGGCATCGCGCTCAAAAATTAGGTCAACGGGTCGACGGAATGAGGGACGTGTACATAGTGACACCCCATATCCTAGAACGTTGCACCACCACCACTGTCTGGGAATCCTCTGGCCAAGGATTAGCCAGCGGGGTATCTGGTCTCAAGGTGTTCACAAAGATACATACCTTCGACATCATACTCAAACATAAGGTCAGCGGGTCGACGGAATGAGGAACGTGTACATAGTAACACCCCATATCCTAGAACGCTTCACCGACCCGCACCATCTAAGAATTCCCTCGCTAAGGGTTAACCAGAAGGGTAACAAATGTCAAGATAATTAACAAAACTAACCAACAAACGATGATCCATTCCAGAAAAGTTGATTACAAGCTCGACAAGACAAGCAAAAGAAAAAACAAATTAAGCAGAAGAAGTTCGATAGACGCAACCAGAACTTTATAATCAACAAGGATCAACTTTCTACAACTAAACAGAAGAATCTACTTGGACAATTCCGTGCCACCAGTAGGGATCTCCCTCTGCAGTGAAGGAACGATCCCACCTGAAGAAGGACCCTAAGAGCCAGATGGGGATGAAGGCTTAGGGTGACGAGGATAGTGCTTTTCAAGACCATGCTCGTTCAGAATGTCATGATATATCTTGGCCAGCACCTTGTTCGTCTCTTCGGTTAGATGGCAGCGAGCTTTGTACGTAATAGCGGTGTTACGCATCTCGGCCTGAGACAACAGGGTAGACTGACGGTTCACTTCCAAAGAGGCCAACTGAGATACTTGTTCATTAGTCGTAGCCAAGCCTTTGAAATACGAGGCCTGACCCTCATGTTGCACCAAGGCAGTATGGGACTTCTCTAACTTAGATTGAGCCTTGTTAAGTTTTTCATTTTCAGCGAGAAGCTGTCCCTGGAGCTCTGAAAAATAAAAACGAAGGGTTAGATCCGCGAAGCACGAAAATCACACCCGGAAAAACAAATATATACCTTCGACTCTAGCAGAAGCTATTTCATACTCGTTAAAAACCGCATCCCGAGCATCGTCAAGAAATTCATATTCGTCGGATATTTTCTTATAATCCTTTTGAATAAGGGAAAGAGCAAATTGACTAGCGTCTAACTCTACCTGCTTCATTGAATCCAAATGACGAAGATGATTGAATTCGTTATTTAGAGTCTCCATTCCTTTATTAAGCCGGTACATATTAACTTCAAGATTTCTCTCAGACTCGGCTTGACGAGCTACGTTGGCCCGAGACGCGGCTAAGGCTTTGCCAAGGGCAGAGGCCTCGGCACGAGCATCATCTCTTTCTTTGACAAGACGCTGAATGTACTCCCGTACATCGGAATCTTGGGAGGAACGAGCCTGACGTAGCTATTATTCCAGGAGATTCATCTTAGCTGACAAAGACGAAGCAACCTCGCGGGCTTCACGAAGGTTATCACGTGTCCACGTCAAAGTACCATCAAAAAGGCGACGGTCCGCGTTATACTTATTTTTCATATCAACTATCTGGGTATGCCTTAGACGCCATACCTTGGCCTTGGCATCCCACCTCTCGGCCTCACTCTTAAGTTGTTCCACTAGTTCGGCAATACGGGTCTTCTGCCACTCTCTCTCATTTCGAAGCCATATCAGCTCAGGGACTCCACCCACTGAATATAGGGCGGGGGCACTCAGACAGAACAGGAATTACTAAAAATAAAAACAACGATAAACATGAACAAGGGACAAACCTGTAAAAGAAGAAGCATTTTTTCGAACGGCCTCCAACTCGCTACGCACCATAGCAAGCTCCAAACGAAGCTTCTCTTCTTCGGTGCCCAGATGCTCCTTCCCCTTAAGACGATCCTTCAGCTCACTTATCTCCTTATCTCTGGCAGAGATAATAGCCTCCGCCATAGCCAGCTCCTCCTTTCTGTGATGAAGCTTACCCTCTAACTTAAGAGACTTGGCCTTAAAAAACTGGTACAAATTATGATTACAGTATTCAGTCCGCATCACCTACGAAGAGCATCAGATCAGAATGCCGCGGAGCATTCACGGAATACAAAACAGTAAAACACGACGTACCTCTAACATACGCTGATGGGGGTAACCATACTGATAACCATCATCTATGGCCATCATATCAACGACGGTGGCTAGAGGGTTAACCACTAAGGTAGCCTCCAGTGACCTCAGATTCCTGTCCCACACCTCCGCGACTCGATCTTCAGCGGATAACTGCATCATCTTTCAGGTATAGGCGTAAGAATATTTCTCCACAGGAACCACGGGTGCAGGGTTAGGAACGAACATTAAATTTTTCTTCTTCGGCCAAGCAAGGACAGCATCATCACCTTCCAACATCAAAGACGGCGAAGGGGAACGAGTTGAAGGTTCCGGGACAAAGGGAACCTTCTCAGAGGTATCAACATGCGCGGAAGTCTGCACCACATCTTTCCCTTTACCAGATGTATCCAGTACGTCCCAATCATCATTTGGGGAAAGCAGAGAGAACTCATCAGCAAGACCCATGGTAGCATTCACATCAAAGGATGGCCCCGCAGATTGGACCCGTTCAAAAGAAAATTTCTGGACCAACAAGGTCCCAACCAATACTACCAGAAGCGAGAGTGCCCTCGGCATCAGCACTAACAGGGGTACTCTGCGTACAACCACCAGCCGCGGTAACATCCACAGTCTTCCCAACAAAGGGGGTACCCTTTATACCACCAACATCAGAATCCTCACGAAGAGGGGGAGGAGTTTCAGTATGTTCCTCTCCATCGGACATATCTTCATCTTCCTCGAAATCATCATTAACAGGACTAGTAACCTCCTCTTGGACCTCTACCTTATCAATAACAAGGGTAGAAGAGCGCTTGGGACCAATCCTCCTTTTCTTTGTCCCCTACAGAGAAATAATAAAATCAGATCGACATTCTTTCCTTGACTCAAAAGATTTCCTTTTGAGTAAAGAAAAAGAAAGGGCAACCAAAGGAATAAAGGATCCGCACCTTCACAGCCGCAGGGGCAGCACCCGAACTCTCCTCGTCAGCATCAACAACATCGAAGTCATAGGTAAAATTCATACCTTCAAAATTCAAATGCCGGGGGCAGAAATTTCCATAACGAATAGGAGGAACCTCACGAGGAACGCTACCAACAGTAGGACGCCAGCCATCGGGACCTGGAATCCAACCCCAATCCCACAGACCAATAATCTCGATAATGGTGGCATGCCACTCATATTCATGATCACGCTTTATCCTCTCACGAGAAGGAAAAAGTTTCTTATTAGCAGACCCTTCAGTACCAGGAACATACTTCAACTTGGCATCGCTAACCTCGCTCAAAAGGCGAATCTCGCCACGGGAGGCAGCAATATTACGAAGGATCACACTCCACGGCTTATGGTTCCTGCTGTTGACATAATCCCCGAAAGAATTGTTGAAATTCTGAGGGGTATACCATTCCCTCTCAGCAGGATCAGGGGTATAACAAGTCATCATCGTCTCTCCCTTGCTGCGAAGATAGCACTCCTTCAGGGCGCGGAGATAATTCCCAGTCAACTGAGATACAGAATGACTATGGGTATTCGTCGAGGAACCCTCGCGACCAGCCAACACGTCGTAGTAAAAAGAATCACCTGACTTGTACAAAGACAACATAAGTCCCGCTTCGAAGGCCCCCATAGTAGTCAACAAATGAAACTCGTCGAACTGGTATCTCGAGATGAGATCATAAGTAATGTCATCATCAGGGGCATAAAAGCGGACATCAAAATCTTGGAGCTCATGCTTCTCCTTAAACATTTCCAGATCAACATGTTTGAAGGTAACTCTTTTCTTCCCAACCGGGACGCTTCGAATAACCAGCGCAGCATCCTCCTCATCAAGAGGGTCCTGCGCAGAGTATTTTGAAGGGCTCGTTTCCAGGACCTTCCTATTTGAAGGCACACTCTTAGGAGGTTCAACCTTCGAAGCACCAACCTTAACAGATTTTCCTCTCGAGGGGATCGCCGGAGGAGGAGGAAGAGGATTCTCCTGTAACACCGACGGAACCGAAGAATGAAGGGGACGAGCATCCAAAGCTTCGTCACGAGGGACACCCTGCGTATTTCTAGGCTCGTCACGCGGACGAGAAAATAGCGGGTAGAAGCATATATAGATCCAGGGGGACCCCTCGGAGTATCTCCCTTCCTCGAAGAATGCCGGTGACCGGAAGAGGACGAAGCCCTCTGAGAACGAAGATCCACGTGTGAAGCCCTAGAACCTCCGGGCGGAGATATATCCGGGTCTCTGCGCGGAGGAGATCTGGGAGGACTAGACGGCGGAGTTTGGTAATGAGCCCGCGGACGATCAGCCATATCTACGGATATACAAACAAATAGTAGATTCCACAGAACCACAAATAAAGATCAAAAAGTTGAAAATTCTAAGGAATATGAAAACCCTAGCTAACTTATAAAACAGGAAGGCGCTCCCCAACCAGAAACTCGTAACCCTTGCAAATGAAGAACATGGGCAAGTATATATACTTTGTATATGTGTTCTTCATCGCAAGGATAACGAGACAGCAGCAGAAAAGGGACAGATAACAGATAAACAAAGACCAAAGGTTAACCTCTTACCTACAACAGCGAAGAACGAGCACATGAGATCAAGTACGGGTCGTATTCAAGACAGAGCAGTTGCAGCAGCAGTTAATGGCGTCCAAACAAAATGGAAGAATTTTCAGGAGGAAAGAAGAATCAACAGAGAATGAAATTTATTTCACATTCTCTTCCCCTTAAATACCCAAGAAATCTGAAATTGTCCCTTCTCCCAAGGGGGGGTTATTGCAAGAAGTTATTACTTAGTGGGAAACGCGCCCTAAAATCATGGGGAAGTTATTGGGCGAGTGGGGAATATGTGACGGTTTTCCTCTCACTTCAACTGACGACTTAAGTCAGAAGAAAAGGGGCAAATTGTAAGTACATAATTCCGCCACTCGCCACGTGTCCTCGGATGAACACGTGGAGAGCATATGACGAAGGGCATCAAAAGACGATGCCACATCGATACAGCCAAGAAACGTGTACCAGCAGGAAGGGGGCCTCATCTAGCAGATCCAATGGATACAAATGAAGGAGCACGGGAACAAAGCACCACTGCGTTGGACCCAATACACCCTCGGATCTGCTTTATCCCATCTCGAGAGAAATCTCAGATCTACGGTCAGGGCCCAACCGACTGACACGGACAAGACAGGGGCAGGATACCGTGGTCTGACGCGTGCAGAAAGATCTAACCACCCGCATTAAACACCTGGGGCAGCACACGCGTCAGCCCACCAGCATAAGAAGCGAGCATACCTCTTCGGCAACAACGAAGAAACGAAGGGAGAGCCTCATAATAACCGAAGACTATGCGTGTTGGCACAAAACACAAGAGGATAAGATTACAACGGCTCTATTGGTGGACCCCACGTGGAATCCCTATAAATACCCCTCCTCACTAAGAGAGAGGGGCAAGTCGAGAAGAAGGAGAAAAGAGGAGAGAGAATTAGGAAGAGTAAGTAATGCCCAAAATCCCGCTGCCTCAGTGAGAACCCCTAAAGTCATTTGACTAAGTTTGTAATCAATCAATACATAATGAAACCTTTCTTTTACCCCGTGGATGTAGGCCTTAGTGCTGAACCACGTAATTATTTGTCTCCTTTACATCACGCACTTTATATTACGCACGTTACATTACGCACTTTATATTACGCACGTTATATTACGCACTTTATATTATGTTCTTTACATTATGCAACCTACCTTATACTCTTTACATTCCGCACTTTACGTTCGTTCCGAGGTTGCTTACCATTTTCTATGCACTCTGTGTTAAATACTCGATAAGACAAGGACGAGTCGGAATACTCAGAGTCGATGAATCGGTGTACACACTATTTTTCTATGTACGTCATATCCAACCCGTAAACTTCGGTGTGTGCGAACATTGTTTGGGGACACGTAGATACCTGCGTAATTTACGTGTTCACAATAGTATCTACACCCCATCTAAAATTTGTTATATCCCACTGATTACACCCCCGTCCAATCCATTACTGTACATGTCAGACATTCACCCCGAACAAAAGGGTGTGCAGAATCGGATCCGCGGTTTGGATCCCAAATGCTCACCACTTGTCAGCCTAGTCCAACGAGAAGAGCCCATGAGCCTTTACCTGAGTCTAAAGCATATGGAACCAGAGAACCCAATATATACACAAAAAGTAGGTATCAACATAGTCCCATCGCAATTGGGCCACGTGTTTTAGCCTTTCTCCAAATTGCCACGATTTGTACAACTTTCCTGCCATGTTAAACTATCTAGGACCCTAGTTAGTAAGTTCGCGAATCATTCGCGAATTTTTCCGTATCACGAATTTTACCGTTTTATTCGCATACGTTTGCAACTCCGAACCCAAGTCGCGTACTATGTGGCATTCCCGGATTATTCGCGAATCGTTCACGAATTTTACGTATCCCGAATGATACGCCCGCTTAATTCACCATAAATTCTTTAGTTTTTATGTTTTTAAAAGCCCCATTTTTTGGGGTTTACTGCCTCCTGGGCATACACGACCCAATATTAGACGTTGTTGTAATTTTTATGAAATAAAAATGACTGAAAAAATTTGAAGGTGAAGGTGAGAGAGATCTCAAACTCACAAACCAAGCATCTAAACCACTATACCACGTCCTCTTGGATGACTAATGTTGTATATATTATTAATATCATCATATTAATTTTATTTTTTCTTTAAATAACTCACACATATGCATAAAAATTGTCTATGACCTTATAAATATAAATTATTTAGTATATATAGATACCGAATTTTCAGAGCCGAACTCACATTTATAAATCGAATTATACACGTACGAATGCCGTTCCGAATTACTGACGAATCACGTTCCGTTGACCGAATCTTGGACCGAATCTGAATTTTACAAAATCGTATAATACTCGTACGTTTTCCGTTCCGTACGTTTTCTGAATTCCGAATTGCTAACTAGGTCTAGGACTCGCGCCCTTTGCCATCCTTCGATTGAGGTAATTAACGGCTACTTATAAAGAAAATATTTCCAATTTTACCATGTAAAATTTCTCTCCAACAACTGCTGGATAAAGAAAATTTGGGATTAGTTAACAATAAAAATAGGAAACATTATCTATTTTTATTGGAAGAGAGTATCTATTTTTGGAAACTCCATCCAAACACAAATATGCAAGAGAGTATCTATTTATGGAAACTCCATCCAAATACACATCATAATTGGGGTTTGGAATGCGGAGACCACCATCAAGGCGACTCATACAATTCTACAAAAGCTCCCTCAAGCTCAGATGCACCATATTAATAGAAAATACAACTCTGCAGCAGACCACATAGCAAGGAAGCTCGTGCAAAGAATATGAGGAATTTCTCAAACCAAATACAAATAAGGATTTCACAATCTAGTGTGACGTCCAATATTTTTGAAAAAAAAGATATTGTAAACCTTATGTACACAATTGCTTAATTAATATATTACTTTTTTCATCAAAAAAAAATTGGGGTTTGGGTTTTGAAAATCCGGTAAAGGTCTTATTTTTGGGTCACATTAATAAATTTTGATTTCTTTCTATTTCCACCTAACACACATATCCAAACGCCATTGAAAATGTTATAACTTATACTTAAGTTTGTGTGGGTTATAACGACAAAATATGTTTAAATTTTTTCTCACCAACCATGATACATACCACAAACACCGTTGGAGACGCTCTAGTTAGTTTCAAAGGCACTACCCTTATACTCACCGACTTAGTTTTCTTATTTGATGTTATACACAATCATATCGTTTTTGACGGGTACACACTCCTGGCTTTATGTAGATGCCATTTTCAAGAAGGTTTCGTTTTTTTAAATATGATGATCGTTTTTTAGAGCGGGCACCTCTAAAATATATCTAATGTCAGGATAAGACACGACCCAAAGCCTGTGGTAGAAGGCGGGCATATTTATTGTGTTTATCTGTTAAAGAGGAGGGTATATATGTCGCCATAACTATCTCTCTTGATATCCACATTTGTTTAGATGTCTGTTTGAATGGTAAAATTTCTTCTACCCCAAACACGAATTTGATGATGATTTTGTCGAAGATTGATCCGCTACTTTAATCTCTAATTGAACAAAGTAGGGGAGGTACCTGCAAAAAACTCTCCGATGCTAAAGTTAGACAAAGTTTTATACATGAGATTTTGTGTGGAAGATTGTTACCATTTGGGTTGTAAAACCGTCCATTTATATGTTACAAATTTTCGTTTTAGATGCAGGCATGAATTGTAATAATTGGCCATGCATGCCTGCTGTAATAGCTGGCCCTTGCATGCTTCCTGTAGTAACTGGCCCTGCATGCCTCCCTTCCATAACTGGCATTGACTGGTCCTGCATGCTTTTAGAATCTTCCTCATGGGTTTATGGAATTAACCAAAAATGATGCAATGGGTTGCCCAAACAAATGAGTACAAATCCCAAGCCCAAGAAGAAATTTTGCATAAGCCCACAGTGGGGCTGAGAAATCCGCAAGGCTAATTAGCATGGGACTGAAAAATCCAGGGCTATGGAATTAAGTTGTGTCGCGCTGCATTAAATTGCGTCGCGTCATACTGAATCAGGACTACGAAATTAAATCAGTACTGCAAGTATCAAGGTAACAATCGGGCGGACTTGGCGTTGGCATCAAGTTGCCTAAGAAGATTATGACGCAATGCTGACAACAAGATGACGATGCTGATGACGGCATGCTTACGCATGTAACGGCGTTATATTTCCGTCAGGATATAACGGAATATGCTCGAAGTTAGCGGAATATCTTAATGGCGTCATAACTTAACGGAATATTCTGGCTGACGTGGCACATTGGTATTGACGTGGAAGCCAATGGTTGGTCGATTTCTGCTGACGTGCCATCGGGGTGCTGACATGACAAGAAGTGGTTGGGAGTTTCTGCTGATATGGCACTTGGGTGCTGACATGGCAGTTGCCGGTTGACTTAGAATTGGTGATGCGGTACGTGCTGACGTGGCACCCGTGCTAACATGGTAGTTTCCCATTGGCTAGGCATTGGTGACGTGGAGCGCTTACGTGGAACTTTTTAGCCCAACTTGGAGTTCTTGCTCATGGGCTTGTGAGTTGAGTGTTTTCTAGTGAGGCCTAACTTAGTTTGTTGCACATGGAGTCTTTGCAAGGCCTAGTTAGCTATACTTAGCTAATCAAGGGAAACACCTTAGGCCCAATGGACCCTTCTTAGCTAATAGGAGGAGCCTTGTAGGCCCAAGTTTTCCCACTTTTTGTGTAGAATATTAAGGGTACAAACATTGCCCCCTCTTAATCCATAACCTGTTATGGGTTAAGAAGTTCGGGTTCCCCTCTGAATTTGCATTTTCTTAGAGTGTTACATAACTCGCCCCCGAGCGTGTTGTTCAGAGGGTTATGCAACTCGCCCCCAGGGATGTAATGATTGCGCTGGAGTGTTATATATCTCGCCACCAAATGGTTGAGGTGACATATAACTCTCCCCCAGTATGTTTTGTGTCATGCTTATCAATGCTCGCGCAAGGTGCACTTCCCGGCTGCATTTTTCTCGCATGGAATGAAAAGTTGAGTTTTTCTGCTATCTTGAATTCGCGCAGGGGGCCAATCCTGCTATTCAAGATGCGCGCAGAGTTGAGATGTGTACATTTTCACATGCCTGGACTGGTAAAAATGTTCGCCACATTTGTTGTTGTCCCATACGATGGGGATAAAATTGGGATAGGGTAAAAATGATCAAACTGTGCACTCACCCTATCTGCGAGGGGTTAGAGACGTTGCTGACAGTAGACTTGAACTGTACTATTTTTCTATTTATGATTGACTGCGGATTTGATCATCCACAGCAACTTATAATTAAACACGAACAATTTTTATAAGGTGTGGAATACCAAAATAATGTTGGATTAAATTTCTGAATGGAAATAACAAGATAAATACCTACTGCTTCGAAAACAGCTTCCTCGTTAAAACCTTTGCGTGGAAAACCCAGTGGGATAAAACCATCATAAAGGAAAAAGATTGCAGCACATAAGGATTTTTGGAATACTCCTAATGATAAAACTTCTTCAAGTGGAATGAATTCCACGGCTTCCACGGCTCACCATCTTGAGTACCGTCGAGGTTCCTTAGGTAGTAAGAGCCACGAAATGATGGCATGTCCACTATGTATGGACCTTCCCAGTTTGCTCCAAGTTTCCCACAGTTTGGTTCCATTGTGGCTGCTTGGGTTTTCTTCAAGTCATATTCCCCTGGTTTGAATGACTGTTCTCTGACCTTGCGATCATATCTCAGCTTGATTGCCTGCTGGTATCGAACTGTTCTTCCAGCAACTCTTTATCCAAAGCCAGTATGATGTCGTTTTTCCCTGATTTTACAGCATGAGTTTTGGTAGTCTTGAGATGTACATCGGTGGGTATGACTGCTTCTATCCCATAAGCCAGTGTAAATGGTGAGAATCCAGTGGATCTTTTTGGGGTTGTCCGATAGGACCATAAGACTCCAAGGAATTCTTCTGTCCATTTTCCTTTCACCTTCTACAGTTGTTTCTTGTGATTGTCCATAATAACGCGGTTGGTTGCTTCTGCCTGCCCGTTGCTCAGAGCATAGTAAGGAGATGAGAAATTGTGGCGAATATTCAGGTTCTTGCAAAAGTCTTTGATCACCCCAGAATCGAACTGCTTCCCATTGTATGATATTATTGTGTTTGGGATTCCAAATCTGCAGAAAATATTCTCCCATATGAGCCTTTTCACATCATGTCTAGTAACGTGTACCAATGCCACTGCTTCGACCTATTTGGTGAAATAGTCATTATCGACAAGTACGAATTTAACACCTCCAGGAGCTTTGGGAAGCGGTCCGACGATGTCTAATACCCACATAGAGAATGACCAGGGACTAAAAAATGGATGCAGTTCGTTGGCGGGCCTTTTAGGAACTTGAGCGTGCTCTTGGCATGGCCCGCATTTCTGCGCGTATTCTTTAGCATCTTTCTGCATGTATGGCCAGAAGTATCCCTGGGCAAGTATCATGTGCGCAATACTTCTCCCTCCAGAATGGTTGCCACATATTCCTTCATGAGCCTCTGCCAATATCTGTTACTCTTCCTATGCTGACACGCACCGCAAAAATGGATTCAAAGCTACATGTTTGCGGTACAGCTGTCCCTCGATCATTGAATACCTCCAAGCATTCTTCTTTGAAGCGAAATGCTCATCTTCTGGGAGCTCACTGGTTTTAAAATACTGAACATAAGGTTGACGCCAGTCTGAAGTGTTTTCAGCAGGACTGCTTGAATCATCTATCACTGGAAAAGCGGGGGTCTAACAACCACACCCAATATTTCAATTACCAATCTATATGGACAAACTCCGAGTTACTTTACTAGAGAATCAACTAGACAGTCAGACTCAATCTAGATAAAAAATACTTAAGGAGTTATTATGTCAATCTCTCAATTTGATCTATACTCAAGAAAATCGAATCTGCGAGTTTTTATCAAAGAGAGATAACTTGGATGGTACCAAAGACCAATTTCCAAGTGTCAATCAATTTAAATCAACAACCAAAGAGGTCGGATATTCTAATTAATTTAACAACGCACAACCTGTATTATTTCAATTATATAAAAAAATATGATGCGGAAAAGAAATAACGAAGACACTAGAATTTTGTTAAACAGGAAACCGCAAATGCAGAAAAATCCCGGGACCTAGTCCAGATTAAACATACATTGTATTAAGCCGCTACAGACACTAGCCTACTCCAAGATAACTTCGGTCTGGACTGTAGTTGAACCCCAACCAATCTCACACTGATCCAAGGTACAGTTATGCTCTTACGTATCTGATCCCAGCAGGATACTACGTACTTGATTCCGTTAGTTGATATCACCCACAACCAAGAGTTGCTACGACCCAAAGTCGAAGACTTTAATAAAAAAATATATATCACACATAAAAGTCTACAAGGATAGATAAATTTGTCTCCCACGAATAAACCTATGAGTTTTGTTCCGTATTTTGATAAATCAAGGTGAACAGGAACCAATTGATAAAACCAGACTTATATTCCCGAAGAACAGCTCAGCTTTATCAATCACCTCACATTAAACTTAATCGACGCAACGAAGAAGATTATTGAGGAATCACAAATGATGATACGAAGTGTTTGTGACTACTTTTATATCTTGCCTATCGAAGATAGAAATCTCAAGCCAATTATTCCAATTATACTCGTACGTAGAAAAAGCAAGATCAGATCACACAAGTACGATAAAAGTAGTATCAATCTAGCTTCACAATCCAAATGAAGTCTTAAAGTCGTTAACCTGGTTTTAGAAGAATAAAACCAAAGGTTAAAGGAGAATCGACTCTAGATTAGAACAACTAGTGTCAAACAGAATGTGTCGGGATTAGGTTTCCCAGTTGCTAGAGTTCTCCCTTATATAGTCTTCAAATCTTGGTTTGCAATTAATGTTAGCTTGGTAACAAAGCATTCAATATTCACCGTTATATGAAAACCTGATTAGATTCAAGCTAATATTTATCAACCGTTATATCGAAAACATAGCTTGTTATACACACATGTACTTGACGTTTTTAGGCTTGTGTAACCGTACCTAAACTTGTACATTAGTTTGTTCAATAATAGTCCAAATGACTCAAATGAACTAGTTAGAGAGTTGTTCAATTGATTAGATCTTTATGTACTACACAAGATATAATTGAAGCAAAAATGATGTGATTCACTCGAATCGATTCATGAACTATAAAGCCACGGTTTGTAATAGCATTCCTTAGGTTATTAAGATAACTTCACAAAAACGTTTTTAGATATAACCTACTCAAGTTCACAGATTGGGTTCGCGGACTTAAGTTCCCGGACGGAGTTCACAAACTCCAGCAGAAATCCTCGGGTTCGAGAACTTCGTCATAAATTCTCGCGTTCGAACATTATTTCCTAGACTGAGTTTGTATCATGAGTTCACGAACTGAGCTCACGCACTACTCCGGTTTCACTTGATCAAGAAAGTTCGTAAACTTCGGTTTAGGCAATAAGGAATTATACATATATGTGTTACCACAACAATGATTATATCCTCCAATGGTTATATTGTCTAAACTCTGATTCTAATCATTGAAACATTCTCAGAGGGCGTTATATAGTTGTTATTCACAAACTATTTTTCGTCAGAGTGATTTCCAAAATGATTGAAACATAACATGACTTTCGTTACTAGGTAAATATGAACTTGGTTAAAGCGAAAAATTTACCAACACATATTTCCAGAAATAGATAAGCGAGATATACTCAGCTCGAAATATCCACATGTGTATAATCTAAGTCTATATAGCAAAATGACTTTTGTCTCAAGATAGAAGATAGAGTAAATAAATTTTGAGTGATAGATAAGTTCAAGTCTCCACATACCTTTTAGTCGATGAAGATCCACTGGTTCCTTGAGTAGTCTGTATGATGATCACCATGGAGTTCTTGAGCTCAAATACACTTTCTATCCTAGTCTGAGACCTTATCTATAGTAGACTAGAAATCAAAGTCTTTATAGTTTTGATCACTAATATTGACAAACATGCTTGAGATAGAAACACATGCGAGTTCGACCGATCAATGCTCTAACAATCCATATTACTGTCAACGTTCTCGGTATCTCCATGTGCTGATGTAGTTTCCCTCTCGACCCCACTAGCGTGTTCGAGAGCCAGCATAAATTAGTTGTCGGAGATTCTAGGTAACTCTTGGAAATCCACTACAACAAAACGGGTGGCATCAGTATCGACTACGGAAGAAAGATATGCTAAAGCATCTGCGTGCCTGTTTTCCAGCCGTGGCACTGCCCAATAGATAACTGGTCGAACTCATTTGCCATCTCTTTCATACGATCCAAATATAAGGCCGTTATTTCTTCCTTGGCTCTGTAGGTCCCCAGAAACTGGTTAACTACTAGCATGGAATAAGTTACCAACTTCACGTTCTTCGCATCCAACTGTTTGACAGCCTTTAAACCGATAATTGCTGATTCATGAATGCTTCATTGTTTGATGATTGAAATCCCAGCCTGGTCGCTTTCTCGATCCTCAAACCTTTGGGAGTAAAGATGAAGCATCCAACTCCATCTCCACCAACATTTGATGACCCATTAGTAAATACGGTCCATAATGGTTCTGGTGTATCGATCTCCATTGCGGACTCACCCCAGTCTGATCAGTGACTGACTTTATTGGTTTGAACAACTCCTTTTCTTCTCCAGCAACCATTTCTATATAGTCCACAGGAAAATCTGCTTGCAGTGCAGCCAGGGCGTGTCCAAAGCAGTAAACTCCTCTATCAGTCACGAACGCAGTATGCTCTTGATCGTCCTCGAACAAAGGTGTTTGGTTATACCCAGAAAAACCATCCATGAATGACAGTCTCCCATACCCTGAGGTTTCATCAACCAAATCTCTTATCTGTGGCAGCAGGTATGGATCACTCAGACCTGCTTTATTCAAATCAGTAAAATAGATACAAACACGAATTTTACCATTCTTCTTTGGAACGGGTACAACATTTGACAGCCAACAAGGATATTGCATTGGTCGAATAAATCCTACTTTCAACATCTTTTCGACTTCTACAGTAACTCCATCGTTTTTGCTTTGCGCCATATTTCTGATTTTCTGATGAACTGGATGGAACTTCTCATCGATATTTAGTATGTGACATGCTACATTCAGATCTATCCCAGGCATCTCAGCAAAACTCCATGCGAAAACGTCGGCGTTTTCCCTTAGCAATATAATCAAACCATCACGTTCATGTACATGAAGATCTGCCCCTACAAACGTTGTTTTGTGCTCCTCATCTCCAATATGGACCTCGATCAGTTTCTCAACTGTTGGGGGTTCAGCTGCGTCCTCTCCCATATATGATTATGGGGGGAGAGAATTCTGTAATTGCTATTTCTGCTCAACTCGCATGATTTGGTTCTCGCTAACTTCTGAATTCTTGTACTCGTCCATAGCACTCTCATGACACTTATGGTGGCCGCCTCTAACTTTTACGACTCCTTCAAGGGTAATAAACTTCAAGCATTGATAATATGAGGATGTGACTTCATTGATAATATGAGGATGTGACCGTACCGATATCATGAAGCCAGTCTCGTCCTACGATAGCATTGTAGGGCGATCGGCAATCCAGCAACAAGAAACTGCCCAAAACGGACTTGTCAACCACTGTTATAGGAATCTTAACTTTTCCAATCGCCTTTGTAATTACGCCGCTAAAACCGATAATTGGATTTTCATCCTCCTCGATCAAGTCTTGTAGGAGATTCATAGAGGAATAAGCTACTGAAAACATCACGCTCACTGAGATTCTTGTATCCACTAGGATCCGGTGTACACGAAACATACCAATCCAAGCAGTTATAACGATAGGATCATTGTGTGGAGCATACACACCTATCATGTCTGCTTCAGAGAACTCGATCTTGGTGCACCCAAGCTCCCGAGTTTCTGCTCCATTTCCGCTGACAAAATCAATATGATTCATCAAGTACCATTCTTTTAACTTCCTGAGATTTCTCCTGGTCTCATCTTTCGATGCCCGCCTGGTCATTGAATGGATCCTGGAGTGACTGACATTAATCACACGTGCGTTAATCACATGGGCTTTTCCAAACTGTCCAGGACCTTTCCCAAAATCCTTTTTCACGTGCTCTTGTAGCTTTCCAGCATCGATCATTCGCTGGACCTCGATCTGTAAAGAGAGGCGATTCTCGATCTTGTGACCATGGTATTTATGGAACTTACAGTATTTGATCCTATCACGTGTCTCTGCTGGAAAAGGACGAGGGGGATCAAATCCTTGCTGATTTTCTCATACAACTCAACAAGCTGTATGTTCAACGGTGTTAGCTTCATATCATGATATTTCTGCTATCCAGTTTCCATTCGTTCACCTTGGTTCTTCTCTCGTACTTCACCTCGATCATTGTACTATCCGTTCGAATGGTTCTTCGACTTGTCTTTCCTCCCATCAATTGGATGATTGGATGATCTTTTAACATATATCGTCTCTTAAGATTTGGAATCATCCTCCACTCGAGCATATTCTTCCAATCAATCATACAGTCCTTCCATAGTCTTTGGTGGTATCTTAACCAAGGAACCGTACACACCTCTTTGATCGTACCGGTACGCCTGCTTGTAAGCTTCGATGACTATCTAATCGTTGGAACCATCTACATCTGCTAACTCTTGCTTGAAGCATTGAGTAAACTGCTTAATGATTTCCTCCTTCCGAATTCCTAGAAGGAATAAATCATGGCATCCCTTCCGATCCCCTATCTTGTACTTGTAGTGGGAGAATAATTCTCCAACCAATTCATGGTAAGTACCGATGGATTGTGTCGGGAATTTATTGAACCATTTTATTCCTCCTCCATCCAGTGACTGTGGAAACATTTGTACATCAACTCATCACTGTGCTGCCACAGAGTCATGGCAGTTTCATAGTGTAGAACATGCTGATTAGGATCACCTACTTTCTCGTCGAACTCTGGCAATTTCGGAACTTAAAATTCATTGGCAGTCAGAATTCTATGATATTCAGCTTGAAATGGGCTCCTACAGATCGATGCAACCGGTCTATCTTTTCTTCTCTAGAGTGAATTTACGATATTACTTTCTTGATCATCTTGCAAAGGCGAGCTTCTGTTATTGCGTCCACATCGCCATCCGAGGAACTGTCTTCCTTCTCATAATCTTGGTCCTCTAGAATATGAGATTTAGATCTCATTCTTTTCCTCTAGGGTACATTCGGATCTTTTCCAGCTCCGCCTTGCTTCGAACGAGCATTGTAATCATGCGAAAATTTTATATTATCGTGGCAATCTCGAACCTCATCCTCATCATTCCTGAGGCATTTTGAACCGGTGGTAGTTCTGGCCACACTCTACTGAGTTGCATCTGGCTGGGTCCCTGCTCAGCGGGGTAGTACACGCCTTCGTTTAGGAATATCTCCAGTGACCAAAAGATTTCTCTCTGGCCGATCAAGATCGATCACTTATCTGTTTCGATCTGCAGCTTGTGGGCTAATTCGAATTCCAAGCCGCAACCATACAGAAAAACCTTTCTATTTGTTCAGATTACCAGTCATATGTCGAGACTGGTTCTCACGTTCCAATCTCAGGAGAGCGTTCTCCTTCTCCAACTCGTTCAGCCGATTGCGCAATAATTATTCCTCTGTACTAGGAGTCGTTATGCATCCATCTCGCATGTCATGTCCATCGTCTTTCCTCCTAGACGGGATGCCGAACAGATGCCCTCTGTTTCCTCGAACTTGGGTTTTCCCATCAACATCCATTCCTTCGTTATCGATCACTAGTTATTTTTCCCTTCTCCGATTTAGATCCGGAATTCTGTCACGGAAACGATCTCGATCTCGTCATCGATCCAGGGATCTATTATGAGCATGATCTCGATCTCGATCACAATCTTGGGCTATGTCATGAGCACGATTTTGACCCTGCCGGTTTCCAGTGGGTATTGTTAGAGATGACTGAACATCAATTTCTTGCCTTTCAGTTTCGCCTCTCCTGTGCTGTTGAGAATCGCTGTCAGAATTGGCCCTTCGTGCAGTCTGTCTGATTACTGCCATAACTCGATTTGGTAAAACATGATTATCTTTTCTCTAAACCTTGGTCGGCGCCACTGTTTGAATGGTAAAATTTCTTATACCCCAAACACGAATTTGATGATGATTTTGTCGAAGATTGATCCGCTACTTTAATCTCTAATTGAACAGAGTAGGGGGGTACCTGCAAAAAAACCTCTGATGCTAAAGTTAAATAGAGGTTTTTACAGGATATTTGGTGTGGAAGATTTCTTATCATTTGGGTTGTAAAACCGTCCTTTTATATGTTACAAATTTACGTTTTAGATGCATGCATGAATTGTAATAATTGGCATGCATACCTGCTGTAATAGCTGGCCCTTGCATGCCTCCTGTAGTAACTGGCCCTACATGCCTCCCTACCATAACTGGCATTGACTGGTCTTGCATGCTTCTAGAATCTTCCTCAAGGGTTTATGGAATTAACCAAAAATGACGCAATGGGTTGCCCAAACATACGTGTATAAATCCCAAGCCCAAGAAGAAATTTTGCATAAGCCCACAGTGGGGATGAGAAATTCGCAAGGCTAATTAGCATGGGGATGAAAAATCCAGGGCTATGGAATTAAGTTGTGTCGCGCTGCATTGGATCAGGGCTACGGTATAAAATTGTGTCGCATCATACCAAATCGGGACTAGGGAATTAAATTGTGCCGCGAAGTACTGAAGCAGAACGACCTTGCCGGCCGGACTAGGCAGCCGAGGTTTGCTGCCGGCACTGTCGCCGTCAACGTTGCCTGAGAAGATGATGACGCAATGCTGACGATGATGTCATGCTTACGCATGTAACAACGTTATATATCTGTCAGGATATAACAGAATATGCTCGAAGTTAACGGAATATCCTAACGGCGTCATAACTTAACGAAATATTCTGACTGACGTGGCACATTGGTGATGACGTGGCAGTCAATAGTTGGTCAGTTTCTGCTGATGTGGCATCGGGGTGCTGACGTGGCAAGCTGACGTAGCACTAGGGTGCTGACATGACAAGCAGTGGTTGGGCATTTCAGCTGATATGGCACTTGGGTGATAACGTGGCAATATGCTGATGTGGCATTCGTCGGTTGTCTTAGAATCGGTGACATGGCACCCGTGCTGACGTGGTAGTTTCCCATTGGCTAGGCATTGGTGACGTGGGGCGCTTATGTGGAACTTTTTAACCTAACTTGGAGTTCTTTCTCATGGGCGTGTGAGTTGAGTGTTTTCTAGTGAGGCCTAACTTAGTTTGTTGCACATGGGCTTGCACATGGAGTCTTTGCAAGGCCTAGTTAGCTATACTTGGATACTCAAGGGAAACCCCTTAGGCCCAATGAACCCTTCTTAGCTAATAGGAGGAGCTCTGTAGGCCTAAGTTTGCCCATTTTTGTGTGTAGAATATTAAGGTAGGGGTGTGCAACGGACGGACGGTTTCAGATTAGGGGTCACTTGCAACCATACCGTTAAAGTTGCGGATTTGGAAAATTGAACCGTGACCGGCCCAATCACTCGCGGATTTCACATCCGCGGATCAACGGGTAATACAGACCGGATGCGGTTTAACCGCGGATTTAGTCATAAGAAAGAAAAAAAGAAAACAAACAAAACTGGTGAGGGAATTTTTGGACATGCTATTCTAGGCATTTCATCAAACAACTTGCATGCATAATAATGAAAAACAAAGTAACTGATTTGGAGTAGAAGTATTCAGGGACTAATAAGCCAAAAGGAGAATTCCATAATGTAGATATGAACACCATTCAAAAAAGTCAAAAGATATTTGGACTGAAACTAACATGAAATTGAGCGAAGGGGAACTTCAGTTCATTTTATTTCAAAGCAAACTCCGTTAGGTTAAATAGCAGAATACATGGCACCGGCTGGAGGCTCATAAGCTTTGTTTTGCCGGGCTTTATTTAACTGGGCTTTATCTTTTTTTGTTATAACCTACGGTGCGGGTGAATCCGCGGATTTACAAAACCAACCGCAACCAAACTGCTAAACCTTGCGGATTTGAAAACTCACCCGTGTCCGGTCCATAGACTCTTGCGAATTGGTTTTCACCTGAAATTTTACGGACGGTTGCGGATGAAATCCGCGGTTCCGTATTTTATGCACACCCCTAATTAAGGGTACAAACAATGTCAAAGGTTTTTCGAACATTGTTAAGGTGATGGCATCATCGTACGCACATTTTTGTTCACTTGCGTGAGGAAAATCCATTGTTGGACATGTCAACTCTTGTAGGTTTTCCTATAATAGGTTTCGAGCCTTCCCCAAATTCCGACGGAAAGAATTGACGATAGAAACGACAAATTAATAGCTTATTTATATTTGTAAGTTTTTTTATTTTGTGCAAATTTAATGGCTTTATTTAATTTTGAAGCTTTTATGAAGTGATTTTATTTTTTAATATTGGATAAAGAGTATTACATTAACTAGTTGGAAGCCTAACAAGTTAAGCTCCAACAACATACTACTACATTAATTGAACAGGTTGTTGTGTTAACCTACCAGCGAGCCTCATGGGTAATCTAGCCAAGGGAGCCGAAGCGGAAGGGAGGCTGAGATTGTGTTATAAGGGGGGCAAAATAATTCTACCTTCCATGTTAATTTCTGCAATATTACGCCATTGGGGGCTCGAACCTGGGACCTCCTGGAACGCATGAAACTTTGGGGAACGAGGATGACTAGCTGAGCTAAGTTTATTCATAACTAAGAAGCCTCTTTTAATTTGGGGACCCCAAGAAACAAATAGGGGCCTCACCAAATTTATACACACCCAAAATATCATAGGGGGAGTCCAAAAAGTTGTAAAAATATTATTTTCCCTTTCTACTTAAAAACCTATTAACCCTAAACATAAAGCCCCCAATTCATTTTCACTAAACCAAAATCAGAAGAGTCTCATCCTCCTCCCCTCCCTCCCTCTCACGAACAACTTCTCACCATCGCAATTAACTAACCAATTTTTTTTCTTCGTTGATTCATCGTCGATTCGAAAAACTTTAATCGACGATTAACTTCTTCTACAAACATGGCTCGAACGAAAGAGTACCAATGAAAGGTTGATAACCCTAAAATCGTAGAGAAACTCAAATTCAAGGTTAATCCGAAAAGCAAGCACAAATCAAGCCGGGAAGAATTAGAGGAAGAAATGACGCCGATTAGAAAGTAAGTGAACTAAAACCCACTTTCGTTTTGATTTCTTCTTGTGTTTTGATTGTGAAATTGAGTTTTGGAACCGAAGAATTTTTGTTACAGTGAATGATTCGGTATCACGTAATTCTTAAATCCTAACGATTCTTCATCTGCATGTAGAAACTATGAAAAATTGTTAGGGTATTTGATGTACAAGATAGCGACTCTTCTTCTAGTATTTCGATTTTTTGACCTAGATTTGAGTCGTTACCACTGTAATAGAATAAATTGACGACCCTAATAGAACGACCCTGTTTTAGTAAGTAACGACTCCTGTAGGATCAGAATATTGTCACAACAATATTCTTTCGAAATAAACAACAATGATATTCTGCGACACATCTCAAAGTGACGTAAGGAATGACATATCAGATGAAAACGACAGAAACATGAGAAAAGCGTGACATTTCCGCGATGAATCAATAAAACCTGCGAAAGATTAAGGCGGTGCAAACTGCGATGTATCGCAAGAACTTAGATCCGAAACTAAAGGGGATCTTAGTCAGAAATGAGTTTTGTAATCCACTATGTAAATGCCTATATAAAGGAAATGAATAGTTCCTGAGAGAGATGAATTTTTGAGTGCTAAGAAAGTTTTTAGGAGAGAGAAAATCTTATTAAGTGAATTGTATTCTTGATTACTGTAATTCTTTTAAGATCATATCAATAAAAAAGGTTCTTAATCTTCAAATTGTGTCATAAATTCTTGAGTTGGGTGTAGTGTGGGAATTCCTGCAACTACATTTTGGCGCCCAGAAATAGGGATGAATAGTTGAAAATCATATCAAAAGTTAGGTAAAAGAAATAAATTATTCAAGAATTAGAAGAATATCAAGAAAATTGGTGGAAGAAAAGATGGTTGAAATCAAAGATAATCAAAAGAAATTGGAGTGTGATGTAATAACAAAGATGATGATAGATAAGTTCCATGAAAATATTAGAGGAAGGATACACAAGCGAGATTTTGAAGGAAAGAAAATCATGTCGGAAGATGAGGCATCACCGCTAAAAGATTGGGAAAAACAAAAGATCACATTCACGGCAGCAGAAATTCCGAAAGAAAATTTAAGTCATACATCTCCATTGGTGATCACAGTGTCTGTTGTACCAACAAGAAAATAGAAATCAATAAGATCTACAGAAGAGTGGGCTATAAATAGGACTTTGGTGGACGCAGGAAGTTCTGTGGATATAATGTTTTACCACACATTCAAGAAAATGGGATACAAAGATGAAGAAATGCTTAGTCCAACATAACATATTCATGGATTTGGAAAATATCTAACAAAACCTAAAGGTGAAATTGTAGTGCGAATTCCGATGGGGGAAATAGAGATGCAGATAACTTTGTGCATGGTGGACATGAAATCACCATATAATATGCTGTTGGGAAGACCATGGATACATGCAATCAAGGCTGTATCATCAACTCAACATCAGTGCATAAAGTTTTCTATGCCTAACGGAATTGGCGAGATTAGAGGAGATGCAGATTATGCAGCGTTGTGTTTCCAGAATGAAGTAACGAATTGTGAAAATCAAATTCAGTTGCGAAAATAGCGCAGAAAAATGAGGAGAGAAGAAAGGAAATAAGAAGAATTCAAGATTTACATGATAAGATCAGAAGAAGGAAAAGGAATATTTAACGATGTATCGCAAGAAAGTGATGAACCAGCGGAGATCATAAAAACACCAACACCAATGGGAGAACATGAAGCCAGTTATATTGCAGCAGAACCAACAAAAGAACTAAATATTGGAAGTCAATAAGACCCAAAAATGCTGAAAATTAGAACTAAGATGGATGTGGAGGATGAAGAGCAAACTGTAAACCTTATGCGAGAATACAGAGACATTTTTGCGTGCAATATGGATGAGATGCCTGGAATAGATCCATCTGTTGCGTGCCATAGATTGGAGATTAACAAAAATGTGAGACAATTCAAACAAAGAATAAGAAAGATTGCGACCACTTATCATGCCAAGATAGAAGAAGAATTGCAGAAGATGCTTGACGCAGGAATTATAAGGCAAGCAAAATATCCAGAATGGATCGCCAATATGGTAGTAGTTCCCAAGAAAAATAAGGGGATAAGAATTTGCATCGATTTTACTGATCTAAATAAAGCATGTCCCAAATATAGTTTTCCCTTGCCAGATATTCCGCAGCTGGTGGAATCTTCCGCAGGAAATGATCGAATATCTTCGTTAGATGGATACAAGGGCTATAATCAAATCCCACTTGCGGAAGAAGATCAAGAACATACTGCATTCTTTGCTCCCAGAGGATTATATTGCTACACAAAGATTCCTTTTGGGTTACGAAATGCAGGAGCAACTTACCAAAGGATGGTGGAAAAGGTGTTCGCAAAATGGATACATAAAACTTTAGAGGTATATGTGGATGATATGTTGGTAAAAATCAAAGAAGCTAAAATCATGTGCAGGATTTAAGGGAAATTTTTGATCAGATGCGGCTTTTTAATATCAAGGTAAATCCTGAGAAATGTACTTTCGGAGTATCATCTGGGAAATTCTTGGGATATATTGTATCAAAGGAAGGAATACAAGTTGATCCTGAAAAGGTGCAAGAAATTCGAGATATGCCAACTCCAGCAACAATAAAAGATGTGCAAAAATTGAATGGACTTTTAGCCTCATTAGGCAGATTCATTCGCGGTCATCAGATAAATGCAAGCATTTCTTCAACATACTAAAGAAAGGAACAAAATTTAAATAGACAGATGAATGTGAGAAAGCTTTTTAAGGAATTAAGGAATATTTGATGAATATATCCATTTTACAGAAGGCTGAACCAGGAGAAGAATTGTTGATGTACCTTGCGAAAACTCAACATGCTTTAAGCGCAGTACTTTTGCGAAATGACGCAGGAGTTGAAAAACCAATTTACTACATCAGCAAAACATTCAATGCTGCGGAGAAAAACTATTCAAAGATTGAAAAGCTAATTCTGGCATTAGTTTATGCGGCATCTAAACTTCGCATATATTTCCAAGAACATAAAATCAAAGTGCTAACAAAAGTACCAATTGAGTCAGTAATGAAAAATTCAAAAAGATCAGGCAGAGTTGAAAGATGGATCGCATAAGTGGGGCATTTTGAGATCCAATACGCAATTTTATCCTCGACAAAATCTCAAATTGTCGCAGATTTTCTCGCAGAATTTCCTTTGGAGGATGATGAAGCTATAAAAGACATGATGGATATAGAAGAAGAATATGGGGATCCAAGAGATCTTTTAACAGAACCAAATAGGTGGGAGATATTAGTAGATGGATCATCCAACGGAGAAGGAAATGGAGTGGGAGTCGTTTTTATTTCACCAGAAGGTGCAAAAATGGCATTTGCATTCCGATTAGAATTTGAATCTACAAATAATAAAACAGAATATGAGGTTGTAGTGCATGCTCTAAGATTTGAAATAGAGATGAAGGTAGAGAATGCAAGAATTACCAGTGATTCGCAATTGATTATTCGCCAAATCGAAGGAGAATACGCAACTAATGATATAACTTTGAAAAAATATAAGAAACTTGTTGAAGAATTATCTGCGAAAATTCCAAAACTCAAGTGGAGGCATATTTCAAGAAGAGATAATAGGCTCGCAGATGCTTTTGCGTTTATATCAAGTATGATGGTAGACCCAACTGTGAGAAATATAAAAATACAAACACTCATAGCACCTTCAATTAATAAAGAAGAGTGTAGTTGCGTATTATCTCACAACTACACCCTCATAAGAATCCATTAAAATGATTCCTAAACCTAATTAATTTGATATGGAACTAAGAATTAAGGTACTAAAATTATAAAGAGACACAAAGATTTTTACGTGGTTCGATCAATGTGATCTACATCCACGGTGTTTCACTAGTGATTGTATGTGATTACATGATTTTACAATTGAGACTCCATTAATGAATATTTGGAGCTCTAGGATTTTTGGGGAAGAAGATGATAAAGATAATAAATCTCTCCTAACATTTTTCTCTCTCCTCCTAAAATCATCCCCTCTCTCAAAATGTGTCTCTCCTCTCCTCTCATGCCTAAATGGCTATTTATATGATTTTACAATAGATGACAGTTGTGTTGTCCCGCCATTTCGGATTTGAAGATTATCTTGCGAACCTTCGTGGCTTCCTTTGCTCTCAAAATGTCCTACTTGCTCGCAAAATATTCTTTGCTCGCAAAATGTATTTTCTCTCCACAATTTCGTAAGTTATTATTTGCTGTGATATTCCGCTCCTACATCTTGCCTCTTTTTTCTTGAATATTGCTTGAAGAGTGATCTTTAAGAAAAAATCACTTGTTGTGGTTGTTGGAGTAGTCTTTGATCTTTGTTAATGAAGGAACGAGCTAAAGAATATCAAACTCAAAAAGTATATACTTGCCTCTATTCTTTTGCGAAGTTCTGAAGATTTAAGAAGTAATTAGAAGTATCATCTTGCGAAGTATGAAGTATGCGAAGTATCTTGAAGAAGTATGAAGTATAAGAAATATAAAATATCCTTGAAGAAGTATAAGAAGTACTTAATCCTCGAAATATATAAGAAGTATGAAGTATCCTTAAGAAGTATAAGAAGTATTTAATCCTTGAATTATATAAGAAGTATAAAATATCCTTGATGAGAATGATAAATATTTCCTCTGTTCATGTGAAATTATTATTCCACTTTTGGTGAGGATTCTTGCTGAGAAGATAAAGAACATCAAATATTTTCTTGGGTATCCATAATTGCCTCTGTTTTTTATCTTCGAAAGAGAATTCTTGAGAAAATGTTGAATAATTAAATTGCATCTCTATTGTTATGTTGCCTCTGCCTCAAGTGGTAACCCTGTTATCTTCTGAATATTTCTACGAATTCCTGAGTTTTTCTGCGCATTTCTGAACTTCTGAATAGTGCTGCAAATAGTGCTGCGAATGTACTATTGCGAACATACTGTTGCGAATCACACTGTTGCGAATGTACTATTGCGAATATAGTGTTACGAACATAGTGTTGCGAATATAATGTTGCGAATATAGTGTTACGAACTTTGAATAGTCCTGCGAATTATGAACTTTTCTGCGAAGTTTCGTGGTATTTTCCTGTAAAATTTTGTACAATACTTGTGCGAATGTAATATTTATGTAATGATTATGTTATGAAATGCGTATGCGATTCTTATGACATGAAATGTTTATACAATGCATTTATGATGCAAATATGATGCTTGAATGATGCGAGTATGATGCTTGTATGATGCAAATATGATGCTTGTATGATGCAAGTATGATGCTTGTATGATGCAAGTATGATGCTTGTATGATGTGAATACTTATCTATTATAATGCATAGCTAATGTTTGTGTTACTTAGATCATTTTGCTGCGGTAAAATTGATATATCTTTGAATTGCCTCTATTCATATAATTATCTTCGTAAGTTTATTTGTGTATTTTCTTATATAAATTCGTCTTTGATCACGAATGAAATCGCCTCTTTTGCTATGACTTCATGATATATATTCTTGTAAAAATTCTTCAATGATATTGATGGAATTGTCTTCTTTGATATATATTGTCTTCAAAATTCTTCAATGATCTTGATGGAATTGTCTTCTTTGATATATATTCTCTTCAAAATTCTTCAATGATCTTGACGAAGTTGTCTTCTCTTCAAAACTTCATGATGTATATTCTTGTATAATTTCTTCAATGATTGTAATGAATTTCATTAATTGTTGTGGTCTTATCATGCCTTCCTAAGTAAAGGTCTTATTTTGCCACCTCTTTTGTAGCGACAAAATCGCAGGACGTTCTTACACTTTCATGCAAAAACCCATTGATCTTGCCTTATCTTTTTTTGTATAGTATTTTAGCCTCTTCAGGAATTGTTGCGACAATATGACAGGCCTAAATATTCTTGCGAACATAAATCCCCATGACATTGCCGTCTTGCGATGAAATCGCAGGACGTCTCTACACTTTCATGTAGTGACCCATTGATCTCATCTTAACTTCTTTATTATGTTATGTTCTTTTTTTTCTTTTTTCTTTCTTTCTTTCTTTCTTTCTTTCTTTATTTCTTTCTTTCTTTGTTTTTTTTTTTTTTAGAAGGCTCGCAGAACTTCATTTGTTGCACAAATATGACAAGCCTTTATGTTTTCACAAACAAGAAGCCTCGTGACATTTGCGTCTTATAGCACATATCAGCTCCCTAATGGAGGGTGCTGCCCTTTATCTTCCCCCTGTTTGCCCCTTCAAGGAAGCGTACATCGACCATACAAGGTTAGATCTTCCCATCCGGTTCTGCCAACAACCAGCTTTTGTTCGCAACCTCTTATCCTTTTTTCCTATAGGGCTTATAGTTACGAGGTTGCACCCTATGGGGTATCTTTGGGCCAAGTGCATCATTTGCCAAGACTTGTCAAAAATGGCAGATGTGGTTCAAACTCACCCGGCACTCTTGACTCAACCGTGTACCTCGGCGCCTTGATCGTTTTCTGCACTTCTTGGGAAAGACAGTATGCCTTAGTCGCCCAACCTAAATCCTCTTACACCGCATTTTATATTGCTTAATGTCGCTAGATTAGGTGAGAATCCAAGGTGTCTAACCCGGATAGGTACCCCATTATTGGGTTGTACCCCAAAATTTTTACCATGTACTAAGGGTCCTTGGTGGTGTTCCGGTTACCCTTAGCCACATTTATAGGTACCCCCTTAAATGACGTACTTTAGGACTTTGCCTCTTACGAAAATATAGCTTCGCGAACTAGGGTGTACGCCACAAAGGTTTGCCTGTATAAAATTTTCTGCGGCTCTCTTTCTTTTTTGGAGGCTGATCACAGATTGCGGTCTTTTATTCGCAAGTTAATCGTAAATGGCGGTATTTTTTCGCCTTTTAAAAATTCATCGTAAATTTTTCATGTACATAAAATGTTGAATGTTTTCATGAAATGTTTAGTATAAGGAGTATGAAAAGTATGAGAAGTATTAATCAAAATTGTTCTATAGAAATATAGGAATTTAATTTTCTCTATTTTTTGTAATTTTGAAGTCTTTGAAAATTTTGAGATCGTTAAATTTTTGCGATAAACTCATTTTTGAATCTTGCGATCGTATCACTTTTCACCAATCTAAAAAAATAATTTTTGAAATGTTTTGAAATCTTAAAAATTGTAGAAATTTTGCGAGTATATCGGTTTTAGTAAATAAAATCAAAAATCTTTTGTCTTCCGTAAATAAAGTATTCAAGGAAATGTTACTTACCTTTTTACAGCTTGTTGTTTTCTCTTGCGAAGTAAATTGCTTGCTTGCAAAATGAGAAAGAATGACAATTAAATTTTTGACCCGCCATGAAACTCATACTTCTGTTGGATTGCTTGTTGTTCACGAAGTAGTATTCTTCTTCCCGAAGTAGGTTATGTTGATGTAAGCCTTGGAAAATATATACAAAGTAAACATTCACGAAGTTAAATAATTGCGGACTTAAATGAATATTCGCGAAGTAAATGGTTGCGAAGTAAATTTTCACGAAGTTAAAATTTACGAACAAAGAAAATGAAAATTCGGTACTTAAAGTAAAATTCCACGAAGTAAATGTTTACGAATTTCCCTCTTTATTTCTTTGTCATGAGTGAAATATGACTGTCTCCCATCTTCATCGTACGTCTCCTTCTAGATTTGATTGTTAATGAAGCTTTGCTTGAATTTTAAATCCTTTTTTTGTTGAGAAGATAAATTTCACAGAACTTTTGTTTTTCCATAACCCCCTATTTTCTCTTGAAATTTAACATTGTTCTCACGCCGGGCAGTGTGATTTCTGAGTTATCTTGTAAACTTCACGAGTAAACTTCTTCATTAAACTTCACGAACCACTACTGAGTTCTCTGAGTTCATAGTTCTTGGAAAGTTCTTTACTGCGAACCATTATTTCATGAGTAGTGTCTGGTGTACATTTAAACTTCTTCTCGCAATAGGGTTTGTGTGAACACCATTGTAAACTTCATTTGTCTTCTATGGTTGAATACCTCTTGAGGAAGTGCTTGGGTATCACGAATTTCCTGAACTTCTCGAGTAAGTAACTCTTTCAAATTGAACCTGAGGTATCATGTACTTTTTTTTTTTTTTTTTTTTTTGCAGGCACTTGGGAAGAAGACTTCCCGTGAAGGACGTCAATATTCAGTTCTCAACAACCATTTTTCCATCTTTCCGTCAATTTTTACGAACAATCGTATAAGAAATTTCTCAAAGCTCACTAACAACCTTATTTCAACCTTATTTCGTAACCTTATTTTTACGAACAATCGCAGCAACCTTCACTAACAGCTCATTCGTATAGGTGGTGAAAATTTACAAGAATTCACACGCTTCCCTTAACAATGTTGAACAAATACGTGCCTGGAATTCTTAGTTTCTTAGTAGAAGTATGATGTTGAACTGATGCATATACGTTATGATTTCCCTCCTTTGCTGGTTTTTCTTCTTCGCAGAAACTATTAACTTCGCAGGAATTATTACCTTCGCAAATATTTTACAAACTCTCAAATGTCTTTCTGTATCCGTAGGTAGGAAAATGAAAAGATGTCTTTCTTCATTCTTTATTAGTTGTTGAATAATTATCTGATGAGCCTTCACCAGACTTTGTTACCGGTGCTATACTCTGATTAACACGAGTTTGTTGTCTTGTCTTCGTTAGTTGGTATTCGATGGAATACTGCATTTTTCTTCTTAGCTCGTTGCTTTAGGATTTTAGCTAGCTTTTCCTAAACTATTAGGATGGTTGGCTCACATTTATGGCTCGTGAATCCGACTTCTTTCCATCTATCATTGTTCTACTTCGCTGTACTGCAAATGTCTTGCTAATAAATTATTCTATCTTCGTATTAGTTGGTAACGAAGAAACTGACGACGTCCATTGCATCTTTACTTCCTATATCATGCGAAATGAACGCACATATTTATCTTCGCCTATAGCAATCTAGTAGAGTTGGTCTTTCATCTTCGCAGAAGTTTGCCACCTCCCTTTCTTATCTATTTTCTGAGTCCACTTCATGAGTTTGTAGTCTTCTTGGATTTCACCATCCTTTGTTTCTCTCATCATGCAGCATCCACTTCTTAGCCATTTGGTGTGAAATTATATGTATATCAAATTATTTCTTCGCATGAAAGCAATCATGAACTAAATTCTTCTTCGTATATTCGTTCCTTTTCATTTGACAGAGAAAACATACTTCTTCGCATAAAGAGTTCTCAGCTATTTGCTTACGTATATCTCCCTGGATAGTTTATGTAACTAGAATTGTCTTGTGCAAAGTGAACTACTAAACTTCACCCCGTCCTACTGAATTTCTTCTTCTTCTCCGTTCGTAATATTCGAACCCACGATGACATTTATCCTGTTTCTTCGTAGGAACGATATTTCTTCGTCAGTGACGCAGAACTTTTGCAAAATTTTTGCTGCAAACGATTAGTAAATTTGGTTAGCAGTTTATAGATCATTAAGATGAGTAATGTTTGCGTATGAAGAATGAAAACTTTACATATATTCTTCTTGTTTTTGTTCTTGCGAAATATAAATCTCTAAATCTCTAACCAACAGAAAATCTTGAAATTTGACTTTGCCAGAAATTCTTTAAACAAATTTGTAAAACGAGATTTGGTTACTACAAATTTATAGCAAAAACATTTTTAAATTCAAAATTTCCATAATAAATCCAATTTCTACAAAAATCAAAGTTTAGATCACAAACAATTTGTCAATTTGTGTTTTGAAATTCCCAAATTTTGAAAAATGAAACAAATAATAAGAAAAGTGAGAATAAATTTGTCCTTTTTGGAAGCGATTGTTGACGTAGCATGTGTAAATTTCATTTTGCTTGACGATTTCTCCATATCCACATTTCTCTTCCTGAACTACTACTAATGTGTTTGTTGTTTGAAGATTCCAATAAAAGAACTTCCATTTCTGTCTTCAAAACTCATAAATCCGGTACAATTCATCACTATCAATAACCAATTTTTCTAACTTTCTTGAACCAACAAGATTAGGTCCCTGTTTCTAGCGCCAATTATGTAGTTGCGGATTATCTCACAACTACACCCTCATAAGAATCCATTAAAATGATTCCTAAACCTAATTAATTTGATATGGAACTAAGAATTAAGGTACTAAAATTATAAAGAGACACAAAGATTTTTACGTGGTTCGATCAATGTGATCTACATCCACGGTGTTTCACTAGTGATTGTATGTGATTACATGATTTTACAATTGAGACTCCATTAATGAATATTTGGAGCTCTAGGATTTTTGGGGAAGAAGATGATAAAGATAATAAATCTCTCCTAACATTTTTCTCTCTCCTCCTAAAATCATCCCCTCTCTCAAAATGTGTCTCTCCTCTCCTCTCATGCCTAAATGGCTATTTATATGATTTTACAATAGATGAAAGTTGTGTTGTCCCGCCATTTCGGATTTGAAGATTATCTTGCGAACCTTCGTGGCTTCCTTTGCTCGCAAAATGTATTTTCTCTCCACAATTTCGTAAGTTATTATTTGCTGTGATATTCCGCTCCTACAAAGAGGAAGAGGAAGCTGAGGCAATGGTAGTAGATAATAATGGCGAAGAATCAAGTCGAATTATCGCAGATTGGCGTGCAGAAATTCACGCATATCTAGCAAGGGGAGAGGTACCAAGAAACAGATTAGAAGCACACAAATTAAAAAGTAGAGCAACAAATTATGAGTTAAGAGATGGGATATTATATCGAAAATCTTTAAATGGGCCTTCCCTCAGATGTTTGACACAAGAGGAAGGAAAACAAATACTAAAAATGTTACATAGTGGGGATGCTGGTAATCACAGCGGCAGAAGATCTTTAGCATATACAGAACTAAAATGCAAGGTTATTATTGGCTATATATGCATGAAGATGCAAAAAATTTATCAAGAAGTTGCGAGGAATGTCAGCGATTTGCAAAAAGAATACATGCACCCGGAGAAACATTAACATCCTCAAAAAATGTTTGGCCATTTGGAAAGTGGGGTTTAGATATTGTGGGACCATTTGTACCAGGAACAGGGCAAAAGAGATATTTAATTGTCGCAACAGATTATTTCACAAAATGGGCAGAAGTTAAAGCAGTACATCATATTCGTGATAAGGACATTTTCACATTTATATTTGAAAACATCATTTGCAGATTCGGAATTCCTGCGCAATTGGTATCAGATAATGGAAAAAAAATTGAAGGACAAAATATAGAGATGTTACTTAATGCATTCAAGATAAAGTGCGGAAAATCGACTCCTTTATATCCACAGGCTAATGGTCAAGATGAAGCATCTAACAAAACAATCGCAGATATCCTCAAAAAGAAGTTAGAAGGACATCATAGAACATGGTGTCAACAAGTTCATAATGCAGTTTGGGCTTATAATACAACACGAAGAGAAGCAACTGGGGTATCACCTTTTTATTTAACATATGGAGTTGAGGCGGTATTACCAACATAAGTTGTTATTCCTACAACAAAAAAAGAAGCTTGGGAAAAGAATCTTAGTGCTAGTATGATTCTAGACAAACTTGATGAGGTAAAAGAGAGGAGAGAAAAAGCATTACAACATATGGAGAACTACCATCGCAGATTAGCTCGCGAATATAATAAGCGAGTAAAGAAGCGTGAATTCCAAGTTGGAGACTTAGTTCTGCGAGAAACACCAGAATATCAGCGAGAAAATGGAGGAAAATTAGCGAAAAAATGGGACGGGCCATATATTATCAAAGAGATAATTGGAACTGGAGCATATAAGTTAATGGATCCAGAAGGAAGAGACATGGGTCAAAGACTTGGCAGACCATGGAATAGACAATATCTAAGAAAATATTATCAATAAAGGTTTGAAAGACTAAGATGATTGGATTATACGCAAGCAATTGCGAGAGAATAAAAGAGATGATTCGCAAGAGCAAAATTGGCAAAATACAAAGCAATTTTTCGCAATAGTTTGCGAGATAATTAAGATTTTTAAATGCAACTGCATAAGACGGGCGCAAATCTCCTAAAAGCATATAAGAATGGGACGATCCTTTATGGCGTACACCTTAGTTCGTGGATTCTATTCCGTAAGAGGAAATGTCCTTAAAGTACGTCATAAGGGGGGTATCTCTTTGCATGACTATGGGAAAGGATATACTGCTGCTGGAACCTAGTCATGGAGATTTGGGATTATATAAAATCCATCCGAGAGAGATAACTTGGATTCCCAACTATATAAGGTTATACCCTGGTTGGGCGCCCGAGAGTTTCTCCTAAGGAATGCAAAGTATGATCAAGGCGCCGAGGTACACGGTTGAGCTGTGGTTGCCCGGGATGGATGAACCTACCCTGGCCATCCACGGCAAGTCTTGGATTACGATGTGTTCGGCCCAAAGAAAACCCCACTTAGGGTGTAGTCTTGTAACTATAAGCCATATAAGGCATAAAGGACAAGGCTGCGAAAACAACTGGTTGTTGGCAGAACCGTATGGGAAAGTGCTAGTCTTGTATGGCCGATGTATAATCCTTGAAGGGGCAACCGGGGGGGAGAGATAAGGGCGATACCCTCCATTAGGGAGCTGTGTATCAAAAAAGACGGCAATGTCATGGGACTTTATATTCGCAAGAGTATTTAGGCCCGCCATATTGTCGTGTGACACAGACAGCAATGTCATGGGACTTTATATTCGCAAGAATATTTAGGCCCGTCATATTTCCGCATGACAGGCCAAAAAGCCTAAAGAGAAATGTTAAGGTGAGATCAATGGGTTTTTGCGATAAGAACAAAAGACGAGATAAATGAAATCAATGATAAGAGGATATAAATCGCAAAAACGTCCTGCGATTTCATCGCAAAGACGCCAATGTCATAAGTATTCAAAAGCAAAAAGAGATTAATCTCACATGATGGCTTAGATTTATCATATTGTCGCAAAGATCAAAATAAATGATAAGGCAAGATCAATGGATTATTACATGTGAAAGTAAGAATGTCATGCGATATTGTCGCATAAAAGTGGCATAATAAGACCTTTAACTAGGAAGGAGAAATAAGACCACAAGAGAGATTATATCTGCGAAGCATATAACAGATTTTTCGCAGCATTATTCGCGATAATTCATTTATCATATTGCAGATTGATAACAAGAGGCAAGTATATGGGATTTCTTACAATGGTAATATATTACATACTTCATAAGGAAGATTATGAGGGGCAAATATGGGGATTATAAAACAATATTTCATTATCTTCCTTGAGAAGAATCAAGATAGTAAAAAGAAGATAATCAAGTTACAAGAATTTGTGAAGATTAGATTCAGATTAATAAAAATATATAATCAGAAGAAGATGATGGAATTACAAAAACTGCAATGTTTCGCAAAAGAAGCAGGAAAAAGAAAGATTCAGAAATTACAATCATTCGCAGGACAAGGAAAAGAACAAAATATTTCGCAGAAATATCTTGAATAAAAAAAAAAAAATCTTATTTATCATTCTTTTTTGCTACTATTATCTTCACAAGCAATATCTTTTTCAGTTTGGGTTTCTCCATCACCAGCGATTGTTTTTTGAGGAGGATTCTGTTCTTCTGCTTCTTTATGAGAATTTTCTTCCTCTTCTCCATCATTAGCGATGGCCTTTTGAGAACGATTTTGTTCTTCTGCTTCATCGAGAGGGTTTTCTTCTTCTTCTATTTCCTTAGGTGGGTTTTGTTCATCCTCAGAAAAATCTTCTTCATTACTTGAATAATTTAGATCTTCATCTATGAGACGAGGAACTTCGTTATTATCTATCTCCAAGGGTTTGACCTTCATAGGAGGTAAAAAATGAGAGAATAGAACATTTTTTACGAGAACCTCAGCGCCTAAATGAGCCTTACGGAGAACATTCTTTTCCCGATTTCTGATCTCTATATCTTTGAAGTATTCAAGATAGTCAAATCTTCTTAATGCTCTGTTGCGAGAGTTAGAAAGCGCGGTATTCTTTTTGCGAAGTTTGGCCAACCTCATAGACAGATCAGAGATTGAAGTTTGAAGGTGCTTCTCAGATTCTGCAGAAGAAAAATTGCATATTAGATGGAATTCTTGCAAGAAATAAGATGGGAAAATACAATGAAACAATTAATAGACAAGGCAGTAAAAATGACTACCTTCCTTTTGTGAGGATAAAGTTTGAATTATATTAAGGAAGCAACTCTTCCATTGATTCATGGTATCATCGAAAGTATCACCAACTTTACCTTTTAAACGAGATTTTATACTTTTCTCTTTAGAAAGAAGATAAGCATTTTCTTCTTTTAAGGAGGAATGAGATTTCTTCAGTAGAGCATAGTCATCTTTGAGACTGTTGACTTTTACACTTAGAGATAATCTACCTTTTATAAGTTTCTCTTGTTCAACGGAAGATGATTCGGTTATCTTTTTAAGCTCATCTTTCAATACACGAAGAGATTTCTTTTGGTTGTCACACAACTTTTGAAGATTACTCAATTGCTGCGAATAAACTATTGTTTTATTCACAAATCTACGTTTCTCTTGAGATAGGGTTTTGTTTTCATCTAATAAAGATTCCACCTTCAAATTAGTCTTATTTAGCGAATATAAAAGTTGAGTGGCTTCATTACTTAGGCGATCTCGTTCACAAATTAGCTGATTATTCTCATTCTTAAGATTATTTATCTCATCAATTGAATATGTGTGAAGAATATTCAATCTATCAAATTGATTCTTCCAAGACTCTTTCCCAATGCGGGCCTCATCAGCGATTGTTTCCCATTCAAGTATCTTCATTAATTGGTTATGTTTTGAAGCTAAATATGCGTCAACAAATAAATAAAGAAAAATTGAGTACATAGAAAACAAAGAATTACTGAGGCAAAAACAGAGGCAAGAAAGTTATACCTTTCAGATCATCATTTCTGCTGCGAAGATTTTTGCAGTCCAATTCAGAATTGCGAAGCTTATGATCGAGAAGTTCACATTCTAAAGTTTTTGCTTGAAGATTCTTCTTTAAGGTTTCAATTTCACTTTCTAAAGCAGTTATCTTAGATGAAGAATCGCAGGATCCGAGATGCTTGCTTAGAATCATATAAATATCCTGTCTCGCAGGATCTGTAGAAGATTTCATAGCATCATTCAAAACTTCAGATAATATTTGAAAAGAAGCTTCAATCCCAGTTGCTATTTCTTGGGAAGAAGGAAGAGAAGTAGAGGAAGAGGTTTTGGCGACAGTAACTTGAATATTAGAATCATTCGCGGTAGTAGGAGTGGAAGAAGGAACTTGATTAGTCGCAGTTACAGTCTCATTCACCGCAACATCATTTATCACAACTTCATTCACCATAACTTCATTCACCACGGCTTCATTCACCACAGCTCCATTAACCGCAGTTTCATTTATCGTAGTTTCATTCACCACAGTTTCATTAATCACAGATTTACTTGCTGCTGATTCATCCATCGTAATTTTTAAAATATTTATGGAAATATTAGCATCAATAACTTCACTTGGAATTGATGAAGAAGTAGTATTGATGTTAACATTGGAATTTATGCGAGGAGAAGGAGAATATTTATCTTGCGGCGGAACAGGGTCTGCAGGCAAAAAATCAAGAATATCCACTTCATCTGAAAGAGCTTTAACTTGACGAGAACGCTTAAGAGGTCTAGAAATATTTTCTTCACCCTGCGAATAATAATGTAGATAAGAAACAGAGGCAACAATATTGTTATTTCAAAGAATAGGTGTTTCTTACTACCTTATCATTCTCAGATCTTTTCGCCTTTCCAACACGCTTTTTCTGAGGACCCTTAGGGTTAGGGTTTTTGATAGTAATCTTAGTATGAGAAGTAGTGTTACTGAAAAGGATAAAATAAAATATGGGGATTATAAAGAAAATCAGGCGATAGAGATGATGCAACCTGAACAAAATAAGGTTCAAGATAAGAACATACCTTTGAGTCTCCATTAGAGAAGCAGCATGAAGGATATTAGGAAAGAAAAAGTTGCAGACGAAAAAGAAAGAAGTTGAAGAAAAGAGAAAAGGCGAAAGAAAACCTTTCCTCGAGTGGGATATCTATTTATAAATAAAGTATGGGTAACCGGGTTAATCGGAAAAAAAAGAAGTAAGGACTAACACGTGCCAACGGTAAAGCGTAAAATAGGGAACTTTGTCGGGTAAAAAATAAGGAGTTCTCATGATCTTTATCTTCTTCACAGAAAAGATATGAGAAGAGGCAAGATGTAGGATCAGAATATTGTCACAACAATATTCTTGCGAAATAAACAACAATGATATTCTGCGACACATCTCAAAGTGACGTAATGAATGACATATCAGATGAAAACGACAGAAACATGAGAAAAGCGTGATATTTCCGCGATGAATCAATAAAACCTGCGAAAGATTAAGGCAGTGCAAACTGCGATGTATCACAAGAACTTAGATCTGAAACTAAAGGGGATCTTAGCTGTAAATGAGCTGTCATGAGCTGTAATCCACTATGTAAATGCCTATATAAAGGAAATGAATAGTTCTTGAGAGAGAGATGAATTTTTGAGTGCTAAGAAAGTTTTTAGGAGAGAGAAAATCTTATTAAGTGAATTGTATTCTTGATTACTGTAATTCTTTTAAGATCATATCAATAAAAAAGGTTCTTAATCTTCAAATTGTGTCATAAATTCTTGAGTTGGGTGTAGTGTGGGAATTCCTGCAACTACAACTCTTGATGAAATACGAACAACCTCTTTGTCCCAAAAAAATGGTAGTGTCGTCAATTGAAGTATCCTAGAGTCGTCATACAACTATTTTCCCCTAGGTTATAGTCGTTACCCCTATATGATAACATATGACGACCCTTGTATGAACGAACCTTTTTTATTCAGTAACGAAACTGACTCTCTGTCCAAAAAATTGAAAGTCTCGTCACCTTAAGTCACAAAGAGTCGTCATTTTGAAGCTTAAGGTCATCGCCTTTTTCCATAGAGTCGTCATATCTTCCTTGAGAGTCATTTGTGTTTAAAAAAATAGGGTCATGACCCTTGTCCTGATAACATGAATTTCTTGGCTTATTTGTTCATTTTTTGTGTATATACTATTGTAGTCAAAAGAAAGGCAAGAAACACATGCACAATCCTCCTTCCAAACCTCCCCGGCATGTCATATACTTAAATGCCGGTCCGTACCGAGGAAAACATCCGAGTGAGGTATCCTTATCTATCAACGAACCAATAGACCCAAGTAATGATTTGTCATATTCTTCCTCCCTTGTTGTATCTACTTCCGGAAGCGATGAAGAAGAAGGTACGGAACAAGAAGAGATTCCTATGGGAGGTGAGAATGATGATGATGATGGAAATAGTGGTTCTGGTCCAGGTGATGGTGGTGGTGATAATGGTGGTTCTGGTCCATGTGATGGTGGTGGTGATGATGATGATGATAAGGATGAGGATGATGAAGGTAATGATGGTAATGGTGGTGGTGGTGATGATGATGAGGAAGAGGATGATGGTAATGGTGGTGGTGTTCATGTGATTGCATCACAGCCACAAACGGCATCGGCGGTATAGGTAGAGCCTAGATCCCCAATTGCACACAGCGCGAGACACATTCCTGCCCCACATTTGCAGCTGAAACGTCTTCGTGGTAGGAAAGCCAGAGGAGAACCTATAGATGGATGCAAAGTTCTATTTGGATATCCCAGAACGTGGGCTCGTACCATCTACAAAACAATTGTAACAATCTCAACTTTGCTTTTTATTTAATTTGTTGATGTTATCTTTCTAATTTTTTTCTATATTTACTTGTTTTTCTTTTGTAGGATCATAAGAATGTCGTACATCTTTTCAGGCGGCAATCTTATTATGTGAAAATGGACTTGTGGGATCTAAAAGAAGAATATCCAAGAGTCAAAGAGATTGTTGATAACTCTTGTCTGTCTGTATACTGCCGTTGTGAACTTTGTGATTGCATATGACAAGGTTGCAGTATCAAGTTTCTGTGAGAGGTTTTATGGCAAAGTCGATACATTACAATTCCCTTTTAGCGAGATGGCATTGACTCCCGATGGTGCAGATCAGATATTAGGGTTGCAGGTCGAAGGAAAATCCACCAATTATAATTTCAAGAAAAGGCTTAGTTGGAAAGAAATTTATGCATTCACCGAGAAATTGTTTGGCTGGGATCAAGAGACGACAGATGGCCTTTTCGTGAAAGGAAATAAATACCCGAAGAAATAGTTCAAACTTATAAAGATTAGGGAGATGTTTGTTGGGACACTAATCAAATTTTTTTTTGATGGTCTCTCTGACATGGAATGTCGTTATACATCGACTGGGTATTTTTTGTACGTACTTGCGTCGGTTATATTTCCCGACAGTATAGGTAACAGGGTCAGCGCCAACCTTCTTCAACTTTTGGATCCCTTGGAAGATATAAACAAGTACTCTTGGGGGACTTCCATAGTCGCACATTTGAATGGTCAGCTATCAAAGGCATCCCAGGAATGAACTTCTCAAATGAATGGCAATTCGGCTCTAACCCAAGTAATTGGATTGAACAAAGTTGTTTTATTTTATTTTTTCTGATGTCAATATAGGTATGGATTTACGATCAATTCCCTTCATTGTTCAAAGATAATCCATACATGTCAGTCAACCCAGATTGGAACAAAACTAAACCAATAGGAACCCGATACTTGTACGCTGGATGTCAGGATAGGGAACAAAAGGAAGTGTTGTTAGAAATGCGCCAAAAATTGGACAACATCACAGATGAAGAGTTAATATTTTATCCTTAAAATAATGATAGGGTGGGTACTATGGAAGATGTCGTGCATTACCATGGCCCTTTGTTTTACCCTTACGGATTTTCAATGTATAATCCGATGAGAATCATGCGTCATCTTGGGTATATTAAATATTCACTTGAAGAGGATTACGAACCACCATTCAAGCACAAGTTAGACAAATAAGAGTCTGATGATTCAGACTTAGTGGTGGTTTAAGATCCTGAATCTAAGACCAAGCATTGGAATAAGAGACACAAGTATGATAGCAAGGTAGACATCTATTTTTGGTAGCATGTGAATGAAGGTCACAAGGCAACACCATATTACTTGCAATGGTACGAAAGCTTCTCTCACCCTCGGGTGATACATATAGATCCTGTTGGCAGTCGGAGAAGCAACAAAGCATCTTCATCGGATTCTACATCTGACACTTGATATGATTCTACCATTTTTAATCTTGTGGTGGGTATTTATTTTTGTAATTGTGTTATTCATATATATACAAATATAATTTTGTTAAATTGAATTGGTATTTGAATGCAAATAGAGGGAACGGATGAAGATTCTTATCAAGGCATTTTGTTGCTCGGCCGATAAAGGAGAAGTGATAGAACCTCAGCAACATCGTTTGTATGCTAATTACTGCCAACATATTGAGAATCAACAAGCGAAGAAAATGTTTGCTGATCTGGCTAAGCAAAGTAAGTGGACCAGAAAAACAGCTAGCCAAATAAGACAAGAACATGCTGAACAGGGTGAAGGAAGTCAAGGAATTAGGGTGGAGGAATCCAAGGTGAGGAAAGCTAGTAGGAAAGAGAAGATGTTGATTCCTAAATAACTAGTGGAAGTCAAGGTCGGCAAGGCCAAGGTGGAGGTCGTATTCTTAGGTGAGGAGATGTTCTTATAATGTTTTAATGGACGGTTTCGTTATTGTAGACTTGAACTTATGTTTGTTTATTTTCTTTTTGTTTGTTACAGCTATCTACTGTTGGTTCGAATGTTTGGTTAAAACATTATCGCTTTCTTTAATATGTTAGTAGTTGTTTTTAAAAAATTAGTGTTATTGTTATCAAATAATATAACACACTAACGACCCATACCCCACAAAAAAGAATATAAATGATCCAACATTAGTGTCGTCACCATATAATATAGCAGACTAATAACTCAAAACCAAAAAATTGATAAACAGCAACAGTCGTTAACTTATTCATAAGGAAACCTAACGACCCTTCGCAACAAAAATCCATAGAAAACTGTTTTTTTAACACTGAAGTCGTTAGCTTATAAATGAAAACAAATGACGACCGAGCTTTACAAAAACATCCAGGAGATCAACTAATTTGGACATCTAGGGTCGTTATCTTATTCATATAGAGGAATAACGACCCGTCGCTAAAAATTTCCAGAGAAAATTATTATTTTTTCAACATAAGAGTCATTAGCTTATAAATAAAAACTAATGACGACTCGACCTTACAAAAACATCCAGGAGATCAACCAATTTGTACATATAGAGTCGTTACCTTATTTATATAGAGTAATAACGACCATACGAATAAAATTTCCAGGGGATAATTTTTTTCATTACAAGAGTCGTTAACGTATAAATGAAAACTAATGATGACCCAGCATTACAAAAACATCCAGGAGATCAACCAATTTGGAAATATAGAGTCGTTACTTTGGTTTTTCCCAGACTAACGACTCTTTGTTATATTAATTCAGGGTCAACATTTCCTGTTAGAGCCGTTTGGTTTTATCCATTAAGATTGACGACGACCATATATATATATATATATATATATATAATGATGACTAATAACAAAATAAAATCACATAGTTCATTTATTACATAAGACTTAGTATGGGTATTCTTGAATCCGACACATCAAGTGTTCGTCGATGAATGTCTTAGCGCGACGGTACAACATCGTATGTTCCTTGTAGTGAATGAAAATTATTTCCCCATTATGAATTCGCCATAACCCTTTGAATCCTTCAAGCTGAAATTCAATGAAAGTATAAGTGTAAGTATACGATAACAAAAATGGACTTTGGTATAAAATAATAGGATTACTCACTTTTCCCTAAGAGGAGCTCGAGGATGATGGTCGTACACCATATTTCTAACTATAACGTATTCTCGCATTGCACTTTTTATGTAGTTGAACCGAAATGCTAACTCTCTCCATTTTCGGTTATTAGGATTTTCCATGTGTCCATAAAAGAATTTTTTAACTATCTTCCAAAACATTGAATATATTTCATTAGGACGTTCACGGAAAGTGATGGTGAAAGATTTTACGAAATCCATATCTTCGTCTGGTTCCCATGCTACCATTGCCATTGATATCTCACTTTGAAATGAAAAAAGGGATTACTACTCGCTATTTAAGTTATGGAAGAAGTAGATGGACTGAAAATAGGAGGTTTGGGCAATTTTTACAATAACAATGGGTTGTATTATAGAAAAGAATACTCCAAGGGTCATATTTTTTGAAATCCACAACAAGAGTCGTTAGGGTAATAAATTACACAAGTGGCAACACTTTCTATTTTGGTAAGGTCTTTAAACAACATACATATTGAAGAGTTGTTATTACATAACTATATAAGGTGACGACTTTGTAGTACGTAGTTGTCCTAACTTATATCTTACTAAACAAATTACGTGTTATTCCTTTTCCTGGTGCGGATTCAACTACCATTGCGGCTTCGATATGATAAAATGGCTCTCCTCTCCATTTGGTATATGCATCCTGGGCCGCACGCCTATTCCCTCAGTGCCTAGCGAGAAACTCGCTATACTTGGTGCACAATTTCATAACGTGAATTGTCCTTGAACAAATGTGGGATGGTTCATAATCATAGTGTAGCTTCTTGTAGTTATTAACGAAAGGACTCCAACCAACTTGACTCAAAAATATACTCTCATGTTGATGTTCTTTGGGAAGATCCTTGATGATGTAATAATTTTTAACCCATTCGGTCTCTTCCTCGACTTGCTTGAATCTTTCCATGAGATGGAATTGTTCTTCGCCTCGTTTTTTGGCCTCGCGTATCTCTTCTTATTCCTTCATAGGATATGACGATGGAGTGAATGGTTTTTTAGTAGGTCGCATGCTTCAGACACTATACTATACTAAGCCGCTACAGATACTAGCCTATTACCAATGAACTTCAGACTGGACTGTAGTTGAACCCTAATCAATCTCACATTGATTCAAGGTACAGTTGCGCTCCTTACGTATATGATCCCAGTAGTATACTACGCACTTGATTCCCTTAGCTAATCTTACCCACAACTAAGAGTTTCTACGACCCAAAGTCGAAGACTTGATAAACAAATCTTTCTCACACAGAAAAGTCTATTGGAATAGATAAATCTGTCTCCCATAGAAATACCTACAAGTTTTGTTCCGTCTTTTGATAAATCAAGGTGCACAGGAACCAATTAATAAACCAGACTTATATTCCCGAAGAACAACCAAGTATTATCAATCACCTCACAATAATCTTAATCGTATAGTAGCGAAACAAGATATTGTGGAATCACAAACAATGAGACGAAGATGTTTGTGATTACTTTTTATCTTTCCTATTGGATAATAAATATCGAGCAATTCTTAGAGAAGATAGTACTCAATAAGATAGAAAACAGCAATATCAGAACACGTAACTACAGAGAAATAGTTGGGTCTGGATTCACAATCCCAATGAAGTCTTCAAATCGTTAACCTATAGGGTTTCGTGAAAAACCTAAGGTTAAAGGAAAATCGACTCTAGTCGCAACTAGTATCACACATGAGGTATGGGGATTAGGTTTCCCAGTTTCTAGAGTTCTCCCTTATATAGTTTTCAAATCAGGGTTTGCAATCTAAGTTACCTTGGTAACAAAGCATTTAATATTCACCGTTAGATGAAAATCTAATTAGACTCAAGCTAATATCTTTCAACCGTTTGATTGAACTTATCTTGTTATACACCAATAAAATGTACCTTCATTTAGGTTTGAGTAACCGTACCTAAACATGTACACTAGGTTGGCTCAACAGTAGTTAACCAAAGTTAGTTATAAGAACACTTTCATATTAACCGTATTCATCTTAACCACAACTAGTTCAAATGACTCAAATGAAACTAGTTATAGAGTTGTTCAATTGTTATATTCTTATAGAAGTATATAGGAACACAATTGAAGAAAAATCGGTTTGATTCACTCGAATCAATTTATGAACATTATAGCCACGGTTTGCAAAAGATTGCATTACTTATTATATAAATTTATTAGTTCATCTCATAACCGATTCTATAACTTTAACCACTCAAATATACAAAAGGGTACGCATACTTAAGTAGACGGACCTAGTTTGGGTTCGCTAGTATGTGAATGGGTACGCATACATTCAAACTCAGCAGAAATTCCCGGACCCAAACCTTACGCCAGGTTGCATACCGGTATGTGTACTTAGGTACACGGACTTTCACAAACCAACAGGTACGCATACGGGTATGCATACTATGGTTCCCGGACATGGATTACATATACTCAAGAACACATACTATGTTCGTAATCCAATAATGGTTAAGTGTTCTAAACTCTATTTCAATCATTGAAACATTCTTAGAGGATGACAATAGCTATTTTCACGAACTATTAGCATCAAAGCAATTCTTCAAGTTATTGAAATAACCATTACGAAACATTCCACGTCTACACCAAATGATTGTATCACACAATTCATGTAAGATGTTACTGGGCGATTTTCACATGATCATATTTTGACTTTCGTCAAGAATATAAGATGAACTTGGTCGAATCGAAAGCTTACCAACACATATTTTGAGAAATATGTAAGCGAGTTAAACTCATCTCAAAATATTAAATGTGCATAATCGACTACTATATAGTAATACGACTTTTGTCTCAATATATGATATGGAGTATTAATAGAATTTTCAAGTAATTGATAAGTTTCAGTCTCCACATACCTTTTGTTGATGAAGTTCCATAAGATCTCCTCAGTAGTTCTTCGTATTCAAATGGGGAACACTAGTCTAATGCTCAACTACACAATCTATCCTAGTCCGAGACATCATTATAAGTAGACTAGAAATCAAGACTTATAGTTTTGATCACTAACATTGACAAACAATCTTGAGATAGCAACGCTTGCGAGTTCGACCGAGCAGTGCTCTAACACTCTTCCGCTCGCTCTTTTTTGGTAAGTTTACTTAGACGCTCCTCTTCCTCCGTCGAACGTTGATTAGCCTTCTTAGGATGGATCTTTTGGATTTGATTCTTGCAATTAGAAAAAAGATTGGTTTGGATATGCCACGTACAAAGAAAATGTTGAGCTAGTGGAAAAACATGACGGACGACAATGATAATTACAAAATCCATATCTGTAAATATAACCCGCGGTGTCTCTTCGCCACGGTAAGTCAACCTCACTTGTTCCAACACCCAAACATAGTCTTATATTTCTTATTTTTCCATAAAGCACCATGCCATGGTGAATGATTGTTTATCCAACACTATTTATATTTCTTATTTCAACATCGGCATGTTATACCTATTTATCTTGTAGGTGCAATCTATGAACGGAACCTGGTAAAAACATTGAGCCAAATCCACCATCCTTAGGTGCGCAAGATAAATATGAGTCACTTTCTCGTCCAGATCCACTTTTGTTTGCATGTCGTAGTTAAGTTTTTCTGCTAACCACTCAGATTGTTGCATAATTAATCTACCATCCCATTCGGTTCTCTTGATCGTTTCTTTGGCAGCGTAGATTGTGGAAATGGTAGACAAGTTATCCTTATCTTCAGTCCTTATTGAATTTAGGATCTTAAGATACGGTTTCAACCGGGCATATGCATGGTGTCCATATAAACTTTTAGGTGGAAGATGGTTGTGAAGACCGTCCGGAATACTATACAATCTCCATAGATCAGTTTCATGATTCCTTTTGAAAACAATCCTGAACGGGCATTCACACTTCTTCGACGCAGTTTTGTAGACCTTAGTCGTCTTCTTCTCATACTTGTAATTCTTACCTTTATGACTTTCTCCCATTTTCCCCGCTCTCTTGCATACCATCTCCATCTTCTTAAAATCGACGTGTTTGTTTTGAACAACCACGCATATCTTCTCTTTTGCCTTTGAGATAATCCATTCCTTGGCCTCAGCCTTGCTTTTCCATGTCTACATTGAGCAAAGAAATTACACATCCATGATATCATTAATAAAATAATATGAAATTAAATATATCGATTCGGTTAAGGGAAACATACCAAATCAGTCATATAATGTTGTGAGGTATCCAGACCCATCGTAGAGACTAGTTCAGGTTGAGAGATTTGTTGTACTACCAGCTACAACATAAAACAAAACCTTCATTATAGGGTCGTCACTATTTAAGATATATCATTGACGACTGTGATGTTAATTTTCTTTGCCAAAACTAAAGTCGTCAGCTATGGAAGTTGCAGATTGAGGACACAAAGCACCGGAATTCTAGTTATTTTTCCTATACTAGAGTTGTCAATTTATATTTTAGCAGATTGACGACTGAATATCATGCAAATATGGTTTATATACCAGGAAAAGGGTCGTCATGGGTATTTATAGCAAGTGGACGACTCTTTTGGTAACAATGACGACCCTTTATGCATTTTGACGACTCTTTACAAACAAATACACACCATTCTGTTCAGTTTTCGTCTAGAGTTGTTAGGATATATATAACTAACCTGACGACTCTAGATGCAGTTATTGCAAAATTTGAAAAACAAGAGTACGTTTGACTCCTAGGATCCGTTATTGCTTTTTGTTGAAAAAAGTAACGGATTTTTTTAAAAAAAAGTAGCCGTTGGGTCTTTTTTTCCTATAAAATGGGACATACCCCTTTCCAAGTTATTCACCCATCACTTTCAATCTTCCCAAATCAGTCACCCATCACTTTCAATCACCAAAAATGGCTCAAACACCATTCAATAATCAAGAATATGCTGCTATTTTTAGAGCACACATCACGGTCACGAAGCACGAATTTGAAAGAGAGCATTGGGTCTCAAGTAACCACGATGAAACCGGAGATCCTTACCTTAACATGGATCAAACATCCAATGATTGGTGGGAACGTGTGTTTATGATTTTCAAAGAACTAAATGGAAATCGTTATGGAAGGACGCCCCAGCACATTATGGAAAGATACGATTTACTATTTAATGAATGCGTAGCGCTAAAAGACAGATTAAAAGCTTGGGCCGGGGCTATTCCCAACAAATCTCATATGGACAGAGTAAGTATGTCGATCAAAAGGCCTCTTATATGTTTATTTTTATTAAACAATGCTAACTTATAAATAAATTATTTTTCTAGTACTCTTTGGGTCGCAGCCAATACGAATTTAAGTACGGCAAAACGTTTTCGCACGAGGATTTCTATCGTATCTTGCTAGAAAGTACCTGGCCATATACCCAATATCATTAAGTGTTCAAGCGTGATGTAGTGAGCTATTTTTTGTCTTTTATTTCTATTTTATTTTATAGTACGTGTATGTTTTTTTTCCGATTCAATAAAATGAGTTCACAAATATATTCAGTCAATAATCCAAACAAGGGTCGTCATGGTTTATAAATATACAAATGACGACTCTCTATTTTTAAGAATTTTAGTATAAGTCGTCACTTTTGGAGAACCATTTATTAACCCTTGAAAGTTAGTAAGATAGTCGTCAGGACATAAACACTAAGGATGACGACTTTCTTTGTGTTGAAGGGTCGTTACTTTGTAAATATGCTAATAACGACTCTACCGCAGTTAATGCAGAATTTGAATTCAACCAATGTGGTTGAGTTGAAAACGAAAAAAAAAAAATCAACCAACTTGGTCGTTGGGTCGTTAATGTCTATAAATAGAGACCCATATCTCACCTCTTCCACACCCAAACAACATTTCTAAACTATCACATTCATTCTCATCAATTTCTAATCCAAAAAGTGAAGAGAAAACACCATGCCTACACCCTACACTTACGATGAGGATTGCGCCATTGTGAAAACTTGGGTGACACTAAAATAACACTTTGAATATCTAGGAAATGACATTGATCAAACATCCGATGCTTGGTGGAACCGTGTATTCATCATTTTTTTGGCGTTAGACGGAAATTGTAACTCAAGGACTTTAAAACTCGTCAAAGAAAGGTTCGAGGAGATATTTGAAGAATTCCAAGCTTTCAAAAAATAATTGAAAGCCTTGAGGGAAGTCGAAACCGATATGTTGGGTGTTAGAAGAGTAAGTATTCAAACACATCCATATCTACACAATCCAAAGTTTTGGATGATACTAACTTACTACTTATTTATGTTTTGCGTTTTCAGTTAGGGATGGCATATGTTCGATATGATAATATCCGTGGGAATAAGTTTGAGCTCGAATATTGCTACCGTATATTTGAAGGCACTACCTTTAATTACAACCTTTTTGGTTAAGTGTTTAAGTGCACCGTTATTATCTATTATTTTTTATTTCCTTCAATGCAACGCTATGCAAGATGTATGCCTTTTACTATTCAATGAAATGATTCTATGAAATAAAAAATTATGATAATCTAGGGAAAGGGTCGTTAATATATATAACTACCGTACCTAACGACTCTAACTGAAATTCATAATGGTTGGTTATGGTAGTCAATTAATATGACTACACATATGACGACCCTAAGTGTTTTATTTACCAAGAGTTTCGGTTTTAAAGTCATTTGTGTGTAAAAAAAACAAACTAACGACTCTAAGTTACCATGCTAAAAGAGTCGTCAATGTTTATCACACCACCTTAACGATTTTTCATAACATAGAAAAGTTGCAGGTTTGAGTCGTCATTAGTAATGTCAATATGTTGATGACCTTAGAGAGTCGTTTGGGTATACACCCCCCGCCAATAACAACCCTTACACTGAGTTGTTCCATAATGTGGATGATTCGACCACTTGGAGCAATAAAGAGACAAACAAAAGGGTATAATATGTTTACCTGATTGTTTTGAGCTTCGGGTTCTTCATTTTGAGGGTTGGTGTAGGAGCAGAATCTTGCAACAACATTTTCTTAGCATGCAAAATTAACTCATTTTCTTAGCTTGCGAGAATGTAGGAGAGCTTGCGAAATTATAGAGAGAGAGCCTGCGAAATTATAAAGTGTACCCGACAGAACGTAGCAGGGGATCCTAAAATAGGGGAATATTAGTTGTACTCCACTACATGTGAGCTGTCATCCACTATGTGAATACCTATATAAAGGTAAAGTCAGATAGAGAGAAGACAAGTTTAGAAAAAAATTAGAATTTGTATTATTATTATTTCCTTCTTCTTCCACAACCAACCTAGAGCTCCAAATACTCATTAATGGAGATTCTCAATATAAACCAAATATAATTTCAACAATCATAGTGAAGAACCATGGATGTATATCACATTGATCGAACCATGTAAAAAATCCTTGTGTTTATTTATATTTCTAGTACTTAAATTTTGGATTTAGATGATTAACATGTTTAGATCTAGAAATTGTTATATAATATGATATGGGGTGTGTTGTGGGATTTCCTGCAACTATATTTTTGGCGCTAGAAACAGGGAGGGGACAGAAATCAAAGAAATCAGCCGAAAAATGAAGAGTTACAAAGATCACATCTACAAACACAACCTGTTGCTGATTAATTTGAAGAGGAAATTCAAGTGAAAAAGTTACTGACAATTACAAATCCCATTGGATATTCAATTTCAAGGGACGAAAATGGAAATTTCAGCTAAGGATTTTCTTCTCTGTAAACAAACATTATCAGGAATATAGTGAAGAAACAAAAAATAACGAAGAAAAGCTTATGAGGTGAGATGAATGGAGGAGCATTACATGAAGAAATAAAAATATTAGGCTAAGATCAAAGATTATTATGAAAAAATAACGCCTCAGCATTACCCAAAAGCGAAGAATTATTGTCACAGCGTAACCCAAAAGTGCAAGAATTCACTAGGAGCGAAAGGATAAAGCTAAGCGAAATAAACGCAAAGGAAATAAAGAGTTAAAATAAGGAGCAAAATCCCGACAGCTAAAATTCATTAGTCAAATTAATACGCAAAGAATGAAATCAAATTCATGGACCTCCAGCGAAGCAAAGAATTCAAAGAGGCATGCATATTAATACCAAACATCAAAATAAGTGATGCTGCTCGCCGAGATGTGTACAAGATGACATTCAAAGGTCAAACCCATCAACAGTAGAAAGTAATCGACAACGAAAGAGACGCAACCAATCTGTCGATTAATAAATCTAAGAATTTTTACGTTTGCATAAATCTTCCCTTCGCAGGCATTTACTTTGTGAACATCACTGCACGAACATACGTTTCGCAGATGTTTACTTCACACATACTTTCTTCCCAAATGCCTGCGTGAACAAGAAAAGAAGAGAAAAAAATCAGTTCATGATACCTCAGATTCAATTCGCAAGAGTTACTTGCTCGAGAAGTACATGCCAATTCATGATACCCAGGCACTTCGTCCAGAAGCATTCAACAATAGCAAAGCAAAACAAAGACCAAGCCAATCTTTCTATTCCAAAAATATGAAGTTCATCCCCAAATTCAGGGAAGTATCCATTCAAACTCAGCCCCGTTGAGTAGAATATCTATGAAGTTCATCTTGTCTTGGCGAAACTCCAATAATAAACGAAGTAAAACCGAATAGAAGCATGCACAAAGAAAATTCATACATCAGTTTTGCGAAGAAGAAATCTACAATGCAGTGAAGTAGAACAGGGATTCTCATCTCGTCAATGATAAATAGAAAGAAGTCAGAATCACAAGCTAGAAATATGAACCAACCATCCAACTAGTTTAGGCGAAGCCAGCTAAGATCATAAAGCAATGAGCTAAGAAGAAAAATGCAGTAGTCCAACGTATACAAATAATCTCGGCGAATTTTAAAAGAAATACTTCGTGGTAGAAGAAAGTTTTAGCAGAAGAAAATGAAACAACACTCAAGTTTGCTTCATCAACAATTCTGGAAAAACAACTCACTTTGGATCGGGTTGAACGGCAAAGATACAAACTCAACAGAAAACATCAATCCGTAAATGAGCGATACATACACCGTGAAGGGATTATTCTATCCTCTACATTTAAATGGAATCATTATGAGTAATATATATACTTAACATCTTAGGAAAGTTTAGCCAACCACAATAGAATTTTCTTTATCATTAAGCCAAGGTTGCCATCAGACAAGTCAAGCTTTACAGCACTTGCAGCCTCATTTCACATTTAGGAAAATAAATACATGCCACCTAATATGCTTAGTTTACCGGCCATATATCTTACGTTGTTACAATATAATGAAAACATTACAATATTTTATGAAGTTTTCTCATTCGATTTACGATCCACAGGTACCCGAAGGCGGAATGACAAACCTGAGACTTCAGGAAGTATTCATAGCGAATGAAGGAGCTTATACCACGAAGTGAAACCAAACCAACAAAACAAATTAACTATGTCACCAACGAAGGAGTACCATTCCAACGAAGAAAAGATTCGCTACCAGCAAAAAATCAAGCCAAACAAATGCCAAGTCTTAAAAGGGCAAGTTCAAATCAATTTAAAACTCCAGCAGAAGTCAATCCCTGGTAACTTGCGAAAAGAACCATAGTCCGACGAGAATAAATAGTTACCAGTAGCGAAGAAAACATGCATAATTTAAAGGTTTCTTCCATCAGTTGACAACGAGGAAAGGGTTTCAGCGAAATGATGAGGCATCAAGGGCTAAGGAAGATATTTCTTACAGTTGCCAGATTTAACTAAACATACCGAGATTGTTTATCACAGAATCCCCCACCAACACCTTTTGACATTACTACATCACCACCGGAACTAGGAAAACCTACATTGCTGCAACAAATTATATATGTTCAGTAACCATAAAGAACACAGCTGGTCTGGGGTAAAGAAGGCTAACAAAAACTATAAATATACCAGTTCAAATGATCTGCAATTACTGGGGTCACATTGCACCGGGGACCAGGGGGAAGGTGAGTTTAGAACCCCTAAAAGAACATCGGCTCGCAATAGTCCCGGCATGGAAGTCGGATGCACTAAGATTGTCTTCACTAATTACCTCTTCAGTGAAGAAGTAAAAGTTGCTGGTAATCTTATGGAGTTCTTTGTTCACAAGATCCGCGACGGTTGAGGAGTTTGAAATGTCAACAAAAGAAAAAGCACCTACACTTATGAAGACTTTGGAGTAGATTTTGTAAGCCTTGGCAGGGTTAAGCCGGAACAACTGATACACCTTCTGGGTAAAGTCATCTACAGACATGGATTTTGACACCTTTTGAAACATATTCAAACCGCCGCTGTACCTAGGTTCATTTCCTGACCGATCGCTTATTCTACCACCAGACCACAATATTACATTAACTACATCATTGTCGTCACCACCTAACCGTTGATACAAACAAATGTTACATACGCAATGTAATAAGACAAATATGGAAAGAGGTGGCTGTAATATTGCATCCAAATCAATCCAGAAGTTCTAGAATCCAAAAATGGCTAACTATTTCAGATTACCAAGTAATAAGACTCACTGAAAGTTTAACTGAACCAAATTAGAGTTTTATTTGGATTTCTAGTTCACTCTTTATAGTAACTACTTAAATTTAAATTTATTCCACCATGCAACCCAAGTGATATTATATGTGTTATCCTTAAAATCAAGACTCACTTCCAAATCATAGTTAATACCCTTTTTTTTTCAACCACAAAAAGATAACCTACTAAATACAAATACGTTGAGAATCAATTCAATTCCTTAACCTTCTTCTATTATGAGGATATGAACCGAAAGAAGCTGGGGGATTGGGGAATTAAACGGTGACAGGAGAGGGTTTCAAAAAGGATTAAAATTAATATTGCAATCACTTTTCTATCCGATGTAATTGAAATAATCGATAGATCTACATACCAATTCCATCGGGATTTGATGAATTCATATCCGTCGGTCAATCACTTTGCTTGCTGGCGCGTTAGATAAGGTTAAGAACAAATGAAAATGGCGAAATATAAATTGAAGTCTCAAGTTGGGGAAGAGAGGGGATATATAAACTAACTGTACCCATCTAAACACCCGTTTCAATCCGGGTTACCAAAAAATATTAACCACACCCGTATAATCTGACCTAACCTAACTTTGGTTAATCAACTAACCAGACCAGGAAGGGTGGGTTAGGAATAAACGGGTAAACTGTGACTCACCGGGTTGGGCGTTTTGGAATCGCACATATTTGTAACCTTTTCCTAAACTGCTACCATGCCCGGACCTTTCCAACAAAGGGGAAATTTCCCGTCCCTTTGCTCTAAACTTTTCGACTAGACTACCCTTTATATAGATGGTCAAATTGTGGGTTACATGAAATAACTAGGGGATATATGCCGGCATAGTTTTTCAATGCCGGCAGTCCATAGTTTTTTCACACCTTTGACGACGTATTTTTTTTAAACGAGGCCCTCGGTAACGAGACATAAAACTATTGCCGAGCAGTTTTTGGATATCAAACGGACCTCCTTGCATACTTGGAAATTTATGAAATATATCCCTGCTTCGATCTATAACAAGGTAACTTATGTTCTCTACATTTTTGTGGGATTTCGTTTTGATCTTTTTTTTTCTTTTTGGCATTTGGTTAGACATTATTTATTTTTACTTCCTAAATTCTTGTCTAATTTTTATATAATTCTATATTTGATTCTAATTGCAAGTCTCTGTTTTGGATTTTGATTTACAATGTGTAAGAGAAATATTTATACCATCAATAGCTACGAGCTGCGTAAGATTTTATAAAATTTCTATAGAGATATCTATTTAAGGTTCTGGGATGTCGATTTGTAGTGCTACCAACAAAGTTTGATATGTTTCAAAAAAAAAAAAATCTGATTGTGAACTGAAAGCAGGTTTATACTAGATATGCATCCATTGATTGTGAATATTTCTCAGTTGCACGAGTTTTAGTATCTATGTCTACCCTATTACCGATCAATTTGTATCTTTAAGTTTATATATTTTTGAAATTACAATCAGCATAGTGACTTACTTTTAATGATGTCCACAATTTGCAACTGGAATCAGGAAATGTTTCAGATTAGTTGTGGTTTTTGGATTTTACTGATGGTGTCCTTTGTTGGAAGAAGAAAGGAAATCAAGAGTGCTAATGGAATTGATTCGTGATGTCGTATAATAATTTTTTTCCTTAGTTTCAGGATATGGATACTTAACTGACCAATGTCTACAATTCTTAGCCAAACTTCATTCTTAGTCATGTAAAGTACATAAGAGCATTATTTATTTGCTTTTTCAACTTTGAGCATTAACCCTGCCAAGAATTCTGCTATTATAATTGGTAAAACCATACAAAATAATGGGGACCAGAACTGAATCTATTGTCCGGAGAAGAGTTACCCACTAAATATCTGAGGTATGCCTGTTGGTGCATCTTATAGGGAAATGAGTATAGAGGTTCCCGTTAGCTTACTGTGTGTGTGCGCGTCTACTTTTGATGCTGGTTCAAGCTAGATATCCTTCACTTTCTTATGCAGATATACTTTTCTGGTATAACACCGCAAAAGGCTTGAGGAAAGGATGACTTTGGGATGAATGTTACAAGCATGAAATTAGTGATTTGCTGCAAATGCCATGGTTATAATCCAACCGAGCGTGGAATAGGTGATTCGTTGTGAATGACATACTGCTACAACCCAGTCAGCTATGAATGACACTGTTTCACTATTACATACTCTAAGTACCTCATTAATCTTTTGGATAACATTTCCCGCTTCTCGCTTTTTCTAGCAGAAAGTGTTTAGATATCCATAGTAGACTAAGTGTTTATATGAATTATGAGAATATATCTTCATCTAGGTAACTCATACACAAGTTTTGAATTTCTTAAATAATATTGTAGTTGGTGGAATGGGTTTTGTCGATGCTTGCTTATACTTGATTGCTTCATCTGTTATTTGAGTACTAACATATTTATCTTTTTTGGTCTTATTAAATGCAAGGATATAGAAACAGAGAAAACCCATTCCAAGCTTCAGCATAACATGAAATTGATGATGCTTAAGATTCTTTATTTTCATGTTTAATCATTGAAATACAGTTATATTTGTACCTCTGATTTATTTCACTACTCATAGAAGCATATTTTGTTAGCAAAACATATACTAACACAACATCGGTTAAGACATACGAAAAGATCTTACCATAAGTAATGTTATCCTCCGTGTTGATGTTGAATGAATATGTTTCCTTCATAGCTATTCAGGTAAAGTCAATACATCCATTTTTTCCATTTATTTCTTCAACCCGAGACCGAAAGTACATTTACATCATAGTTAATTGAAAGCCAGTAGGCATGAAAGTTCCTTCTGAAATCTTTACAGCATAGAAAAATCCTAATATGGGTTTCTCCTTATCTGATTGAGAATTAGATTGGACATGAATTTGTGGTTTTAAAAATGAACTATGCGTTGTTACGGTAAATTTCTTGGGAACCTAGGTAATTCTTATTTTTCCCTTTTTATGTTTTTGTTATGATTTTATCAATATTCCTATGGTTTCCGACTGAGAATTAGAGGGGACATGCATTTGTGGTTTAAAAATAAAATGTTGTTTCGGTAACTTTCTTAGGAATTTTTTGTGGATTGGTTTGTTGTTGGATCTTCCTTAAAGTATCACAAATTTGCACATGAAAGGAATGTACCTATGTTGCTGCCAAAAGACTTATGGTGTATATAGATTTCACTTTTTTTTTAAACGGAAAGAGTTGCGTACATTCCTTGTGAACAACATCTTGGATGTTAAATGTACATCTTTGTACTTTAGGAGTTACCTTTGCAAAGTTTCCTCATAGTACATAGTTTCACTTATTTACTATTCACTTATATACAAACGATTAAAATTGATAGAAAAGTTTCCTCATAGTACATAGTTTCTTGAAGATAACAAGGAAGATTTTGCATCTATTGTGGTTTGACATCTCGAAATACTGCTCTTTCTCTCTTAAATTTTTTTTTTTCGCTACCAACTCATGTATATAAAATTGTTCAATTGGGGGGGTATACTTAGCCGCTTATTTGGTTTGTATTTTTGATCTTGAGAAGTGTTCTCCATATTAGCCATACTGGTGTTACTAACTAATTTGGGTGGTATCAATGTAGTCAATTTCGTTCCTACCGGCCGAAATATCGGCGATATTTCTGGTACCGGTGATAGAGCGATACGAAAACTTAAATATCGCGAAACGAAATTCGTCCGATAATATCGGCCGGTATGGCCGAAAACGGTACGAGTGAAATATCCGATATTTGATATTTTCGGGATTTGCTGTGAACTATCAGGGTAATTTTGGAATTCTAGGTGAAGGGAAGAAATGAAATCCCTAAATCCCATCGAATATTCAGCCAAAACACTTCTTTGTATCCGAAAAAAATTCCTTGCAGCTAAAAAAAACTTTTCTTCTCAATCTTGATGGCGAGATTCGATTGATTTTGCTAATACGAGGTTGGTTTAGACTTTAGATTATTAATCTCTTCTTGCGCTGTACATTTTTTTTCTTTGTTTGATTATTAATATCTTCTAATTGTTATGTGATGAATTTATGTGTTAAATCTTATATATATTTGTAGTAGATTTCCATATTTTGGTGGTCTTGTCTTTTCCATTTCTAGCAATAATTGGTTCCGATCTAAAATAGAAGATAATGAGTTATTTTTTTGGTTTATCTCACTGTATTGATTTCTTCTCTGATGCACAGTAGCTGAAACCTTAGCAGTGTACTAGGACTAGAAGTAGTAGTGTAGTACGACCCTTTTATTGGTAGGCTGCTGCTATTTGTTATAGACATAGATCCATAAATCTGTGTCTCTTTGACAGAATAGATAAACAAAACAAAAGTAGCCTGGTGTTGTTGTTGATGATAATATTAGTTAGAGTTTAATTATGGGGTTTGTGAAGTTTAATCTGTTGTGTTCCCATTTAGTATGTATTTGCATACATTATCAGTTTTTGCTTGGGATTTAATTTGTTTCATTTCTGTTGTAGGTTGTGATTATGGATTCTTCTAATGCCTCAAATTCAAATACCACAAACTCCACATGTGGTTCATTGCCCTCTTCTACGGCTACTCCAATTAAAGATCCGGCATGGGAATGGGGTGAACGCCAAGACCCAGGAAATCATAATATAATTATTTGTTTGTTATGTAACAAATTAATCCGTGGTGGTGGAATCACTAGGCTTAAGGAGCATCTTTTACATATTAAAGGGAATGTTTCATCATGTCCAAATGTGAGCATTGACATTATGAACAAAGTTAGTGTGGTGTATTCTGTAAAGAGGACCAAAAAAGCTCATAGGGTTAACATTGATTTAGCGTATCGGCGTGCAAACAACTTAGATGAAGGCTCTGATGCTGAGACCGATGTTGAGGAAGAAGAAGTAGAAACTAATGGCAATATGGGCAGTGGTGGTTCTGGTGCTAGTCAACTAGTTTCTCAGAATCAGGCAAAGAGAACGCGGATAAGCCAAAGTAACAGTAGAAACTGATGGCAATATGGGCAGTGGTGGTTCTGCTTCCCCGTGTGAGCGAAACTGGAGCACATTTCAGAATGTAAGTATTCTAATCTTGTTCTTACTTGCACTGATTAGTAATATTGTTGTTGAATTACATTTTTTCAAGCTCATGTATTACTTGTCTATGATGTTGACTGAATTGTACATTATTTTGTTTTTTCGTTTGAAAAATGAACATGAGATGCCTGTAAACCTCTGTCTTCTTATCACAACAAGCATCAAAGCATGAAATAGTTAGTTTAAGTATTTATCTTTTGTGTTTCATGGCATTTACCTATTATTCTTTCGTCTTTCAGTTGCACTCAAAGAAGCGAAATCGCATTAAACAACAAAAATTGAATGATAGTGTCTTTATCCAATATAACAAGAAATTGGAGCGTCGATACAAAGAAATCAGTCAATATAATGATGATCCGAAAGCTCGTGATCCTATTTTTCTGGATGACCGTGATGACAATGATGAATGGTTGGATTTAGAGAATTTGGATGACTTGGCTGTACAAGGCGATAATGTTACTTTGGATGATTTGCAGCATATTGTTGGTGAAACAAGTATGCCAGTTGTTAGTAAAGGTGCATGTAACTCTCAACGCAAATCTACTTATCCAACTGACTCTGAATATGATGGATATGATACCGATGACTTGATGTGCGACTCTAATTATGGACTACTTGGTGAAGATGATGGAGCTACCGAAGAATATGATATCTATGATGAATCAAATGATTTTGATTAAAAATGTAATGTCCTTGTTTAATTATCATTCTAGATAGTGAATTTTAAAGTTGTGAAGTTGCTCCCCTTTTTCCAATTTGAACTTCATATGGCGGCTCTTATGTTTTGTTTTTCTAAAATTGATGCATTTTTATCTTGTCTAATTGTGTGAACAATATAAATTATAGATATAAATTTAGAACCGATATTGCACCGATATTTGAAACCGATATCTCCCCGATACAATGTTGTACCAGTGTACCGGTCCTCGGCCGAGACAAACCGGTATCCGATATTAACTACATTGGGTGGTATTTAATATGAATTTTTACAATGTATTTAATGGAGTATAAAGATCAATGGTTGCGTTCTCAAACCTGTGGTGGCTTAAATATAACAAGCACATTAGGATCAAAAATACTAAGCACATTTTTCAATCGATCATAAGTTCCAAGCAAAGAGCAAGTAGATGCGTAGTCTAAGGAATTGAGAATATATACTACTGTTTCAAGGTTTGTTGAATATCTTTTTTTTTAATAATTTTAAATTACTGAATCTTTGCATAGATGTGCTACGTGTGTGTTTGTATCCTTACAGATGCTTATCCATACTCTCATTTGGAGAGTTTCTTCTTACCTTTTAAACCTTCATTTTTTATGATCCATGAACAAGGTTTGATATCTCTGTTACTGTTCATTGATGTTTAAGTGTGTGTTTGCAGAATATGTAAACAAGCAATAATAATGAATCTAATTATAGCGACTCCAATCCACGACAAGGTAATTAAAAAATAAAAATTCTTTGACATTTGTTATTTTTATCAGGAAACAGCGTCGCGCATTAAATGGGTTTAAAGGAAAATCAGATAACAATGGAGACCCGTGAACAAGGTCTAATTTTTTGTTACTATTTCATATCTTTAAACAAGCAATGATAATGAATCTAATTATGGCAACTCCAATCTACCTTAAAAATTAACACTGCAAAAGCCTTAAGTAAAGGGTGAGTTTGCGATGAATGTTACAAGCATGAAACTGGTGATTTGCTGTAAATGGTGCAGTTACAATCCATACAAGTGTGGAATAAGTGATTCACTATGAAAGACACACTACTACAACCCAGTTAGATATGAATGGATCTACCATAAGCTTACAACTCATCGTGTTATGGATAGTACTACGCATGGGAATTTTAATGGTTTTGTATTAGAATTAGTTATCCAAGCCTACCATCTTCGGATCATTAACGCTTTACAAAAGAGAGGAATTGAAGTTGTAGAGTGTCAGGTTTAATAACTGGATGAAAAATGTTTACTATACATATATATATAAGAACAAATTTTTGTTGGTAATTTACCTACGATTTGACCAAGTTGATAATATAAGAACAATTTTGTTGATTATTTACCTATGATTTGGTCAAGTTGATAATATGTTAATGTATCTTATGGATGAATTGGGATTTTTCAGTTTTCCTGCAAATTTAGAAGAAAGTTATGTGTTTGTGAAATTTCAGAATGTAACAAATGTTCAATAGAATATCATGTTGTCTTCTCTGGCGGAGAAGAAAACCCGGTAAAATCAGCCTTATTATCTTGCTACGACCTTTCAGACTATGAATACGCCATATCTACTTACACCTACATTAAGGTTTTCATTTGAAATGACAAAAAGGGTGACTTGTGATGAATGTTACAAGCATGAAATTGGTGATTTGCTGCAAATGGCACAGTTACAATCCATCCGAGTGTGGAATGGGTGTTTTATTATGAATGACACACTGGTACAACCCAGTCAGCTGTGAATGGCACTGCTACAAGCTTACAACCCATCGTGTTATGGATAGTACTATGCATGGGAATTATTATGGTTTTGTATTGGAATTAGTTATCCAAGCCAAATCTGATTGTATTTGTACAATTTACCATCTTCAACTCATTAGCGCTTTAGAAATTGGAGGAATTGTAGTTCTAGAGTGTCAGGTTCAAGAACTGGATGAAAAATATTTATTGTACCTATATATAAGAACAATTTTTGTTGGTAATTTACCTATGTTTGACTAAACTAATAATATAAGAACAATTTTTGTTGGTAATTTACCTATGAATTGGTCAAGTTAATAATATGTTAATGTATCTTATGGATGAATTGGGCTTTTTATGTGTTTACTTGCAAATTTGGAAGAAAGTTATGTGTTTGTAAAATTTCAGAATGTAACGAATGTTCAAGAACTTGCTGCACTAGAGGTTGTGATAAAATGAAAGAGGATATTCCGTTGTCTTCTCTGGCGGAGAAGAACACCATGTAAAATCAGTCTTCTTATTTAGCTACGACCTTTCTTACTACATTTGTGAACTTCTAATAATTGTGGTCCTATAGTTGCATGCACTATTATCACTGTATAAACCTTTGTGGTTAATATGCTATACCCCATTCCAATTTTCATGTCCAGATGATGTTGTTTTTCCGGTTCATATTGTACATAGAGATGTTTTTCGAAATGTGATTATCACGCTTGAATCTCCATATCTATATCTCAACTTCCATTTTTCTTTAGAAAGATTGTCTCAGGTTACTTATATAACAACCTCTTTTCTCATTCCCAATTTTTTTTAGGATAAAACATTATTAGAATTGTCAAAAAATTGATGAACTATATGCTCATATATATCTGATATTAAGATTATCATATTTTTCACGACCATCCATAAACTTCCATCATACAATTATTAATTTCTTAGATTTTAATTAGTGCATCATCTCATTATAATTGTTAGACCCACCTTGAAACATGTGCGAGACGAAGTCACGTGTCTCAGTTGAAAAAATAGCCAACTCCATTGGTTGACCAGTGCAAAAGCTAATGAGAAGGGTTTCCAACTTTCCTATCAATTAAACGATAATCGATTAACCAAGAGAGATGATATTTATATATGTTTCAATGCACTGGACAACAGGTGCAGGGAAAAGCCCCGCCACACCACATCAGCAGTTCTCACTGGATTCGATGCGTAGCACGTGGTACATACTAGGTTCAAGAAATAGCTTCTATAGTAAGGGTAGCTCTCTGTATATTACAAAGAAACTGGAGAATCAAAAAATTAACTCTTATCTATGTGCGCACATGGTCGATTCGATCTTCATGCATATAATAAGTACTCCCTCCATTCCATTTTAGATGATTGTTTAGGGTTATTTTTTGTTCCAGATTACTTGATAGTTTTCATATTTTTCCCACAAAACTACCAACAATACCCTAACATTTTTTCTTGGAACCATAAATTTATTTTCAAATAGACTAATAGAAATTAATGTTTGAAGACTTTTCTCAAGGGTATACATAGAAAAAATTTATATCTCTCTCTATTTCTTAATCTGTGTGCAAACTCCTAAAACATCATCTAAAGTGGAATGGAGGGAGTATATATAAAGAACAATGGTTGATTATCTTCGAGGGAGTACAAGCATCACTCGCTAATGTTCCTATAAGAAATAAAAATTGTAGAAATGATAAATGGTAATGATTATGGTAATGCCCAGTAAATCAAGGATGGTATAGGATAACATTTGGTTTGATAATGAAAAGAGGAAGCATATTGACGTTATAATATTTCCAAATAAAATTGTTTGTGATTATTTCTATTCGATTATAAGTTTTGTATTTATGATGAACATTAACACTACTTGGAACTTGGAATTAATAAAATGATGGGCTATTAAGAAGAGGATTAGAAGGGTTGTCAATGGATGTTGAAAACATTGTCAATGACATGTAAAATCACTCAAATATGTTGGTTTTTATTGTTCAATTCATGGGTCGATCTTGAATATACGATATGATAGTTTTAGTTAATAAAACCTGAATCCATTTTGATCGGTCTATATTGTGGAAACAAAGGTTGAGACCGGTTGTTGTTTTTTTGTTTCGTTGTGTGAAATTTTTATAGTCTCTATGTGTTTATTATTTGGAAAATGTGTTATTACTGTGATTTTATGCATATAAATGAATAAGAAATTCCATAAGTGAATAGATTACTGATAATTCAATTAAATATGGGACTTGACGTAGCTTAAGTTTTTTCTCAGCAACCAAAGTATCAATTTCAAACAAGAATGAAAATTGGTCGCCTGGAAGAATGTTGGTCCAATAACTCCATTAGTTGAGAAAATAGCAGGATGTGCAAACTCCTCAAGCCCAACATTCCAACTAAAATTTTGAATCGCACGCACATCAAGTTTATATTACAAGTATGTGTAAAAGAAAAAAGGAACAAAAGAATAGAGATCTTTGAACATGGGACCTCGTAATATCACACTTGACATCAATCCAGAATACAGAACTTGAAACTTAAAAGTAACTTTTTGACTTCTTGAAAGAAGTCAATTTGGGTATAGAATTCAGATTAACTTCTAGGTGAAAAAAAGACAGTGATTTTTGCAAAGAAAAAAAATATTTTTCTTATGATTTATCCAAACACGTTATAATTGGATGTTTGGATGTACATTGAGAACTAACTTTTTGATTTCTATAAATCATCTTGCGGATATATTTTCAAAACGAATTCTAGAAGCATATTTTTTTTCTTTTAAACGAAATAAAATGTTATTGCTTCTGACTTCTAGAACTGACTTCTGGTATTCAAACATATTGTAACGACAATTGAGTTTGTATGACTTCCAAAGATTATTACAGTAGTACTTCAATCATTGAAGCGTAAAGATCTATGTACTCGCGTAGGATTCTTAAAAATCCAAGTGCCAATGTCCCGACGTGTAGCAAATACTAAAACCTATCTGATGCCTACATAATATGTTTGAGACCAATTATAGCAACTAATATATAAATTGAACCTAGATGAAGAAAACAAATTATGATCCTTAACCTTCCTGTATTTCATGAAAACAAATCTCACGTGAAATCTAGAAATAAGTAAACACATCAGAGCCCACTGCTCCATATTTAACGACCAAATAGAGCGGTATGCATTAATGGGTGGATCTACGCCATCATTCAAGGTAAAAATAAAAGTATTTCAATCAAATGTATATTTAAAATTGTCGTCAATGATGTAAAGTAACCACGATGTTTAAGATAAGCATAATTTTCAGGAAAAACAAATCAGAATGCAATATGTTAGAAAATAATTTTGTTTTACTGAAAACATGGCAGAATACATATAAGAAATATTAACCGTAATTGGGTAAATCAATGCTCATTAAATTCCCTTTCTTTTATGCAATTAATAATTAAATTAAAACTCGACGAAAGAAACTTCATATATCTCTCTCTAAAATCACTTGACATATTTCGATAGTGATAATGCTTTGGAGAAATCATATCTATTAAAGAAAAACAAACGGGTAAGTACAACTTCTGACAGAGAACTACTCCAGACACCTACTAAGAACGACCTAGTAAAAAAATAAAAGTATTACACAATAGAAAATGATGATGACATGCCAACGTTGATCGAACTCGATGAACATGAAGATGATATGGACGAGATTATGGAGAAGGATCATGACATACCACCGTTGGTTGAGATAGATGAAGATTGCAATGAAGTATTTACTTATTAATAGAGATTATAGATATCATAAGCATTTGTTTTTAGGCACACCGCTTTTGAAACATATTATTATTCTCCGGCAGTATATTACTTAATTTTTTGTCAATTTTATACTAAATGGATGGGACCAGTGTATATGACCTATTAAGACGTATCATGAAACTACGCTTAAGAAGCAGTTCAAACACCACCAACAAACATGTAATTATGGCAAAGTTATAAGCAATCTGGACTCAACATAGTACTGTTACATTAATCAACTTCTAAATCAAGACATAAATAAAGATATCTCTGCAGTAGCCATGCATGCAGACTTCTAGCATTCCACATTTTTATTTTTTTTATAAAAATTGCATTTCACAAATTTACATGTGATACATATATATTCGAAAACTTTTACGGATAAAACTATTGGATAGGACAACTTAATAAAAGAAATAGTTGGAAAAAAATTTGTAATTTTAATTATTTTAAATCAAAATTTATGGAGTCAATTTCTTTTTAATTATTTTAATAACTTCCTATAAAATTGATATATGAATTTAGGTTTATAATAACAAATTTAAGTCGTCAAATCATTGGATATCTAAAAGGTATCAGAGTGCATCCCTTTAAAATCTCTGCCACTCTAAATTAGCTGATCCACCGGTCCCGTTACGTAGCACGGGTTACATACTAGTGGTACTAACAAAACCTATGAGTTTCATATAAGAAAATAGTAAAGAAATAGTTACGGTGGTGAAGAGTGCTCCAAAACCCTAGCTTTTTTCCCTTGTATTCTTCTATCCAAAACTTTATTAAAGATTAAAATATTAGAATTCTCTTTTTATAGGTATCCAAATTGTAGTTACGCCCGTGCATAAAATCCCGGTCAAATGGTCGCCATGACTTGCCAAAAGGATGCCTAATTCCCAAAAACGGCTCATGCCCAAGTATTGGTCGTGGAAAGAAATTGATATAGCCCATTGGGCTTGCGCTAAAGTGCAGCAGATTCGGCCCAATTATAATGAAACTTACTAGTTCAACTGTCAGTTCCATGGAACTGACAGTATACCCAAATCCAAACCCACTGACATACATGCTTCTGTGAGCGGAATTATCTGCTGGATTTTGTTTCTCCCGTCACAGTTCTCGGACACTCACCATCCGTGAATATATTATTCACCTGAGTTTTAATATTTTCTTCCGACACAATCACGGACACTCTGGTCACCGTGAGATTTTTATTTCCCTGGATTTTTACTCCGGCAATAACTTCCACGGACAGATATCCATCAGTGAGTTGTCTTCCCTGCTATTCTTTTCTTCTCCATCAGCGCCATTGAACAGCACCAACTGCCAGACCATCTCCGATCATCATTCTTGTCATTACTGCCATCGTGTTCTTCTCCTTAACCCCTAACCAACTCAAGCATCATCATATGCAAACTCGGATTCATAGTCTTAATCTTGAGCTCTTCATCATAAAGCAACATCAAGCTTCAATCGCTACTGCCAACTCCATTCTCTGCTAAACTGGGGCTGAACTCCCATCATCGTCATGCACAACATCTTCCCTCTCGAACTCAGCCATCTCCCTAGTCTCTAATCGACTCCATCGACCACCACTGTTAAGCTCGAGTTCCACCACTTCCATTATTCCATAAACAACAAACTCCATTGAGACCCGACAACGGCAACAGAGACCATCCTCTTCACTGAGAATCAAGCAGCACCCGATACTCGTTAACACTGCCATCAATCCCTGTATTGATCGTTCTCAACTTCCGATGGCAGCAAGCCAAACATCTTCCACTCTCTCCTCATCCACTTCGAGTCTTGACTACAACTTGAGAATCAACTCAACTTCTCCTTCAAACAGCTGCGAACCAACAAACCATCGTCACAGAACTTTAAGCCGGAGTCACCATGCTCGAACTCCAACAGCAACATACTCTCCCGTTCTGCTTCATTGATGCCAGCAACGGCATCACAGTCTCGATCACGGCTAGCTAACCCATTCTCCTCAGTCACAGTATATCACTGGCTGCAAATCACTGGTTTCTCTCGTCAGCCAACACTCCCTCATTCATTCACCGAGACTTAATCACTACCATCCCATCAATCGCCGTCATTATTCCATGCTCTGTCCAACTGATCAGTTTCATGCAGAAGTAAAATAAGCAGCTGCATTAATCACGTGATGTGAGGAAGAAATTGGTGTCAGCCCTGAGTTGAAATTCCGGATGCTTTTATAAATTCTGAATTTAAGCTTCCCTCTAGTAATTTTAGCATCTTCTTTTAGCACTTATAGGTGAACTGTCAGTTCCGGAGAACCGACAAGCTAAACTTCTCGTTTCTCCCATAACTTCTTCATACGATCGATGTCGGAATGACTCCATTCTTTCGCCTTTTGCTTCGTCTTTTCGTCCTCTTCAAGATGGTATCGAGAACTCCTTGATTTGAATGAGTTATATTTGGTCTTTGGCCCTTCTCCGCTTTCAGCTAACTTCTCTTATTGCACAATTAAGTGCAAATTCACTTCTTTTGGATGATTCACCTAATGAAACACAAATAGAGAAAAACAAGAGTAATATACAATAATTCGCAAGAAAATATAGCAAATACTAGCATGGATTCGACACTAAATGTATGCAAAATATGCACTTAACAAATTCCCCCACACTAGGCTTTTGCTACTCCTCGAGCAAACTATCTAAAATATAACAACTCCATGTCGCCGAGGATATGGTTACTCTTATCATGAATAACAGGCCTTTAAACCCCTAGGTGTCCCTAGTGGACAAGTTTTAGTCTCGTGAGGGCTTACGAGAGATATACCCACAAAACCTACTCCAACTTCAAAGTGTTCCAGCTTCCCAAGCATCCAAAGAGCTATGAGGACATAGAATTTCTGCATGCTAGTAATAGGAAGTTAGAAATACCAAAGAAAATACTCATTCTTTAATCTTGAGTGAGAAATAACCACACCATAATGAGAGAAACACGTGTTTGAGAACGATAAAGCATTTCGCCTCGACTTCTGCCTCACTTAAAAGGATTTTATGATAATTACACTCAATAAGACGGCTTTTTTATAGGTCTCACATGTGTGTAGGTAGGAATGAAGAGAGAATCCTACACACGTTGAATGGTGGGAAGGTAACCTTCCGAATTATTTCTGGAGACTCCACAAAATCGTGGAAAACAATAATATTTTTCTGATGATCTCTAAGAAAGGAACTCAACCACTTTAGCAAGGATGAGAGTACTTACCACCTTCACATCTGATTGCAATGATGAAAGCAGCACTCTTACAACATCCAATAGAAACATCTTCCTTCAGCTCGTCTTCTTCATCTTGGTCTTCGGTCTTCAACTGTTGATGATAAACTCTTGAACTTGTAGAACTTCGACAATTTGTAACTCTTTTCCTCAATTCCTTGTTGCTTGAAACTTCTTTATATATTTTTCTTCCAGATGGCCTTATTGAACAAATAACAACCTAAATGCAAATCTCTTTTTATATTTTTATATTTTTTTATATTTTTTTGTATTTTTTTTTTTTGTATTTTTTTTTTTTGTATTTTTTGTATTTTGAAGAGATTGCAACTAAAACAATAAATATGAAATAAAATTAACATGGCCACGAAAGAAGTACGTTACCACTTTGATCTTCACAACTTGTAATGCCTTTCGTATCATAAACTTCAATAACTCTCATCTTTTGATTTTCTTCACTCTTGTAATTAAGTCTTCATACTTTGATATAAAATTCCGCTCCTTATGTGTAAGTCTTCAACATGTATATAAAAATCCGCTCATTGTATGTTGTTTTACTTGGATATGAAATTTTTGCTCTTCCTTGAATTGTTGCTTGTAAACCTCAAACGTCTTCAACTTCCTTGTAGATATTGATGTCGCTCCATTGTTGATGATGATGTGTTTCTATGGACCTGTTGTTGGCGAGAGAGAGAATGGTGCCTGCAAATAAAACTACAAGAAGGTGGTTTTCGTCTATAGACGTCACCCTTATGATTGACAAAATTAGCACTCAAGAGATCAAAAATAGTGCTTCTATTGGTCGGAGGTTGGGTAGCCCACCATTCTACCCGGAATTAACGTACGGTGACACACACTCAAAAGAAAGCTCTTTAGTCAGCTACAAAGAAAATTTGGTCTGGTGCCTTGGTTGATATGAAAATGGGTAGTCTCCACTAATGATTGATCAGTAACTCTAATAATGCATTTCTCTCTGCTCCTAATTTGCATCACCGGCATGATTAAATCCATTATTTAACACTCCAATTCGTAAGAATATTCGAATGTAGTTCTCTAATGCTTCCAAGTTCAGTTATCTCAGTCAGAATCTCTTTGTAAACATACCTAGAAGTATGCTAGTGACTCTAAAATCTCTACAAGTTGAAGGTTTTCTTTATGAAAATTTTTGAAAAATCTATATGCAAAATACTCCCCCACACTTAAACTTCACATTGTCCTCAATGTGTAAAACCGAAAGTTCTGGATTCTGACGTAACAGCAGATAAAACGAAAAAACTGTGCAAATTGGTCAGGAATTTGGAAAAACTCCGTTTCACAAAAGTTGTTCATCTACGTGTTTTCTACAAAGTTTCAAAAGGGCACAGTGTTTAGATGAACATTCTGACAGTTATGGTCTCTGAACTGAACTACGCGCATTCTGAATTTTTCTGAAAAAAAGGTATTCATCATAATTCTCTTCTAAAAAAGATTACAGACTCAATGCAATTAAACATGGGGATGCAAATGTGATATGAAAACAGTAAATAAAATAAAATAAAAGGGTTTAAGATACAAAACCAATGGGTTGCCTCCCATTTAGCTCTTAGTTTTACGTCCTCAGCCCGACTTGGCGTTCTCCTTATTACTCCTCCAGAGGGAGCAAATATTTAAGCTCTATCTCATCCACATTCACATAAGCGATGTTTTCATAATATGGCTTCAATATATGGCCATTGACCTTAGAAGTAGTCACATCTCTAAGACTAGTAATATCAACTGCACCATGATAATAAACATTAGTAACAACATATGGTCCAATCCATCTGGACCTTAGCTTACCAGGAAATAACTTAAGACGAGAATGAAATAAAAGAACTTTTTTCCCCACAACAAAATTCTTCCGAGAAATCATCTTTTCATGTAAAAGCTTAGTCTTTTCCTTATATATACGAGAACTCTCGTAAGCATCATTACGTATCTCCTCTAGCTCATTGATTTATAGTTGCCTAGGTTTCCCTGCTTTATCATACTCCATGTTGCACATCTTTACCACCCAATAAGCCTTATGCTCAAGTTCAACTGGGAGATGACAAGCTTTTCCATAAACCAATCGATATGGAGACATACCAATCGGTGTCTTATATGTTGTTCTATACGCCCAAAGTGCATCGTTGAGTCTATAACTCCAATCCTTCCGTGTAGTATTAACGGTTTTCTCATGGATGAACTTAATCTCGCGATTTAAAATTTCAGCTTTCCTACTAGTTTGTGGGTGATACGGCGTGCCAATCTTGTGTTTAATGTTGTACTTCTTGAGGAAAGCATGGAAGGATTTCTTGAAGTGCGAGCCTCCATCACTGATAACCACTCTTGGTGTACCATGTCTAGATATAATATATTCCTTCACAAACTCACAAACAACTTGAGAATCATTAGTAGGGGTGGCTTTAGCTTCCACCCATTTTGAAACATAATCCACAGCAAGAAGTATATAAAATTTTCCATTCGAATTAATAAAAGGACCCATAAAATCAATGCCCCACACATTAAAAATCTCGACAGTGAGAATAGGATTGAGTGGCATTTGATTTCGATCACCTAGATTGCCTGTTCGTTGACATCTATCACAAGATTTGCAAAAAGCATATGCATCTTCAAATAGGGTTGGCCAATAAAATCCACTCTCAAGGACTTTGAGAGCGGTACGTTTAGAACCAAAGTGACTACCACAAGCATAAGAATGACAAAAAGATATAATTGATTGAAATTCATAGTTAGGTACGCACCTGCGGATAATTTGATCAGCACCATATTTCCACAAGTAGGGCTCATCCCACACATACTGCTTGGCTATTTTCTTAAGCTTTAGCTTTTGAAAATTAGACATAGTACTAGGTACTTGCCTTGTAACCAAATAGTTCACTATATCAGCGTACCAAGGTGTTGAATCTTCAATTGAGAAAAGTTGTTCGTCTGGAAAATGATCTTGTAATGGGAGTTCTTCTTCGGAAACAACAAGTCAACTAAGATGATCAGCAACTGTATTCTCAACACCTTTCTTATCTCTAATTTCTATATTGAATTCTTGTAGCAAAAGAATCCAACGAATGAGTCTTGGCTTAGCCTCCTTCTTTTTCAATAGGTACTACTGCATGATCAGAATATACAATCACATTAGTACCCACCAAATAAGCTCTAAATTTTTCTAATGCAAATACTATAGCCAACAACTCCTTCTCAGTAGTAGAATAATTGATTTGAGCATCGTTTAGGGTCCTTGATGCATAATAAATCACATGTGACCTCTTGTCTACTTTTTGACCCAAAACAGCTCTGACTGCATAATCACTTGCATCACACATTAACTCGAACGGCAAACTCCAGTCAGGTGATTTAATAATTGGTGCAGTAGTCAACAATTCCTTCAATTTATTAAAGTCATCCTTGCACTCCTGGTCGAAGTTAAAGGAAACCTCCTTTTGCAACAATTTTCACATCGGCATTGAGATTTTGGAGAAATCTTTGATAAACCTCCTATAAAAACCTGCATGACCAAGAAACGAGAGAATTTCCCTCACCGAAGTGGGGTATTGTAAGTTCCTAATCAAGTCTATCTTTGCCTTGTCCACTTCGAGCCCTTTAGAGGAAACGACGTGTCCAAGTACAATTCCATGGTCTACCATAAAGTGACATTTCTCCCAGTTTAAAACCAAATTAGTGTCTATGCATCTTTTAAGCACAAGTTCAAGATTATTTAAACAAATATCAAATGAATCGCCATAAACACTAAATTCGTCCATAAATACCTCAATGATGTTCTCCACGTAATCAAAAAATATACTAACCATACATCTCTGAAAAGTGGCAGGCGCATTGCAAAGACCAAATGTCATTCTTCTATATGCAAATGTACCGAAAGGACAAGTAAAATTTGTCTTCTCTTGATCCTATGGTGCAATAACAATTTGATTGTAGCCCGAATAACCATCCAAAAAGAAATAATATAAATGTCCCGCTAATCTCTCTAACATCTGATCAATAAAAGGCAAAGGAAAGTGATCCTTGCGGGTAGCCGAATTGAGCTTTCTGTAGTCTATGCACACTCGCCATCCTGTTTGAACTCTTGTAGGAACGAGTTCATCATCTTGATTTTTAACAACAGTGACACCTGATTTCTTAGGCACCACTTGTACCGGACTAACCCATTTGCTGTCAGAAATTTGGTAAATCACCCCCACACTCAGTAATTTGAGGATCTCTTTCTTCACGACCTCCATCATTGGGGGGGTTAAGCCTATGCTGAGCATCACGTACTGGCTTTACATCATCTTCCATAAGTATTATATGCATGCATGTGGATGGACTAATGCCTTTGATATCAGCAATTGTCCAACCAATCGCCGTTTTGTGCTCTTTCAGAACCCGAAGAAGGCGTTCTTCTTGTACTGATGTGAGATTCTTTGCTATAATGACTGGAAGCTGCTCCCCATCACCCAAGTAAGCATACTTTAAGTGATCAGGTAAGGGTTTCAGTTCTAATTTAGGTGCCTGCACAACAGAAGGTAAAGGAACTTCATCAGTTACAGGTAAAGAGATATATGAAATATTACCCGTTTTAAATTCTTGTGATGCCGTTAAAGCACCACATGTCTCAACAATCTCCTTGGAAATATCAACGTCCAAGTTAGGAATGCCATGAATGTCCAAATCAATGCTATTTTGTAGCACGGATTCAAGTTCATCTTCTTTGTTCAAATCAAACATTTGTTGTGCCAACGAACCAATAACATCAACAGAGAAAGCGGAGTGCACATCACTAGGATAACGCATAGCTTCAAAAATATTGAAGCGTATAACCTCCTTATCAAATTCCATAGTGAGTGTACCATTGTCCACATCAATATTCGTCTTTACTGTTTTCATAAACGGTCTCCCAAGAAGTAACGAAGTAGATGAACAATTATCTCCATTATGCATATCCACAATGTAAAAATCAACCGGAAAGATTAACTGGTTCACTTGAACTAACACGTCCTCCACGACTCCCTTAGGATATATATTGGACTTGTTTGCCAATTGAATAGTAATCTTCGCCTCTTTCAAATGTCCAAGATTCAAAGAATCATTAACATCGGCTGACATAACACTTATGGATGCTCCCAAATCAAGCAAAGCACGCTCGAATCATCGTTTACCAATAGTAATTGGCACTGTGAAGCCACCAGGATCTTCACACTTTGAAGGCATCTTCTTCAATAACATAGCTGTTGCACTTTCTCCCACCTGAGTAATTTCATTAGAAATCAACCTATCCTTCCTTGTACACAAATCCTTCAAAGCCTTAGCATACCTGGGTACGGTTCTGATGGCCTTAATAAATGGGATGTTGATTTGTATCTTGCTGAAAATATCCATGATCTCCTTATCTTGAGCTTGCTTCTTTGATTTGGCAAAACGACTAGGGAAAGGAGGTGGTGTGGTAAAGGTGGGAACCATGTCCTTAGGTTGGCCGGTTGATGTTGGCTTTTCCTTTGGGACGGTTTCCTCCTCTACTTCCTTTTTGATGTCGTTATTAACCACTTCTTGTTGCTTTGTGTCTTCAGTTTGTCTCCCACTTCTTAAAGTCACTACATTGACGTGCTCTCTTGGGTTCACAAAAGGTTGTGATGGAAACTTTGTCGAAGCTTGTGCTTTCATCTGATTCATCTCTGTCGCCAGTTGCCCCATCTGAGTTTGTAGATCTTTAATAGCGTTATCAGTTTTCAACTGATTTGATCAGACTTATGTTGACTTTGTTGAAACATGGAGATGAGCATATCCATCTTAGACTCTTCAGTTGGAGGTTTCTGTTTTGGTTGGAATTGTTGTTGGAAGCCACCTTGTCTCGCATATGGATTAGGAGCTGCAGCTTGCTTATTTGCATAACTAAAATTTGGATGATCTTTCCAACCAGGATTATAAGTATTAGAGTAGGGATCATACCTTGGCCTCGGATTAGGAAATATAGCATTTACCTCGGAATCCTCTTCATATGAAGGAATAACTGCGGATGCTATACGTTGTACCATTTTTTACACATTAGTCATTCGTTGGTCCATGTGTGAATAATCTCCCATCTCACTAACTCTTCTAACCACCGATGAATATCTAGTATAAAATTGCTGCGTATTTTCAGCCATGTTTTCAATCAAACTAGTAGCCTCCTCGATAGTTTTATTAGACAATGCACCACTGCTAGCCGCATCAATCAAGCGTCTCTCATGCGGTAGTAACCCCTCATAGAAGTGTGTAATGACAAGTTGTGGTGATATCTGATGGTGTGTGCAACTCGCCAAAAATCTCTTGTACCTCTCCCAATAGTCGTACAAAGATTCTCCAGTAATCTGCACAATTCCACTAATTTCCTTACGAATAGCTGCAGCTTTAGAAGCAGGAAAATACTTCTCTAAAAATAGCTTTTTCATTCCGGTCCATGTGGTAATACTTCCGGAAGGGAGATAATATAACCATGATTCTTCTTGGTCCGTTAATAAAAAAGGAAAAGCTTGTAGAAAAGCTGTATCATCATCATCATCGCTCTTTTTCATACTTCTTACTGTATTCTGAAATTGTTGCAGGTGTCGATTAGGATCTTCACCCGGTAATCCCTTGAACTTTGGAACCCAATGAAGAAGATTTAACTTAAGTTCCACTATGTCAGTTAGAGTAATACACAGTGGTTGAGATTCTAAACATGGTGATGTTAGATCTCTCAACGTCTTCCTCTCCGGAGGTGGAGGTGGTGGTGGATTATTGTTACCGCCTACCATTGTTGATGTAGAAGGTTGTTCTTGCAAATTTGGACGTGCTTGTAGTACCGTTCCCTTGCGAGTTTCAATTCCGCACCTCTCTTAATTCTAATCCTTCGATGCCATAGATTAAGTACCTGAAATAAAATTCTCAAAAGCTAAATCAAAAACTAAAAATAAGACTAAAAACAAAATAAAACAAATAACAACTAAAGCTACCGACTGCTCCCCGGCAACGGCGCCAAAATTTGATGTGTGTCGTAGGTGTACTCAAATTAAATTACTTATTTCCACACAATTAACTGGTAATATAATGGAAGTAAGGATCGTTCCCACGAAGAGCAGGGAGATTTAGTTGTCAAAAGTGTCACAATGGGGGTTTTTGTTTTAGATTGTAAACAAAGTAAATAAAGCAATTGAAAATAATTAAGTTGCAAGCAATGGAGAGAAATATGATCATGGAATCCTTCTTCGTTAATAAACCGTCATCAAGTTATTATATTCATCCATTAATACAATTAATCACAGATTATTACCAACCGTGGAATAACAGCTAGCTCAGTGCTATCCCCTGAATTCCTTAAATCACTGAGTACGGAAGCTCTCCAATACCAGATTCTATTCGTCTAAACCACCTAGTAGTAGCTCACTCAAGGTGTAATTTCTCCGAATGCTTTATCTTTTGTGAATTATAGATTGATCCTAGTAGTTAGACTCTTAGCTCAAGGTCCACTTTCTAGTGTTATTTAAACACACAATCGCTATACAGAATCCCTCTGCAAGGTCTTGTGTTCTCTACTTTTGTATGAATTATTCGACTATTACTTATCTCCTAACTCAATACTAGCATTTGATTAAATCACAAATTAGTTCAGTTGGCCACCTAAACAATATATCAATTAATCATAAATATCCAATTAGTATAAACAATCAATAATCACGTGAAGAACTTCAAAATAGATTTATATAATAACTCAAATCATGTCCAGAACTTAGAATTCATCCCCAATCATTAAGAAGTTTAGTTACTCATGGTACTAACAAACCCATGAGTTTCATATAAGAAAATAGTAAAGAAATAGTTACGGTGATGAAGAGTGCTCCAAAATCCTAGCTTTTCTCCCTTGTATTATTCTCTCCGAAACTTTATTAAAGATTAAAATATTAGAATTCTCTTTTTATAGGTATCCAAATTGTAGTTACGCCCGTGCATAAAATCCTGGTCAAATGGTCGCCATGACTTGCCAAAACGATGCCTAATTCCCAAAAACGGCTCATGCCCCAAGTCTTGGTCGTGGAAAGAAATTGATATAGCCCATTGGGATTGCGCTAAAGTGCAGCAGATCCGGCCCAATTATAATGAAACTTACTAGTTCAACTGTCAGTTCCATGGAACTGACAGTATACCCAAATCCAAACCCACGGACATACATGCTTCCGTGAGCGAAATTATCTGCTGGATTTTGTTTCTCCCGTCACAGTTCTCGGACACTCACCATCCGTGAATATATTATTCACCTGAGTTTTAATATTTTCTTCCGACACAATCACGGACACTCTGGTCACCGTGAGATTTTTATTTCCCTGGATTTTTACTCCGGCAATAACTTCCACGGACAGATATCCATCAGTGAGTTGTCTTCCCTGCTATTCTTTTCTTCTCCATCAGCGCCATTGAACAGCACCAACTGCCAGACCATCTCCGATCATCATTCTTGTCATTACTGCCATCGTGTTCTTCTCCTTAACCCCTAACCAACTCAAGCATCAGCATATGCAAACTTGGATTCATAGTTTTAATCTTGAGCTCTTCATCATAAAGCAACATCAAGATTCAATCGCTACTGCCAACTCCATTCTCTGCTAAACTGGGGCTGAACTCCCATCATCGTCATGCACAACATCTTCCCTCTCGAACTCAGCCATCACCCTAGTCTCTAATTGATTCCATCGACCACCACTGTTAAGCTCGAGTTCCACCACTGCCATTATTCCATAAACAACAAACTCCATTGAGACCCGACAACGGCAGCAGAGACCATCCTCTTCACCGAGAATCAAGCAGCACCCGATACTCCTTAACACTGCCATCAATCCCTGTATTGATCGTTCTCAACTGCCGATGGCAGCAAGCCAAACATCTTCCACTTTCTCCTCATCCACCTCGAGTCTTGACTACAACTTGAGAATCAACTCAACTTATCCTTCAAACAGCTGCGAACCAACAAACCCTCGTCACAGAACTTTAAGCCGGAGTCACCATGCTCGAACTCCAACAAAAACATACTCTCCCGTTCTGCTTCATTGCTGCCAGCAACGGCATCACAGTCTCGATCACGGCTAGCTAACCCATTCTCCTCAGTCACAGTATAGCACTGGCTGCAACTCACTGGTTTCTCTCATCAGCCAACACTCCCTCATTCATTCACCGAGACTTAATCACTACCATGCCATCAATCGCCGTCATTATTCCATGCTCTGTCCAACTGATCAGTTTTATGCAGAAGTAAAATAAGCAGCTGCATTAGTCACGTGATGTGAGGAAGAAATTGGTGGCAGCCCTGAGTTGAAACTTCGGATGCTTTTATAAATTCTGAATTTAAGCTTCCCTCTAGTAATTTTAGCATCTTCTTTTAGCACTTATAGGTGAACTGTCAGTTCCGGAGAACCGACAAGCTAAACTTCTCATTTCGCCCATAAATTCTTCATAGATCGATGTTGGAATGACTCCATTCTTTCGCCCTTTGCTTCATATTTTCGTCCTCTTCGAGATGGTATCGAGAACTCCTTGATTTGAATGAGTTATACTTGGTCTTTGGCCCTTCTCCGCTTTCGGCTAACTTCTCTTATTGCACAATTAAGTGCAAATTCACTTCTTTTGGATGATTCACCTAATGAAACACAAATAGAGAAAAATAAGAGTAATATACAATAATTCGCAAGAAAATATAGCATACTAGCATGGATTCGACACTAAATGTATGCAAAATATGCACTTAACAAAGGGAATCTCGCAGATAACAATATTATTTCATCTGCGAAGTTTACCACACAAACACAAATAGCTGTTTGCATAGATGGCTAGAGGTGAAGAAAATGAGTTTGGGGACGCAAGTTCAACTCCCATATCATGTGAATTTTTCGCATTATTTTTGGACTACAAATTTTTTGCAAGCAAACCATATATTTTGCGAGAAACGACAGCAACAGAAAATCACAAGAAATGACAGAAATGAAAGAATAAAGAAACGCAAAAATTTCGCAGAGATGAATGACATATTAGAACGGGACGAGCCTTTATGACGTACACCCTAGTTCGCGAATAAAATTTCGCAAGAGGCAAATATAAGACCTAAAGTGCATCATAGAAGGGGGTATCTGTTGCATGGCTCAGGAATAAGGTTATACCGCTTCTGGAACCTGAGTCATGGAGATTTGGTGTCAATGAATCCCATCTAGGATAGGCACCTTGGATTCTCAACTTGAGCATATGACTTGAGTTGGGCGACTAAGGTAATAAGGACTCTCCTAAGGAGTGCAGAGTATGATCAAGGCGCCAAGGAACACGGCTGAGCCAAGAGCGCCCGGGGCATATGAAACTAACCTGGCCATTCTTGGAAAGTCTTGACTACGATGCACTCGGCCCGAAGAAAACCCCACTTAGGGTGCAGTCTCGTAACCATAAGTCGTATAGGCAAAAGGGATAAGAGGCTGCGAAAACAACTGGTTGTTGTCAAGAACGGATGGGAGGATCTAGTCTTGTATAGCAAAAGTATGTCCCCTTGAAGGGGCAACCAGGGGAAAAATAAGGACGACACTCTCCATTAGGGAGCTGATAAGTGTCTTAAGACGCAATTGTCATGAGACTTTTTACTCACGGGAGTATTAAGACTTGTCGTATTTGTGCGACAATCCTGAAGAGGCAATAATACAAAAGAGAAGATAAGACGAGATCAATGGGTCATTACATGCAAGTGTAAAGACGTCCTGCAATTTCGTCGCAAGATGACAATGTCATGGGGTTTTAATTTCGCAAGAAAATTTAGGCCTGTCATATTGTCGCAACAAAAATTGACAAAAGAAAAAGGTTAAGGCAAGATCAATGGGTTTCTGCATGAAAGTGCAGAGACGTCCTGCGATTTTGTCGCAATGACAAGAGGTGACAAAATAAGACATTTAACTAGGAAGGCAAAATAAGACCACATAAGAAAATGATTAAGCAAATAAGCTTGCGAAAATGATTATATGTAAGCAAATAAGTTTGCGAATATATACATGGAAATGAATCTGAGACATCGAAAATAACAAATAAGTATTATTCAGAATCTCTCAGAAGTATTATTTAGAATCTCTCAGAAGTATTATTCAGAATCTCTTAGGAGGATTATTCAGAATTTCACAGGATTATTCAGGATTTCACAGAAGTATTCATCATTTCGCAGAATGAGCCAGAATTTCGCAAAATGTGTCAGAATTTCGCAGAATGTGATTATTTTGCAGAATGTGGTTATTTCGCTTAATTATTTCGCACAATTAAAAGCACCTTGAAGAGATTATACTATCATGAGGCAGGGGGCAAGATAAGAATGAAGAAACAACTCTCTCATTCAACATTTTCTCAAGGATTCTACCCTCATAGATAAAGAACAGAGGCAACTATGGATTACCAAGAAAACATTTTATGTTCTTTATCTTATCGGCAAGAATCATTTCCAAAGTGGACAAGAATCCTCACCAAAAATAGAGTAATAATTTTGCATGAATAGAGGAAGTACTTATTACTATCATTCAAAGACGGATACTTATTATATTCAAAGCTTCGGAACTTCGCAAAACAATAGAGGCAAGTACGTACTTTCCAAGTTTGGTATTCTTTAGATCATTCCTTCAACAACAAAGACCAAAGACTACTACAACAACAGATTTTTTCTTAAAGATCGCTCTTCAAGCAATATTCAAGAAAAAAGAGGCAAAATGTAGGAGCAGAATCTCGCAAAAATATTTTCTTAGCGTGCGAAATTAACTCATTTCCTTAGCTTGCAAGAATATAGCAGAGCTTGCGAAATTATAGAGAGAGAGCCTGCGAAATTATAAAGTGTGCCTGAGAGAACGTAGCAGGGGATCCGAAAATGGGGGAATATTAGCTGTACTCCACTACATGTGAGCTGTCATCCACTATTTGAACACCTATATAAAGGGAAATTCAGAGAGAGAAGACACGTTTAGAAAAGTTTTAGAATTTGTATTATTATTATTTCCTTCTTGTTCCACAACCAACCTAGATCTCCAAATACTCATTAATAGAGATTCTTAATGTAAACCAAATGTAATTTCAACAATCATAGTGAAGAACCATGGATAAAGATCACATTGATCGAACCATGTAAAAAATCCTTGTGTTTATTTATATTTTTAGTACTTAAATTTGAGATTTAGATGATTAACATGTTTAGATCTTGAAATTGTAGGTACTGAATATCGCAAGATAATATTTCACGAGTATCAGGAGAAAAGAGTTATAAAATGATACGATGATAGAAGAAGCGCGGAGAAATATGAAGTTTTGCGAGGATGGAGTAATTGTGCGAGCATGAGTTGCGATACTTCGTAACTCATGAACAGCTGTATAAATTTTACTATAAATAGGAGTTCAAATGTAAAATTCGAGGGGTTCTTTTAGTGAGTGTTAGAAAATATTTGAGGAAAGAGAATAGAGAAAGTTGTAACTATTCTAATTCCATTTAGATACTTCTTTGTGATCAATTGAGAACATTAATGAGAAAATTGTTATTCATCATCAAGAACTTCTTGAGTTTTTACTAATTCTATTGAGGGTGTAGTTGTAGGTTATTCTGCAACTACATAATTGGCGCTAGAAACAGGGAACTTGAGAATTGTGGTAGCCTAAATTTGAGGGAATTGTGGAAAATTTGAAGATCAAATGAAGTCAGTAGATGGAGATGGCAAAAAAGAAGAATGTAATATGATCACAGAGACAATGATTGAGGAATTTCATAGTAATATGAAGGGAAAAATATACAAGCGAGATTGTAGAGGAAGAAAAATCATGGAGGAAGAAAAGATGACAACTTTAGAAGAATGGGAAAAGCAGAAAATCACATTTTCAGTAGCAGAAATTCCAAATGAAGACTTGAAACACACTTCACCATTGGTGATCACATTGCCAATCATGCTAGAAGATAAGAAAGCTGAAGAAAAATGGAAATTAAACCGAATTTTGGTTGATACAGGGAGTTCTGTTAATATTATATTCTATCATACACTTAAGGGGATGGGAATTAGAGATGAAGAAATCATAAATTCAAAGTGTCTCATTCATGGATTAGGGAAATCTACAACAAAATCTAAAGGAGAAATCGTGATGCGGGTATTACTAGGAGAAATCGAAATGCATGTAATCTTGTGTGTGATAGATATGGAATCTCCATATAACATGCTGATAGGAAGGCCATGGATTCATGCGATCAAAGATGTTGCTTCAACATTACATCAAAAAATCAAATTTCCTACACCAAATGGAATTCAAGAAATAAAAGGAGATCTTGATAGTGCAATTTTTTTTTATCAAATTGAAGTAACACAATGCGGAGGAAGAGCAAGAAAGAAACAACTTCGTAGGAAACTTGCGAAGGAAACAAGAAAAGAAGAAGAATTCCGAGTGTATACAATAAGAGCAAAGGAAGGGAGAGGTATACCAAATGAAATTCCAGAAAAAGAAGGGGAACCATCAAAAATAATTAAATAACCAACACCTATGGGGGAGCAAATTCCAAGCTATGTTGCAGCTGAACCAACCAAAGAAATAAATATTGGAAGTAAAGAAGAGCCTTTATTCTTACGAATTGGAACTAAGATGGATGAAGGAGAAGAAAAAAGACTACGATCTTTTTGCGAGAATATAAAGATATCTTCGCAGGAAGTGTAGATGAGATACCAGGAATTGATCCATCAGTGGCATGTCATAGATTGAATATAGATAAAAATGTAAGACCATTCAAACAAAGAATAAGGAAGATATCACAAAATTATCATGTACAGATAGAAGAAGAATTACAAAAGATGTTGGATGCAGGGATTATAAGGGAAGCAAAATATCCAGAATGGATTGCGAATATGGTCATTTTTCCGAAAAAGAACAAAGGAATAAGAATTTGCATAGATTTCACTGATCTAAACAAGGCATGTCCCAAAGATAGTTTTCCATTACCAGATATACCACAAATGGTGGAATCAGCTGCAGGTCATGATAGAGTCACTTCACTTGATGGATATAAAGGGTATAATCAAATATCACTCGCAGAAGAAGATCAAGAACATACTGCCTTTTTTTCTCCAAGGGGTTTGTATTGTTATGTGAAGATGCCATTTGGTTTGCGGAATGCGGGTGCTACATATCAACGTATGGTTGAAAAAGTGTTCGCGAAGTGGATACATAAAACTTTGGAGGTATATGTAGATGATATGTTGATAAAAAGCAAGGAAGCTAAAGACCATGTGCAAGATTTGAAGGAAATATTTGAGCAAATGAGAAAGTTCAACATCAAATTAAATCCAGAGAAATGTATAATTGGGGTTTCATCTGGAAAGTTCTTGGGATACATAGTATCGAAGGAGGGAATACAAGTTGATCCAGAAAAAGTACAAGCAGTTAAGTGACATGCCAACACCTGCAACGGTAAAAGAAGTACAAAAACTAAATGGACTCTTGGCTTCACTTGGGAGATTTATTTCGCGAATGTCAGATAAGTGCAAGCATTTTTTCAACATACTTAAGAAGGGAGCAAAATTCAAATGGACTGATGAATGTGAAAAAGCTTTTCAAGGAATCAAAGAATACCTCGCAAATACATCTATACTACAGAAACCAGAGAAAAACGAAGAATTATTGGTATACCTCGCAACAACTCCATATGCTCTAAGTGCAGGTCTGTTACGAGCATACGCAGGAGTAGAAAGGCCCATTTACTACATTAGTAAAACCTTTAATGCAGCATAAAAGAACTATTATAAAATGGAAAATTTAATCTTAGCCTTGGTTTATGCATCATTCAAGTTGCGAATATACTTTCAAGCACATGTAATAAAAGTGGTAACCAAAGTCCCAATTGAATCAGTCATGAAGAACACAAAAAGGTCAGGAAGAATAGAAAGGTGGAATGCACAAGTAAACCATTACAAGATAAAATACGAAGTTTTTTCATCGCAAAAATCACAAGTTGTCGCAGATTTTTTTGGCAGAATTTCCTTTGGAAGAAGATGAAGCAGTAGAGGAAATGATGGATGTTGAAGAAGAATTTGGAAATCCAAAAGACTTGTTAACAGAGCCTGATAGATGGGAAATTCTGGTGGATGGATCATCCAATAGTGAGGGAAATGGGATTGGAGTCGTGTTGATTTCACCAGAAGGAGAAAGAACAGCATTCTCATTCAGACTAGAATTTGCATCCACGAACAACGAAACAGAGTACGAAGCTGTAGTGCATGCATTAAAGATTGCAATGGAAAAGAAGCTTGAAAGTATAAGGATAACAAGTGATTCACAATTAGTGATTTGTCAAATTAAAGGGGAATATACTACAAATGAATCTTCTTTGAAGAAATACAAGAAACTCGTTGAGGAATTATCTGCGAAGATACCAAAATTAAAATGGAGACATATATCAAGAAAATATAACCGTCTCGCAGATGCTTTTGCATTTATTCCAAGCATGATGACAAATCCAAATACAAGAAATATCCAAATACAAACAATTCAAAACCCATCAGTGGACAAAGAGAAAGAAATTGAAGAAGTTGTTGCGATGGAAGTAGAAAGAGAATTATCAAACAACATCGCAGATTGGAGAAAAGAAATTCATGAATACCTCGCAACAGGAGAAACATCCAGGAACAGACTAGAAGCACATAAACTAAAGAGCCGTGCAACAAACTATGAGTTGCGAGAAGGAATTTTATACAGGAAATCTTTTAGTGGACCACCTCTAAGGTGCTTAACTCGCGAAGAAGGAGAAAAGATATTGAAGATGTTACATGGAGGAGAAGCTGGCAATCATAGTGGGGGAAGATCTCTAGCATATAGAGCAAAGATACAAGGATATTATTGGCCTTATATGCATACAGACGCAAAATTGTTCGTACGAAGATGCAAGGAATGCCAACGACATGGTAAAAGAATTTATGCACCAGGGGCTACATTAACTTCTTCAACAAGCTGCTGGCCTTTTGGTAAATGGGGGTTGGATATTGTTGGACCATTTATACCTGGATCTGGACAAAGGCGATACTTGATAGTTGCAACAGATTATTTCACGAAGCTCGCAGAAGTAAAAGCAGTACAGCATATTCGTGATAAAGATGTTTTTACGTTTATATTTGAGAACCTCATTTGCAGGTACGGGGTTCCAGCGCAACTAGTATCTAATAATGGGAAACAATTTGAGGGGCAGAATATAGAGATTTTACTCAGTGATTTTAGAATAAAATGTGGGAAGTCAACCCCGTTATATCCACAAGCTAATGGACAAGCTGAAGCAACAAATAAAACAATCGCAGATACAATCAAAAAGATATTAGAATGACATCTCAAAGGGTGGTGCGAGCAAGTACCTAGCGCAGTTTGGGCATACAATACAACTAGAAGAGAAGCAACTGGAATGTCTCCTTATTGTCTAACATATGGAGTAGAAGCAGTATTACCCACAGAGGTTGTAATTACAACAACAAAGAAAGAAGCTTGGGAAAGAAATTTAAGTGCGGGAGTAATATTACGAGAATTGGATGATTTGGAAGAAAAAAGAGAAAAGGTGTTGCACCATATGAGGATTTATCAAGAACGATTAGCTCGAGAATACAACAAGAGAGTCATTGAACGTGAATATAAACCAGGTGATTTGGTCATGCGAGAAACACCTCGATATCAAAAAGAAAATGGAGGGAAATTAACACCAAAATGGGATGGACCATATGTTATTAAAGAAGTTGTAGGAAGCGGAGCTTATCGGCTGATGGATCCAGAAGGGAGAGACATGGGTTTGAGGCTCGGTAGACCTTGGAACAGACTATATTTGAAAAGGTATTACCCATAAAACTCATGAAAATTTTTACGAATATTGTTTGCTCGCAGGAAATTGGGAAAAGTTACGAATTTTCAAAATTTATATTCCAATTAAAATTTCATTAATTTGCGAATAAAAGACCGCAATCTGTGATCAGCCTCCAAAAAAGAAAGAGAGCCGCAGAAAATTTTATACAGGCAAACCTTTGTGGCGTACACCCTAGTTCGCGAAGCTATAATTCGTAAGAGGCAAAGTCCTAAAGTACGTCATTTAAGGGGGTACCTATAATGTGGCTAAGGGTAACCGGAACACCACCAAGGGCCCTTAGTACATGGTAAAAATTTTGGGGTACAACCCAATAATGGGGTACCTATCCGGGTTAGACACCTTGGATTCTCACCTAATCTAACGACATTACGCAATATAAAATGCGGTGTAAGAAGATTTAGGCTGGGCGACTAAGGCATATTGTCTTTCCCAAGAAGTGCAGAAAACGATCAAGGCGCCGAGGTACACGGTTGAGTCAAGAGTGTCGGGTGAGGTTGAACCACATCTGCAATTTTTGACAAGTCTTGGCAAATGATGCACTTGGCCCAAAGATACCCCATAGGGTGAAACCTCGTAACTATAAGCCCTATATGCAAAAAGGATAAGAGGTTGCGATCAAAAGCTGGTTGTTGGAAGAACCGGATGGGAAGAGCTAACCTTGTATGGTCGATGTACGCTTCCTTGAAGGGGCAATCAGGGGGAAGATAAAGGGCAGCACCCTCCATTAGGGAGCTGATAAGTGCTATAAGACGCAAATGTCACGAGGATTCTTGTTTGCGAAAACATAAAGGCTTGTCATATTTGTGCAACAAATGAAGTTCTGCGAGCCTTCTAAAAAAAAGAGAAAGAAAGAAAGAAAAGAATAAAGAACTCGCAGAACATAATGAAGTTAAGATGAGATCAATGGGTCGCTACATGAAAGTATAGAGACGTCCTGCGATTTCATCGCAAGACGGCAATGTCATGGGGCTTCATGTTCGCAAGAATATTTAGGCCTGTCATATTGTCGCAACAATTCCTGAAGAGGTTAAAATACTATACAATGAAGTTAAGATGAGATCAATGGGTTTTTGCATGAAAGTGTAAGAACGTCCTGCGATTTCATCGCACGACGATAATGTCACGAGGTTGTATGTTCGCAAGAATGTTCAGACTTGTCATATTATCGCAAATAATCAATAAAAAAGAGGTGGAAAAATAAGACCTTTACTTAGGAAGGCATGATAAGACCACAGAAATTAATGAAATTTATTACATCAATATCATTGAAGAAATTTTACAAGAATATACATCAAGATATTTTGAAGAGAAGATAGCTCTGGCAATATCATTGAAGAATTTTACGAGAAGTCCTAGGAAAAAAGGACAACATTATTGAAGAATTTTAATGAAGACTTAACAAAAGATGCGATTTTGATAACAATCAAATACAGATAAGTTTATATTCGTAAAAGTTTACGAGAATTACATACTTCTTATACTTTTCCATATATTGAATATTTCACAAAAAGATTGAATACTTCTTATAATTCTTCAAGAATATCTCGTATTTATTATACTTCTTCAACGGATATTTAATTTTGCGAAGGTTAAGTACTTATTATACTTCTTCATACAATGAGTAATAATTTTCTATACTTCTTCATATATTGGGAAATTCTTCATAAATTGAATGCTTCTTATACTTCTTAAGGGTATTTCATATTTTATATACTTCATACTTTCTATACTTCAAGGGGAGATTTATTATTTACTTCGCAACATTCCGTAAAAAGCAAAAGGCTTATATTCCTTATACTTTGAAGGGAGGATTTCTTATTCATAATCACAATAAGAAGAAAATTCGTAAGATAAATTCAGAAGGATATTCTAATACTTCCAGTGATAGTTGATCATTTGAAGAGAAGTAATAGGGGGAAAAGGATATACTAAGCTTTATCTGTGAGTTATATATTATTTCTCTTCACATGATCAAAAAGGGCAAATTTAGTCAAAGTAAGGTTAAATTATCTTCGCAAAATATCAAAAAGAAAGGATAGATCATCTTCGTAAAATATCAAATGTACTTCTCAAAAAATAGAATTGTTCGCAAAAAAGGAAACCAACGGTAATAAAGGGAAGGAATTCAGAAGAAAGAAAGAAAGGAGAGCCAATGATAATTTGAACAAGGAATATTATCATGCTTCATCAACACTCTGTGTTGGATCTTTAAGATCAGAGGAGTCATTAGCAGCCTTCGAATTTTGCGAGATATCATCCTTGGAAGAATATGCAGCAGGGACATCTCCTTGAGGAATAGATTCTTCCTCATCATCAATATCTTCATCATCACTCTCATGATCGAAATCACTATCAGGCTCACGAGCAACTTCATCGTCAGATATCTTCAGAGGAGTAATCTTTACAGGAAGCAAGCCTATTGATAAAAGAATGTTATTCGCAAAAACTTGAGCTTTCAGGTGAATTTCACGAAGTATAGCCTTTTGATGATTGGTATCTTCGATATCCTTGGAATAAGCAAGATAGTTGAATCTCCGAGTAGCACGATCACGAGAGTTGATTAAGCGGGTAGAAAGCAAGGCATTCTTCTTACGAAGCTCAGAACAGGAGGCTTCTAATCATTCTTTTGCATTACGAAGGTGATTCTCAGATTCTGCAAATAAAACAAAGTTCAAAGAATAAAATTTGCGAATATAATGAAATTTAAAGACGTACCAGAGGCAGTCAAATTTTAATGACTACCTTCTCTTTGCGAAGTAAGAGATTGAGTTAAAGATAGACAACAATTCTTCATCTGATTCATCGCATTATCAAAACCATCACCAACTAATCCTTTAAGTCGAGATTGAAGCTTTTGATCTTTAGAAAGGAGAAAATTTTTATCCTTCGCAAGTTTGGCATTAAGACTTTTTAATGATGAGTAATCTTCTTCAAGTTGATTCTTCTTAGCACACAAGACTATATTCTTATTAATAAGGGAATTCTTCTCAACAACAAAAGAATTTCTTTCAGCATCTGAAGACTTCTTTAATTCCTCAAGTTCACCTTTCAACAAAGAAAGAAGATTTTCTTGATCGCAACATTTATTTTGAAGAGTCTTTAATTCTTGTGAAGAAACAATCATTGTATTCAAAAACGAACATTTCTCTTCTGATAAGGTTTTGTTCTCTTCTAATAAGGTTTCTATTCTCAAATTAGCTTTGGTTAAGGAAGAAAAAAGTTGAGATATGTCATCATTCAAAAAATTTCGATCATATATTAATTGAGTATTCTCTTGAAAAAGAGCATCAGAGTTGTCAAGAGCACACGAGTAAAGATCAGATAAATAGGAGAATTGGTTTGAGAGGCTTTCATGCTTGGTTCGATATTCTGTTGCATCTGATTCATGGTGAAGTACCAATCTTCTACATTTCTGGATGGATTCTATAAAGGGGAATGGGCTTTAATGGATGTTTTAAGCAAATGAAGAATATAAATAAATAAAAGAGAAAATATGAGGATAGTAATCATACCTTTCAGTTCATCATTTCTTTTGCGAAGAATCGCACAGTCCAGAGAATTATTCTGAAGATGATGATTTTCTTTACGAAGATCCTCGCATTCTGCTTGAGAAGCTTTCAAAGAATGGCGAAGTAATTCAATTTCTTTTTCCAAGGATTGACGTGAAGAAGAAATGTCTGGATTGACGAAATTATTCAGAACTTCGCAAAATTCATATTGCGAACGAACATTAGTAGATTTCGCAGTATTGGTCAAAACCTCAGATAACATTCGGAAAGTTGAATAAATTCCATCTCGAATTTCTTGAGGAAGAGGAGAAGAATTTGAAGGAATAAGAGCAAGCTGCAAATTGTCTGGAGAAATAGTACTCAAAGGATTTGGGGATAAGACAGGTTTTTCTAAAGAAGAAGTTGAAGGAATATTTTGCGAGGATTGTTTTTCAATTGAAGAAGTTGAAGAAATATTTTGAGAAGGTTGGTCTTGAAGAAGTGTTGATAAATTAACATTGATAGGAGATTGAAAAGCAGGTAATGGAGTAGAGGCAGGAGTATTTGAAGAAGCATTTTCACGAGGAGGAGAGGAAAATTCCTTATCAACTTCAGGAAGGAAATCATCAATCGGAATTAATGGTGTGGGTTTAGTTATTCGAGATCTCTTGCTTGGATTTGGTTTTTCGTCAACCTGCGAATCAAAATGTAGATTAAAAACTGAGGCAACAATATATTGTTCAGGAAAGAAGACAGAGTATTTTAACTACCTTTTGATTCTCAGATTTTCTTCTTCGTGGATTAAGGCTTGGATTCTTTAATTGAGATTTCATCTGAGAAGTTATTTTGCTGAAATTAACCAAAATCAGACAACAAATCATACAGAAATTAAAGAGGAAAACAAATGAAATACGCAAAGATAGAGGGAAATTACCTTGGAGAACTCATGAAGATACAGTAGAAGAAAAAATTGCAGAGAAAATAGTGATAGAGAGTATGAGTAGAAGATAGAATTACGGAAATAAGAAGAAGAAAAGAAAGAGAGTACGAAGGAGTTATATAAGGGAATAACTAAAAAAGAACGGTTACAAAAGACGTGTCAAAATTTCAAAAGACTAAGTAACGGTTATGTTCTCACGATCATTTCTTCTTCGTAGAATTGACATGAGAAGAGGCAAGATGTAGGTACTGAATATCGCAAGATAATATTTCACGAGTATCAGGAGAAAAGAGTTATAAAATGATACGATGATAGAAGAAGCACGGACAAATATGAAGTTTTGCGAGGATGGAGTAATTGTGCGAGCATGAGTTGCGATACTTCGTAACTCATGAACAGCTGTATAAATTTTACTATAAATAGGAGTTCAAATGTAAAATTCGAGGGGTTCTTTTAGTGAGTGTTAGAAAATATTTGAGGAAAGAGAATAGAGAAAGTTGTAACTATTCTAATTCCATTTAGATACTTCTTTGTGATCAATTGAGAACATTAATGAGAAAATTGTTATTCATCATCAAGAACTTCTTGAGTTTTTACTAATTCTATTGAGGGTGTAGTTGTAGGTTATTCTGCAACTACAGAAATTGTTATCATAATATGTTATGGGGTATGTTGTGGGATTTCCTGCAACTACAGTTGGTTCCTTCATCTTGAGCAATAGGATCTTCATTTGCACCATTATTAAAGGCTTCCTCTACTAACATGTCTTCATCATACATCCAATCCAAATATGAATGTAAGATAATCTCACCATCAACACAATCATGTTTGTTATTTGAAGCTTCACTAACATCATTTCCTCCACTTGAATCACTCATTTCTAAAAACCCTAAGTTTTCCCCCCAAAACTCTTCTTCTTCTTCTCAACACACAAAAACACAACTTTTTCCCCCCAAATTTTAATTCTTAAATCTGATTTTAACTTAAACACCCTAATTCTTAGATATTAAAAAAATATTGGATTAGGGGTAACGAAAATAAGGTTTTGATGACCTATTTTGTCCCGTAGTGGGAGGCCCCTAATTGTTTCTTGCGGCCCCCAATTAAAAAAAGCCAAGAAAACATTACATTGCTTCTTTGTTTTTCAAGTTTTTCCTTTTAGGTAGTGAAGCTAAACATGACTAAATCGTGGATTTTTTTCCAGCCAAGCAGTCCACATACATTTCATATAAAACGAGTTAATGGGCCAAATATATTGGCCGTGAAATGTCTAGTTCTTGTTACATATAATATCACGTATGATTGGTTTGGTTGATATTTGGAGATGGTGACTTTTAATTGGATAACAAGGATTGTGTAAGTGTCTTTGATTCTTTGGGAAAAAACTTGCGTTCAGAGGGGTTAAAAGTCATATATATATTGCAGTAAAATAATAGGGAAAGAGAAAGAGGTAAAGAAAAAGAAGGATTTTATTGATAAGAGAGTTTTGTATGTTACATGGATAGATCATCCTTTATATACATATATATAAAGGAAAACCAAAAGACTTCCGTTTTGGACTGAACATCCATGGGCATGGGCCCTTTAACACTCCCCCTTGTGCGGTTCAATAAAACTTTATATACAATGCTTGACATATAGTGCTTGAAATGTAGTTCTTCAAATATCGTCCTCTCCTTGATGACTTGTGCCGAAATCAGTTGTCTCATTAAAACTTTGACAAGGAAAAACCCAGTGAGATAAAACCTTGGTACAACTCTTCACATGTAGTACTTCACATGTTATCTCATACTTTACATGTAGTTCATCACATGCAATACGATCTTAAAAGACCGATGAGTCTAAGTTAATTGCCTCGTTAAAACTTCGTCAGGGAAAACCCAAAGGGACAAAACCTTAACTAAAGAAAAATAGTACAATATTAAGCAAACTTATAACATAGTTGGACTCGAATATGTTTCCTCATTAAAACCTTGACAAGGAAAACCCACTGGGATAAAACCTTGACGAAGGGGAAAGAGTACAACGTGATAGATGCAAGTAAAGGTGATGCGTTAAAAATGATCACTTTGCTCCGTTGAAGTTGACTAGTTGCTTCATAACTCTTAAGGAAGAAAATCCTCGTGGGAAAGACAATAGCCTTAGCTGGGAAATTATATTCCTGGTGTTTGTTGTTGTCTCATTAAAAACCTTATCGAGTAACAAAACCCTTTGGGAAAAACTATTCTCGATCGAAGGGAAAAAGAGTACAACAACTTCAATTTCGAAGTAAAATATATTGATATCATATCATTGGATCCTCCCCCTGATGTCGGCATCTCCCCCTGATTACTTTCAGAGTTGTTCCAGACAATTCCTTTAGTTAAGTACTTTTTGAAACTGAATATCGGTAATGACCTACAAAATAGTCTACCATATCTCCCGCTGATTACTTTTGTTGGAGAAGAGATTATTGTTCCTTCATAATCAACAACTTTTGGATTGCACTTTCATTAGCATTCCTTTTAATTTCTTTGCAGGGATAAAACAAATTTATTTCAATGGTTACTTTTAAGTGCATGATTACATTCACTATACCATTCCAATGACGTTGCGTTGGCGCTGAGCTATATCTAGCTAACAAGTTCCTTGAGGATGAAAGATTTGATCGAGTACATCATTATACTAAGTACAAAAATGCGTTTATTGCACTTAAATATTGGAATCTCATCTCCCAACACATCTTCGTCATCTTCCTTTAGACGAAATGGTCACTTACTTACATTTGAACCCCGACTAATCATGGGAGTGCTATCAGGATGCATGTCTTTGTTAAATTGCCTGAAAACTTTAGACATATGCAAACTGGTGGAATAATATACCATACGCTCAGTATTCGGTTGAGATTTCCCCAGATTTTTCGTCTCAAATTCCGATTTCAAATAGTTTTTAATGCCTCTTATTACATCAAGAGTACCCATTATGCTTGTACCATCGACATAGATAGCTACAATTCCAAATTAGGAACTTTATTGTGAATATGCAAGGAAAAATAACTTACTTGTCTATTCCCTCCAAATCAAATAGCCACTTAGACGGGTATATCACATCCGCCTGATTTCTTTAATCTATAAGTGAGCGTCTATCTAACTGTAAACACACTTTATGGTTTAGAGTCACTTGATTTGGGAAAACAAAAGACTATCAAGTACTTTTGTAAGTATCTTTTATCTCTTGATTCTTTCAGAGATACGTAACAACCACATACATATGCTGCATTTCAAGTCCTTTTGAAATTACTGTAGTTGCAGGAAATCCCACAATACATCCCTCATAAGAATTCATAATAATCAACACATCTTTATGATCAAGAACATCACTTTTTTATTAATTGATTCTAGAAATGTTACAGGAAAGAAATGAAATCAAGAATACAAATATTGTTTTAGGATTTTCTCAACACTCCAAAATTAATCTCTCTTCCTTACACATATTCAACTCTTTATATAGGGTATTACATAGTGGATGAAAGCTAAACTGTCATTTAATTTCGGATCTGGCTTTGCGGCATTTCGCAAGCTTACAAATGTTAATTTCGCAAATATCCTAAACTTCGCTAGATTGTCACACTTTATTCATGTTTATGTTGTCGTCATCTGTTATGTCACTTTTCTTCTGTTAGTCTGCGACGGCATCGCAATGTTGTAAATGAAAATTTCGCAGGAGCGATGTTGGTGCGATATTTTGATCCTACATCTTGCCTCTTCTCATGTCTTCTCTGCGAAGAGGAGAATGTCATGAGAATTTGTACTTCAAAATACCGCAACTATTCATCTTTCTATATTTTTCTCCCGACAAGGTTCCATGTATTAAGCATAACTGTCTACACATGTCGAATATTCCTCTTTTCACCGGTACGTTCGACGTTATCCGGTCATCACTCTTTTTCCTATTTAAGGGGGGATCTAGTAGAGAGATGATTTTTCTTCTTTTACTTATTCGTCTTTCTCACTTCCACATCCTCTGTAAATTTTTATCGTCTGCAATTTTTTCTCTTTATATTTTACGGATTCATCTTTCTGCTACTGTTCTCATGGAATCATCAAGGTTAGTTTTCCTTTATCCTCTTCTGATTTTGCTGATACTGATCTTATTTACTGGAATTGTCTTATTTGATTTTGTTTGTCTTTGTGTAATTCCCATACTTTTTATGTTTCATCAAAAACACTTCTGGCATCAAAATTACAGTTCAGAACCCTAATAATCCCTTGACTTCGCAACCCAAGGTCGGAGGAAGGAAAAAAAGTCTGTGAATCACAAGGTAGTAAGAAACATTATTCTTTTAATAATAATATTGTTTCCTCTGTTTCTTATCTGGGTTGTTATTCGCAGGGTGACAATGATGCCAACAAACCCTCTAAGAAGTCTAACCATCTTAAGATTGTTGAAACTTCTGTTCAATTTCCTTCACTTATCTCTTCTAAATATCCTGCGACAACTTCGCAAACTAAAACTTTACTCCTATCTTTGAAAATGTTGCCTCAGACTCCGCCCCTTCAAGTGATCTTCGTACAAATGAAACTTCTCTCATTAATCTTCCTGCGAACGAAGTTTCTTCTTCTGTTGTTAAAGCTTCTCAAGTTGATTCTTCCTTGGTTTCAACTTTTGATCTTTCTCAAATTTTTCCTTCAAATGACACAGATATTACTAAGAATTATTTGATTCCTCGGTCTTCTGTTATCACCACTTCTTCATCTGAACACCTTCCTTTTTCTAGAGAAACTATGGAAGGAATAGACAGTGCTTTTAATGTTTTATCTGGCATTCTGGATGATGCTAAAAGTCTACCACTGACCCTGTCAAATCTGGTGTCTGCGAGATTTTGAGTAAATATTTTGGCTCTGATAGAATTGTTTCGAAAACAGCTTTAGATAAGGAGCTCGAAGTCTTAAAGGAGAGTCTCCAAGCCAAAACCTCAGAATATAGCAATCTTCTCCTTGAAAATCAGAAACTTCAAAACATTTCTTTGGACTGCGAACTTCTTCGCAAGAAGAATGATGAGTTAAAAGGAATGAATTTTTTTATCTTTGTCCTTAATTTTCCTCTTAATAAATTTGTTCTTTCCATGTTGTTTATTCTTAAAAGCATTCTTTTGCTCGTTAAGCTTTAAATCAGAAACGAATAATGCAGAGATATCAGTTTGAATCTGTCGCTGAAGAAATTCGCTTTGATAGAGATATTTGGATGGATCAGTATAACCGATTAGATAACCTTCATACATATTCCGTTGATCAAATAGATAATCTTACCAAAGAGAATACCCAATTAGTTCACAAACAAAGTTTATTAAGTAATGAAATATCTTGTCTCTCTTATGCTTTGACTAAGGCTAATCTGAAGATGGAAACTTTATCAGATGAGAATAAAATTTTATCTCAAGAGAAGCGAACTCTTTCAAACAAGGTGGAGATCACTTCGCAACAGATTAATATGCTTCAAAAAGTATGTGATGACCAAGAACAGTCTATTCGCTCATTGAAAAGTGAACTTAAGGAAGTAACAGAGTCATATATTGCTTAGAAAAATGAACTCATCCTGGGTATAATAGATTTAAGTGTAAATACAAATCAACTTAAAGAACAATACTCCAAACTAGACTAATATTTTTCTTCACTTGCGAAGGAAAACGCTTTTCTTATTTCTAAAGAGAAAAACCTTCATTCTCGCCTACAAGGTTTAGTTGGAGATAATTTTGATGATGCGATGGACCACTTGGAGAATAGTTGCTTGGCCTTGATTTAATTATCATTTCGTAAAAGGAAGGTAGTCATAAAAATTTGACTGCCTCAACTGTCTCTTCTTTGTCTAATTTCTTTGTAATATTTTCCTTGCGAATTCTTCGCCTGAATAATTTTCTTCGTTTTTCTTTTTCGCAGAATCTGAGAAAAATCTCCATTCCTCTATTTCTGATTTGGAGTCTAAACTTGCCAAGATTCGCAACGAAAATGGAGTACTTTCTTCTCATCTTGTTCTTTCTCGTGATCGAGCAGAAAGAAGATTTGACTACCTTTCTTACTTCAAGGATATTCAAGATAGAAATCACCAAAAATCATTCCTTCGCCAAGTTCATCTCAAAGCTGAAGTTCTTGTGAATGAAATCTTGTTATCCAATTCTCTTTCTCATGTATCAGTCAAACCTTTAGAAGTAGATAATGATAAAATTCCTCGTCCTGCTGATAGCGATTTTGATTATGAATGTGGTGATGAAGCTATTTCTCAAGAAGAAGATGAAGTAAAAGAACATCCTTTTAAATAAGCCTCTGCTGGTGATGACCAAGGTGGAAATGAAAAAGAAATTCCTCTCAAAGAAACTATCGCTGGTGAAAATCAAGGTGGAGATGAAACTAGAGTGAATCAAGATGAAGAAAATACTGGCGAGAGTGAGAAAAATAATGAAGAGCATCCATTAACTCCTTCTGGCAAGAATAGTTCCCATTCTTATGTAATTCTGTTTTCTTGAGTTGTTTCATGTTCTTGACTTTTTGCGAAATTTACTCTTTTGATACTTTGTTTGGCGAGAAAGATAATGCCTATTTTTTATTAATTCCCATAATGCCTCTTGTTTATTAATTCCCATACTTTCCTCTCATTATATTTCTTGCGATGAACAAATATTCCCTACATAAAGAATAGTTCATTTTAATAAATTTTTGTTTTGTCATGTGGTCTTATTTTGCCTTCCTAGTTAAAGGTCTTATTTTTCCACCTCTTGTCATTGCGACAAAATCGCAGGACGTTGTTACATTTTCATGTAAGGACCCATTAATCTTTCCTTAACTCTCTCTTTTTATTAAATTTTTGTTGCGACAATATGACAGGCCTAAAGTTCTTGTGAAACTAAAGCCCCATAATATTGGCGTCTTGCGACGAAATCGCAGGACGTCTTTACACTTTCATGTAAAAACCCATTGATCTCGTCTTATCTTTTTCTCTTGTATTATTTCCTCTTCAGGATTTTCGCACAAATATGACAAGCCTTGATACTCCCGTGAGTAAAAAGCCTCATGAAATTTGCGTCTTAAGACACTTATCAGCTCCCTAATGGAGGGTGCCGCCCCATATCTTCCCCCTGGTTTCCCCTTCAAGGAGACGTACTTCTGCCATACAAGACTATCTCCTCCCATCCTATATTGACAACAACCAGTTGTTTTCGCAGCCTCTTATCCCTTTTGAATATATGGCTTATGGTTACGAGACTGCACCCTAAGTGGGGTTTTCTTCGGGCCGAGTGCATTGTAGTCAAGACTTGCCAAGAATAGCCAGGGTAGTTTTATATGACCCGGACACTCTTGGCTCAACCGTGTACCTCGGCGCCTTGATCATACTCTGCACTCCTTATGAGAGTCCTTATTACCTTAGTCGCCCAACTTAAGTCATATGCTTAAGTTGAGAATCCAAGGTGCCTCTCTTGGATGGGATTTATTGATCCCAAATCTCCATGACTCAGGTTCAAGTAGTGGTGTAACCTTATAGCTGAGCCATGCAAGAGGTATCCCCTCCTATGACGTACTTTAGGTCTTACATTTGCCTCTTGCGAAATTTTATTCGCGAACTAGGGTGTACGCCATTAAGTGAAAGAGCGGGTGTCTAACAACACCACCCAATATTTAGATTAGAAATCTGTATGAATAACTCCGAGTTGTTTTCTAAAGAATCAACTAGACAGTTAGACTCAATCAATAGAAAATACTCAAGGAGTTATTATCTCAATCTTTCGATTTGATTTACTCAAGCAAATATGATTTGCGAGTCTAATCAAAGAGAGATAACTTGGATAGTACCAAAGACCAATATCCAAGTGTCAATCAATTTAAATCAATAACCAAAATGGTCGGATATTCTAATTGATTGAACAACGCACAACCTGTATTATTTCAATTATATAAAAATATAATTTGGAAAATAAATAACACAGACACCAGAAATTTTGTTAACGAGGAAACCGCAAATGCAGAAAAACCCTGGGACCTAGTCCATATTAAACATACATTGTATTAAGCCGCTACAGACACTAGCCTAATCCAAATTAACTTTGGTCTGGACTGTAGTTGAACCCTAACCAATCTCACACTGATCCAAGTTACATTTATGCTCCTACGCCTCTGATCCCAGCAGGATACTGCGCACTTGATTCCCTTAGCTGATCTCACCCATAACCAAGAGTTGCTACGTGTATGCGTGTCGTTACCACAACAAATTAATTAATACTTTACTACCTAATTAACAAGTAATATAGGGTAGTCAAGGTCGATCCCACGAGGAGCAAGAGATTCTAGTTGTAAAATTGTCACAAAAAGGGGGTATTGGTTGTAAAATTTATAAAGCAAAAGAAATAAACAAAGTAATTAAAAGGAAATCAATAAGAGAGATTAGATCAAGGAATCCTTCTTCGCTGCAAAACAATGATTAAAGTTATGTTCTTTTCCACTTCTTATTAGTCACAAATTATCACCAACCGTGGGTATAGCAGCTAGATCAGTGCTAACCCCAAAATCCCTTATATCACCGGATACGGAAGTTCTCGACTACCGGATTCTATTCACCAAACCACCTAGTAGTAGATCACTCAAGATGTAATTTAGTTAAACGCATTAATATTTATGAATTTATTAGGTTGATATTAGTAGTTAAACTCTTAGATCAAGGTCCACTTGCTAACGTTGTTTTTACACACAATTGCTCCATGGAATCCCTCCGCAAGGTCTCGTGTTTGCTACTTATGTAAAGAGTCAAGAAACGATTACTTATCCCCTAACTTTCACTAGCTATAGATCAAATTAACAAATGAATCTAGTTGTACACCTAGATAATCTATCAATCAATCATGAATGTCTTTAAGATCACTCCTATTAGTAAAAACAAACGATAATCATGTGAAAACTTCAAAGTAGATTTAAAACAAACTCAAAACATGTTAAGAACTAGGAATTCATCCTCAATCAAATTAGTTACTCATATTAAAAAGTTCACACAAAGAGAAAAGTATTGTGTGTGTAAAAATGTGCAAAAGTATTGTAAAAGATGTGTGTATATAAGTGCATCTATATGTATGGAAGTGTAGAAGTTCTTCTCTATTTATACGCGTCAATGTTCTCCATATCTTCTAAGGAATAGAATCCCTTTCCTTTTGTAGCTCAATTTCCAAATCCAAGCCTTTCTCAAATCTTTCATCTCCTCTTTCCAAATCCAAGCCGAATTCTTCATTCAATTCCAAGTCCAACTCTTCACATCCCATGAGAGAAATCCACACAAAATTCTGCAACTTTTGCTCGCCGGAAAACTGGGTTTTTGGCCGGAAATAGGCCGGAATCCGTCGCCGCCGACTACCTGAAAATTCTCCTCCGGTCAAGGTATATTCCGTTGGTCAACCGTTAAGACTAACGGTCAAAGGAGTCAACCGTCAGTCAACTGTTAGTCATCGGGTCAAGGAGAATCACTGAGTCAGAACCAAATCAGCCACTAACTCGGCTGACTGGTTCTCGTTGCCAACTTATTTCTGCTTAACTTTTATGCACGGCCAAGATGGCGTGCATTCTCTGCCACCCACCATGATGGTCGTGCACATTCCCCGCACTTCATATCATTCATTCCCCACTGTAAGTCCATCTCAACGCCACAAAATAGCCATTCCACCTGCAAATCTCCTTCTGTTTCTTCTCCTAGCACTTGCACAACAACTATATCTGAGCTGCAAGACCAACTCCATCCCTGTAATCTATAGCTAGACCCTGTAACTCACATACACAGAACCAACTCCATCTCCAATTCATTTCATCATCTCCCTGTGTAACAACACTCCAATCTTCACCAATTCAGAAACTCATTATCTCCATGTGTCCAAACTCATGAAAATCTCTAATTGAAGCTCTAAACCCCTTCAAGAATGGCCACCAGTTCTGCTCCTCCATCCATCACTTGGACAATCTCTAGTTTTACCACCCATTAGCTGTAGCTTCACCTCAAACACACCACCAGTTCCTGTGCAACCACCACATTCAACTCCACCACTAAGCATCAGCACCAGCATAATTTTGCATCTCCATTTAAGCCAACACCACCACCAGTACTGTTGTCAAATCTGGTTCACTGCAGCAGCACCATCACTCCAATTCAAAAACTGCACAACCACCTGAGATAAGAGCATCAACTCCACCCTGTGTTGTTCTTGCTCAAATACAACTACCAGCACCAATTCAGTTCTGCAGCTGCAACTGAACTTTCTAACTCCTGTAACATCAACACATTACCTCCCCTCTTTCACAGTACACACAGTAGCATAAATTCTGAACCCAATTTCTATCTGAGTTCATCTCTTGAACCAATCAACAGCACCACTGGTTTAATTCCACAAACCCATCTCTCAGTTGATCTTCTCTGTGTTTTTGAGCATCATATTTTCTGTTATGATTCTGCAACTGAGACTTCAAGATTAATCAATTAGGTCAAAACCCATCTCTGATTCATCGACAGACCAACAACCCTATTCGATTTATCGATCTACTTCAGCTCTTGAACTTCGATTTCTCTCTTGATTTCTCACGTAGCTGCTTCAATTCGTCTCTCTAAATTGCTTCCACCAACTCTGTCTGCTTGATAACTTCACTTCTGTATCAATTCCTCACAGCTCTGTTGCTCTCTCTCTAGATTTCTATTGATTTGTTCATGGCTATTGCGCAGCTTTTCTTCATGTTCTAAATTTCAGCAGCGAGTAATGATTGAGAGGTCTATACTCGATTTTAGGTTTAGGTATGAGAGTTGGGTCTGGATCCGGGTTCGGGTCCGGATGGGTATGCCCCACGGGTGTGGGTATATGGGTTCAATAGATTCAGACACCCACCATTAAAACCACCCACTGACTGGGTGCTAAAGCCAATCCTTCCTTTGGATAAGGGCTATCCAGTGATAGTAACATCCACTACTAAGTGATAATGGATACCCTAAATGAGAGCCCCTTAACCATAGTTGGGCTCCAGATAGTGCTCGCCTTATGAAATGACGATTTTTCCCTTTTTGTCCAATTTGGGTGATTTCTCCTTCTTTTTGTCTGTGTGACTCCAGAGTACCTAATAACTCAAAAACACACGTAAAATACATAATTTACAAGAAAAATAGCAAAGAAAGCATAAACTCTTAGATAGTAAATTAGGTGTATTCTACACCTATCACTACGACCCAAAGTCGAAGACTTTAATAAACAAATCTGTGTCACACGGAAAAGTTTACAGTTAATAAATAAATTCGTCTCCCACGAATAAACCTACAAGTTTTGTTCCATCTTTTGATAAATCAAGGTGAACAGGAACCAATCGACAAAACCAGACTTATATTCCCGAAGAACAGCTCAGTTTCATCAATCACCTCATAATAAACTTAATCGACGCAGCGAAGAAGATTATTGAGGAATCACAAACAATGAGACGAAGATGTTTGTGACTACTTTTATCTTGCCTATCGGAGATAGAAATCTCAAGCCAATTATTACAATTGTACTCGTACGATAGAAACAACAAGGTCATATCACACAACTACAAGAAAAGTAGTATCGGTCTGGCTTCACAATCCCAATGAAATCTTTAAGTCGTTAACCTGGTTTTAGAAGAAGAAAACCAAAGGTTAAAGGAGAATCGATTCTAGCTTTAGCAAACTAGTATCACATAAAATGTATAGGGATTAGGTTTCCCAGTTGCTAGAGTTCTCCCTTATATAGTCTTTCAAATCAAGGTTTGCAATCAATGTTAGCTTCCTAAAAAAGCATTCAATATTCACCATTAGATGAAAACCTGATTAGATACAAGATAATATCTCTCAACCATTAGATCAAAAATTTAGCTTGTCATACACACATGTACTTGACGTTTTGGGTTTTTGTAACCGTACCCAAACATGTACAATGGTTGGTTCAATATTAGTCAACCAAATGGTTAGCCAAATGATAACTTTCATATCAACCATATTCTTCTTCACCATAACTAGTCCAAATGACTCAAATGAACTAGTAAGAGAGTTGTTCAATTTCTATGAGATCTCATGTACTACACAATACATATTTGAATCAAAAACGATGTGATTCACTCGAATCATTTCATGAACTATAAATCCACGGTTTGCAAAAGAATTCCTTAGTAATTTAAGATAAGTCCACGAACAACGTTTTCAGACATAACCTCTTGAGTTCTCGGACTCAAGCTAACCGGTTGAAGTTAATAAACTCCAGTAGAATTTCTCGGGATGATAACTTCCGTCAGTTCGGGGATTGGGTTCGCGGACTGCACCTGAGCTTCAACATCAGCATATATTCTCGGTTTCGAGAACTTACGCCAGTTTGCGGACTGGGTTCGCGGACTGAGCTGACTGCTCACGTTCCGGTTCCACTTGATCAACAAAGTTCGCAAACTTCGGTTCAAGTGTGTTGATGGTGGATTTTCATTTAAAGGCTAAAATTGTAAAAGCCAAAAAATTGTGCGCTAACATCTTGTAAAAAATAAAGCCATTAATGAGTTATGGATACTCCTTCACTTTATTAATTCACTTAGGATGGAGCATGTGGAAACAATCCCATTCTGTGAATAAAATACAAAATTTATCCAGGTTGGAGCATGTAGCAACAATCCCATATACCCTGTGAATTTCCAGCATTATTAACTAATGCGCAACAGCCTTGTATTTCCTGTACTCATTATCAGTGCGGCATGACGACTGAGTGTTGCTCTCAGCAGAGCAACACGAATCTCCAAGCATTATAATGAAAGAATGTACGAAATACCCGTACATACTGAACTCTCGGTGTATTATTCTAGCCCTATTGAGCCACTCTCGGTGTGTTATACTAGCCCGATTGAGCATCTAGACTGACCGTATCAGTCTGGACATGATCGCGACCATCCAACTCCACCATCTTGATTGGATGGTCCAGATCAATTCCATAACCCCCAAGTAGGTATGGAATACCTGTTGAACCAACACGGACCCCGCATGGTCGGCCTCCCTTGGCCTAGCTTTCCAAAATGTCCAAACCATAGCAGTATGGTTGGAAAACCCTAAATTAGGGTATGCGGCACATTACATGTGTCGCAAAACAGCCTCAACCATCCATCTTCGCATGTATAGATGGAGGGTGCAGATGTAGATTCAAAGGGCACGGAGTATGTCAATACAATCACCGCAGGCCCGCCTACATACCTGACCAATCGGTTAGGACCAACCATGGTTGGTTATTCCAAATCGTGCGCATGAATGAAGCATGACGCACGGCTTTGAAACCCAAAAATTAGGGTTTTGAATCACGAGCATCCATCTTCTCCGGCACGAATGGTGGGTCCGAGATTAGATCAAAGCATGTCCGGCCATGTCAACATGACCACCGTGGACCCATCTATCCCCTCACCTGATCGTCCAAGGCATACCATGCCTGGCTATCCCCAAATCGTTCGCTCCAACATGCATGGTCGCACCTCCCAAGCTGCAAACTAATCTCAACCACTTAATTTCCCCGGACGAATTGGGTGGATTAGATCGTGTTTTCATGGGACGGTAAGGCATAGGTGTGAACACCAGCCTACAACCTACACATTGGAGAAGTCGACCAAGACCAACCAAGCCTGGTCCTCTTGGAACGCCCGCCCGTAGTTGGTATGGGAAACGGCTTTTGCAGCACTAATCTTCTGTCGTAATTTGATCTCGACCACTCAACTTCTCCAGAAGAATTGAGTGACCCAGATCACATTTTTATGGGACGGTAGGTATAGACGCCTACACCGTCACACCATCTACACACATGCATGATCGGCTAGTCCAGAATAGTTCCCTAAGCCTGGTTTCGGTCAGGGTGAAGTGTAGTGCTTGTGCACCTCCTTCGAAACCCTAATTCCACCAAGTGTATCAGATGAGTGTCTCAAAGATCATCTCATCCCTCCAACTTCACCATCTCAGTTATATAGCCCTGGTCAGGAGTTAATTAGTCAGTACGGAGTCATGGTGATCACCATCCGCCACTTTACCACACCATGTGGTCAGTCAAGGAAGGGTTTGCATGCGCAACTTCCAAACCATGCTGGATATACCCAATTCAGTACCTGCATAGTATACACACGATACTTCACAAGTATTAATTCCCTAAATTCTTCCTGGGTTTTGCTTTCAGGCTGTTTTCTCCTCCCGAACGAGCTTAAAACCTAAATGTTATCGCGTAAAGAGATAGGAAATTATTTTCCGTATGGAATGGAGGGGAGGACCATCAAAATATAAGTCTGTACTAGAATTCTAAAAGGATTCTAGTAAGGGGCGCTAATTAGGGTTTCTAGTACAACAATCAACGGTTTCCCCTAATCTCAAGATGCAAAATCTCGACCGTTGAAGGTCACCAAGCTATCAAGTTTCCCAATCCTGACTTTCCAATCCACAACAACATGTTACATGTTTTCCAAAAACATTAGAGACATCAATCATGTCACAAACTGGGGGATACATATTGGGGTATTGGTCTGGCGGTTTACAGTGTGCAGCGCACAACGCGTCATCATAAGAACGTGTCAGGAAGTCAGGGACGGTTATTGATGATGGGAGAAGTGGGAAATCGTGGTCGTGTGACGCCAACACACTACTCCACTACTCCATCACTCCAATTTATCCACTTCTCACGAGATACGAAGGTTAGGCTAAAAGGATTGTATAAATAGGTTCTCCGCCCTATTTTCAACAACAACACAAGTCCAGACAATAGAATCAAGTGTTGATACAATCGTATTCAAACACCGGAACTGATAGCTTACATCCCACAAGCCAGTTCAGCTTTATGATACAAGTCCTACATAGCCAACACCTTCACATTCTCAACACCTTCTTCGCTTCCCTCCCTAAGATCAACCCCATCTCCTTCACTTTGTGACCGAAACAAGTCTGGAACGACCATTTCTTGGTTTAGGCCGGACTTGCACATATTGATCTCTCGAATCTACAAGCACTCACTGCGCAGTGCATTTGTTTAAGGTTTATATTCATTCCTCATCCACACACCCCAAATTACCAAAATCGGCAGGAATAATTTTCACCCATAAATAATTGGCGACCACAGTGGGAGGTTGATCTCTCGGTCGTAAAGTCAATTTCTTCGGAATCCGATTCGATTTTGTCAATTTCAAAAAGGGTATATCTTAGAACCAATTCAATCAATAATTCATTTCAAGATGGTGGGACTCAGGTCTAGATCATCAATCAATTCTGATGGATCTAGTGTGGATAACACTCCCGGTGTCGATGTACCTGTCAGTGGAGATACCGTGGTCAATACATCTCGTGGAGCCGTCAATTCTATCACCAACACTAGCGGAGCAGGAGATATTCCAGTAGGTGTAACGCTTCCCATCACCAGAGCCAGAGAAGCCAATCCCGGCATCTCCTCAAGTGTAATGCCCCCGGTAGTCACCAGAGTAGAAACTTCCACTCCTTCATCAATACGAGGAGCCAGAAGCACGAGAGGAGGACTATCTCCCATTACCATTGCAGACTTGATGGAGAAGCGGGAAGTTCTTGCTAAGACTCAAACGGATATGGCCGCAACTCAGAAAGAGGTACTCACTTTTCTTAAGACAATTAACTAATTGATTTCCATAAGAGCCGCGATAGCCCCTGGAGCCAACAAGGAACGCATTCAACGCACCAGAGAAGGTACTTCAGCAGTGCGGACCTACATGGACCAGATCAAAGAAGCGACATCAGATATGAGCAGTCCTGTCATGGAGACTCCTACACTGGGGACTGATCCTCACAACGATCCTCCTCAAGTCAATAGTTTCACTATGAACCAAAGGACGGTGGATCGGGAAGCGGTTTCTCTAGTGGAATGTTTATGCGAACTTTCACACCTCTCGAAGAATCAGCACGCGGAGACATTTTGCTGAAATCAACCATAGGAAGGTCACAACCGTGCCCTACATGTCACTGCACGCATCAAGGATTCAGAGTTCAAAACGTCCCTTATCGACACAGGAGCATCTTCGAATGTGATTACTCTCAAGACTCTCAGGACATCCAAGGTTCTCCCAGGAAAGGTCGTACGGAAGCCTACCACAATGACGGACTTCAAGGGAAACCAAACCAGCACATACGGGAGAAGCTTCGCGGAAAGAATCAGACAAGTTCGTTGCATCCCACTCCCCACGTAGGCATCAATTCAGGAAGAAGACCTTCTTGCATCATTGAGGGCTAGTACCCACGATGCATCTTTGCTAATGAAAGAATTCTTCTCCATCCTGTGAAGCCACGACCCACGTTCACACGAAGAGGGAACGAACTTTTGTAGTGAGTCGTAACCAGAAATGGAAACGGTATACCGACGCTGCCATTATAAATTAGCAGGGGAGACTGTTACCCAGTCTCTCACCCAATGGAATGCTACAACAGCAATGAAACAAAAGAATAAATGCTAGATGCTCCACAATAGCTGCAAGGTGGCACCAATTCCACAACTGATGAGATTGAAATCGTTGAGGAATCTCCTAGGCCTATCTCCATCAGCTCAACCTTATGTACATATAGACGCACGAAGCTCGTGGAACTTCTCAAAGAGTACCATGACATATTCGCTTGGAGATATGAAGAAATGCTGGATTGGTCACCCATCATCTACATGTCATACCTGGATCCAAGTCGCTTAAACAGTTACAGTTCAGACACGAGGAAAATGGATAAATCAGGTGCTGCATAGAGACTTGAATAGGTGCTGCTCCAAAAATGATCCTCCTCTACCTAAGATCGACATGTTAGTATATGCAACCGGCGGACATGGCATATTCTCCTCCATGGATGGATGTAGCGGCTACAACCAGATAAGGATGTACGAGAATGACGCAAGTAAGATAGATTTTCGAACTCCTCTCTGAAAATTTTATTATACCATACTGCCATTTTGTTTAAAGAATGCCGGTGCAACGTATCAACGCTCAATGACGACAATCTTCCACTGGAGCCGATACCTCAATGGAGCAGCCTCGAGAAGATAACGATATACACGCATCATATCGAACAAGATCTGGGCAAGTCACTTTATCAGACAGTGGTACATGTCTATCATGTTATGTTAGATAATCTGCGCATCCTCTGGAGCTGTTGAACACTCATCTACAACGACATATTCCATGACAGAAATAACCAGGCATGTCGGTAATGAAGAGCCTCATATATCTCACCAACATGTGATACAACCTTAAGCCTTCTGTAAGAAGTTCCCTGAAGCAGCAAGAGGAAAACTACCGAGATACAACATCCTACGCGTCCTCCAACTCCAACTCCAGTACCACATATACGACTCCCACAATAATGAAACAACATCCAAGATATTCCTGGCTTGACAACAACCACTACGAACAAACCATGTAAACCACGCTTGGGGACTGAGGCTCAGCATGAAGTTCCTTCACCATCAGTCAAGGACTTTTTCAACACAAGAGAGATGGTCAGTCAAGAATCATGGAATTCGCAATGGTAAATCGAACTGAAGAGGAATCCACTTCAACGCTCCCTCCAGCAGAATCTGTTTCAATGGTTTATTCAAGAGTCGCCTCAACGCTCTCTCCGGGACCCACATTCGCTTCAGAATCCTGCTTCAACACTCTCTATAGGATCCACCTCAACGTTCGCACCAGAAGCCACTTTAACATCCTCTTGAGCCGTTTCAACACTCAAGCTACATCAATAATCTTCGCTCTGGTCAAGTTATCTTTGATGTACTCATTACTCAATATACGTCTCATCCATCCTTCATGAGAGCCCAGCGGAGCATGAGAACCTTGAAGTCGATAGGAGAAGGGTTATCTTGTGGAACAAATATTTTCATATAGTTTAAGGGGCGCGGTAAACAACTCGTCATCAATGTTCAACATATCTTTGAAGATGTAAACACCTCCTGACTTGGCACCAGCATTATCCCCAGAAGACATCTCAACAGGATTTTTTTTTTCTTTATTCCACAATAAAAGACAGGAGTCAGTAGTTGTATAAAAGCGTGTGAGATGTGTAGTCACACATGACAGAACACACATTCACGTTGGAGTACACAAGTCTGGTATTGATCAAGTCACAGGTCCGGTATTTCTCTAGTTTCAAGTCCGGAGTTGATCAAGTCACAATTCCGGTATTTCTCCAGTTTCAAGTCCGGAGTTGATCAAGTCACAAGTCCGGTATTGCTCCAGTTTCAAGTCCGGAGTTGATCAAGCCACAAGTCCGTATTGCTCAAGTTTCAAGTATGGTATTGATCAAAGTCATAAGGATGGTATTCGAATAAAGTAGGCGCACGCAGCATGGCCGATTTTTATTCGAAGCATAGGGTCGACGTTCAGTCAGGCATGCAGCGGGTCCCACTTAATACCAGCCCCATATTGGTCGAAGCAGGCACAACCGGCCTCAAGCAAAGCAGACATGCAGCGGTCCCACTTGATCAGGCACAATCATCCCCATATTGGTCGAAGCAGGCACAGCCGGCCCCAAACAAAGCAGGCATGTGGCACGCAGTGGACCCACGTTTAACCGAAGAAGGTGCATGATGAGTCCCACGTTCAACCAAAGTAGACACGCTGTGGACCCAAGTTTAACCGAAGCAGGAACATCAATCCCACGTTCGATCAAGCATGCGCAATATCCCCACGAACGAAACAGACGTAACAGTCCATCAAATCAGGAAAGACCGACATCATGCTAGGGGAACGCTCGCCTGGACGTCTCTTGAACGTGACATGCTCGAAGGACAGGACGACCCGTCTCTCTTGGTAACATCTAACTTTCTATCGTTAGTTTTATCTTTAACTGTCACCATCTCATGCCTACCCCACAATAGTGTAACCATTATGTGCTAGGCAGGGGACTTAATGTTGATGGTGGATTTTCATTTAAAGGCTAAAATTGTAAAAGCCAAAAAATTATGCGCTAACATCTTGTAAAAGATAAAGCCATTAATGAGTGATGGATACTCCTTCACTTTATTAATTCACTTAGGATGGAGCATGTGGCAACAATCCCATTCTGTGAATAAAATACGAAATTCATCCAGGTTGGAGCATGTAGCAACAATCAGATATACCCTGTGAATTTCCAGCATTATTAACTAATGCGCAACAACCTTGTATTTCATGTACTCATTATCAGTGCGGCATGACGACTGAGTGTTTCTCTCAGCAGAGCAACATGAATCTCCAAGCATTATAATGAAAGCATGTACAAAATACCCGTATAGGATGAACTCTCGGTGTGTTATACTAGCCCGATTGAGCATCTCGGTGTGTTATACTAGCCCGATTGAGCATCTAGACTGACCGTATTAGTCTGGATATGATCGCGACCATCCAACTCCACCAGCCTGATTGGATGGCCTAGATCGATTCCATAACCCCCAAACAGGTATGGAATACTTGCCGAACCAACGCGGACCCTGCATGGTCGGCCTCCCTTGGCCTAGCTTTCCAAAACGTCCAAACCATAGCAGTATGGATGGAAAACCCTAAATTAGGGTCTGCGGCACATTACATGTGTCGCAAAATAGCCTCAACCATCCATCTTCGCAGGTATAGATGGAGGGTACAGATATAGATTCAAAGGGCACGGAGTATGTAGTTGCAAGAATTCCCACACTACACCCTTGTTAAGATTCTATAGAAATCTATTGGAAATCAATTAAACTTCAAAGATTTAAACGACACTTTACTATTCAAATTTCAGAAATATTTACAGAATTGGAAGAAATCAAGATTACAAATATTCTCTTGAAGTTTCTCTCTCCTCAAGACTCTTTCAACTCTCAAAAATACATCATCCTTTTCTGGATCTATCGAACCCTTTATATAGGGATTTACATAATGGATGACAACTAAGTTTTCCTCCTATTTCGGATCTATTCTGCGATCTCATCGCAATTACTACAATATTCTCTATCGCAAGAACGATGACCATCGCAAGATCAACGTATTCTTCTTTTACTTCTTCCATCGTCAGTTTATTTTGGGTATTCTGTGACGCTCGTGAGATGTTGTTAAAGAATTGGCAGTGACACTCGCAGAAACATTGTTAATATCGTAGGAATAGCGTTGTAGCGATATTCTAGTCCTACATCTTGCCTCTTCTCATGTCTTTTCTGCGAAGAAGAGAAGATCATGAGAACCAATATTATTTATTACCCTCGCAACTTCTTTCTCTTTTATACTTTCTTCTCGACAAGATTCCGTTAATCTAGCCTTTCTTACACGTGTTGTGAATTCCTTCATTTATTGACACATCTCTGCTCAATAGGCCCACCCCTTTTGCCTATAAAAGGTAGAATTAAGTTTCAAAACTAATTTTCTTCTTCCGTTTCTTCATCTTCTTTATTTGTCTACTTCGTTTTCTGTCTGCAACTTTTCTTCTTCTTCATATTCTTCTGCTACTGTTCTAATGGAGTCATCAAGGTATGTTTCTTGACCTATGACATTTATTTAAGCCAATTTTTACTTTCATTCTCCAATCTTTCTTATTTGATTCTTCATAACTTCCATGTTATGTCTTCTCTTCAGCGGAACTACACAATCCACGATTCAAAACCCTAATACTCGCAAAAGACTAGTAGAGAAGAAGAAGAAGAGTTCTGCGAATGATAAGGTAGTAAGAAACATATTCTATTTCCTAATAAAAATATTGTTGCCTCTGTTTCTTATCTGAGTTATTGTTCACAGAATGACGAGAACCCTGTTAAGCCTCCCAAAAGATCTCGCCACTTTAAGACACTTGGGTGAAGATCTCATTATGCCCACATTAACATCCGTGAGGATTACTCCCACACCATCGCAACCAAATCTTTCTACTTTTGTTTGCAAGAATATTGCTACCCATACTTCTACTTCTTTGACAAATCAAGCTTCTAAAACTGCTATGACTGAGACTCCTTATAGTCCTTTACGGCCTTCAACTGTTGTTTTTCCACATACTCCTCCTGATAACTCAACCATCACAAATGATCGTCAACATGCTCTCATTACTACTTCATCTTTTACACCCCTTCCTTCATCAAACGAAATTTTGCAGGTGTTGATGTTGCTTTTAAAATTTTGTCTAACATTTTAGACAATGTTAAAAAATCTTCCACTGACCCTCTCCAGCATGAAGCTTTCGAGAATCTACTCAAGTATTTTGGCTCTGATGGTAATGCTTCGCGAGCGTCTTTGGAAAATGAGATTGAAGCTCTGAGGAAAATCCTTCAAGTTAAAACTGCTGAATGTGATACTTTGAATCATATGCTTCGCAACTCTTCTTTAGACTGCGAGAATCTTCGCAGAAAAAATGATGAGCTGAAAGGTACATTTTTCTTGCCTCTGCTCTTTTGTTTTTCTGTTTTATTTACATATTTTCTGTACTCAGGCTTCCTTCTTAAATTCTTGATTCATATATTAGTTTCAAATTTGACTCGTTTCATAGAAAGACTCAAATTTGAATCTATCGCTGAAGAAGCTCGCGTTGAAAGAGATTCTTGGATGGATCAACATACTAGAATAGACAATCTTTACACTTATTCAATTGATCACATAAATAATCTTACTAAGGAGAATAATCAATTATTGCAAAGGCAGAATTTATTAAGTGGCGAGATTGATCGCCTCTCATATTTGTTTTTTAAGGCTAATTTGGCGATGAAATCTTTATCAGATTAGAATAAAACTTTGTCCCAAGAAAAACATAGATTTTCAAGCTTGATGGCGATTTCCTCGCAGAAATTAAGTAATCTTCAAAGCACATGTAATAATCAAGAGCAATCTCTTCGTTCTCTCAAGAATGAGCTCAAGGGATTAACTGAATCATCTGTTGCCGAGAAGGATAAACTTATCAAGGGTAGATTAACTCTTAGTTTAAGGGCCAGTGAACTTCAAGATAAATACTCTCAATTAAAGGAATCTCATTCTTTGTTAGCAAAGGAAAACTCATATCTTCGCAACAAAGAAGAAAGCATGAAATCTCGTCTGAAGGGTATGGTTGGTGATAAATTCGATGATGCCATGAATCAATGGGAGAACTGTTTATTTGAATTAATCCAAAACTTAACCTCGCAAAAAGAAGGTAGTCAATTGACTTAATCTCTTTTTGATCTTCTCATAAAATTTTGTGTTATATTACTTGTGAGATTTTTGTATAACTGATATTTTATTATTTTGTTGCTCGCCGAATCCGAAAGAAATCTTCATTCTACCATCGCTGATCTGACCACTAAATTGGATAAAGTTCGCAAAGAAAATAAGTCTCTTGTTTCAAATTATCTTGAAGCCCGCGACAAAGCAGAAAGAAGACTTGATTATCTTGAGTACTTTAAAAATATAGAAATCGTGACAGAGGTTTCCTTCGCAAAGTCCATCTCAGTGCTGAAGTTCTTGTGAACGAGATTCTGCTTTCCCATTCTCTTCCTCCTGTCTCTATCCCTCTTCTAAAGGTTGATGATGATGAAATTCCTCTCCCCATGGATGAAGAATTAGATTTTACTAATGATGAAGAAAATACCACTCAAGAAGATGGTGAAGAAGAAGAAGAAAAAAGAAGTCCTCCCAAAGAAGCAGCTGCGGGTGGCGAAGTAAATGTTGATGAAGAGTTAAAAGAAGGAGAGACTCATGATGAAAAGGATGCTGAAGAAGCTGATAACTATGGTAGAAATAATAAATCTGATGAGCAAGAAGAATAAATCTGGCGAAGCCATCGCTGAAACTTGAATTTTATCTTTGCTTTCTTTTTCTTCTTCTTTCTTGCGAGCGATGTAACTTTTGAGACTTTTAGAATTTAACTTTCAATTTAGCTTAATTTGAATATTTTCAAGGAATATAATGAAATCTTACTTCTCTATTCCCTTACTTTCCCTTCATTATCTTTATTGAAATGGTGAATCATTTTCTGTATCTTCTTTAAGGTATTGTGTTGTTGCATTGTTCGCGAAAGTATGAATATATCTGTGATACAATGAATATTGCTGCGATGTTCTGAAAAATTCTGAAGGAATCTGCGATGTTAAGAATTTGACTTTTTATATATGGTTCTGCGATGAATGAATACTTCCTGCAATCTTAAAATGAAATAATTGGTAAGATTATTCTTTTGGTGTTATTTTGCCTTCCTAGTTAAAGGTCTTATTTTGCCAAACTTTTTCTGTCTGCGATAAAATCGCAGGATTTCTTAACATTTGCATGTAAAGACCCTTTGATCTTGTCTTATCCATGTTCTTTCAAAAATTTTGCGACAATATGATAAGTATAGATTCTCTGTCAAGAATTTAGCCTTATGACATTGTCGTCTTGCGATGAAATCGCAGGACGTCTTCACACTTTCATGTAAAAACCCATTGATCTCATCTTAACTTTTAGCTTGTTGCCTCTGTATAATTTACGTCATGCGACAAAATGACAGGCCTAAATGTTCTTGCGATCATAAAGCCCCATGACATTGTCGTCTTAAGACACTTATCAACTTCCTAATGGAGGGTTCCGCCCTTATCTTCCCCCTGGTTGCCCCTTCAAGGAGGGCACATCGGCCATACAAGACTAGCTCCTCCCATCCAGATTTACCAACAACCAGCTATTTTCGCAGCCTCTTGTCCTTTATGCCTATATGGCTTATAGTTACAAGACTGCACCCTAAGTGGGGTTTTCTTCAGGCCAAGTGCATCATAGCCAAGACTTACCAAGAATGGCAAGGGAGTTTCGTACGCCCTTGGCACCCTTGGCTCAACCGTGTACCTCGGCGCCTTGGTCATACTTTGCACTTCTTAGAAGATATTCTCGGTCGTCCAACCAGGGTATAACCTTATATAGTTGGAAATCTAAGATCTCTCTCCCGGATATGTTTTCTTTAACCCCAAAATCTGCATGACTCAGGATCCAGCAGCGGTATAACCTTACCCCTGAATCATGTCAAGAGATACCCCCTCCTATGACGCGCTTTTAGGTCTTACATTTGCCTCTTATGAAATTTTATTCGCGAACTAGGGTGCACGCCATAAAGGTTCGTCCCATTCTTTAATCTCTGCGAAAATCTTATTCGCTTTTCTTGCGATAATGCTAGCTGTTTTTGTTGTGCTTTGTTATCAGAAGAATTTTTCAATTGTAAATAAAGATAGAAGAATTTATTACCTGTTTCATCATATAACAAACCAATATCTCTTATCTTGTATAAGATGTCATTGATAATACCTTTTCAGAAATAATCTATTCCATGGTCTATCGAGTCTTTGACCAACATCTCTTCCTTCAGGATCCATTAGTTTGTATGCCCCATTTCCAATTATCTCTTTGATGATATATGGTCCATCCCATTTTCTCGCCAACTTTCCACCACTCTCTTGCTGATAACTTGGTGTTTCTCGCAGCACTAAATCGCCAGGTTGAAATTCACGTTTCTTAACATGTTTGTTGTACTCACGAGCTAATCTTCGATGGTAATTTTCCATATGTTGCAAAGTTTTTTCTCTTTTTTCTTCTAATTCATCCAATTTATTTAAAATCATTCCAGCACTTAGATTTCTTTCCCAAGCCTCTCTTTTTGTTGTAGGAATAGCGACTTATGTTGGTAACACAGCTTCAACTCCATATGTCAAACAAAAAGGTGACATTCCAGTAGCTTCTCGTAAAGTTGTATTGTAGGCCCATATTGCATTATGCACCTATTCACACATGCTCTGTGGTATCCTTCTAACTTCTTTTTCAAGATATCTGCGATTGTTTTATTAGTTGCCTCAGCCTGACTATTTGCTTGTGGGTATAAAGGAGTAGACTTTCCACATTTTATCTTAAATGCATTGTGTAACAATTCTATATTCTGTCCCTCAAATTTCTTTCCATTATCAGATACTAATTGTGCTGGAATCCCAAATCTGCAGATTATATTTTCAAAGATGAATGTAAAAATATCTTTATCATGAATATGTTGTATTGCCTTTACTTCTCCCCATTTTGTGAAATAATATGTTGCGATAATCAGATATCTTCTCTATCCAGGACCAGGTACAAATGGTCCCACAATATCTAACCCCCATTTCCCAAAAGGACATACACTTGTTGAAGATGATAATGGTGCTCCTGGTGCATGTATCTGTGTATCGCTGGCAATCTTCGCAACTCCTTGAGAGCTGCTTTGCATCCTCATGCATATACGTCCAGTAATAACCCTGCATTTTTGTTCTATATGCTAAAGATCTTCCTCCACTGTGATTACCAGCGTCACCACTATGTAACATCTTTAATATTTTTTGTCCTTCTTCTCTCGTCAAATATCTTAGCGATGGTCCATTAAAAGATCTGCGATATAACACTCCATCTCTTAGATCATAATTGGTTGCCCTACTTTTCAACTTGTGTGCTTCTAATCTATTTCTTGAAATTTCTCCTCTCGCCAAGTATGCATGAAGATCTGCTCGCCAATCCGCGATATTGCTCGTGGGTTCTCCCTCGCCAGCTTCTACCATCATTACATCTGTATCTTCTTCTTCTTTGTTTATCGATGGAAATGAAAGTGTTTGAATTTTTATGCACCTTGCCAATGGATTTGTCATCATACTAGATATGAAAGAAAAAGCATATGCGAGCCTATTATCTTTCCTTGATATGTGTCTCCATTTTATTTTTGGAATTTTCGCAGATAATTCTTCAACGAGTCTTTTGTATTTTCTCAAGGATGGTTCATTTGTTGTGTACTCTCCTTTTATCTGACGAATAACCAATTGTGAATCGCTGATGATTCTGGCATTTTCCAAATTCATTTCTATCGCGAATTTTAAAGCATGGATCACAGCTTCATACTCTGTTTCATTATTAGTGGATGCAAACTCTAATCTAAATGAAAAAGCTGTTTTTTCTCCTTCTGGCGATATGAAAATAACTCCAATTCCATTTCCTTATCCGTTGGATGATCCATCCACTAATATTTCCCATCTGTTGGGTTCTGTTAATATCTCTTTTGGATCTCCGCATTCCTCTTCTACATCCATCATCTCTTCCACAACTTCATCATCTTCTAAAGGAAATTCAGCTAAGAACTCTGCGATGACGTGTGATTTTGGCGAGGATAAAATTTCATACTGTATATCAAAGTTTCCTACTTGTGCATTACATCTCTTAACTCTGCCTGATCTCTTTGAATTTTTTATTACTGACTCAATTGGCACTTTCGTTAACACTTTGACCTCATGTGCTTGAAAATAGATGCGAAGTTTGAAAGTTTCATGTACCAATGCTAGAATTAGTTTCTCAATCTTTGAATAATTTCTCTCTGCAGAATTGAATGTTTTACTAATGTAATAAATTGGTTTTTTTACCCCTGCATCTACTCGCAACAACACATCACTTAGCGCATATGTGGTTGTTACAAGATAAATCAATAATTCTTCTCCCGGTTCTGCTTTCTGCAAAATAGTTATGTTCGTTAAATGTTCTTATATTCCTTGAAAAGATTTTTCGCATTCATCTGTCCACTTGAATTTTTCTCCCTTCTTGAGTATATCGAAAAAATGTTTGCATTGGTCTGAAGATCGCGAAATGAACCTTCCCAGCAAGTCTAAGAGTCCATTTAATTTTTGCACATCTTTTACCGTCGCATGTGTTGGCATATAGCGAATTGCTTGTACCTTTTCTGGATCATCTTGTATTCCTTCTTTTGATACAATATACCCCAAAAATTTCCCTGAAGTTACTCCAAAAGTACACTTATCAGGATACACTTTAATATTGAATTGCCGCATTTGATCGAAAATCTCTTTCAAATCTTGCACATGATCCTCAGCTTCTTTGCTTTTGATCATCATATCATCTACATACACTTCTAATGTTTTATGGATCCACTTTGCAAACACCTTCTCCACCATTCTTTGATACGTTGCACCATCATTTCGTAAGCCAAATGGCATCTTTGTATAACAATATAATCCGCTTGGAGCAAAAAATGCGGTATGTTCTTGATCTTCTTCAGTGAGAGGGATTTGATTATATCCTTTATACCCATCCAATGATGATATTCTAGCATTTCCTTCTGCTGATTCAACCATCTGTGGAATATCTGGTAATGGAAAACTATCTTTTGGATAAGCCTTGTTTAAATCAGTGAAATCTATACAAATTCTTATCCCCTTATTATTCTTTGGGACCACTACCATATTTGCAATCCACTTTGGATATTTTGCTTGCCTTATAATTCCTGCGTCGAGCATCTTCTGTAATTCTTCTTCTATTTGAGAATGATATGTTGTTGCGATCTTCTTTATTCTTTGCTTAAATGGTCTTATGTTTTTGTTGATTTCTAATTTATGACATGCTATTGACGGGTCTATCCCTGGCATCTCATCCATGCTCCACGCGAAGATATCTGCATACTCTCGCAAAAGATTTATAGTTCTTTCTTCCTCATTTGCCTCCATTCTAGTCCCAATTTTCAGCATTTTAGGCTCTTCTTTACTCCCAATATTTATTTCCTTTGTTGGTTCTGCTGAGACATAACTGGCTTCAGGTTCTCCCATTGGTGTTGGTGCTTTCAGAATTCTCGCGAATTCATCTTCTTATTGTGGGATTTCACTGGGTATTCCTTTTCCTTCTTTTTCTCTTATCATGTAAACTTTAAATTCTTCTTCCTTATTTGATTCTCTCGCCAATTTTCTGCGAGATTTTCGCAATTTTGGACGGTTTTCACAATTTTTCACTTCAATTTGGTAACATAATTTTGCAAAATCCGTATCTCCTATAATTTCTCCGATTCCACTGGGCATAGGAAACTTGATGCATTGATGCTACAGCCTTGATTGCATGTATCCATGGTCTTCCCAGTATCATATTGTATGGTGATTCCACATCTACCACGCATAATGATATTTGTGTTTCAATTTCTCCTAGTGGAATTCGTACCACTATTTCGCCTTTAGGTTTTGTTAACGATTTTCCAAAGCCATGAATATGATATGTTGAATTAAACATTTCTTCATCCTTATATTCCATTTTCTTAAAAGTATGATAGAACATTATATCCACAGAACTTCCTGCATCTACCAAAGTTCTATTCATAGCCCATTCTTCTTCAGATTTCATTGATTCTCCCTTTCTCACTAGTATAGCGGATATCGTAATTACCAAAGAGGATATATGACTTAAATTTTTTTCTGGTATTTCTGCTGTTGTGAATGTGATCTCCTGCTTTTCCCAATCTTTTAATGATGATATCTTCTCCACTGTCATAATCTTCCTTCCTTCAAAATCCCGTTTATGTATTTTCCCTTAATGTTTTCTTGAAATCTATCAACCATTGCTCTTGTTACCATATCACATTCCAATTTTCTACAATCCTTTTTGATTCTGATCATTCTTCCTTCAATTATCTCACCGATTTACTTAATGATTTCCTTAATCTTGAACAATTTTTATCTTCTTCTTCGCTTTTTCTTCAATTTTCGTTAATTCATTCCCTGTTTCAGGCGCCAAAATGTAGTTGCAGGAATTCCCATACTACACCCTTATTAAGATTCTATAGAAATCTATTGGAAATCAATTAAACTTCAAAGATTTAAACGACACTTTACTATTCAAATTTCAGAAATGTTTACAGAATTGGAAGAAATCAAGATTACAAATATTCTCTTGAAGTTTCTTTCTCCTCAAGACTCTTTCAACTCTCAAAAATACATCATCCTTTTCTGGATCTATCGAACCCTTTATATTGGGATTTACATAATGGATGACAGCTAAGTTTTCCTCCTATTTCGGATCTATTCTGCGATCTCATCGTAATTACTACAATATTCTCTATCGCAAGAACGATGACCATCGCAAGATCAACGTATTCTTTTACTTCTTCCATCGTCAGTTTCTTTTGGGTATTCTGTGATGCTCGTGAGACGTTGTTAAAGAATTGGCAGTGACACTCGCAGAAACGTTGTTAATATCATAGGAATAACGTTGTAGCGATATTCTGGTCCTACAGAGTATGTCAATATAATCACCGCAGTCCCGCATACATACCTGACCAATCGATCAGGACCAAACATGGTTGGTCATTCCAAATCGTGCGCTTGAATGGAGCATCATGCATGGCTTTGAACCCAAAAATTAGGGTTTTGAATCACGAGCGTCCATATTCTCCGGCACGAATGGAGGGTCCGAGATTAGATCAAAGCAGGTTTGGCCATGTCAACATGACTACCGTGGACCCATCTATCACCTCACCTGATCGGCCAAGGCATACCATGCCTAGCTATCCCCAAATTGTTCTCTCCAAAATGCGTGGTCGCACCTCCCAAGCTGCAAACTAATCTCAACCACTCGATTTCTCCGGACGAATTGGGTGGCTTAGATCGTGTTTTCAAGGGACGGTAAGGCATAGGTGTGAACACTAGCCTACCACCTACACGTTGGAGCAGTCGACCAAGACCGACCAAGCCTGGTCGTCTTGTAACGCCCGCCCGGAGTTGGTATGGGAAACGGCTTTGCAGCACTAATCTTCTGTCGCAATTTGATCTCGACCACTCAACTTCTCCAGACGAATTGAGTGACCCAGATCACCTTTTTATGGGACGGTAGGTATAGGCGCCTACACCGTCACACCATCTACACGCATGCATGATCGTCCAGTCCATAATAGTTCCCTAAGCCTGGTTTCGATCAGGGTGAAGAGCAGTGCTTGCGCACCTCCTTCGAAACCCTAATTCCACCAAGTGTCGCAGATGAGTGTCTCAAAGATCATCTTATCCGTCCAACTTCACCAGCTCGGTTATATAGTGCTGGTCAGGAGTTAATTAGTCAGTGCGGAGTCATGGTGATCACCATCTGCCACTTTACCACACCATGTGGTCGGTCAAGGAAGGGTTTGCATGCGCAACTTCCAAACCATGCTGGATATACTCAATGCAGTACCTGCATAGTATACACACGATACTTCACAAGTATCAATTTCCTAAATTCTTCCTGGGTTTTGCTTTCGGGCTATTTTCTCCTCCCGAACGAGCTTAAAACCTAAATGTTCTCGCGTAAAGAGATAGGCAATTATTTTCCGTATGGAATGGAGGGGCGGACCATCAAAATCCGAGTCCGTACTAGAATTCTACAATGATTCTAGAAAGGGGCGCTAATTAGGGTTTCTAGTGCAACAATCAACGGTTGCCCCTCCTCTCAAGATGCAAAATCTCGACCGCTGAAGGTCACCAAACTAGCAAGTTTCCCGAGCCTGACTTGCCAAGCCACAACAACATGTTACATTTTTCTAAAAACATTCGAGACATCAATCATGTTACAAACTGGGGGATATATACTGGAGTATTGATCTGGAGGTTTACAGCGTGCAGTGCACAACGCGCTATCATAAGAACGTGTCAGGAAGTCATGGACCGTTAGTGATGATGGGAGAAGTGGGCAAGCCTGGTCGTGTGACGCCAACACACTACTCCACTACTCCATCACTCCACTTTCTCCACTTCCCACGAGATACGAAGGTTAGGCTAAAAGGCTTGTATAAATAGGTTCTCCGCCCTATTTTCAACAACAACACAAGTCTAGACAACAGAAGCAAGTGTTGATACAATCGTATTCAAACACCGGAACTGATAGCTTACATCCTGCAATCCAGTTCAGCTTTCTGATACAAGTCCTACATAGCCAACACCATCACATTCTCAACACCTTCTTCGCTTCCCTCCCTAAGATCAACCCCATCTCCTTCACTTTTTGACCGAAACAAGTCTGGAACGGCGATTTCTTGGTTTAGTCCGGACTTGCACAGATTGATCTCTCAAATATACAATCATTCACCGCGCAATGCATTTGTTTAAGGTTTAGATTCACTCCTCATCCACACACCCCAAATTACCAAAATCGGCAGGAATAGTTTTCACCCATATATGTGTTACCACAACAATGCATATATCCTCCAATGGTTCTATTATCTAAACTCTCATTTCAATCATTGAAACATTCTCAAAGGGCGTTATATAGTTGTTATTCACAAACTATTTTTCTTCAGAGCGATTTCCAAAGTGATTGAAACATAACATGACTTTCATCACTAGGCAAAGATGAACTTGGCTAAAGCAAAATCTTTACTAACACCCATTTCGAGAAATAGATAAGCAAGATATACTTAGATCGAAATGTCACATGTGTATATTCTTAGTCTATATAGTAAAACGACTTTTGTATCAAGATAAGAGATAGAGTAGATAGACTTTTGAGTGATAGTTAAGTTCAAGTCTCCATATACCTTTTAGTGGATGAATATCCACTGGTTCCTCGAGTAGTCCTTCATCTTGTATGATGATCGCCATGGAGTTCTAAAGCTCAACTACACTTTTTATCCTAGTCCGAGACTTTATCTATAGTAGACTAGAAATCAAGACTTTGTAATTTTGATCACTAAGATTGACAAACATGCTTGAGATAGCAACGCATATGAATTTGACCGAGCAGTGCTCTAACAATCTCCCCCTTTGTCAATTTTAGTGGCAAAACTATTAATACATATGGAATACAAAAAATATATAAATAAACTTTGTAGCTCCTATTCCACATGCCTAATCTTCAACAATACTCGAAATCTTCGTCACTTCCAAGTAGTCCAATGATCCCAAAGGTTGTAAGTTTAGCATCATCGTTGTTGAAAATCTGTAGCTATAACAATGAGAAAAGCATCGGTTCTCAATCATTGTTATACAGTGTCATAGTATTATTACACAGCGTTAAAGTCCAATTACATCACAACTTCAACAACAATACTATGGTGATACTTCACCCCCCATTAGTAAATAATCCATCTCTCATGGAAACCACCCCCCCTTACATAATGATCCGAAAACCATATGTATTTGTAGTGTGAACTACAATTAATTCTCCCCCTTTTTGTCAATAAAATTGGCAAAGGTACAAGAACGGGATCCTAATGAAATTTCCGTAAGAGATATTTCATGACCAAAGGTAAATGTTCTATCATCTTGTTTATATGCAATCATAAAGCCAAGGCTAAATGCATTCATCAAGGATTTTATAAAGATACAAGATAACCTCTAAAAATTCCACAGCCGCACTCCCCACAAAGATTTGGAAATTAAGCGCAAGTTCAAAAGAACTCTCCCCCATAAGATGTCATTCCCTAAGGAACAACAAGAGTGACCTTAATTTCAAGAGAAAATAAGGATTTCTTTAGACTCCACAAATTACATACAAGTATGAATTTGGAATCCAAAATATTCAATCATATTAACCAAAGCGAACCAAAATTAATTTGACTAAATATGCTCAACACAAGTAAACTTATGGAGACTTAATACATCAATTAGATTATTCACAAGAGAACCCATAAATACTCTAACCGGATTGCACAATTAAACTAATCACAAAGTAACCAATTAAATTGTCCACACTCGACATGAGAAAAATCTATGGAGTGCTAACTAAATAATCACACTAGATGATTGATTTACTTCATTTAGGCTCAACATAATAGATTATGGAACCCCGACTAAGATTATCATAGAAAATGACAACCTTAACCGTCCATGTACTCAACATGAGAGAACTCACGGAATACAAACTAAATAACCACGCAAGTTGATTAATTTAGTTCTTAATGCTCAACATATTGCATCTTTATGGAACAACCAACCATGCCAATAAGAAATCGACTTAGTTGTATAGTGCTCAACATAAGATACAAGATGGAACCTTCACGGTAATACATAATAATATGGCACAATTAAGCTCTAAACCGTGGATTACAAAAACAAGGACCTATTCTATTATTCCATCACAAAGTGACATAATAGACTTTATCCTTGAATCAGAAAAGATTTTAACCTATCTTACATCAAAGATTGACAATATAGGCTTAACTTTTGTGTTTTGACAAAAGTCCATTCATTCCTATATCAATATTTGCATACCAACATGTGAACGACTTTACTTTTGACAAAATATGGGACAATCAAGTTCACGGACGTAAACACACATATCCCATCAAAATATTGCAATATGTGAAATCAAAAGATTAATACTGCAACCATCGTCTTCCAAACAAGTTTCAAATTTAAACAAATAAACCTAAAAATATGAAGATGAAAATGTTGGACATAGCTATGTGTAATCACAATAATTTCTATTCCAAACTCTAGTAATCCTTCTCAAAAAACAAGAATGAATTCTCATAAGAAGTTTCCTAAGCATCAAGATAAACTCGGAATGCACATATAAGATGATTTGTCCTTAGAGGGTAGAATCAATCTTTTTCGCCCGGATTTATACCAATAACAGCTGCCAAAGGGGTATACAAATATTTTCTTAACAAAGAAGAACATACAAAGTCAGTAATGACTATGCACCATTGTTCACATAGGATGATTGTGAACATTCAAGAATTCTATAGCACTGCGTAATACTTTCCATTCTTGAACTTCCTTCTTATTGATTCACCAACAACATTCTTGTAAAATCTACAAATTATCTTAGAAGAGTAGTGCTCCAAGTGCCCAAGTTCAAGAGAAGTGGAACAAGTGCAAAGAAACGGAGAAAAATACTCAAAAACAAGAGTCCGGGCAAATATCAATCTTAACTCATCCAAATTAAAGGTTTCTCATCTCCATTTTGAAGAGACTTCAAATAGGAAGAGAATGCAAAAATAATGAGTTCATTAAGAAGAAGTTACGACCAAAACAAGTCGACCGACTATCGACGTCTACAGGAAAGTCCGCGAACTTACGGGTTTGCACACGAATTTTCAAGTCCTGGAGCAGTATGCAGACGGTGTTTGCGAACTTAATCCCCTAGATTTCTGTTTTAAATGATGTTATGCATACTTGGTATGCGTACCATGAAGCCCAAACATCCCGAACTAATGTTTTCAAACCTAAACATTTAAGAACCTTAAATATAGATCAAGTTAGGTAGAAATGAACGATAATCAAGGTACATGAATCATTATAAGTACTCAAACAAGTAATAAAAACATAAAACATGCTCAAGTTTATAGACATACCTTTTTAGAAACGTTCAATTGAATTCTACAGCCTTACCGAATATAATCTGTGCCCCCCAGTTGTTGTGCTTCCCTCACCGTATACATAGCAGGACATTTCTTGGTGAGGATGCACTTTCAACACAAGAAAGTTGTGTTGAGGTGAACAATGTCTTGCTCACCATGGCACCAAGAAAGAGTTTCTTTCCAAAAACTCTTAAATCTTGTAGTGTTGAGAAACACCCAAGGAACTGTTTTTATAAGTCTATCAAAGAACTTCAAGATAACCCAAAAAGATTTGTGTTTCTGATTTCTTATTTTCCAACATATAAAAAACAGTTTATGCAGATAGTTTTTAGTACTACATAGGGAAACTCTTTTGATAAAAAATATACGTCCTAGATTCTTCATAAAAGAAGACAATACTACTATCTTGATAGGAAGTATCAGGAATTTAGCAACGAATCAATTCATGCTTTGAGGTGATACACTCAGATGACTGAGATTTAAACTCTTGTAATTCGTTTAGTTTATCACAACTAATTGGATTACGCAAAGGAGGAGCATTTCTCTCATTTATTAGTAAATTAATATCAACCTCAACATGAATATTATTCATCATAACTTGATTTAGCCCGTCAAAATATTCTTGCTCTTTCTGGAGGTATAACTCAACATCAAGAGATAAGCTCTCAAGCTTCTTTTCAAGCCCTGAAAAAACTTCAAGGGATTTTAAACCTGATGGAGGTTTAGATAAAATTTCTTCTACAGATTTTATTAAATCATTCATGGAAGAGAATTCTGAAATCCTTGGATCTGGTGGTGCATTTATTGAGATAGCACTACTGTCCATAGAGTCAGATCGCTACAAACACAGACTTGTAAGGTCTTAAACGTGTTTGCCTGCTCTGATACCAATTAAAAAAGCGGGGGTCTAACAACACCACCCAATATTTCGATTAGCAATCTGTATGAACAACTCCGAGTTTTTTTCTAAAGAATCAACTAGACAGTTAGACTCAATCAATAGAAAATACTCAAGGAGTTATTATCTCAATCTCTCGATTTGATTTACTCAAGCAAATATGATTCATGAGTCTAATCAAAGAGAGATAACTTGGATGGTACCAAAGACCAATATCCAAGTGTCAATCAATTTAAATCAACAACCAAAATGGTCGGATATTCTAATTGATTGAAAAACGCACAACCTGTATTATTTCAATTATATAAAAATATAATGCGGAAAATAAATAACACAGATACAAGAAATTTTGTTAACGAGGAAACCGCAAATACATAAAAACCCCGGGACCTAGTCCAGATTAAACATATACTGTATTAAGACGCTACAGACACTAGCCTACTCCAAATTAACTTCGGTCTAGACTTTAGTTGAACCCCAACCAATCTCACACTGATCCAAGGTACAGTTATGCTCATACGCTTCTGATCCTAGCAGGACAATGTGCACTTGATTCCCTTAGCTGATCTCACCCACAACCAAGAGTTGCTACGACCCAAAGTCGAAGACTTTAATAAACAAATCAGTCTCACACAGAAAAGTCTACAGGTAATAGATAAATTCGTCTCCCACGAATAAACCTACATGTTTTGTTCCGTATTTTGATAAATCAAGGTGAATAGGAACCAATCGACAAAACCAGACTTATATTCCCGAAGAAAAGCTCAGTTTCATCAGTCACCTCACAATAAACTTAATCGACGCAGCGAAGAAGATTATTGAGGAATCACAAAAAATGAGACGAAGATGTTTGTGATTACTTTTATCTTGCCTATCGGAGATAGAAATCTCAAGCCAATTATTACAATTGTACTCGTACGATAGAAACAGCAAGACCAGATTACACAACTACAAGAAAAGTAGTATCGGTCTGGCTTCACAATCCCAATGAAGTTTTTAAGTTGTTAACCTGGTTTTAGAAGAAGAAAACCAAAGGTTAAAGGAGAATCGATTCTAGCTTTAGCGAACTAGTATCATATAGAATGTGTGGGGATTAGATTTCCTAGTTGCTAGAGTTCTCCCTAGCTTGTCATACGCACATGTACTTGACATTTTGGGTTTGTGTAACCGTACCCAAACGTGTACAATGGTTGGTTCAATACTAGTCAACCAAATGGTTAGCCAAATGATAACTTTCATATCAACCATATTCTTCTTCACCATAACTAGTCCAAATGACTCAAATGAACTAGTTAGAGAGTTATTCAATTGCTATGAGATCTCATGTACTACACAAGACACAATTGAATCAAAAACGATGTGATTCACTCGAATCATTTCATGAACTATAAAGCCACGGTTTGCAAAAGCATTCCTTAGTAATTTAAGATAAGTTCACGAACAACGTTTTCAGACATAACCTCTTGATTTCACAGACTCAAGCTAACCGGTTGAAGTTAATAAACTCCAGCAGAATTTCTCGGGATGAGAACTTCCGTCAATTCGCGGACTAGGTTCGCGGACTGCACCTGAGCTTCAACTTTAGCAAATATTCTCGGGTTCGATAACTTAAGCCAGTTCGCGGACTGAGTTGACTTCTCACGTTCCGGTTCTACTTGATCAAAAATTTTCGCAAACTTCGTTTCAAGTGCCAAGGACTTATACATATATATGTTACCACAACAATGTTTATATCTCACAATGGTTATATTGTCTAACTCTCATTTCAATCATTGAAACATTCTCAGAGGGCGTTATATAGTTGTTATTCACAAACTATTTTTCATCAGAGCGATTTCCAAAATGATTGAAACATAACATTACTTTCGTCACTAGGCAAAGATGAACTTGGCTAAAGCGAAAGCTTTACCAACACCCATTTCGAGAAATAGATAAGCAAGATATACTAAGCTCGAAATGTCACATGTGCATATTCTTAGTATATATAGTAAAACGAATTTTGTCTCAAGATAGGAGATAGAGTAGATAGACTTTTGAGTGATAGATAAGTTCAAGTCTCCACATACCTTTTAGTGGATGAAGATCCACTGGTTCCTCGAGTAGTCCTTCGTCTTGTATGATGATCGCCATGGAGTTCTTGAGCTCAACTACATTTTCTATCCTAGTCCGAGACCTTAGCTATAGTAGACTAGAAATCAAGACTTTATAGTTTTGATCACTAAGATTAACAAACATGCTTGAGATAGCAACGCATGTGAATTTGACCGAGCAGTGCTCTAACAATATCCCCCTTTGTCAATTTTAGTTGCAAAACTATTAATACATATGGAATACAAAAAATATATAAATAAACTTTGTAGCTCCTATTCCACATGCCTAATCTTCAACAATACTCGAAATCTTCGTCACTTCCAAGTAGTCCAATGATCCCAAAGGTTGTAAGTTTAGCATCATCGTTATTGAAAATCCGTAGCTATAACAATGAGAAAATCATCGGTTCTCAATCATTGTTATACAGTGTCATAGTATTGTTACACAACATTAAAGTCCAATTGCATCACAACTTCAACAACAATACTATGGTGATACTTCACTCCCCCTTAGTCAATACTCCATCTCTCATGGAAACCACTCCCCTTTACACAATGATCCGAAAACCATATATATTTGTAGTGTTAACTATAATTATTTCTCCCCCTTTTTGTCAATAAAATTGGCAAAGATACAAGAACGGGATCCTAATGAAATTTCCGTAAGAGATATTTCATGACCAAAGGTAAATGTTCTATCATCTTGTTTAGATGCAATCATAAAGCCGAGGCTAAATGCATTCATCAAGGAGTTTATAAAGATACAAGATAACCCCTAAAAATTCCACAGCTGCACTCCCCTCAAAGATTTGGAAATTAAGCGCAAGTTCAAAAGAACTCTCCCCCATAAGATGTCATTCCCTAAGGAACAACAAGAGCGACCTTAATTTCAAGAGAAAAGAAGGATTTCTTTAGACTCAACAAATTACATACAAGTATGAATTTGGAATCAAAAATATTCAATCATATTAACCAAAGTGAACCAAAATTAATTTGACTAAATCTGCTCAACACAAGAAAACTTTTGGAGACTTAATACATCGATTAGATTATTCACAAGAAAACCCATAAATACTCTAACCGGATTGCACAATTAAACTAATCACAAAGTAACCAATTCAATTGTCTGTAGGACCAGAATATTGCTATGATATTACTCTTGTAAGATTAACAACACTTCTGCGAGCATCACCGCGAGTTCTTCAACAACACTTTGCGGATATCACAAAATAATTTAAAAAGTGACGTAATAGCCGACGAACAAAGAAACACGAGAATAGCATGATTGTCCTGCGATGGTTACAACGCTTGCGAGAATTGACTTTATAATTACTGCGATTATATCTCAAGTCAGATCCGAAATTAAAGGACATCTTAGCTGTCATCCACTATGTAATTACCCTATGTAAAGATACCCAATAGATTCAGAAAGGGGATGATGTATTTTTTGAGTGTTGAGAAAGTCTTGAAGAGAGAGAAAATTCAATAGAGCGGTTGTATTCTTGATTTCTTCCATTCCTTGTAAACATTTCTCAGAATCAAATAAGAAAGTGTTTTTTTTTATCTTCAAATATGTGTTAATTACTGTAAATTCTTATCAAGGGTGTAGTGTAGGTTTTCCTGCAACTATATTTTGGCGCCCGAAACAGGGATGAATTGATGATTATTTGAAGAAAAATATAAAAATTAACATTGTGATTGGAAGGAATTTGGAACAATTAGTGAAAGATCTTACGCAATATCCAATAGTTTACTAAGATTAATGGCTAGAAGAAGAAGAAATATATCAGAACCACCAACAACCGTAAGGAGGAGTAAAAGACTTGCAAGTGGAGAAACAGATGAAATATGAGAATCCTCAAGGGTAAGAACAGGAAGATATAGAACAAGGGATGATGGAGAAAATCATGTTCGACAGCCAAATCAGCAAATACCAATGCAAGATAGAGCTGTGGATTATGATAGAGTAAGCGTGCATACTTGGCGATCAGATTCAATAGAAGAACCAGGAAATTGACAATTAAGAGATGAAAGACGAGAGGGAATAAATCAAGAAGTAAATGGAGGATTAATACATGGAGATGATGAAAATGAAACAGTAGAGGTTTTAAGACAAAGAATACAAGAAGAAAGGAGATTAGAGGCAGAAGAACGTGCATACTTGGCAAGGAAAAACCATGAATTGAGAATGGAAAACATGAGGTTACAAAATAGATGATCAAGAAGCACAACGAGATCAAGTTCGAGAACAATTAGAAGTGAGATAAGAATAAGATCACCTATAACAAATATTGAAGAAGAAAATCATGACCAAATGGCGAAAGGAGAGAAACAAGGGAAGATCGTTACATACCACAAGATGAAATTCAACCAAACAACAGAAAGAAGGAAAATGAACAGCGTCAGGCACGAAATAACCAAGATGGTGAAGAAGATCAAGAGAAAGGAAGGAGGATATTGCATGGATGGGAAACTCTAAGAAATCAACAGATAATTAAAATAGAAATCGAGAGACATTATGCTGAACAAGCACGCTTAGCTTGCGAGAGGGAAAGATTGAGAGCATAGGTAGAAGAGCAAGAATTCCAAGAGGCAATTCGCCGGAATAATCATGACAATCGAGAAAGAAGACATGAAAAGAACCACAATAATAGTAATATTAACGAAGAATACGATAGGGTGCAAAGGAGAGTAGAAAAAAACCGCAGAAGAGAAAATGATAGATATAACGGTGTGCGTATTCGCGAAAGAAATGTAAGAGAAGATAGCAGAGAAAGACAAGTAGAAAATAATGGAGAAGGAAATCAAAATCTCGCAACACAAGATAGGCAAGAGCGCTGGAGAAGAGAATCTGCACTGAAAAGACCAATGGAGCAAAACTCAGTTGGGAATGAACAAGTTTTAAGAGAATTAACAGAAATGTGGGGAATGTTAAATGATAAAAGAGAAGGAGGCATAAGATAGAATGATGAGGCGATTGAAGAAGAAGCAAAAACTCCATTCACTCAAACAGTACAATTAGGAGGAATACCCCCAAAATATAATTTACCAGCGTTAACCAGTATTTTTGATGGAACTACATGTGCCATTCAACATATCAAAGCCTATGTTAGGTGTATGCTACAAAGGGAGAACCATGATGCTGTGTTATGCAAATACTTTGCATCAAGCTTAACTGGCGAGGCGCTAAAGTGGTTTGAAGGTTTACCCAAGAATATTATAACTTCTTTCACTCATCTACAAACCACATTTTTGGGGGCATACATAAGTAACAATTCTGCGCGTCCAGGAATTGAAGATGTATTTGGGGTTAAAACAAAGGATTGGCGAGAGTCTGAAGCACTTAACATTAAGGTGGAAAACAATGTGCAGTGAAATGGCTCTTAGAGTGGATGAGAGATACCTCATTTTATCTTTCATTAATGCTATGTTCTTAACCAATCTACTATATGTTCAAGTTTTCAGAGTCAAAAATACCATTACAATGACTAAGCTGCGAGAACTACAAAAAGAATACATTACTTTGGAGGAGAAACAAAATGAGATGGAATCATATCCAGTCGCAAACACCCGCTCAATAGCGGCAAACGGAAGTTTACTTCCTAAAATAATTAATAATGTGGCGAGCACCTCGCAGTTACAACAAGAGAAAGTGGTTATTGAAAACCTGCAGAAGTTAGTATCCATGGGAAGTCGAGATCAAGAGGAATATGAAAGGGAAAGGAGTTATTAAAATCGCGGTGGAAATAATAAAATTCAAAGACTTGATCAGCCGCAAGAGACTTATGGCGGTCAGAGTCAAAATAATTTTAGAGGGCAAGGGAATCAGAGAATAATATGGGAAGAAATTAAGATGCCACCTCTGAATGCTAGCATAGAAAAAATTTGGGAGGCTATCATTTTGATGGAAAATATACCATCACCCTGGAATATGGGAAAAGAGCCATATAAAAATAATCGAAATCAAGAATTTTGTCCTTACCATCATTTTCATGGTCACTCAATAAACGATTGCAGGAATGTAAAAAGAATAATTTTGAGGATGATTGATCAGGGAAAGTTAAATCATTTTCCAATAGGACATCGCAATCTCAGCAGTTACCACCAGCACCAGATATTCGCAGAGTGAATACTGTAAAAGGAGCAGAAATATTTTTGATAGGGGTTGGAGATAAGGCGAAGAATTTGTTATGTAATTCCATCATACATTCATACAAGACTACTGAGGATTTCCACGACAACGTTCTGAGAAGAGTCTTCGCGAGAGATGCAGATGGAAGGGAGATAATGAATATTGCGAGAGTCTCGCCATTAGAGAAATAACAAAAGCAAACTATTTATTTCACTGCACAAGAGGTACCAGAGCCTGGAGAGATGCATGACAACCCACTGGTGGTAAGATTAGAAATAAATCCAAAACAAATAAAAGAAGAAGATGAAGAAAATGAGGATGATGGAGTTGAAGATTCTTGGGCAATTAACAGAGTTCTAATTGACACTGGAAGTTCAGTGGATATCTTGTTTTATCATACCTACAAGACCATGGGAGGAAGAGATGAGGATTAGATACCATCAACATATAAGATCTATGGTTTTAACGGTACTTCCAACAAGCCCAAATGGGAAATTACAATGCGAATTCCATTAAAGGGGCTATCTTCTAAGATCTTATTTTGTGTTGTGGATATTGAATCACCTTATAATGCCATGATTGGCCGACCATGGCTACATGGGATATTAGGTGTGGCATCAACTTTCCACCAATGTATTAAATTTTCTCATCCTAATGGTGTTGGAGTAATAAAGGGAGACTGGGTTGATGGGAAGAAATGCTATGAAATTGATATGGAATCTTGCGAGGAAAGGGCAGCAAAAAGCAGAAACTGGAAACGAAACATCATGCAAAAACAAAGAGGTGATAAGTTGATGGTTGATACAATATAGCGGCGAGAAGAAGGAACATTTTAAAATCAACATGAGATGCAAACAAAAGATGGCGAGCGTCTCGCAGATGGAGAGAAAATAACAAAACGTAACAAAAAGGCAGAAGCAGAAAGTAGTAAGTAAAAAGGTAAAATGATGAAATTTAAGAAAAGGTCTCAAAAGAATATTTCGTTTGAATGAAAAAGATGAAGTTGAAAAATTATACAAGAGTTGAAATGCAAATAAAGAGAAGATCAAAGAAAAGAAATTTCATCAGAGTTGCAATACTCGCAAGAAAAATATAAGAACGAGACGAACCTTTATGGCGTACATCCTAGTTCGTGAATAAAATTTCGTAAGAGGCAAATGTAAGACCTAAAGTGCGTCATATAAGGGGGTATCTCTTTGCATAACTCAGGGATAAGGTTATACCACTGCTGGAACCTGAGTCATGTAGATGTTGGGCTTAAAGAAAACCTATCCGGGGGAGGTACCTTGGATTTCCAACTATATAAGGTTATACCCTGGTTGGACGACCAAGGATCTCTTATAAGGAGTGCAGAGTATGACTAAGGCACCGAGGTACACGGTTGAGCCAAGGGTGCCCGGGGCGTACGAAACTACCCTGGCCATTCTTGTCAAGTCTTGTCTATGATGCACTCGGCCCGAAGAAAACCCCACTTAGGGTGAAGTCTTGTAACTATAAGCCCTATAGGCATAAAGGACAAGAGGCTGCGAAAACAACTAGTTGTTGTAAAGACCGGATGGGAGGATCTAGTCTTGTATGGCCGATGTTCCCTCCTTGAAGAGACAACCAGGGGAAGATAAGGACGGCACCCTCCATTAGGGAGATGATAAGTGTCTAAAGACGGCAATGTCATGGGGCATTATGATCGCAAGAAAATTTAGGCCTGTCATATTGTCGCGTGACAAATATTATATGGAGGCAACAATCGATGAGAAAAAGTTAAGATGAGATCAATGGGTTTTTACATGAAAGTGTAAAGACGTCCTGCGATTTCATCGCAAGACGGCACTGTAATAAGGCTTTGTTCTCGCAAGGGAGCTTAGACTTGTCATATTGTCGCAGAGAAATTGACAAAATGCGGATAAGGCAAGATTAATGGGTCAATACATGTAAGTGTAAAGACGTCCTGCGATTTTGTCGCAGAAATTAAAAAAAAAAGGTGGTTGAATAAGACCTTTAACTAGGAAGGCAAAATAAGACCACAAGAGATCATAAAATTATACAGACATGACCTACGATATTTACGCAGAAGTTGAGACAAAGTTTACAAATAGATTTTATTCAACATTAATATGCTCAATCTTTCATATTGCAGATGAATAACAGAGGAAAGTATGGGAATTGATGAAATAAAAGATTATTATTCATCTTTATATGAAAGATTTACGCAGATGGATAAAAAATAATAATCATGTTGATTAACCATATTGCAAAAAAATAAATAAATAAATTTATTAACCATATTGCAGAAAAGAATTGTTTATACAGATAGAAGCAAAAGAAGTTTATACATCAAGGAACATTGCAGTAATAACACAAGAAGAAGGAGATAAATGTACAAATATTACAAGCAGATTAAAAGGAGGAAACAAAACTAGTTAGATCCATCATCATCCTCACCAGATTTTTCTTCTTCTTTGTCTTCACCGTCATCCTCGATGTATCTTTCATCCCCGCCAGATTCTTCAGCTTCACTGTCAGAGATAACAAGATTTGGAGTAGTCTCTGGAACTTCTTCCGCGAGGAAAGGATACAAAGAGTGAGGAATGTTGTGATCATCACAGACCTTTTTGGAAGAATCATTATGAACACTAACAAGGAGATTACTAAAATTGGTAGCAGAAATCTTTAATTGGGTCTTCAATTTTGAATATTTCTCATTGCGAGCAACAATAGTCTTTGCGAGTTGATTCTTATCAACTTCAAGTTCTCCAATTCTTTCAGAGTATCTCTTCTCAGCTCCTGCGAGTATATAATAACAAGTTGGAAATTTTGCAAAAAACTATAAAACACAAGGGATTAAAAAGGAAGAACAATTAACAACCTTCTCTTTCAGAAATCATGTCTTTAATTAAGGCCTCTTTTTCAACATGAAGACTAACATCTACACCTAAGTTAGCTCTGGCGTTGTCAAGAATCTTTACAGCCCAAGAAAATTCATCATCATCATTAATAAGAAGACGAGAACGGATTTGGCTTTCTCTTTCAACAAGAACCTCTTTATCGCAAATAAGTCTATCTCTTTCAATTTGAACTTCAAGAAGGGTTTTATGAAAATCCGCTAAAGTTTGAGCTCCTTGTCTAGATATACGATATTTATCGTCTGAGAGATCACTTTTCTTGGCCCTTAAAGTTCTAATTTCTTCCTTAGAATTGTGGTAAAAGCATTTGAATTTGTTAGCCATGTCTAAACAAGATCTATGGTCAGTTTCTAAGATGCGAAGTTTAGACCCGAGTTCATCTATGGAAAGAGAATTAATTCTATCATTGGAGGGATTATTCAAAGAGTTATTGAGAAGCTCTAAAAGAGTATCATCGTCTATTGGGTTTGGAAAAGAATGAAGGAATACAACTTCGTCAGAAAGTCCATAAACATCTGCGAAGAAGAAAAATAAGAAAAAATGCAAAGGAATACAAGGTTAGAGAAAAAGAGAGAGATTTATTACCATAAAGTTGATTGTTCGCAGCTTGGAGGCTTGCGACCTTATCTTGCGAGAAAGAAAGTTCAGTTTCCAACTGCTTGATCTTTTCTTGAAGGTCAGCAGATACAGATTCCTATTGCCCACGAAGACTAGCAGACTCAGATTCCAACTCCACATTCTTCTTACGAAGAACAATATTCTTCTTGCGAAAAGATGTGCACCTCTTCTCCAAGTCTGAGGCAACAGCAAAGGAAGCCCTTCCAGTCTGCGAGGTAACAATGTAAATTAAAACTTGGCGAGGAAATGAATACATAAATGTGATGAAGAAATAAAAACATACCAGAATACCAAGAGAATTTAAGAAACTGGGAGTTATGGATCTTGAGATTCCTTGGAGAGAATCATTATCAACCAATATGTGAGCATCGCAGATCTTGGAAAGAGCCTGGGATACCCTATTAAGAGCATCATTACCACTATCATTTGCAATACCATGTGTAATATCGCCGAAAATGTTAGATAGATGGGCCATGGAAGGATTCCACTGCAAAACGGATATCAGCATCATCATCATCGTTGTCACTATCAGAACATCCCTTGAATTTTCTTCATTAGATTGAGGGGTTGAAGAAGAAGAGAATTGGGTTTTTATTTTCTTTAAGGGAGGAGCACCAGATTTCTCTATGCGAGGTGCAGTAGACTTCTCTTTGGGAGGAATAGTAGATTTCTCCTTGCGAGAAGAATCTTTGTCTTTCCCCTTAGTTTTCACAATCTTCAAAGGTTCTATTTCTTCAATAACCTAAGAACACAGATAAAGATAAGAAATAGAGGCAACAATATATTGTTAAGAATCATAAAGGAATATTTCTTACTTTATCTGTGAGAGATTTAAGGGCTAAAAAGGTGTTGGGCTTCCCAAATTTCTGGTAGTTCAGTTTCAGCCTGTTAATCTGGAAAAATTGGAGTAGTCAGCGAGAGAATGAAAACATGAGGAAGATAATAATGATAATTATGCAAAAAAATTGAGGGAACATACCTCTTTATTTCTTTCAGGCCAATTAAAAATCCACGGTTGATATTCTGCGAGATCCGCAGGCAATACATGAGGACCGGAGATGTAGGGACCCTCTAAGCATAATGGAAAAATGAACCATTTATCATCACTGGATTGGAGAGGGCCTTGATTATTACACTTATGCCAATTAATATCTAACATAAGAACTTTATCTTTAGCGATGTCATCCTTCTTCTGTAAGAGGACACCCCAGCAAGTGATGTCTTTCTTCATAGGAATTATATCGTAATTTATGAAGAAGTTCTCAACAATATATTTCACAGGGACAATTGGAATATCCTTGAATTTAGGATTCTTCGTAGTATCAGGGTAACGAGATTCTTTACCAGCACCGCGAGTAGCATACTCAAGCATTAAGCGGATACAATCCCCACTCAACTGATATATCGCCCGCTTGAACTTCGCGTGAGAGAGTATCTCATAAAATAAATGAAGTTCAGGGTCATAAAGAGGAATGGGAATACCAGCCTCAAGCAAGCCTAACGAGACTATGATCTTCTCATGGTTACATGGAAGATCAGAAAATAATGGAACAGAAAGTTCATACTTAGGGTTTTGATTGGGAATCTTGGATAAAGTAAAACCTTTGTCTTGAAGTTCTTTTTGAATCCTCTCAAAATCAATCACATATTTGTGACCGGCTGTAACCATTTTTAGTATGTATATGAAGTTTGAAGGAGTAAAAGATCGAAAGAAAAACTGTAACAGTAGCAGATCCGGAATTTACGGAAGAACAATAAATTTGCAGAGAGATTACGGAGAGAAGGAAGAAAAAGGTAAAAAGAAGAAAAGAGAAGAGTGTAGAAGATATATATAGAAGATAAAGAATCTCGAGAAGATAAGTGCAATTAATACAAGGAAGAGACGTGAAAGGTTGGAATGCAACGGTTGAAAGGGACGTGTCAGAAGTTGAATGGATAAAGAGATACGTGTAACAAACCTGGCGAGGAAAAGATATTTGTCAAAAGAACATGAAAAATAGACAATTGCGGCATTTCAAAAGGTTTTGATTTCTCATGGTCTTTTCCCTTCGCAGAAAAGACATGAGAAGAAGCAAGATGTAGGACCATAATATCGCTATGATATTACTCTTGTAAGATTAACAACACTTATGCGAGCACTACCGCGATTTCTTCAACAACACATTGCGGATATCACAAAATAATTTAAAAAGTGACGTAATAGCTGACGAACAAAGAAACACGAGAATAGCATGATTGTCTTGCGATGGTTACAACACTTGCTAGAATTGACATTATAACTACTGCGATAATATCGCAAGTCAGATCCGAAATTAAAGGACAGCTTAGCTGTCATCTACTATGTAATTACCCTATATAAAGAGACCCAGTAGATTCAGAAAGGGGTTGATGTATTTTTTGAGTGTTGAGAAAGTCTTGAAGAGAGAGAGAAAATTCAAGAGAGCGGTTGTGTTCTTAATTTATTCCATTTCTTGTAAACCTTTCTGAGAATCAAATAAGAAAGTGTAGTTTTTTAATCTTCAAATATGTGTTAATTACTATAAATTCTTATCAAGGGTGTAGTGTAGGTTTTCCTGCAACTGCATTGTCCACACTCGACATGAGAAAAATCTATGGAGTGCTAACTAAATAATCACACTAGATGATTGATTTAGTTCATTTAGGATCAACATAATAGATTATGGAACCCCGACTAAGATTATCATAGAAAATGACATCCTTAAACGTCCATGTACTCAACATGAGAGAACTCACGGAATACAAACTAAATAACCACGCAAGTTGATTAATTTAGTTCTTAATGCTCAACATGTTGCATCTTTATGGAACATCCAACCATGCCAATAAGAAATCGACTTAGTCGTATAGTGATCAACATAAGATACAAGATGGAACCTTTACGGTAATACATAATAATAAGGAACAATTAAGCTCTAAACCGTGGATTACAAAAACAAGGACCTATTCTATTTTTCCATCACAAAGTGACATACTAGACTTTATCCTTGAATCACAAAAGATTTTAACCTATCTTACATCAAAGATTGACAATATAGGCTTAACTTTTGTGTTTTGACAAAAGTCCATTCATTCCTCTCAACCAAGAGTTTCTACGACCCAAAGTCGAAGACTTTAATAAACAAATCTGTCTCACACAGAAAAGTCTACAAGATAGAAAAATTCGTCTCCCACGAATAAACCTATGAGTTTTGTTCTGTCTTTTGATAAATTAAGGTGAACATGAACCAATCAATAAATCCAGACTTATATTCCCTAAGAACAGCTCAGTTTTATCAATCACCTCACAATAAACTTAATCGACGCAGCGAAGTAGATTATTGAGGAATGACAAACGATGAGACGAAGATGTTTGTGACTACTTTTATATCTTTCCTATCGGAGATAGAAATCTCAAGCCAATTATTACAATTGTACTCGTACCATAGAAACAGAAAGATTACATCACATAACTACAAGAAAAGTAGTATCGGTCTGGCTTCATGGTAGGTTCGGAAAACCCACAATAAAATACTGCAAGTGCATAGTGTCTAACTAGTAGAACAATGGCAAGTACAGGTCGTTCCCACGAGGAGTGTGAAATACCCTACCAACTAATACCAAAAACAAATTAATCAACAAGATGATGTTTAATGATTTTTAAGATGTTTGGGACGAAATGAAATAATAAATAATAAAGACGTAACCAAAATGAGAAAGGGTTGTCAGGGTTTTCGATTTCCACCGATTCAATCATATAAAACTCTACTAATCTCTATTTATTACTCAAGACAAATTTCGAAATTAATCTCATGTCCCAGAAGATGTTATATTAAATTCTAAAATATGGTTTCTCCGATGTAACTTCCTTCGCTTCATATGTAGCGATCCTAAAGCATTACCTATCTATCCTTGCATACCACGTCTAGGGATTTAACCGAAGCACGAAATATCAATTCAAAAGCATAATAATCAAGAAAATCACATGAACAATTAAACACCAAGCTATATGAAGAGAAATCACTAATCAATGAATCATTATTAGAAATATCATCGTAGAGTCTATATAAATAAGTTGGCTTCAATCAAAACCCTAACATGGCTCTAGCTAGACATGGCTTTCTCAAAAGCCATAAACATATTCAAATCAAACTAGCTAAGCAAAATCGAATTCGGAGAAGTACAACTCTAAACCCTAGTTTCCGTGAGGCAGCCCTGTAGCCGCAACCTCCTTCAACTCCACTCCAGCCGGCCTCCTCCTCTCTTTTATTCTTTTTTTCTCACGTCACAAAAATAAACTACAAACCAATGAGGGCGTGCCACATCATCCCTTCCAACACCTCCATATTCCAAATTTTTCCCACGTCCCAATACTTTCCAAAACACAAATCTCTTCAGTTCTCTGACACCTAGCCACTATTGCCGATTGCTATTGCAGCACTAGAATATTCCCGGACGGACCATCTGAGCACCTTCATTCCCAATTGTCATTTCCAGCATGACATCCAACCTCTTCACAGTAAGAACTACAGTACCACTTGTTATCTTTCATTCAAATTCAGTCCATAGTTCCGAACTATTTCCACCACCACCGATTCCATGAGAATACAAAACCCGTGAACATATTCTTATGACGGAAAAAAAAATACAATCCATCACCATTAGTTCACGAGTTTGCATTACACATCACTACTAGCCTCCTGCTCTCCATCTCGGCTAGCACCAGCAGTAACAACTCCAGACCAATTTGCATCTTAAATTCCATGTATACACGGCAACTACAAACACAATCGTCGCCTGCAATAATCTCCATCTCGTGCTGCCTACAATAACAACCAACACCAATTTAGTCAAGCCCCATTGTAGAGAATACCCATTGTAGCATCATTTTTGTTTCCTGAGCTCGACCCGTTAAGAACCTTCCTCCACTGATCAACTTCATTAACTGCCAACGTAATCACCACTGCTCGCCATTACAACATTCGGACGAATTTAGGCCAAGTATGACCCCAGACTCCATCTAGCCATCACCAGTTTGATTCATTGCTTTCATGCCCGAGCTTTCAAATACATCTCGCCAAACCCCTTTTATGCATGCATCTCCATTGGACTCTCACCAATAACCGCCAGTACTGCTTTATCAAGAAATAAAATTTCATTTCCCTTTGAGACTGAATTCTTCTAACCAGAACGTGAGATGGATTAATATCCATATGGTACATCTAGGTAGTATGTACTCGACTGGAACATATGTCATTGAAATGGAATAAAGGAGTTGTACTCCTTAGGTGTAGGACCAGAATATAGCCATGATATTACTCTTGCGAGATTAACAACACTTCTGCGAACACCACCGCGAGCTCTTCAACAACAATTTGCGAGTATCACAAGATAATTTAAAGAGTGATGTAATAGCTGACGAATGAAGAAACACGAGAAGAGCATGATTGTCCTGCGATGGCTAAAACGCTTGCGAGAATTGACATTATAACTACTGCGATAATATCGCAAGTCAGATCCGAAATTAAAGGACAGCTTAGCTGTCATCCACTATGTAACTACCCTATATAAAGAGACCAAGTAGATTCAGAGAAGGGATGATGTATTTTTGAGTGTTGAGAAAGTCTTGAAGAGAGAGAAAATTCAAGAGAGCGGTTGTATTCTTGATTTCTTCCATTTCTTGTAAATATTTCAGAGAATCAAATAAGAAAGTGTTGTTTTTAATCTTCAAATATGTGTTAATTACTGTAAATTCTTATCAAGGGTGTAGTGTAGGCTTTCCTGCAACTACATTTTGGCGCCAGAAACTGGGATGAATTGATGATTATTTGAAGAAAAAGATAAAAATTGACATTGTGATTGAAAGGAATATGGAACAATTAGTGAAAAATCTTACGCAATATCCAACAGTTTACTAAGATTAATGGCTAGAATAAGAAGAAATACATCAGATCCACCAACAACCGTAAGGAGGAGTAAAAGACTTACAGGAGGAGAAACAAATAAAATGGGAGAATCCTCAAGAATAAGAACAAGATTAAATAGAACAAGGAATGACGGAGAAAATCAGGTTCAACAGCCAAATCAGCAAACACCAATACAAGATAGAACTGCGAATTATGATAGAGTAAGCGTGCATACTTGGCGATCAGATTCAATATAATAACCAGAAGATCGACAATTAATAGATGAAAGACGAGAGGGAAGAAGCCAAGAAGTAAATGAAGGATTAATACATGGAGGTGATGAAAATGAAACAGTAGGGGTTTTAAGAGAAAGAATACAAGAGGAAAGGAGGTTAGAGGCGGAAGAACGTGCAAATTTGGCAAGGCAAAACCATGAATTGAGAATGGAAAACACGAGGTTACAAAATAGAAGGTAAAGAAGCACAACAATATCAAGTTCGAGAACAATCATAAGTGAGACAAGAAGAAAATCACCTATAACAAATATTGAAGAAGAAAATTATGATCCAAATGGAGGACATCGCGAAAGGAGAGAAATAAGGGAAGATCGTTACATACCACAAGGTGAAATTCAACAAAATGAACAAAACAACAGGAGGCAGGAGAATGGACAACGTCAGGCACGAAATAATCAAGATGGCAAAGAAGATCAAGAAGAAGGAAGAAGGATATTTCATGGAAGAGAAACTATAAGAAATCATCAGATAATTGAAAGAGAAATCGAGAGACATTATGCTGAACAAGCACGCTTAGCTTGCAAAAGGGAAAGATTGAGAGCAGAGGTAGAAGAGCAAGAATTTCAAGAAGCAATCGAGAAAGAATACATGAACAGAACCGTAATAACGGTAATATTAACGGAGAATATGATATGGTGCAAAGAAGAGCAGAAGAAAATCGCATAAGAGAAAATGAGAGATATAATGGTGTGCATATTCGTGAAAGAAATGTAAGAGAAGATAGCGGAGAAAGACAAGAAGAAAGTAATGGAGACGGAAATCAAAATCTCGCAACACAAGATAGGCAACAACGCAGGAGAAGGGAATCTACGCTGAAAAGACCAATGGAGCAAAATTCAGTTGGGAATGAACAAGTTTTAAGAGAATTAGCAGAAATGAGGGGAATGTTAAATGATAGAAGAGAAGGAGGCAGAAGGATACTTGATGAGGCGATTGAAGAAGCTGCAAAAACTCCATTCACTCAAGCAGTATAATTAGGAGGAATACCCCCAAAGTGCAACTTTCCATCATTAACTAGTATTTTTGATGGATCTACATGTGCCATTCAACACATCAAAGCTTATGTGAGATGTATGCTACAGTGGGAAAATCATGATGGTGTGTTGTGCAAATATTTCGCATCAAGCTTAACTGGCGAGGTGATAAAATGGTTTGAGGGTTTACCCAAGAATACTATAACTTCTTTCACTCATCTAAAAACCACATTTTTGGGGGCATACATAAGTAACAATTCTGCGCGTCCTGGAATTGAAGATGTGTTTGGGTTAAAACAAAGGGTTGGCGAGAGTCTGAAACACTTAACATTAAGGTGGAAAACAATGTGCAGTGAAATGGATGGTAGAGTGGATGATAGATACCTCATTTTATCTTTCATTAATGCTATGTTCGCAACCAATCTACTATATGTTCAAATTTTCAAAGTCAAAAATACCATCACAATGGCTGAGTTGCGAGAATTACAAGAAGAATACATTGCTTTGGAGGAGAAACAAAATGAGATGGAATCATATCCAGTCGCAAACACCAGCTCAATAGCGGAAAACGGAAGTGTACTTCCTAAAATGATTAATAATGTGGCGAGCACCTCGTAGCCACAACAAGAGAAAGTGGTGATTGATAACCAGAAGAAATTAGTAGCCATGGGAAGTCGAGATCAAGAAGAGTATGAAAGGGAAAGAAATTATTACAATCGCGGTGGAAATAATAAAATTCAAAGACTTGATCAGCCGCAAGAGACTTATGGTGGCCAAAGGAAAAATAATTTTAGAGGGCAAGGGAGTCAGAAGATAATATGGGAAGAAATTAAGATGCCACCTCTAAATGCTAGTATAGAAAAAAATTGGGAGGCTATCATTTTGATGGAAAATATACCATCACCCTGGAATATGGGAAAAGAGCCACATCTGAATAATCGAAATCAAGAATTTTGTCCTTACCATCACTTTCATGGTCACTCAGTAAACGATTGCAGGAATGTAAAAAGAATAATTTTGTGGATGATTGATCAGGGAAAGTTAAATCATTTTCTAATAGTACATCCGCAATCTCAGCAGTTTCCACCAGCACCAGATATTCGCAGAGCGAATACTGTAAAAGGAGCAGAAATATTTGTGATAGAGGTTGGAGCCAAGGCGAAGAATTTTTTCTGTAATTCCATCATACATTCATTCAAGACTATTGAGGATTTCCACGACAACGTTATAAGCACAGTCTTTGCGAGAGACACGGATGGAATAGAGATAATGAATATTGCTAGAGTCTCGCCATTAGAGGAGTGGCAAAAGAAAACTATTTCTTGAACTGCACAAGAATTACCAGAGCCTGGCGAGATGCATGACAACCCACTGGTGGTAAGATTAGAAATAAATCCAAAACAAATAGAAGAAAAAGATGAAGAAAATAATGATGGTGAAACTGAAGATTCTTGGGCCATTAACAGAGTTCTAATATATACTGGAAGTTCAGTTGATATCTTATTTTATCATACTTACAAAACCATGGGTGGAAGAGACGAGGATCTGATACCGTCAACCTATAAGATCTATGGTTTCAATGGTACTGCCAACAAGCCCAAAGGGGAAATTACTATGCGGATTCCGTTAAAGGGGTTATCTTCCAAAGTTCAATTTTGCGTGGTTGACATAGAATCACCATATAACGCCTTGATTGGCAGACCATGGTTACATGGAATCTTAGGTGTAGCGTCAACTTATCACCAGTGCGTTAAGTTTCCACATCCCAGCGGTGTTGGAGTTATAAAGGGAGATTTGATTGAGGGAAGAAAATTTTATGAAATTGAAATGGAATCTTGCGAAGAAAGAGCAGCGAGGAATAAAAATTGGAAACATAACATCAAGCAAAAACAAAGAGGTGATAAGCTGATGGTTGATACAATAGAGCGGCGAGAGGAAGGAACATTGCGAAATCAATATGAGCTGCAAACAGTAAATGGCGAGCGTCTCGCAGATGGAGAGAAAATAACAAAACAAAACAAAAGGGGCAGAAGCAGAAAGTAGTAAGTAAAAAGGTAAAATGATGAAATTTAAGAAATTTATGAATGATTTGTTGAAGAAAATGTCTCAAAAGAATATTTCGTTTGAATGAAAAAGATGAAGTTGAAAAATTATACAAGAGTTGAAATGCAAATAAAGAGAAGATCAAAGAATATTTTTTTATCAGAGTTGCAATACTCGCAAGAGAAATATAAGAACGGGACGAACCTTTATGGCGTACACCCTAGTTCGTGAATAAAATTTCGCAAGAGGAAAATGTAAGACCTAAAGTATGTCAAATAAGGGGGTATTTGTTTGCATGGCTCAGGGATAAGGTTATACCGCTGCTGGAACCTGAGTCATGGAGATGTTGGGGTTAAAGAAAACCTATCCGGGGAGGTACCTTGGATTTCCAACTATATAAGGTTATACCCTGGTTGGAAGACCGAGGGTCTCTTCTAAGGAGTGCTGAGTATGACCAAGGCTCCAAGGTACACGGTTGAGCCAAGGGTGCCCAGGGCGTACGAAAATACCCTGGCCATTCTTGGCAAGTCTTGGCTATGATTCACTCGGCCCGAAGAAAACCCCACTTAAGGTGCAGTCTTGTAACTATAATCCATATAGGCATAAAGCACAATAGGCTGCAAAAACAGCTGGTACCGGATGGGAGGAGCTAGTCTTGTATGGCCGATGTGCTCTCCTTGAAGGGGGAGATAAGGGCGGCACCCTCCATGAGGGAGCTGATAAGTGTCTAAAGACGGCAATGTCATGGGGCTTTATGATCGCAAGAACATTTAGGCCTGTCATATTGTCGCGTGATAAATATTATACAGAGGCAACAAGCCATGAGAAAAAGTTAAGATGAGATCAATGGGTTTTTACATGAAAGTGTAAAGACGTCCTGCGATTTCATCGCAAGACGGCAATGTCATGAGACTTTGTTCTCGCAAGGGAGATTAGACTTGTCATATTATCGCAGAAAAAGTGACAAAACACAGATAAGGCAAGCTCAATGGGTTTTTACATACAAGAGTAAGGACGTCCTGCGATTTTGTAGCCAATACAAAATGTGGCAAAATAAGACCTTTAACTAGGAAGGCATAATAAGACCACAAGAAATCAAGATTGAATAACTGCGATATTGGCGCAGAGATAATTAGACTTGCGATATTATCGCAAAGATAGAGACAAGAATATTTAAATAGATTTTATTCACAACTAATATCTAAGCTCTACTCAATTTTTTTCATATTGCAGATGGTCGGTTGTCAGCCGGTCAAATATAATTGCACTTTCTTACTTCCTAAATTAAAAATAGTATGCGATAAGAAAGAGTTCGTATCCACAGAAAGGCTTTTGTTGTTATAAAAATTTTCAGTTTCTTAGTAACCAAGGGGAGGGTTTTGATTTATCAAAGCAATAAAAATGAATTGAAAGCAAAGTAATAGTAAAAATAATCAATAAGGAGAAAGTATTGGTCACAGGATAGTTTCATTCACAAACTCGAATTATCAACAATGACTAGAATTGAAAATTTAATCTCTCATTTACTAAAAGTCTTAGGATACCTTGATCGCAAGAGTATCCCGCTAATTCCCTGATTTCATCACAACCACATTAAAAGATACATATGTGAATTCTTCCTAGAAAGCAACCTAAAGTGTAAAAGCACAATTAGATTTAACTCCCTAAAAGCAATGAGTTCTATGGAATAAGACTAATCAAGGCAACCAAAATATGTAAAAGCACTAATTTGATTTAACCCAAGTTATGATTCATATGTGACTAGTAGGATATATCACTACAAGCACTACCCACATTTATGCTACTTAGAATCATGGATAAACAACGTTTTCGTATTGAAAACCCTAATATAACTCTAGATATGAAAGCAAATCGGATTGATTCCGAACTCAACCAAATAAACAATCAAATGATAAAACAAAATAAACCATGAATCATAAACAATAAAGTATTGAGACAAAACTACATCATTGAATCAAATATCATTTGTGAAATCCACTTTATCCCATAACCAATAATATGAAGTTTAGCTACTCATAGTTTTTGGATTCAACATAATTATTATCAAAAATAAAATGAAGAACACGAAAAATAAACGAAAGCAAACCCTAGTAGAATCACTCTCCTACAAAACTCCAGTAGAAAGATGTGTGTTCCAAAAGAATAGAAACTTTTTCTTTTTATAGCTTTCAACTTTCCAAAATTAGGTCTTCAAAGCCCATGGTACAATACCAAGAAGTCCACTAAACTCATGTGTGTGAAAAAACCCGTGTGAAAATATGACCCAAAAATTGTTCGCCGGAAAACTGTGTTTTTGGCCGGAATTCGGTACCGGAAAGTAGCTCAGGTGACCCGCAAAGTCCGCCCGGTCAACCGAGTCAAATCGGAAAGTCAACTGAGTCAAATCCGGAAGTCAACTGAGTCAGTTCGAGTCAAACTGACCGAGTCAGGCGAGTCATGGTGTAAGTCGGAGTTGTTGCACATGCTATATGCCACTGTTGCGCTACCAGCCATGATGGTTGTGCTTCACCAGTTAAACTCCAGCCATGATGGATGTCTCTGTAACTTCCCTGCTCACCATATCATCTCATTCTCTGCTTAAACACTTCCAGTTCCTTGGCTGTAACTCCAAATATAGTTCATTCCTCATAACCTCAAGAACTACAGCTGCAACTCAACACATCAACAATTGATTTCTTCCAATTTCAACATAACTATACCCAGTTCTTCATGTTCAATACCACCTGCAATACAACCCATGGCAACAACACTTACAACTGCCAACCATCTTCCATGTTTAGCTTCAGTTACACCAAAACATACTGCAGCTACAATCACTTAGCTGTAACCACCGATACTCACTCTCATTTCCTGTATGACAGCACAAGTGCACCACTAGCCAACAAACCAACTCCATCTGAGATTCCATTGCCTTGCCTGTAATTCTGCCAATATTATTCATTCCACCTCTAGCTGCACCCATCCACATAGCATCACTACTAATTTCTAGCATCAGCTAACAACACACATCACCATTCTGCTCAGTAGCAGCTGTTATCATTCACATTCACCAGCTAAAACTCATCTCAAACACATCCACCAGTACCATTACCTGTAACTACAACTCAGTAGTAGCTGTGCATCTTTATTCTCACAGTTGCAGCTGCAGCTAACTCATATCCAACACCAGCAACATAGCCAACAGCTCCAAATTGAACTCAAACCTTCACTGCAACATCTTTATAATCTCTTCCTTCTACTCAGCTGCACCCATATAAAACATTGCAGCTTTAAATTCTAGCTGACTTGGCAACTCCACAGCACACAATCTACCTGAAATCTCATTCTGTAGCTTTAACAGCTCAAACCACCAACTACTTTTTCACCAGCTGCCTACAATTCTCACCATTCTCCATCCCAGTCATATGCATTTACATCAGTGCCATCTCCAACTGCGACTGCCATATCTCCTTCCACCACATTTCTCATCCCCTTGAACATCACATAAACATCTGCAACTTGAGTTACATCCACCACTTTCAGTTACATCTGCTCACCTCAAACCTGACACATTCATAACACCTGCAATTTTAGTTCATCCATCACTACTACTGGACTGAATTCCACCCAACTAACCAAGACCCATTTATCTCCAGCTGCACCTACAAACCAACCACAACAACTTCAATCCACCATCTCTTTGATTCAGTTCATTTGCAACCAACCACTGCAGCTCTGTATCTAACTCCAGTTCATCCAACACCCGCAATTCACTCTCAGCTGCTCCATTGCAGCCATCACTTCAAATCCACTCCAATTCAGTTCAAGTTCATAACCACCTTCCCTGCAACTGGATATCTAGCTCTTGACCTGCAGCTCAATGCACTCAACACTCCATAAGCTGTAGCTTCACAGTTCCATCACCAGCTGCATCTATTGAGTCCAAAACCACTACAGAACCAACACCAACCACTACTGAACCAACACCAACCACTACTGAACCAACACCAACCACTGCAACAACAACACCACATCAATCTCTACCAGCATAGTAACCACCACCTGCAATTCTTCCCTGGAACCCAGCTACAACCTCAAGATCCACTTGCTCACCCAACTTCAGTGACCATTCCAGCTTTTGCGCTTTTACTCATGCCACCAACAGCTTCAATGTAGTTGCGGATTATCTCATAACTACACCCTCATAAGAATCCATTAAAATGATTCCTAAATCTAATCAATTTGATATGAAACTAAGAATTAAAGTACTAAAATTATAAAAGTGACACAAAGTTTTTTACGTGGTTCGATCAATGTGATCTACATCCACGGTTCTTCACTAGTGATTGTATGTAATTACATGATTGTACAATTGAAACTCCAAAAGAATATTTGGAGCTATAGAATTTTTTGGGGAAGAAGATGATAAAGAAAATAAAATCTCTCTTAATATTTTCTCTCTCCTCCTAAAATTATCTCTCTCTCTAAAAAAGACCTCTCCTTCTTCTCATGCATAAATGTCTATTTATATGATCTTACAAAAGATGACAGTTGTGTTGTCCCGCCATTTAGGATTTGAGAATTATCTTGCGAACCTTCGTAAGTTCACTTCGCGAACTTCTTTTGCTTTCCTCGTGATTTCCTTTGCTCGAAAAATGTTCTTTGTTCGCAAGATGTCTTTTCTCTCCACAATTTCGTAAGTTATCATTTGTTGTGATATTCCGCTCCTACATCTTGCCTCTTTTTTCTTGAATATTGCTTGAAGAGTGATCTTCAAGAAAAAATCACTTGTTGTGGTTGTTGGAGTAGTCTTTGATCTTTGTTGATGAAGGAACGAGCGAAAGAATATCAAATTCAAAAAGTATATACTTGCCTCTATTCTTTTGCGAAGTTCTGAAGCTTTAAAAAGTAATTAGAAGTATCATCTTGCGAAGTATGAAGTATGTGAAGTATCTTGAAGAAGTATGAAGCATAAGAAATATAAAATATCCTTGAAGAAGTATAAGAAGTGCTCAATCCTCGAAATATATAAGAAGTATGAAGTATCCTTAAGAAGTATAAGAAGTACTTAATCCTCGAAATATATAAGAAGTATTCGTCCTTGAATGAGAGTGATAAATATTGCCTCTGTTCATGTGAAATTTTTATTCCATTTTTGATGAGGATTCTTGCTGAGAAGATAAAGAATCATAAAATATTTTCTTGGGTATCCATAGTTGCCTCTGTTCTTTATCTATGAAGGAGAATCCTTAAGAAAATGTTGAATAACTAAATTATGTCTCTATTCTTATCTTGCCTCTGCCTCAAGTGGTAACCCTGCTAACTTCTGAATTTTTCTGCAAATTTCTGAATTTTTCTGTAAATTTCTGGGGTTTTCTGCGAATTTCTAAACTTCTGAATAATGCTACGAATAGTGCTGTGAATATAGTGTTGCGAACATAGTGTTGTGAATATAGTGTTGCGAACATAGTGTTGCGAATATAGTGTTGCGAACTATGAATAGTCCTGCGAATTATGAATGTTTCTGCGAAGTTTCGCGGTACTATCCTGTAAAATTTTGTAAAATACTTATGCGCATATAATACTTATATAATGATTATGTTATGAAATGTGTATGCAATGCTTATGCCTTGAAATGCTTATGCAATGCTTTTATGATGTGAATATGATGCTTGAATGATGCGAGTATGATGCTTATATGATGCGAATACTTATCTATTGCAATGTATATTTCAAGTTTCTGTTACTTAGCTCATTTTGCCGTAGTAAAATTGATATATCTTTGAGTTGCCTCCATTCATATAAGCATCTTCGCAAGTTTACTTGTGTATTTTCGCGAATGAAATCGCCTCTTCTGGTATGACTTCGTGATATATATTCTTGTAAAAATTCTTCAATGATATTGATGGAATTGTCTTCTTTGATATATATTGTCTTCAAAATTCTTTAATGATCTTGATGGAATTGTCTTCTTTGATATATATTCTCTTCAAAGTTCTTCAATGATCTTGATGGAATTGTCTTCTTTGTTAGGACTTCATGATATATATTCTTGTAAAAATTCTTCAATGATATTGATGGAATAAATTTCATGAATTGTTGTGGTCTTATCATGCCTTCCTAAGTAAAGGTCTTATTTTTCCACCTCTTTTGTGATAAAATTTTGTATTTGCGATAATATGACAAGTCTAAACATTCTTGCGAATATACAACCTCGTGACATTATCGTCTTGCGATGAAATCGCAGGACGTTTTTACACTTTCATGTAATAACCCATTGATCTCATCTTAACTTCATTGTTGTGTTCTGCGAGTTCTTTTTTTTTTTTTTTTTTTTTTTTTTTTTTTTTTTTTCGGCAGAAGTTCAATTGTTGCACAAATATGACAAGCCTTTATGTTTTCGCAAACAAGAAGCCTCGTGACATTTGCGTCTTATAGCACGTATCAGCTCCCTAATGGAGGGTGCTGCCCTTTATCTTCCCCATGGTTGCCCCTTCAAGGAAGCGTACATCGACCATACAAGGTTATCTCTTCCCATCCGGTTCTGCCAACAACCAGACTTTTGATCGCAACCTCTTATCCTTTTTGCCTATAGGGCTTATAGTTACGAGGTTTCACCCTATGGGGTATCTTTGGGCCAAGTGCATCATTTTCCAAGACTTGTCAAAAATGGCAGATGTGGTTCAACCTCACCCGGCACTCTTGACTCAACCGTGTACCTCGGCGCCTTGATCGTTTTCTGCACTTCTTGGGAAAGACAGTATGCCTTAGTCGCCCAACCTAAATCCTCTTACACCGCATTTTATATTGCGTAATGTCGCTAGATTAGGTGAGAATCCAAGGTGTCTAACCCGGATAGGTACCCCATTATTGGGTTGTACCCCTAAAATTTTACCATGTACTAAGGGTCCTTGGTGGTGTTCCGGTTACCCTTAGCCACGTTTATAGGTACCCCCTTAAATGACGTACTTTAGGACTTTGCCTCTTACGAAATATAGCTTCGCGAACTAGGGTGTACGCCACAAAGGTTTGTCTGTATAAAATTTTCTGCGGATCTCTTTCTTTTTCGGAGGTTGATCACAGATTGCGGTCTTTTATTCGCAAATTGCGGTCTTTTCTTCGCAAGTTAATCGCAATTAATTTTTGGCGGTATTTATTCGCCTTTTAAAAATTCATCGTAAATTTTTCATGTACATAAAATGTTGAATGTTTTCATGAAATGCTTAGTATAAGAAGTATGAGAAGTATCCACATCACATCTTTAAATCAAAATTATTCTATAGAAATATAGGAATTTAATTTTCTCTGTTTTTTGTAATTTTGAAGTCTTTGAAAAATTTTGAGATCTTTAAATTTTTGCGATAAACTCATTTTTGAATCTTGTGATTGTATCACTTTTCACCAATCTAAAAAATCTTTGAAATGTTTTGAAATCTTAGAAATTGTAGAAATTTTGCGAGTATATCGGTTTTAGTAAATAAAATCAAAATTCTTTTGTCTTCAGTAAATAAAGTATTCAAGGAAATGGTACTTACCTTTTTACGGCTTGTTGTTGTATCTTGCAAAGTATATGACTTGTCATTTCTTGTGAAATAATCTCCCACTTTCTTCTTACGAAATATCAAAAATCTTGCGAAGTAATGATTTACACGAAGTAGACGAACATCTGCGAAGTAAACATTTGTACGAAGTTAACATCTTCGAAGTAAATATTTACGATATAAATTCATGCTGCGAAGGTTCGCAAGGTAAATATTTGCGAAGTGCAAAGAGTAGAAGTGTTGGTGTTGCGAATATTCGCATGGCAAACATTTGTGAAGTGCAAAAAATTTTTGCGAATGGGGAGACTCGAACTTGCGTCCATCATCTTATCAGCTCTTCTTGCGACCATCTGTCCAAGCTCCTATTTTTGTAAACGTAGTTGAATTCACAGAACTTATTCTGATGTTATCGTCCTTTATATAATTTTTCCCATCATCCTTTCTTCTTCCTTCCTGAGTTGTTGTCTTCACTGGAATATATGACAAGAACATTGTCCATCCTCCCCTTTCTTCTTCATTTCATATTGCTTTGGTTCTGTTGTAATTATCTCTTTATTTCAAAGTAACTCTTCTTATTCACTCGTGTTGTTATTCTCTTCTCAGAAACTCTTCCCCCCTCATTTATTCGTACGGCTGTTTTCGTCTCGTGTTGTTACTCATGCTGTTTCGTATCTCTTTTATTCTCTTAATCTCCTCTTCACAGGATCCATTAACTTCTCATGCAAAATAGGCTTACAAAGATTCGCAAAAAAATGAATATTCGCAAACTGAATATTGAGTCGAATTGAGTTGAGACGCGAACTAAACTGATTGATGTTGCGAATAATGATCACCTCAAAATAACTTGTTTCCAACTGGGTTCAGTGAAGGACAAATCAACAGATTAGTTGGTTCACTTCCGCAACAACTTCATTATTCGATTATCAACTATCTTAGCTATCGAACTAGGTAGCAACTTCATTCACGCTACTGTTGTGACTGTCCGTGACAATGAAGAGTGACAATGATTGAGCTTGGAAGTTCATGGTGATCGGTATTAGAAGCTTAACGGTTGTTCGAAATTTATGGATTAATGGTACTTGATCTCGAGATCATCTGTGGTTTCTTTCCTGGTTTATTTTCTTTCTGAGTTCTTTACCGCGAACCATTACTTCACGAGTATTGTCTGGTGTACATTAAACTTCTTCACGAGTATTGTCTGGTGTACAAACACTGTTGTAAACTTTATTTGTTTTCTATGGTTGAATGCTTCTTGACGAAGTGCTTGGATATCACGAATTTCCTGAACTTCTCGAGTAAGTAACTCTTTCAAATTGAACCGGAGGTATCATGAACTGGTTTGTTCTCTTCTTTTCTTCTTTTCCTGAACTTCATTTGTCTCTATCTACTTTTCCATCTTTCCGTTGATTTTTTGCGAACATTCGTAAAACAATTCGCAAAACTCATCAATAGCTCACTTCACTGTTGACAATGCTATTGATGGCTTGGAATTGAATTATTGTGGATTGGGTTGTAGGATGCGAACTGATCTGTTGTTTGCGAAGTGAATGAAATCATCACATCTTTCCTTCTTTTGTTGCTCTACATATCTTTTTGCTACAACTAGATTCTGCACCTACATCCAGCTTTGACTATTCCTTGTATCCCTTCGCTGTAAAAGAATTTAACCAGTAACTTCATTTGTTTTGTTCGCACGTAGTATTGTCCACCGATTTATTTATTTCTCCTTTGAGGTTTGTTGTAAGAAGCTTTCGATTGTCCTTCATGAATTATATTTCCGTTGTAGTAGAAATATCTACTTGACTTTCTGGGTTATGATTCGTTACAAATGTTTCATTCCATCTTTCTGCCAATTTTGTACGAACATTCGTATTGGGAATAAACTAATATATTATCGTAACTCATTCTGAATTGTTCAAATTTTTTACGAACATTCGTAAAAGTTAAAAGAGACTTCTATTCCATCTTGGCTTATCGTAACTCATACTCTGTTTCCTGAATATTCCTTATATGCTGTAGTGAAATGAACTCTTGTTTCTATGAGAGTGTAGCTAACTAAGCTCTTTCTTATTTCAAACCGGTTCATACATGTAAAACTTTCATTTTGCTGCATCTGTTCATATACAAGGGATTGAGTTACTGGTCTGAATTCTAGTGTCAACACACTAGCATATACAAGGGAACCAGTGGTCAACAAACTTATTTCTACATCAACTCATTGGCATATACAAGGGAACCAGGAGTGACTTTATTCAACAATAATAATATTTCATTTTTTTTTCACTTTTTTTTTTTTTTTTTTTTAGACAACATGATTAAATCTATTGGATACAAGCGCATGCTTCTTGTCAGCAAGTATGTGATAGTTTCCTTAGATCCTGCATTCCACGCTTGTTTAGGCGACGGAGACAGGGACAACGTTTCACACATACTGCTATTCCCAAGTGTCATTTTTATTCCGTTTGGTCTAATTGGTCGGTCTCTTTTTTTTTTTTAGCAACTCAATCACTCTATTTCATCCTAGCAGTAATAACAACTCGATTTTTAGTGACCCACCAAAGCACTTAAAGAACAATAGATAAATATGGAAAAATAAAAGTAGAACATGATATGGTGATATTCCGAGATATGGTAACAACTATCATGGTATTTATGATTTCTGAGCTATGTTCGTCCCTTTTAGTTAATTAGTTCCTCAACTCCTGCAATCAAAATGGTTCCATCCACTAATGGTGTCATCCTAAAGGCACAAGTTTCTAGATTTCGGAGTTCAAAAAGCACATTTTTTTCTTGGTTTTTCTACTTTTCTGATTTTATTTTTATTTATTTTTATTGAGACGTAAAACAAACTAAAACAAACTATACAAACATATAAATGCTCCCCCACACTTAAACTTTACATTGTCCTCAATGTAAAATTAAATCGTCCAAAGAAAGTTCAAGGTGGGAAATTTCGTAAATGAATTGCAAAAACAAAGAAAATAAAGATAAAATGCTTAAGGAATAAAAAGATAAAGGTAAAGATACAAAACCGGTGGGTTTCCTCCCACTTAGCGCTTGGTTTAAAGTCGTCAGCCCGACTTGCTCCTTGTTTGCTAAGACTCCTCCATAGGGAGTGCATCCACAAAATTAGCTCCTTCCACCACTTCGGAAGTGAAATTCTCATAATATGGTTTCAACCGGTGCCAATTAAATTTAAGTTCCTTGCCTGTAGCTATGCTACGAATTTCTACTGCACCATGAGAAAACACATTAGTAACAATAAAAGGTCTGATCCAACGTGACCTTAATTTACCCGGAAATAAATGCAAGCGAGAATTAAACAAAAGCACATTCTGCCCAACACAAAATTGTTTTCTAGAAATCATAGTATCATGAAAGGCCTTCGTTTTCTCCTTATAAATGCGAGAGCTTTCAAATGCATCATTGCGAAGCTCTTCTAGATCTTGGAGTTGTAGCTTCCTTTGCTTTCCAGCACCATCCATCTCCATATTGCATTGCTTAATCGCCCAAAACGCTTTATGCTCAATCTCCACGGGTAAGTGACAAGGTTTACCGTACACAAGCCTAAAAGGGGACATCCCAATAGGTGTCTTTTATGTGGTTATATAAGCCCACAAAGAATCATTTAGCCGCATGCTCCAATCTTTCCTTGTTGGATTCACCGTCTTCTCAAGTATGGACTTCACCTCCCGGTTAGAAACCTCGGCTTTTCCATTTGTTTGAGGATGATAAGGTGTTGCAATCTTGTGCGACACATTGTAATTCTTCAACAAGCTTTGCAAAATCCTGATTTTGAAGTGAGAACCCCCATCGCTAATTATTTCTCTTGGAATTCCAAACCTTGCAAAAATATTAGCTTGCACAAAATCTGAAACAACCTTGGAATCATTAGTTGGGGTGGCCTTAGCTTCCACCCATTTAGAGACATAATCAACAGCAAGTAAGATGTAATAATTCCCATGCGAGTTGACAAAAGGACCCATAAAATCAATACCCCATACATCAAAAACTTCAATAAATTGAATAAAAGTTTGTGGCATTTGATTTCGGGCACCTAGATTGCCTGTTCTTTGGAACCTATCACAAGTTGTGCAAAATATATGTGCATCCTTAAACAAGGTTGGCCAATAGAAATCACTTTCAAGTACCTTGTGAGCGGTTCTTTTACTTCCAAAATGTCCTCCGCAAGCATAAGAGTGACAAAATGACAAGATAGAATTAAAATCGGATTCGGGAACTCACCTTCTTATTACTTGGTCCCTTCCATGTTTCCATAAGTATGGATCATCCCATATGTATTGGTTCCGTAACCTCTTTAGTTTGTCTCTCCCAGCACGAGACAAGTTCCTTGGGATTTTTTTAGTAACCAAGTAATTCACAATATCTGCATACCATGGTTCTCCAACGGCAATTGAGAATAGTTGCTCATCCGGGAAACTTTCACGCAATGGTATAGCTTCCTTGTCCACAACAAGACGGCTCAAGTGATCCGCAACGGTGTTCTCAATTCCTTTCTTATCTTTGATTTCAATATCAAACTCTTGCAAGAGTAAAATCCAGCGTATGAGCCTTGGTTTCGCTTCTTTCTTCATTAGCAAGTACCTAAGTGCTGCATGGTCAGAAAAAACAACAACTTTTGTACCAATTAGATAAGAGCAAAATTTCTCCAATGCAAATACAATAGCTAAAAACTCTTTTTCAGTGGTTGTGTAGTTTTGTTGGGCTTCATTTAACGTTCTAGAAGCATAATAAATAGTATGAGGTATCGTCCCCACACGCTGCCCAAGCACCGCACCAACCGCGTAGTCACTAGCATCACACATGAGCTAAACAGGCTTGCTCCAATCCGGTGGTTTAATGATAGGGGCTAAAATCAAAATTTCTTTCAAACGATTGAATGCCGCCATACACTTCTCATCAAAGTTAAAAAACCACATCTTTTTGCAATAAATTGCAAAGTGGTGATGCTATCTTGGAAAAATCCTTGATAAATCTATGATAAAAACCTGCATGACCAAGAAAAGAGCGTATCTCCCTCACCGTAGTAGGAGGGGTTAGAGCATGAATAAGGTATATCTTAGATTTATCAACTTCCAAGCCTTTAGAAGATATTATATGGCCTAAAAATATGCCATGAGTTACCACGAAATGGCACTTCTCCAAATTTAGCACAAGGTTTGTTTCAACACATCGTTCAAGGATCACTAACAAGTTGTTCAAACAAAGGTCAAAAGAATCACCAAAGACACTAAAGTCATCCATAAACACTTCAATGATGTTTTCAACATACTCGGAAAAGATACTTACCATACACCTTTGAAAGGTAGCTGGAGCATTGCACAAGCCAAAAGGCATCCTTCTATAAGCAAAAGTACCGAAAGGACAAGTGAAAGTGGTTTTCTCTTGATCCTCAGGCGCTATCACAATCTAATTGTAACCTGAATAACCATCAAGGAAACAATAATAAGCATGTCCAGCTAAACGTTCAAGCATTTGATCAATAATAGGTAAAGGAAAATGATCCTTCCTAGTAGTGGCATTCAACTTTCTATAATCAATACAAACCCTCCAACCGGTTTGCACACGAGTTGGGACAAGTTCGTTCTCATCATTCTCTACCACCCTTACACCTGATTTCTTCGGTACAACATGTACCGGGATCACCCACTTGCTAACGTATATGGGGTAGATAACACCCACTTCCAAAAGCTTGAGTATCTTATTTTTCACAACTTTCATCATGTGAGGGTTCAAACGACATTGCGCTTCCCTTGTAGGCTTTGCATAGTCCTCCAAACGAATCTTGTGCATACAAACGGCAGGGCTTATACTGTAGTTGCAGAATATCCTACAACTACACCCTCAATAGAATTAGTAAAAACTCAAGAAATTCTTGATGATGAATAATAATTTTCTTATTAATGTTCTCAATTGATTACAAAGAAGTATCTAAATGGAACTAGAATAGTTACAACTTTCTCTATTCTCTTTCCTAAGATATTTTCTAACACTCACTAAAAGAACCTTCCGAATTTTACATTTGAACTCCTATTTATAGTAAAATTTATACAGCTGTATATGAGTTGCGAAGTATCGCAACTCATACTCGCAAAATTACTCCATCCTCGCAAAACTTCATATTTCTCTGCGCTACTTCTATCACCGTATCATTTTATAACTCTTTTCTCCTTTATTTATTACGATACTCGTGAACTATTATCTTGCGATATTCAGTACCTACATCTTGCCTCTTCTCATGTCAATTCTACGAAGAAGAAATGTCATGAGAATCCCTATTCTCGTAAATTTAGTGTAGTTATTACCACCCATCAAGTTCGCAACACGTCTTTTTACTTTTCCCTTATCTTTTTGACACGTTTCTTCGTAACCGTTCTTTTCAACCGTTCACGCTTACTCGTATTAATGAGTTTTTATCTTCATCAAACTCTCTTATAAATATTATCCTTTGTTTTTGCTTTTTATTCTCTTATTCATCTTCTTCACCACTTCTGCCTCTGCAATCTCTTTTATCTTTTTTTCCTTTCTATTTTCCCTCTTATATTCAATGGCACCAAAGAAGAAAACTATTGAACAAATTAATGCGGAACTTGCTGATAGAGACCTTATTCTCTCTGAGATTGAAGGTTATGATAATAAATCTTCTCTCTGTGTGAAGCTCTTTACCAACTATGTTTGGGATGATCAGAAAATTTTAATCTCACGAGGTCAAATCCTCGCAGGTCTTCCTCTTCCTCTTTATGATGTTAACTTTCCTCTATTCTATGAAATTATTTCCCACCCCAATTTTTCTTGTGCCATTTACCGATTGACCGGTGATTGTATTCGCCTCTTAGTTGAATTCTCAAATCGTGCCGCTTTTGGGAAATCTTTGTATTCAGTTGATCTTAGGAAACCTGGATTTGAAAATATAGAAATTGTTGCTGCGAATTATACAGTTGAGGGTTTCTTCAAAAATTACACACTAATTCCTGCGAGGAAAGAATATAATCGTTGGGGTGTTCGTCTTCATCGTAAATATAATATCGCGGCAGATGATCTTCTCATGCACGATATTGATTATGCTTCAGGATATAATAAGACACCTCGTCGTTCTAATGACGAATATTGGTATAAGTACCCTTTAATATTATCGGGTTCTTATATTTCTGGGATAGTAGAACTTCCTGCGAACCTTCGTAACCGCTATTATCAACCTTGGGTTTTTAGAAATGTATGTACTTCCATCTCCTTATCTTTTTGTTACCCTTTAATTTCAAATGAGGTAAGAAACACTCTTGTATTTTTCTAAACAATATATTGTTGCCTCTGTTACTTATCCTTATTTGAATTTACAGGTTCCACTTCTTCCTGAGATTGCTGCGAGTGAAAATAAGAGTTCTACTTCTTCTAAAAGGCTTACTGCAAGACAACAAACTCTTCGTTCTGCGAAGGTTACCCAAGCTTCTGGTAGTCAAGATGATGCTCTTCGCAAAGGAAAAAGAAAACTTCAAGATGTTGTTTACGAGAGGAGGAAAAAGAAGATACTCTCAACCAAATCTCATTCCAATGTAATTTCTTATAATGAGAACATTGAGGAAGATCTTGGTGATGAAGATGATAAATTTCATGAGAAGGACTTTAGTTCTAATTATGATACCCTTTCTGACGAAGGAGATGATGACAATGATGTTGATGAAGGTGGCAATGAAGATTATAGTATCCCAGAAACTTTTGCCTCAGCAATGGTTAGCATCTCTGAGGCTTTCCTCCATTCTTCTCGTGGATTAGGAAATTCTCCTACAGCGAATGCTCGCAAACTTATTGCGAAGGCTTGTAAAGTTCCTACTGTAATTGATAATAACTCCCTCAAAGGAATTTCAAGATTTGTCTCTCCTGCTTCATTATATGCTTTAGGTAGCATGGTAAGTTTCTTCTCTATTCCTTGTTTATTTCCATTATTTTATTGATTTCTAACCCCTTTTTTCTTGTTTAGGTTGGAAGAGTTAGTTGTGTGCAAAATGCTTCGATTGGGAAAGACGTCATTCTATTGCTGAGAAGAAAACTTTGAATCGTTGTAAGAAGTTAGAGGTTGAAAATTCAAATCTCCGTCAGAAAGTAGAGGATTTAAGTATTGATAACGCAGAATTAATATCCCGTCACGAAGATAATTCACAATCTGCGAGTATCGTAATTGATAATTCTTCTTCTTCTCTTCTTGAGAAGAATAATCAATTAAAGCTTGAAAATTCTTCTCTTCGTAATGATAAGAAGCAACTAGAAGGTAAATTCTTTGCGATGGTAACTATTTTGGTTACTTTTCCTTCGTAATTTGCTATCCAATTCCTTAATTTCTCTCCTTTCTGCAGAAAATTATGCGAAGATGAATAATGATCTGGAAACTATCCTTGCTAATCGTAATAAGAAAATTTCTGACTTGAGATCTCAGCTTCTAATTTCCCAACATAACCATAGTTTATATGTCAAGAGTTTTCGAGCTAAGATGACTCGCAAGATTTGCGAAGATAATGAAATTCCTCTCAAGAAGTACCATACGCTCCTTTCTGAAGAAATTCCTGAAGATACTCCATATATGGAAATCTCTGAAAGTGAAGTTGAAGATGATAGTGAAGTTGAAGAAGAAGATCATTTTGATGGGAATAGATCACCTGAAAAATAACTTCACTCTTTTTTGTATATCTGTTCTGTAACTTCACTCTTTTTTGTATGTCTGTTCTGTTTCTTTTCAATACAACACTTTCTTCTTGATTGTACTTTTAATCAATCCAACAATTTATTTTTCAAAGCTTAATTTGAATTAATCTTTCTTTGATGTTTGTTTCCCTTATTCACATAACTTGATCATGTGGAGAGAAATAATATATCTTAAAGACTTAGCTTAGTATTCCATTTCCCCTTATTATTGCTCTTCAAATGATCAACTATCGCTGAAAGTATTAGAATATCCTTCTCAATTTATCTTACGAAGTTTCGTCTTATTGTGATTATGAATAAAAGTTCCTCCCTTTGAAGTATAAGAAATATAAGCCTTTTGCCTTTTGCGGAATGTTGCGAAGTAAATAATAAATCTTCCCTTGAAGTATAGGAAGTATGAAGTATACAAAATGTGAAATACCCTTAAGAAGTATAAGAAGTATAAAATATCTTTGAAGAAGTATTAGCAGTATTTAATTCATGAAGAATTGCCCAATATATGAAGAAGTATAAGAATTGTATGAAGAAGTATAATAAGTACTTAACCTTCGCAAAATTAAATATCCGTTGAAGAAGTATAATAAATATGATATACTCTAGAAGAAGTATAAATAGTATTGAATTTGTAGAAAAATATTCAATATATGGAGAAGTATAAGAAGTATTTAATTCTCGTAACATTTTACGAGTATGAACTTATCTGTATTTGATTACTATCAAAATCGCATCTTTTGTTAAGTCTTCGTGAAAATTCTTCAATGATGTTATCTTCTTTGATAGGACTTCTTGTAAAAATTCTTCAATGGTATTGTCGAAGCTGTCTTCTCTTCAAAACTTTATGATGTATATTCTTGTATAATTTCTTCAATGGTTTTGATGTAATGAATTTCATGAATTGTTGTGGTCTTATCATGCCTTCCTAAGTAAAGGTATTATTTTGCCACCTTTTTTGTAGCGACAAAATCGCAGGACGTTCTTACACTTTCATGCAAAAACCCATTGATCTTGCCTTATCTTTTTTGTATAGTATTTTAGCCTCTTCAGGAATTGTTGCGACAATATGACAGGCCTAAATATTCTTGCGAATGTAAAGCCCCATGACGTTGCCGTCTTGCGATGAAATCGCAGGACGTCTCTACACTTTCATGTAGTGACCCATTGATCTCATCTTAACTTCTTTGTTATGTTCTGCGAGTTCTTTATTCTTTTCTTTTTTTTTTTTTTTTTTTTTTTTTTTTTAGAAGGCTCGCAGAACTTCATTTGTTGCACAAATATGACAAGCCTTTATGTTTTCGCAAACAAGAAGCCTCGTGACATTTGCGTCTTATAGCACGTATCAGCTCCCTAATGGAGGGTGCTGCCCTTTATCTTCCCCCTGGTTGCCCCTTCAAGGAAGCGTACATCGACCATACAAGGTTAGATCTTCCCATCCGGTTCTGCCAACAACCACCTTTTGATCGCAACATCTTATCGTTTTTGCCTATAGGGCTTATAGTTACGAGGTTGCACCCTATGGGGTATCTTTGGGCCAAGTGCATCATTTTCCAAGACTTGTCAAAAATGGCAGATGTGGTTCAACCTCACCCGTCACTCTTGACTCAACCGTGTACCTCGGCGCCTTGATCGTTTTCTGCACATCTTGGGAAAGACAGTATGCCTTAGTCGCCCAACCTAAATCCTCTTACACCGCATTTTATATTGCGTAATGTCGCTAGATTAGGTGAGAATCCAAGGTGTCTAACCCGGATAGGTACCCCATTATTGGGTTGTACCCCAAAATTTTTACCATGTACTAAGGGCCCTTGGTGGTGTTCCGGTTACCCTTAGCCACGTTTATAGGTACCCCCTTAAATGACGTACTTTAGGACTTTGCCTCTTACGAAATATAGCTTCGCGAACTAGGGTGTACGCCACAAAGGTTTGCCTGTATAAAATTTTCTGCGGCTCTCTTTCTTTTTTTGGAGGCTGATCACAGATTGCGGTCTTTTATTCGCAAATTAATGAAATTTTAATCGGAATATAAATTCTGAAATTCGTAACTTTTCCCAATTTCCTGCGAGCAAACAATATTCGTAAAATTTATCACGAAATAAAAATTTTGTTTTGCCACATACCTCATTTCCACGAGCAAACATACTGATTACCTTCTTGTTTTATTATTTTCCTTCTTCTTTCTTCGCAAATCACAATCCCTTATTATCATCGTAAATTTCTTGTATGATTATCATCGTAATTTTATTCTCTTTTTCCTTAATCCTCTGCCATTAAATTTTCACTTCTTTTCACAACCTTTGCTCTTTTTCTCCAATTTTCCTTCTCAGCAGTTTTTCCTTCTCAAACTTCTACTTCTGTATCGTAACATTTCTTTCCCTCAGCCCAATCACCCTTGATAATTCCAATACCCTTCATATGAGGAAACTTTATGCACTGATGTAGAGTGGAATCTACGCCTAGAATTCCATGAAGCCATGGTCTTCCTATCAAAGCATTATATGGTGATTCGACATCAACAACGCAGAACAGAATTTTAGTTCGCATTCCACTTAATGGAATTCGCATGCTCACTTCTCCTTTGGGATTGTTGGCAGTTCCATTAAAACCATAAATTTTGTAAGTAGAAGGTATTAAATCTGCATCTTTTCCCCCCATAGTTTTGTAAGCTTAATAGAAGAGGATATTGACAGAACTTCCCGTATCAATCAAAATTCTATTAAGACCAATTGATTCTTCCTCCATATCATCTTCGTTTTCCTCCATATTCATGTAGATTGCTAATCTTACTACCAATGGATTATCATGTGCTTCACAACCTTCTGGAATTTCAGTGGCTTCAAAAGAAATTTCACGTTTCTGCCAATCTTCAAGTAGTGAAATTTTTGCGATGTTCATTACTTCCTTTCCTTCACCATCCCTCGCATATACCCTGCTTAATACATTATCATGAAAATCCTCTATGGTTTTATATTAATGAACAATGGAATTACAGAAAACATTCCTTGCTTTTGACCCCACTTCTATATGTAGGATTTCTTCTCCCTTTTCTTTTGTTGTGTTCTCCCTGCGATTTATGGCTGGAGCCTGTGGTAATTGTTGCGACTGTGTCTGCTTAAGTAAAAATTGATTTAGTTTTCCTTGATCAATAATTCGCAAGATTATCCTCTTGATATTATGGCAATTATTTGTAGAATGTCCATGAAAATGATGATACGAACAAAATTCATGACTTCTTGGACCCATTGGTGGTTCCTTTCCCATGTTCCATGGAGTTGGTATATTCTCTACTAGGATAATTGCTTGCCTTATCTTTTCTACACTTGTATTCAAAGGTGGCAACTTTATCTCTTCCCTTACCATTCTTTGACCTCCTTGACCGTTGTTATAATTTTGTCTCTGGTTCCCTTGTCCAAAATAAATTTGCCTTTGTCCCCCATAATTTTCTTGTTGTTGATCTAATCTTGGAATTTGGTTATTTCCTATTCGATTATAGAAATTCTTCTCTCTATCATACTCTTCTTGATCTCTACTGCCCATTGATACCATTTTCGGCTGGCTATCATTGATTTTCTTCTCTTCTGAAATTTGCGAAGAAGTTTGTGAGGATGTTTGCGAAGTACCTGCTACTACATTGATTATTTTGGGAAGTAAATATGCTCCTCCATCTTGATTGCTAGTGTTTGCTACTTGATATGATTCCATATTGTTTTGTTTTTCCTCTAGTGTAATGTATTCTTCTTGCAATTCTCGTAACTCTGTCATCATTATGGAATTCTTTCTTCTGAAGATTTGAACATATAATTGTTCAGTTGCGAACATCGCATTTATGAAGGACAAAATCAAGTATCTCTCATCCACACGCCCTGCCATATCACTGCACATAGTCTTCCATCGTCTTACCAAATGCTTCAAACTTTCACCCAATCTTTGTTTTAAACCAAATACATCTTTAATACCAAGCCGTGAAGAGTGATTTGTGATATATGCTCCAAGGAAAGTTGCTTGCAAATGACTGAATGATGTAATAGTGTTCTTAGGGAGTCCTTCGAACCACTTTAAAGCTTCCCCTGTTAAACTCGATGCGAAGTACTTGCATAACACAGCATTATGATTCTCCCATTGTAACATGCATCTTATGTATGCTTTAATGTGCTGAATAGCACATGAAGTCCCATCAAAGATACTGGTAAGTGTGTGCAAATTGCATTTTGGTGGAATTCCTCCCAATTGTACTTCTCTAGCAAATGGAGTCCTCGCAGCTTCTTCTATTGCTTCATATAATTTCCTTCTATCTCCTCCTCTTCTATTGTTTATCATCCCTCTCATTTCTGCTAATTCTCGAAAGATCCGTGCATTTGCCTCAGAATTCTCATCCATTGGTCTTTTTAATGCAGCTTCTCTTCTTCTACGTTCTTGCGCTTCCTCCCTTGCGATACTTCGCATTCTATCATATTCTTCATTAATGTTTTCATTTGCATAATTTTGCAAATATCTTCTTTCTAAATTATCATAATTGTTCAGTCGCAGAGCATCTTGGAATTCTTGTTCTTCCCTTTCTATTCTTCTCATTCTTCTCATGCGAATATCAGGAATTTCTTCTTCTTCATTTCTCCTTCTTCTGTGATTTATTTCTTCTTGATTTTCTTGTACTCTGATTCGAGAATTTGGTTCATTCCTCTCCACTTCTGTTTGTTGATTTACAATTCTTCTCTTAATTCTTTCATACTCAACATTTTGTTTATTACGAGCCTCTTCATGTCTTCTTACTCCATTCTCGTGATTGTTTTGATGCATTGCTTGTTGTCTCTCAGTTTCTTCCATAAGTTGTTGTTCTTCCTCTCGATTCTGATTGTTTTCTCTAGGATTTGGTCTTGTTCGTAAATTCTCCATGCTTTGTTCGTGGTTTGGTATTAAAATGAAACGATTCTCTTGATTTCTATCACCTTGATTCTGCGCTTGTTCTTGCATATTATTTTCATTATTGATTATCGGTGAATTTTGTCATTCTCTTTCTGTTCTAACATTTGATCTTGCAACACTTTGAGATTTCCTTCTTTGTAGCATCTCATTTTCCATCCTCAATTCTTGATTTTGTCTTGTTAAATTGGCACGTTCTTCAGCTTCGATCATTCGTTCTTTTTGGATTCATTGTCTCAATGTTTCTAACATCTCCCTTTCTCTTTCAAGAATTGTTCCTCCCATCAACCTCCCATTTTCTATGATTTGTGGTTCTCTATCTTCTTCTTCTGGTGTATTAGTTCTCCAAGTGTGTATACTCACTTGATCATGATCCCTTATTTGTTGAGCTTGATTTCTTCGATTACTCCTTCTCCTACTAGGTTATCCTCCTGCGAGTCTTACACTTCTTCTTAGTTCAGTTAATGGTTCTGATGTGTTTCTTCTTCTTGTCATTTTTCTGGTACAAGAATTCTTCAAATCCCTGTTTCTAGCGCCAATTATGTAGTTGCAGAATATCCTACAACTACACCCTCAATAGAATTAGTAAAAACTCAAGAAATTCTTGATGATGAATAATAATTTTCTTATTAATGTTCTCAATTGATTACAAAGAAGTATCTAAATGGAACTAGAATAGTTACAACTTTATCTATTCTCTTTCCTAAGATATTTTCTAACACTCACTAAAAGAACCTCCCGAATTTTACATTTGAACTCCTATTTATAGTAAAATTTATACAGCTGTATATGAGTTGCGAAGTATCGCAACTCATACTCGCAAAATTAATCCATCATCGCAAAACTTCATATTTCTCTGCGCTACTTCTATCATCGTATCATTTTATAACTCTTTTCTCCTTTATTTATTACGATACTCGTGAACTATTATCTTACGATATTCAGTACCTACATATACCCTTGATATCAGCGATTGTCCATCATATGGCCGTCTTGTGCTTCCTTAGCACCCTTAGAAGTTTTTTCTCCTGTAATTCACTAAGCTCGTTAGAAACAATCACAGGTAACTCTTCATTGTCACACAAGTACAAGTACTTTAAGTGACTTGGAAGAGGTTTCAATTCCAACTTTGGAGATTTAACAATAGAAGGTAAAATCTTTTCATCACTTCATGGTAAAGAAATAAAAGAGATATGAGTTTCCGGACATCCTTGTAGTGAGTTGAGATCACCAAGGGATTCCTTAAATTCGTTACCAAACTCTACTCCATTATCCATGGATGTAGTTAAAACAGTTCCCAAAGCATCATCACCATTCAATTCAAACACTTTTTGTGCCAATGCATCCATAACATCAACGGAGAAACAAGAGTGGACATCACTAGGATATCTCATCGTCTCGAAAATGTTGAAACGTATTATTTTTCCATCAAACTCCATAGTCAACGTTCCCTTGTCTACATCAATGATTGTCTTAGCCGTTTTCATGAAGGGACGCCCAAGTAGCAATGGAAGAGACGAGTCCGGTGAACCTTCATCCATCTCTAACGCACAAAAGTCAGCTGGAAATACAAGTTGATTAACCTGCACAAGAACATCCTCAACAATACCCATTGGGTAAACATTAGAGCGATCGGCTAATTGCAACACAATTTCAGCCTTTTTCAAAGGACCTAGATTAAGTGAATTATACATGGATGCCGGCATAACATTAACGGATGCACATAAGTCTAACATTGCTTTGTTAAAAGTGGTGTTACCAATTGTGACGGGAATTTCAAAGCTACCGGGATCCTTTCATTTCAATGGGAGTTTGTGTTGTAAGATTGCCGAAGCATTCCCCCCCACACTTAGCAATTCATTTCCTTTAAGCCTTTGCTTACTGGTACACAAGTCCTTCAACACTTTTGCATACTTGGGAACTTTCTTGATAGCATCAATGAGTGGTATATTCACACGAATCTTCTTAAGAACGTCTAAAATCTCCTTTTCTAGTTCCTCCTTCTTAGAACTTGAAAATCTGCGAGGAAAAGGTATAGGAGGAACATAAGTAGGAATAGGAGTTTTTGTAGTTGCAGGAAATCCTACAACTACACCCTCAGTAGAATTTGTAAAACTTTAAGAAGTTCTTGATAAAAAATGACAATCTTGATTAATATTCTCAACTGATTACAGAGAAATATGTTAATGGAGATTAGAACAGTTACAAATTTCTCTGTTCTCTCTCCTAAAACTTGTTCTAACACTCACTTAAAGAACCTCCCAAATTTAACATTTGAACTACTATTTATAGTGAAATCTATACAACTGTATATAACCTGCGAAGTATCGCAACCTCTGATCGTAAGTTTATTCTATATTCGCAAACCCTTCACACTTCTCCCGTGTTTCTTCTATTATCGCATTATCTTGTGACATTTCTCTCTTGTATTGGTTACTATGTTCATAACCTTATATCGTGCGATATTCTGTCCCTACATCTTGCCTCTTCTCATATCATTTCTGCGAAGAAGTAATGATCGTGAGAATATAACCGTTACGTATTCTTTTTGGAATTCAAACACGTCTTTTATAACCGTCTTTTCCTAACTATTCCCTTATAAATACTCCTTTTATTCCCTTCCTTATATTTTTTACCTTCTCCTTTTACTTCTGCAACTTCATCTTCTTCTCATATTACATCTTCGGTTACTGCCTTCTCTTCCTGTTAATCCCATCATGAGTTCTCCGAGGTAATTTTCTTTTATCTCTTGCATCTTACACTTGTTTATCTCTTTTATTTCTGTTTAATCCATTATTTGACTTTGATTTCTTTCAACAAAATTGCTTCTCAAATGAAATCTCCAACTAAAAGCTCAAACCCTAACCCTCGAAGAAGAATATCCAAGAATCAAAAGGTAGTTAAAATACTATGTCTTCCTTCTGAAACAATATATTGTTGCCTCAGTTTTTAATCTACATTTTTATTCGTATGTCGGTGAAGAATCCAACCTTACCAAGAGATCTCGTAATATCAAGTTCAATCCATCAATTTCAATCAGTGATTTCCTTCCTGTGATGGATAAAGAATTTCCCTCTCCTCCTCATGAAAGCACTTCTTCGCAAACTCTTGCCTCTACTCCATTACCCAGTTTTCAGTCTCCTACCCCTGTCAATTTATCAACACTTCTTCAAGATCAACCTTCGCAATTTACCTTCTCAACCCCTTCTCGTGAAAAACCTATTTTAGCTCCAAATCCTTTGAGTGTCGTTGCTCCAAGCAATTTACAACTTGCTCTTATTCCTTCAAATTATTCTCCCCTTCCTCAAGAAGTTCGAGATGGAATTTATTCAGCTTTCCAGATGATTTCTGATGTTTTAAGTAATACTGCGAGGTCTTCAAATATTCGCTCGCAGTCTGAATTTTGCGAAATGCTCAACAACTTCATCAATCCTGATATTTCTATTTCACGTCAAGCCCTGGAAAAAGAAGTTGAATTGCTTCGCCAAAATCAGGAGTCTCTGAAAGCGGAGTGTGAGAATCTTCGTAAAGAGAATCATCAGCTTTAAAATGATTCTCTAGATTGTGCAATCCTTCCTAAGAGGAATGATGCATTAAAAGGTATTGCTATTATCTTTATATTTTTCTCCTTTTGTTTGTTTCTATTTCTCATATGTTTGAAACACCCATTAAAACCCATTCCCCTTTATAGAATCAATCCAGAAATGTAGAATGTTGGTACTTCATCATGAATCAGTCGCAGAAGAGTTTCGAGCCAAGCATGAAAGTCTTTTGAACCAATTTTCCCACTTTTCTAGTCTTCATTCATGTGCTCTTGACAATTTAGATGCTCTTTTTCCAGAAAATACCCAACTAATTTACGATCACAAATTTTTGAATGATGATATATCTCAGCTCACTTCTTCTTTAACTAAAGCCGATTTAAGAATAGAAACCCTATTAGAAGAGAATAAAACCTTATCAGAAGAAAGATGTTCGTATTTGAATACAATGGCAGTTTCTTCGCACCAATTGAATATTCTTCAGAGTAAATGTTGCGATCAAGAAAATCTCCTTTATTTGTTAAAAGGTGAACTTTAGGAATTAAAGAAGTCTTCAGATGCAGAGAGAAGATCTTTTTCTGCCGAGAAGAAATCCCTTCTTAATAAGAATATAATCTTCAACACTAAGAGGAATAAACTTAAAGAAGATTATTCCCAACTAGAAAACCTTAAGGCAAAACTTGCGAAGGATAAAAAATATCTTCTTTCCAAAGATCAAAAGCTTCAATCCAGACTTGAAGGATTAGTTGGTGATGGTTTTGATGAAGCTATGGATCAGATGAAGAATTGTTGTCTATCTTTAGCTCAATTTATTACTTCACAAAGAGAAGGTAGTCATTAATATTTGACTGTCTCTGATATACCTTTAAATTTTGCTACATTCGCAGAATTGATTCTTTGAATTTTGTTTCACTCGCAGAATCTGAGAACAATCTTCGCAATGCTAAAGATGGATTAGAGATCAGCTGTTCTGAGCTTCGCAATAAGAACGCTTTGCTTTCTACTCGTTTGATCAATTCTCGTGATCGTGCCAATCGGAGATTCAACCATCTTGCTTATGTCAAGGATATTGAAGATACTAACCACCAGAAAGCTCTACTTCGTGAAAGTCATCTGAAAGCTCAAGTCTTCGTAAACAACGTTCTCTTATCAAGATACTTGTCTCCAGTGAAAATTGAACCTCTGGAAATATCTGATGATGAAGTTGCTCGTGATCCTGATAGTGACTTTGATTAAGAAAGTGAAGATGAAGGACTTGATGGTGAAAAAGAATCTATCCCTCAAGGAGAAGCTCGTATTGTAGGCTCTACAGAGGGTAATGTTTCGCAAGAATCGAACGTTGCTGATGATCCTACTCATCTTAAAGATCCATCACAAAGTGTTGATGATGAGCATTAAGCATGATATACTTTTTTCCTAAGTTATCGTTAATCCTCTTATTTTTCTTTCTTTTGAATTCTTTCTCTTGGTTATTGTTGGTCCTCTTTCTTACAAACAATTTTTCTTACAGTTTATGTTCCTTAAGAAGTATATTTTATATTTTGCGATAATGATTTGACCTTTCTCTAATTGAATACTTTCTTGATTTGCATAAATTGAATAAATTGATCATATGAAGAGAAATAACATATCTTGAAGACTTAGCTTAGTATTCCCTTTCCCCTTATTATTGCTCTTCAGGTGATCAATTGTTGTTGTAAGAATTAAAATATCTGCCTCAGTTTAAGTTGCGAAGTTTCTGGTTGTTGCGAAGTAAATAAGAAATTTCTCCCTTGAAGTATAAGAAGTATGAAACCTCCTTGAAGAATTATGAAACATCCTTGAAGAAGTATAAGAATTACGAAACATCCTTGAAGCAGTATATGAAGTAATCAATCCTTGAAGAAATATTAGAAGTATTCAATCTTTGAAGAAGTATAAGAAGTATTCAATCCTTGAATAAATATAAGAAGTATAAGAAGTATTCAATCCTTGAAGAAGTATAAGAAGTATTCAATCCTCGTAAAATTTAATGAGTATATAATATCCGTCTTTGATTGTAAATAAAATTTCCTTTTTTGGTATGAGTATAAGAAGTATTCTTGTTGAAAATATAAAGAATATCCAATGATATTGACTTCATTAATTTGTGTGGTCTTATCATGCCTTCCTAAGTAAAGGTCTTACTTTGCCACCTCTTTTGCGATAAAGTCGCAGGACGTTGATGCACTCGCATGCCTCAACCCCTTGACTTTATCTTAATAATATTTTTGTGTTTGCGATAATATGACAAGTCTGAATATACTTGCGAATATACATCCTTGTGACATTATCGTCTTGCGATCACACTTTCATGTAATAACCCATTGATCTCATCTTAACTTATTTGTATTTAATTCTGCGAGTATATATATATATATATATTTTTTTTTTTTTTTTTTACTCGCAGAAATACGATTGTTGCACAAATATGACAAGCCTTAATGTTCTTACGAACAAAAAGCCTCGTGACATTTGCGTCTTATAGCACGTATCAGCTCCCTAATGGAGGGTGCTGCCCTTTATCTTCCCCTTGGTTTCCCCTTCAAGGAAGCGTACATCGACCATACAAGGTTAGATCTTCCCATCCAGTTTCGCCAACAACCAGATTTTGTTCGCAACCTCTTATCATTTTTGCATATAGGGCTTATAGTTACGAGGTTGCACCCTATGGGGTATCTTTGGGCCAAGTGCATCATTTTACAAGACTTGTCAAGAATAGCAGATGTGCTTCAAACCCATCCGGCATTCTTGACTCAACTGTGTACCTCGGCGCCTTGATCGTTTTCTGCACTTCTTGGGAAAGACAGTATGCCTTAGTCGCCCAACCTAAATCATGTTACATCGCAAGATTAGGTTGAGAATCCAAGGTGTCTTACCCGGATAGGTACCCCGTTTTTGGGTTATGTACCCCGTAATTTCCATGTACTCAGGTTCCGTGGTGGTGTTCCGTTTCCCCTGAGCCATGCTTATAGGTACCCCCTTAAATGACGTACTTTAGGACTTTGCCTCTTACGAAATGTTGCTTCGCAAACTAGGGTGTACGTCACAAAGGTTTGCATGTGTAAAATTTTTGCGGCTTTCTTTCTTTTTTGAAAGCTGATCACAGTTTGCGTATTTCTTTTATGAAAGCTGATCGCAAATAAAATTTGTAATTTTGGTAGTTTTTGTACGAGCAAACCATATTCGCAAATTTATCATGAGCTTTATGGATAATACCTTTTTAAATACAATCTATTCCAGGGTCAACCAAGTCTTAAACCCATGTCTTTCCCTTCTGGATCCATCAGCCTATAAGCTCCATTTCCCACAACCTCTTTAATGACATATGGTCCATCCCATTTTGGTGCTAGTTTTCCTCCATTTTCTTTCTGGTAGGGAGGTGTTTCTCGCATGACCAAATCACCTGGTTGATACTCACGTTCAATAACTCTCTTTTTATACTCTCGAGCTAATCTTTCCTGATAAATTTTCATATGTCGCAACACCTTTTCCCTTTTTTCTTCCAAATCATCCAGCTCACTTAATATCACCCCTGCACTTAAATTTCTTTCCCAAGCTTCTTTCTTTGTTGTCGGAATTACAACCTCTGTTGGCAATATTGATTCTACTCCATATGTTAAACAATAAGGAGACATTCCAGTTGCCTCCCTTCTAGTTGTATTGTATGCCCAAACTGCACTAGGCACTTGCTCGCACCACCCTCTGAGATGTCCTTCTAATTTTTTTTTGATTGTATCTGCGATTGTTTTATTTGTTGCCTCTGCCTGTCCATTAGCTTGTGGATATAATGGAGTTGATTTCCCACATTTTATCCTAAAAGCATTGAGTAACATCTCTATATTCTGCCCTTCAAATTGCTTCCCATTGTCAGATACTAATTGTGCTGGAATTCCATACCTACAAATGATATTCTCGAATATGAATGTGAAAACATCCTTATCACGAATATGTTGAACTGATTTTACTTCTGCGAGCTTCGTGAAATAATTTGTTGCGAATATTAAGTATCTTCTCTGCCCAGATCCAGGTAAAAATGGACCAACAATGTCAAATCCCCATTTCCCGAAAGGCCAACAGCTTGTTGAAGAGGTTAATGGTGCCCCTGGCGCATGATTTCTTTTCCCATGTCGTTGACATTATTTACATCGTCTCACCAACAATTTTGCGTCTGTGTGCATATAAGGCCAGTAATACCCTTGTATTTTTTCTCTATATGCTAGAGATCTTCCCCCACTATGATTACCATCTTCTCCTCCATGTAACATCTTCAATATTTTTTCTCCTTCTTCACGAGTTAAACATCTGAGAGATGGTCCGCTGAAAGATTTTCTGTATAAAATTCCTTCTCGTAACTCATAATTTGTTGCACGACTCTTTAATTTATGTTCTTCTAGCCTGTTCCTGGGTATTTCTCCTTTTGCGAGATATGCATGAATTTCCTTTCTCCAATCTGCGAGATCTTCTGCGATGTCGTCTAATAGTTCCCTTTCTACTTCCATCGAAACTGCTTCCTCAATTTCTTCTTCTTTATTCACTGGTGGATGTTGAATTGTCTGGATTTTGATATTTCTTGCATTAGGGTTTGTCATCATACTTGCAATGAATGCAAATGCATCTACGAGTCTATTGTATTTCCTCGTTATATTCCTCCATTTTAACTTTGGTATCCTCGTAGATAATTCATCAACGAGTTTCTTGTATTTCTTCAAAGAAGACTCATTTGTGGTATATTCCCCTTTAATTTGACAAATTACCAGCTGAGAATCACTTGTTATTCTTATACTTTCGAGCTTCTTTTCTAATGCGATCTTCAATGCATGTACTACAGCTTCGTACTCTGTTTTATTGTTCGTGGATGCAAATTCTAGTCTGAATGAGAATGCTATTCTTTCTCCTTCTGGTGAAATCAACACAACTCCTACTCAATTACCCTCACTGTTGGATGATCCGTCTACTAAAATTTCCCATCTATTTGGTTCTGTTAATAGGTCTTTTGGATTCCCAAATTCTTCTTCAATATCCATCATTTCTTCTACTGCCTCATCTTCTTCCAAGGGAAATTCTGCCAAGAAATATGCGACAACTTGTGACTTTTGCGATGATAACACTCCATACTTTATCTTGTAATGGTTTACTTGTGCATTCCACCTTTCTATTCTTCCTGATATTTTTGTGTTCTTCATGACTGACTCAATTGGGACTTTGGTTACCACTTTTATCACATGCGCTTGAAAGTATATTCGCAACTTAAATGATGCATAAACTAGGGTTAAGATTAACTTCTCCATTTTAGAATAATTTATCTATGCTGCGTTAAAAGTTTTACTGATATAGTAAATGGGCCTTTCTATTCCTGCATCTGTTCGCAATAGAACTGCACTTAAAGCATATTGAGTTGTTGCGAGGTATACCAATAATTCTTCATCTTTCTCTGGTTTCTGTAATATGGATGTATTCGCGAGATATTCTTTGATTCCTTGAAAAGATTTTTCACATTCATCAGTCCACTTGAATTTTGCTCCCTTCTTAAGTATGTTGAAGAAATGTTTGCATTTATCTGACATTCGCAAAATAAATCTTCCAAGTGAAGCCAAGAGTCCATTTAGCTTTTGCACTTCTTTTACCGTTTCAGGTGTTGGCATGTCACGAATTGCTTGTACTTTCTCTGGATCGACTTTTATCCCCTCCTTTGATACTATGTATCCCAAAAATTTCCCTGACGCAACTCCAATTACACATTTTTCAGGATTCAATTTGATATTGAATTTTCTCATTTGCTCAAATATTTCCTTCAAATCTTGCACATGATCTTTGGCCTCTTTACTTTTTATCAACATATCATCTACATACACCTCTAAGGTTTTATGTATCCACTTTGCGAACACCTTTTCGACCATTCGTTGATATGTAGCACCCGCATTTCGCAGACCAAATGGCATCTTCACATAATAATATAAACCTCTTGGAGCGAAAAAGGCAGTATGTTCTTGGTCTTCTTCTGCGAGTGATATTTGACTGTACCCTTTATATCCATCGAGTGAAGTGACTCTACCATGACCTGCAGATGATTCCACCATTTGTGGTATGTCTGGCAATGGAAAATTGTCTTTGGGACAGGCTTTGTTTAGATCAGTGTAATCTATACATATTCTTATCCCTTTATTCTTCTTCGAAACAATGACCATATTCGCAATCCACTCTGGGTATTTTGCTTCTCTTATGATTCCTGCATCCAGCATCTTTTGTAATTCTTCTTCTATTTGTGCATGATAATTTTGCGAGATCTTTCTTATTCTTTATTTGAATGGTCTTACGCTTTTATCTATGTTCAATCTATGACACGCCACTGATGGATCAATTCATGGTATTTCATCTACACTTCCTGCGAATATATCTTTGTATTCTCGTAAGAGATCAATAGTTCTTTTCTCTTCTTCTTCGTCCATCTTAGTTCCAATTCGCAAGATTAAAGGTTCCTCTTCAAATCCAATATTTATTTCTTTGGTTGGTTCTGCTGCAACGTAACTAGGATTTTGCTCTCCCATAGGTGTTGGTTCTTTGATTACTCTCATTGGTTCTCCTTCTTTTTCTGGGATCTCATTTGGTATTTCTTTTCCCTCTCTTGCTCTTATTGCATACACTCTGAACTCCTCTTCCTTTTTCGCTTCTTTCGCAAGTTTTCTACAAAATTATTTCTTTCTTTCTCTTCCTCCACACTGTTTTACTTCAATCTGATAACAAAACTTTGCACTATCAAGATCCCTTTTTATTTCTTGTATTCCGCTTGGTATAGGAAACTTAATTGATTGATGTAATGTTGAAGCAATAGCTTTAATCGCATGAATCCATGGTCTTCCCATAAGCATATTATATGGAGATTCCATATCTACCACACATAATACTATGTGTGTTTCGATTTCTCCCAGTGGTACTCGTAACATTATTTCCCCTTTGGATTTTGTTGTAGATTTTCCTAGTCCATGGATAAGACATTCTGAATTTGTGATCTCTTCATCTTTAATCCCCATTCCCTTAAGTGCATGATAGAATATAATATCAACAGAACTCCCTGTATCAATCAAAACTCGGTTTAATTTCCATTTTTCTATAGATTTTGTAGCTTTCTTTTCTTCTCGCATAATCGGAATTGTGACTACTAATGGTGAAGTGTGGTTTAAGTCTTCATTTGGAATTTCTGCTACTGAAAATGTGATTTTCTGCTTTTCCCATTCTTTCAATGTCGTTATTTTCTCCACTTCCATGGTCTTTCTTCCTCTACAATCTCGTTTTTGTATCATTCCCTTCACGTTGTTATGAAATTCATCAATCATTGTCTTTGTGATCATATTACATTCTTCTCTTTTGCAATCTTCATCTACTGACTCCATTTGATCTCCAAATTTCCACAACTCCTTCAAATTTCTGCTATAACAATCTTTAATCTTTCGCACCTCCCTGTTTCTAGCGCCAATTATGTAGTTGCAGGAAATCCTACAACTACACCCTCAGTAGAATTTGTAAAACTTTAAGAAGTTCTTGATGAAAAATGACAATCTTGATTAATATTCTCAATTGATTACAAAGAAATATGTTAATGGAGATTAGAACAGTTACAACTTTCTCTGTTCTCTCTCCTAAAACTTGTTCTAACACTCACTTAAAGAACCTCCCAAATTTAACATTTGAACTACTATTTATAGTGAAATCTATACAACTGTATATAACCTGCGAAGTATCGCAACCTCTGATAGTAAGTTTATTCTATATTCGCAAACCCTTCACACTTCTCTCGTGTTTCTTCTATTATCGCATTATCTTGCGACATTTATCTCTTGTATTGGTTACTATGTTCGTAACCTTATATCGTGCGATATTCTGTCCCTATAGTTTTAGAGTTAGGAATAGGTACCTCGGGTGTTTGGGGAATTTCATCCCTCTTTTCCTCCAAAATCGGCTCCTTTGAAGCTTCCTCTTCATCCAAATCAGCAACTTTGGGTTGCTCAAGTTGTGTACCACTTCTCAACGTAATAGCATTGACAATCTCTTTTGGGTTAATGGGTTGAGAAGGGAGTCTCCCACTATTTTGTGCTTTCAACTTGTTGATATCAATTGCCATGGAACCCACTTGTGTCTGCAAATCCTTAATCGCACTCTTGGTTTCTTGTTGGCTTTCTTTGAACATGGTAGAAATACGTTGCATCATTGTTTGCAACTTTCATCGATATCGAAACCTTGGTTTTGAACCGGTTGTTGTCGTTGATGAAATTATTGTTGTTGTTGTTGAAATTGTTGTTGTTGATGTTGAAATTGTTGTTGTTGCGGTTGAAATCAACTCGGACGGTTGAAAGTAGGTTGTTGAACCGCACCTTGCTTGTTGGCATAGTTGAAATTTGGATGATCTCCCCATCCCGGATTGTAGGTGTTGGAATAGGGATCATACCGTCTTTGTGGGTTTAGAAAAACTGCATTAGCTTGATCCAACTCTTCACCATACGAAGGTAATATAACCGCATCCATCTTTTGCATCATGTGCTCCATATTGTCCATCCTTTGATCACGGTGTGATGATGATGAATCACTAACTTCATGCACTCCCCTAACCATTGGTTCACCTCTTGTGTAGAATTGTTGCGAGTTTGCAGCCATGCTTTCAATCAAATCGGTAGCTTGGGCCACCGTCTTGTTCACTAGTGCACCACCACCCGCTGCATCAAGAAGATATCTATCACTTGATTGAAGACCTTCGTAGAAGTATTGGATTATCCTAGCGTCGCTGAATTGATGGTGAGGACAGCTTGCCACCAATCTCTTGTATCGCTCCCAACATTCATACAAAGACTCTCCTGCATGTTGCTTTATTCCAAAAATATCTTTGCGAATTTGAGAGGCCTTTGACACAGGAAAATACCTCTCTAAAAAGAGTTTCTTCAACCCGTTCCATGTAGTGACACTTCCGGCAGGAAAACAATACAACCAATCCTTAGCGCTGTCTACCATAGAAAATGGAAAAACTTTCATCATTGCACCATCGGCTTCAGTCTCCGATGGAAGCATAGCCTTGACAATGGTATAGAACTCCATAAGATGCTTGTTTGGGTCTTCATTCGCTATGCCATGAAACTTTGGCAACTCTCTAAGCAACCTCGGCTTGATCTCAAAAGTTGAGTTTGTTTGGATACACCACCGTTGTGCATCAAGCCTATGAGAAGCCAAATCCTTGAGTGTACGATTCACATCACCCATTGCTTCTTCTTCTTCAACTAGTGGTTCTTCAATAAATGGAACCTCTAGTTCTTCTTCTAGTTGTAACTCTTCTTCCACTTCTTGATCAAGAGCTTCGTGTTCTACTTCCAAGACTTGTTCTTCCGTTGTGTATTGACTTGGTTGGAGTATTGTGCCTCTTCGAGTAGCTATCCCGCACCTTGGATAATTCCAATATTTAGAAGCCAGGGATTAGTACCTGAAAAATAATTCTCACAAATAAGTAAGAAACAAGACAAGAAACGGAAAGCAAATATGCAAGCAGAAAAAATGATAAAAAGAAACTAAAAACTTAATAGCAAGCTGTTTGCCTCCCCGGCAACGGCGCCAAAATTTGGTCGGTTGTCAGCCGGTCAAATATAATTTCACTTTCTTACTTCCTAAAATAAAAATAGTATGTGATAAGAAAGAGTTCGTATCCACATAGAGGCTTTTATTGTTATAAAAAATTTCAGTTTCTTAGTAACCAAGGGGAGGGTATTGATTTATGAAAGTAATAAAAATGAATTGAAAGAAAAGTAATAGTAAAAATAATCAATAAGGAGAAAGTATTGGTCATGGGATAGTTTCATTCACAAACTCGAATTATCAACAATGACTAGAATTGAAAATTTAATCTCTCACTTACTAAAAGTCCTAGGATACCTTGATCGCAAGAGTATCCCATTAATTCACTGATTTCATCACAACCACATTAAAAGATGCATATGTGAATTCTTCCTAGAAAGCAACCTAAAGTGTAAAAGCACAATTAGATTTAACTCCCTAAAAGCAATGAGTTCTATGGAATAAGACTAATCAAGGCAACCAAAATATGTAAAAGCACTAATTTTACTTAACCCAAGTTATGATTCATATGTGACTAGTAGGATATATCACTACAAGCACTACCCACATTTATGCTACTTAGAATCAGGGATAAACATCGTTTTCGTATTGAAAACCCTAATATAACTCTAGATATGAAAGCAAATAGGATTGATTCCGGACTCAACCAAATAAACAATCAAATGATAAAACAAAATAAACCATGAATCATAAACAATAAAGTATTGAGACAAAACTACATCATTGAATCAAATATCATTTATGAAATCCATTTTATCCCATAACCAATAATATGAAGTTTAGCTACTCATAGTTTTAGGATTCAACATAATTATTATCAAAAATAAAATGAAGAACATGAAAAATAAACGAAAGCAAACCCTAGTAGAATCGCTCTCCTCCAAAACTCCAGTACAAAGATGTATGTTCCAAAAGAATAGAAACTTTTTCTTTTTATAGATTTCAACTTTCCAAAATTAGGTCTTCAAAGCCCATGGTCCAATACCAAGAAGTCCACTAAACTCATGGTGTGAAAAAACCGTGTGAAAATATGACCCAAAAATTGTTCGCCGGAAAACTGTGTTTTTGGCCGGAATAAGGCCGAAATCCAAAACCGAAAAGTATCTCAGGTGACCGGCAAAGGCCGCCCAGTCACAGGTCAACTGAGTCAAATCGGGAAGTCAACTGAGTCAACTCGGGTCAAACTAACCGAGTCAGGCGAGTCATGGTGTGAGTCGAAGTTGTTGCACATGCCATATGCCACTGTTGCGCTACCAGCCATGATGGTTGTGCTTCACCAGTTAAACTCCAGCCATGATGGATGTCTCTGTAACTTCCCTGCTCACCATATCATCTCATTCTCAGCTTAAACACTTCCAGTTCCTTGGCTGTAACTCCAAATATAGTTCATTCCTCATAACCTCAAGAACTACAGATGCAACTCAACACTGCAGCAATTCATTTCTTCCAATTTCAACATAACTGTACCCAGTTCTTCATGTTCAATACCACCTGCAATACAACCCATGGAAACAACACTTGCAACTGCCAACCATCTGCCATGTTTAGCTTCAGTTACACCAAAAAATACTGCAGCTGCAATCACTTAGCTGTAACCACCGATACTCACTCTCATTTCCTGTATGACAGCACAAGTGAACCACTAGCCAACAAACCAACTCCATCTGAGATTCCATTTCCTTGCCTGTAATTCTGCCAATATCATTCATTCCACCTCTATCTGCACCCATCCACATAGCATCACTACTAACTTCTAGCATCAGCTAACAACACACATCACCATTCTGCTCAGTAGCAGCTGTTATCATTCACATTCACCATCTAAAACTCATCTCAAACACATCTACCAGTACCATTACCTGTAACTACAACTCAGTAGCAACTTTGCATCTTCATTCTCACAGTTGCAGCTGCAGCTAACTCATATTCAACACCAGCAACATAGCCAACAGCTCCAAATTGAACTCAAACCTTCACTGCAACATCTTTGTAATCTCTGCCTTCTACTCAGCTGCACCCAGATAAAACATTGCAGCTTTAAATTCCAGCTGACTTGGCAACTCCACATCACACAATCTACCTGAAATCTCATTTTGTAGCTTTAACAGCTCAAACCACCAACTACTTTTTCACCAGCTGCCTACAATTCTCACCATTCTCCATCCCAGTCATGTGCATTTGCATCAGTCCCATCTCCAACTGTGACTTCCATATCTCCTTCCACCACATTTCTCATCCCCTTGAACATCACATAAACATCTGCAACTTGAGTCACATCCACCACTTTCAGTTACAGCTGCTCACCTCAAACCTGACACATTCATAACACCTGCAATTTTAGTTCATCCATCACTAATACTGGACTGAATTCCACCCAACTAACCAAGACCCATTTATATCCAGATGCACCTACAAACCAACCACAACAGCTTCAATCCACCATCTCTTTGATTCATTTCATTTGCAACCAACCACTACATCTCTGTATCTAACTCCAGTTCATCCAACACCTGCAATTCACTCCCAGCTGATCCATTGCAACCATCACTTCAAAGCCACTCCAATTCAGTTCAAGTTCATAACCACCTTCCCTGCAACTGGCTATCTAGCTCTTGACCTGCAGCTCATTGCACTCAACACTCCATAAGTTGTAGCTTCACAGTTCCAGCACCAGCTACATCTATTGAGTCCAAAACCACTACAGAACCAACACCAACCACTACAGAACCAACACCAACCACTGTAACAACAACACCACATAAATCTCCACCAACATAGTAACCACCACCTGCAATGCTTCCCTGGAACCCAGCTACAACATCAAGATCCACTTTCTCTCCCAACTTCAGTGACCATTCTAGATTTTGCGCTTTTACTCATGCCACCAACAGCTGCAACATCTCTTCTACTCATGGATCATAACCACTATTCTTAACTGAAATTTCACAAGTCAGGTTATTTTCATAACTTTCATTGCAGCATCACCAGCTAAACCAACCCCTTCATCCATTCCAGGCTACCTACAGCTTCTCTGCTGGCACCACAGTGCACCTAATCCCTGACTTTTCAATCCAACTTCATATACAACAGCAGAGACCAATCTCAGTTCAAACCCTGTAGTTTAATTAAATCTGAAGCAACACTAACTTCTAAAATTTCTGGTAAGATCAAAATTCACCAACTTAATACTCTCAGCAGAAGCAAACTCAACATACCCACCTCCTTAATCTTCATCAATCTGTTCTGGTTCTTCAAGATCTGGTTTCTAATTAAACCCTAGATTTGTTCTTATCAAACTCAGAATTTCTTCTGTTTTTCATCCTCCCAGCAGCGTTTAAATTAACATCCTCATCTCCTTCCATTCGATCCAAATGCTTACCACTGCCACCAATTTCTCAAACAACAGCCACACTCCTCTCTTTTAGTCTCTGAATTTGATTTGAGAAAAATGATTGAGACTCTGAATTCTATGGTTGTGTAGGAATAGGTTTGGATATAGCCACCCAGTGAGGGTGGATAAGGGGTGACCAATTGGTAGATTGTTTGTTGGTTCCAGAGAACTGACATGTCCATCCTATTTCTTGCTCAACCGTGGCTAGCTTCGCTCGCCTATGAATTGAAGTGTTTTCCTTTACGCTCCAAATGGGAAATTTTCCTTCTTTTGCCCCCAAGTGCTCCATTGCACCTAATAATATCAAAACTAAACATAAGAGATGCAATTCGCACGAAAAATAGCAAAGAAAGCATAAATACTAAATATAAAATACGGTGTATTCTACACCTATCAGCAGATGAATAACATAGGCAAATATGGGAATGAAAAGAATGATAAAATTGTTATTCATCATTATATAATAACAAGTTGGAAATTTTGCAAAAAACCATAAAAGACAAGAAATTAAAAAAGGAAGAACAATTAACAACCTACTCTTTCAGAAATCAAGTCTTTAATTAAAGCCGCTTGTTCAGCGTAAAGGCTAACATCTACACCAAAGTTAGCTCTGGAATTGTCAAGAATTTTTGCATCCCAGTCAAATTCGTCATTATTATCAATAAAAAGACGGGAACGAATTTGGTTTTCTCTTTCAACAAGATCCTCTCTCTCGCGAATAAGTTTATCTCTTTCAATTTGGACTTCAAGAAGGGTTTTATGAAAATCCGCTAAGTTTGATCTCCTTGCCTAGAGATGCGATCTTTTTCATCTATAAGATCATTTTTTTGGGCTCTTAGAATCTTGATTTCTTCTTTAGAGTTAAGATATTGACGCTTGGATGTATTATCCGCTCTCAAACTAGATCTGTGATCAATTGCTAAAAGATGAAATTTGGATCTAAGATCATCTACAAAAAGGGAATTAATCTATTCATTTGAATAGTTACTTAAGGATTCATTAAGGCGATTGAGAAGAGTATCATCATCTATTGGGTTTGGAAAAGAACGAAGGAATACAGCTTCGTCAGAAAGGCTATAAACATCTGCGAAGAAGAAAAATAAGAAAAAAAAATGCAAAAAAATACAAGGTTAAAGAAAAAGTGAAAGATTTCTTACCATAAAGTTGATCGTTCGCAGCTTGGAAGCTTGCGACCTTATCTCGCGAGGAATAAAGTTCAATTTCCAACCGCTTGATCTTTTCTTGAATGTGAGCAGACCCAGATCCCAATTTCCTAAGAAGATTAGCGGACTCAGATTCCAACTCCACATTCTTCTTGCGAAGAACAATATTCTTCTTGTGAAAAGATACGCACCTCTTCTCCAAGTATGAGGCAACATCAAAGGAAGCTCTTCCAGTCTACGATGGAACAATGTAAATTAAAACTTGGCGAGGAAATGAATACATAAATGTGGTGAAGAAGTGAAAACATAGCAGAATACCAAGAGAATTTAAGAGACTTGGAGTTATTGATCTTGATATTCCTTGGAGAGAATCATTATCAACCAATATGGGAGCATCGCAGATCTTGGAAAGAGCCTGGGATACCCCATTAAGAGCTTCATTTCCATAATAATTTGCGATACCATGTGTAATATTGCCAAACATGTTAGATAGCTGGGCCATGGAAGATTCAGATTGGAAGGATTCCATTGCGGAAGGGATATCATCATCATCATCATCGTTGTCATTATCAGAATCATCCCTTGAATTTTCTTCATTAGATTGAGGAGTTGAAGAAGAAGAGAATTGGGTTTTTATTTTCTTTGAGGGAGGAGCACCAGATTTCTCTCTGCGAGGAGCAGTAGACTTCTCTTTATGGGGAATAGTATATTTCTCCTTGTGAGAAGCATCTTTGTCTTTCCCCTTAGTTTTCACAATCTTCACAGTATATATTTCTTCAATAACCTGCGAACACAGATAAAGATAAGAAATAAAGGCAATAATATATTGTTAAGAATCATAAAGGAATATTTCTTACATCATCTGTGAGAGATTTAAGGGCTAAAAAGGTGTTGGGCTTCCCAAATTTTTGGTAGTTAAGTTTCAGCCTGTTAATCTAGAAAAATTGGAGTAGTCAGCGAGAGTATGAAAACATGAGGAAGATAATAATGATAATTATGCAAAAAATTTGAGGGAGCATACCTTTTTATTCCTTTCAGTCCAGTTGAAAACCCACGGTTGATGTTCTGCGAGATTCGCAGGCAATGCATGAGGACCGGAGATGTAGGGACCCTCTAGGCATAATGGAACAATGAACCTTTGTGGATAAAGTTCAGACTTAGGGTTTTGATTGAGAACAGTGGATAAAGTAAAACCTTTGTCTTGAAGTTATTTTTGAATTCTCTCAAAAGCAATCACATATTTGCGACCGGCTGCAACCATTTTTAGTATGGGAATGAAATTTTAAGGAGTAAAAGATCGAAAGAAAAATTCTAACAGTAGCAGATCTGGAATTTACGGAAGAACAATGAATTTCCAAAAAGATTACGGAGAGAAGAAAGAAAAAGGTAAAAAGAAGAAAAGAGAAGAGTGAAGAAGATATATATAGAAGGTAAAAAATCTCGAGACGATAAGTGCAATTAATACAAGGAAGAGACGTGAACGGTTGGAATACAGCAGTTGAAAGGGACGTGTCAGAAGTTGAATGGATAAAAAGATACGTGTAACAAACCTTGCGAGGAAAAGATATGTGTCAAAAGAACATGAAAAATAGACAGCTGCGACATTTCAAAAGGTTTTGATTTCTCATGGTCTTTTCCTTTCGCAGAAAAGACATGAGAAGAGGCAACATGTAGGACCAGAATATTGCCATGATATTACTCTTGCGAGATTAACAACACTTCTGCGAACACCACCGCGAGCTCTTCAACAACACTTTGCGAGTATCACAAGATAATTTAAAGAGTGATGTAATAGCTGACGAATGAAGAAACACGAGAAGAGCATGATTGTCCTGTGAAGGCTAAAACGCTTGCGAGAATTGACATTATAACTACTGCGATAATATCGCAAGTCAGATCCGAAATTATAGGACATCTTAGCTTTCATCCACTATGTAACTACCCTATATAAAGAGACCCAGTATATTCAGAGAAGGGATGATGTATTTTTGAGTGTTGAAAAGTCTTGAAGAGAGAGAAAATTCAAGAGAGCGGTTGTATTCTTGATTTCTACCATATCTTGTAAACATTTATGAGAATCAAATAAGAAATTGTTGTTTTTAATCTTCAAATATGTGTTAATTACTGTAAATTCTTATCAAGGGTGTAGTGTAGGTTTTCCTACAACTACACTAGGTGCAAAAATTCTCTAACTTATGAGAGCGTACACGTATCCAGCTTCTTTTCTTTCCACTACTTGAAACCCTTTGTTTTTCCTGTCAGCTGAAATGACGACCAGCTCATTCCTTTCCTTCATGAACTAGCTGCCATCTTTCCATCTACATCTCAGTGTCAGCACCAATCATCACTACTACTACGAACTCCAGCTAAACATCTCAGCTACACCACCATCCGAAAATACCTTTGCTCCATCGACCACTGCTACCAGTATCGCGAGTTGATTCAACAAACAAACCATTTCGAAACCATCTCAGAACTCACTTCCTTTCTTCGACCTCGGTTGGGAATGTTCACCAGCACCACCAAACATATCCACTTCGTCGTTCCGTGTCCTCTTAGCAGCTTCTTCCATTACCCGAACTTCACTAGTTCATAGCCATAATCTACACCATTGCAGTTTGAAACCATTCTAGGTTCAGATCAATAACTACAACTTCACTGACTACAAATCTCAACAAGAGCATGGTCACGACAAACTCAGTGACCATCTCAGTTTCGTCCATCGGCATCTCCCAAAATCAGAACCAGTCGATCCCCAACCCTGCATGAGAATCCAGATAACTTACGGACCATATCTTCACGTTCATGTTGAAGTTGTTCTTCTCCCTGATTCCGACCAACTTTTGGCATCCACCGGCTAAATAAGATTTGACATAACTAGCAATAACTATAGCCCAGGACTCCATTTCCTAATCACATAAATTCTGGCCAGCACCATCATACATCTCCATTCGAAACACTAAGCACCAGAACCAACTTGGCTGCAAACTTCTTGCTTCTCTTTGCCAGCAGCATCTTCCAACATGCTCATCAGAACTTCTCCATTCCTGTCAACATCCCTGTAAATCACCACTGCACACGACCACGGCTCCTTTCAGACTGACCACGAGATGATCAGGTTCATTGCCCACTAATAATTATCATTTTAGTACTGAACAGAGTTCACATATCCACTTGGACGTTGGACCATCTTCTTGGTTACCCACTAGTGGGCTTGGGAAAAGACAATTCTTAAACCATATGATTTGCAGTAGTAAAATGCCTTTGGTGGTATTGAAAATGAATAGTTAAAGTAGCTGTCTCTTTCGGATGTTGTAAGTGATATTGATCACTTTCTTCGAAACGTCGTTTAGCTTCTTATTTCACTGTTTATTTTTCTGGATGATCGAATTCACTTGTACTTTCTACAAATGCACTAAAATAATATTATTAGCCAAACTATCAAGTCCTAGCTAATATAAATATAGGTATAAAATGTAGCACCTACATGCTTATCAACACCCCCACACTTATATTTTGCTAGTCCTCGAGCAAAACAAAGGATATATCCGCTAAACAGCTGGATAAGGAGTGATGTCTGCTAAAATGCGAGACGAAACCACTAAACAGTTGTGTAGACAAGTCTTCTAAACAGCGAGACCGATCTGTTAAACAACGAGATCGAGAAATATCTGCTAAACAGCAAGACAGAAAGATCCGTTAAACAACTGGTCATGTCATAATATTTTTTTATTATTTATTAAGACCCGCTACACACCTGGTCATTAAAAATTTGAAAAAGAATGAAAAAGACCCGCTACACAGCTGGTCATAATATGCAATTTTTTTTTTTTACTAACGAAAGTGCCACACCCCCCACACTTAAACATTACATTGTCCTCAATGTAATTGAGTCATACAACGTAAAAATTAAGATGGGAGATTTAAAAAAAAAAAAGTAAAATAAAAGATAGAGTAAAGGGAACAAATCTGATGGGTTGACTTCCATGAAGCGAAATGTATTTGTTTCCCTGATTTCCAGTAGCACGTTCTCAAACAAGGTGAGGTTGGTGCCCCAAAGTACGCTGCAAATCATATATATAGAGTCTAAAAAGTTGGGGATCAACCTAGCTAATCAGTTTTGATGAAAAGATAATCCTTCAGTATTGATGATTAGTACCCAGAGAGAGAAAACTGAACTCAGTCTTATTCGTAACACAATTTGAACCTTCCTCATCAGATGTGGTTATCTGAAGTAAATATGACTCATGGATAACGAATAAAGATTTTTTAGAGAATTCAACAGTCATTGTACACTCTAAATCTGGTTCTAAGTATGAGGATATAATTTTCTCGGCAGATATTGGTTCAAATTCATCTACGGAACAAGAACTCAATGGATCAATATTATCACGACTCATAGACCCATTATCATCTAAAACGATTTCATTATCAATATCATCAAGGCGAAAAAATTTAGAACTTAATGGCTTAAGGGTCAAGGTCTGAGCATTCTCGACTGATGGTACTAGTTGAGACTCAGTAAAAAATAGAGGTTCTAGTTTGAGCTTCCATTTGTTAGTGTCTAGCAGTGGTGTGGAGTCTAATAAGGCATTGACTTCACAAATAACACTATCATCATCAAAATCATACCCAAAATGTGCTAAGCAAACCTCTAGTGGATCTTCCAAGTAGTCCTTGCAAAATCTTTGCGAGTGCATCTTTTCGCCTATAGCACTTCAGACTAAGGTACCTGGAAAATATTCAAACGAACTGGGGAAAAGAGCTAAAAGAAATCTAAAAGAAAGAGAAAAATAAATTATATACAAAATAAAATAAAAATAAGCTATATACAAAAATTGTTATCAGACAGAGTGTATTATGCAACCACTCCCGGGAAGTGGCGCCAAAAACTTGGTAGGTTCGGAAAACCCACAATAAAATACTGCAAGTCCACAGTATCTAACTAGTAGAACAATGGCAAGTACAGGTCTTTCCCACGAGGAGTGTGAAATACCCTACCAACTAATACCAAAAACAAAGTAATCAACAAGATGATGTTTAATGATTTTTAAGATGTTCTGGACGAAATGAAATAATAAATAATAAAGACATAACCAAAATGAGAAAGGGTTGTTAGGGTTTTCGATTTCCACCGATTCAATCATATAAAACTCTACTAATATCTATTTATTACTCAAGACAAATTTCGAAATTAATCTCATGTCCAGGAAGATGTTATATTAAATTCTAAAATATGGTTTCTCCACTGTAACTTCCTTCGCTTCGTATGTAGCGATCCTAAAGAATTACCTATCTATCCTTGCATACCACGTCTAGGGATTTAACCGAAGCACGAAATATCAATTCAAAAGCATAAATAATCAAGAAAATCACATGAACGATTAAACACCAAGCTATATAAAGAGAAATCACTAATCAATGAATCATTATTAGAAAAATCATCGTAAATTCTATATAAATAAATTGGTTTCAATCAAAACCCTAACATGGCTCTAGCTAGACATGGCTTTCTAAAAAGCCATAAACATATTCAAATCAAACTAGCTAAGCAAAATCGAATTCGGAGAAGTAAAACTCCAAACCCTTGTTTTTGTGAGGCAGCCATGTAGCTGCAACCTCCTTCAACTCCACTCCAGCCAGCCTCCTCCTATCTTTTATTCTTTTTCTTTCTCACATCACAAAAATAAACTACAAACCAATGAGGGCGTGCCACATCATCCCTTCCAGCACCTCCGTATTCCAAATTCTTCCCACGTCCCAACACTTTCCAAAACACAAATATCTTCAGTTCTCTGCCACCTAGCCACCATTGACGATTGCTATTGCAGCACTAGAATATTCCCGGACGGACCATCTGAGCACCTTCATTCCCAGCTGTCATTTACAGCATGACATCCAACCTCTTCACAATAAGAACTACAATACCACTTGTTATCTTCCGTCCAAATTCAGTCCATAGTTGTGAACTCTTACCACCACCACCGATTCCCTGAGAATACAAAACCCATAAACATCTTCTTATGCCGGCAGAAAAAATACAATCCATCACCACTAGTTCACGAGTTTAAATTACACATCACTACAAGACTCTTGCTCTCCATCTCGGTTAGCACCAGCATAACAACTCCAGACCAATTTGCATCTGAAATTCCATGTATACACGGCAACCACAAACACAATCGTCGCCTGGAATAATCTCCATCTCGTGCTGCCTACAATAACAACCAACACCAATTCAGTCAAGCCCTATTGTAGAGAATACCCATTGCAGCATCATTTTTGTTTCCTGAGCTCGACCCATTAAGAACTTTCCTCCACTGATCAACTCCATTAACTGCCAATGTAATCACCACTGCTCGCCATTACAACAGTCGGACGAATTTAGGCCAAGTATGACCCCAGACTCCATCTAGCCATCACCAGTTTGATTCATTACCTGCATTGCTTTCATGCCCAAGCTTTCAAATACATCTCGCCAAACCTCTTTCATGCACGCATCTCTATTGGACTCTCGCCAATAACCGCCAACACTGCTTCATCAAGAAATGAAATTTCATTTCCTTTTGAGACTGAATTCTTCTAACCAGAACGTGGGAAGGATTAATATCCTTATTGTACATCTAGGTAGTATGTACGCGACTGGAATATGTGTCATTGAAATGGAAGAAAGGAGTGGTACTCCTTAGGTGCATAAATTCTCTAGCTTATGAGAGCGTACACGTATCCAGCTTCTTTTCTTTCCACTGCTTGAAACCCTTTGTTTTTCCTGTCAGCTGAAATGATGACCTGCTCATTCCTTTCCTTCACGAACTAGCTGCCAGATTTCCATCTACATCTCAGTGTTAGCACCAATCATCACTACTACCACGAACTCCATCTAAACATCTCAGCTACACCACCAGCCGAAAAGACCTTTGCTCCATCTAACACTGCTGCTAGTATCGCGAGTTTCTCCAACAAATAAACCATTTCTAAACCATCTCAGCACTCACTTCCTTTCTTCGACCTCGGTTAGGAATGTTCACCAGCACCACCAAAATCTCCACTTCGTTGTTACGTGTCCTCTTAGCATCTTTTTCCATTACCCGAACTTCACTTGTTCACAACCATAATCAACACCATTGCAGTTTGAAACCATTCTTGGTTCATATCAATAACCCCAACTTTACTGACTGCAAAGCTCAACAAGAGCATGGTCACGACAAACTCAGTGACCAGTTTCATCCATCGGCATCTCCCAAAATCAGAACCAGTCGATCCCCAACCCTACATGAGAATCCAGATAACTTACGTACCATATATTCACGTTCATGTTGAAGTCAATATTCTCCCTGATTCCGACCAAGTCTTGGCATCCACCGGCTAAACAAGATTTGAAATAGCGAGCAACAACTCCAGCCCCGGACTCTGTTTCCTTATCACATAAATTCTGGCCAGCACCAGCATACATCTCCATTCGAAACACTAAGCACCAGAACCAACTTGGCTGCCAACTTCTTGCTTCTCATTACCAGCATCATCTTCCAACATGCTCATCCCAACTTCTCTACTCCCGTTAACAGCCCCATAAATCACCACTGCACACGACCACATCTCCTTTCAGACTGACCACGAGATGATCAGGTTCATTGTCCACTAATAATTATCATTTTAGTACTGAACAGAGTTCACATCACCACTTGGACATTGGACCATCTTCTTGGTTACCCACTAGTGGGCTTGGGCAAAGAAAATTCTTAAACCATATGATTTGCTGGAGTAAAATGCCTTTGATGGTATTGCAAATGAATAGTTAAAGTAGCTGTCTCTTTCTGATGTTGTAAGTGATATTGAACACTTTCTTCGAAACTCCATTTATCTTCTTATTTCACTGTTTATTTTTCAAGATGATCGAATTCACTTGTACTTTCTATAAAAGCACTAAAATAATATTATTCGCCAAACTATCGAGTCTTAGCTAATATAAATATAGGTATAAAATGTAGCACCTACATGCTTATCACTTCACAATCCCAATGAAGTCTTTAAGTCATTAAGCTGGTTTTAGAAGAAGAAAACCAAAGGTTAAAGGAGAATCGACTCTAGCTTAGCAAACTAGTATCACACAGAATATATGTGGATTAGGTTTCCTAGTTTCTAGAGTTCTCTCTTATATAGTCTTTCAAATCAGAGTTTTCAATCAATGTTAGCTTTGTAACAAAGCATTCAATATTCACCGTTAGATGAAAACCTGATTATATTCAAGCTAATTTTCTCAACCGTTAGATCGAAAACTTAGCTTGTCATATACACATGTACTTGACGATTTTGGGTTTGTGTAACCGTACCCAAACGTGTATAATAGTTGGTTCAATACTAGTTAACCAAATAGTTAGCCAAATGATAACTTTCATATCAACCATATTCTTCTTCACCATAACTAGTCCAAATGACTCAAATGAACTAGTTAAAGAGTTATTCAATTGCTATGAGATCTTATGTACTACACGAGATATAATTGAAGCAAAAATGATGTGATTCAGTCGAATCTATTCATGAACTATATAGCCACGGTTTGCAATAGCATTCCTTAGTTTATTAAGATAAGTTCACAAACATCATTTGTATACATAACCATTTAAGTTCGCGGACTCAAGTTAACCGGTTGGAGTTCACAAACTCCAGCAAAAATTCTAGGGTTTGAGAACTTCCGTCAGTTCGCGGACTGTAACCGAGCTACAACTCCAGCAGAAATTCTCGGGTTCGAGAACTACGCACGTTCGCGGACTAAGTTGGTTGCTCAAGTTCTGGTTTCACTTGATCAACAAAGTTCATAAAATTCGGTTCAAGTGCTAAGTACTTATACATATATATGTTACCACAACAATATTTATATCCCCCAATGGTTATATTTTCTAAACTCTTATTTCAATCATTGAAACATTCTCAGAGGGCATTATATAGTTGTTATTCACAAACTATTTTTCGTCAGAGAGATTTCCAAAATGATTGAAACATAACATGACTTTCGTCACTAGGTAAAGATGAACTTGGCTAAATCAAAAGCTTTACCAACACATATTTCGAGAAATAGATAAGCCAGATATACTCAGCTCGAAATATCACATATGTATATTCTTAGTTTATATAGTAATACGAATTTTGTCTCAATATATGAGATAGAGTAGATAGACTTTTGAGTGATAGATAAGTTCAAGTCTCCACATACCTTTTAGTCGATGAAGATCCACTGGTTCCTTGAGTAGTCCTTCGTCTTGTATGATGATTTCCATGGATTTCTTGAGCTCAACTACACTTTTTATCCTAGTCCGAGACCTTAGCTATAGTAGACTATAAATCAAGACTTTATAGTTTTGATCACTAACATTGACAAACATGCTTGAGATAGAAACACATGCGAGTTCGACCGAGCAATGTTCTAAAAAAATTAGGTATTATAGTGGAGACTACCCATGTTACATCATGAGAGGCACCAACCTTCATTTCTTTGTATCTGTCTAAATTTGTGCTTTTAGAGTGTGTGTCACCGTACGTAAACTCCGGGTAGAATGGTGAGCTACCCAACCTCCCACCAACAGAAGCACTATTTTGATCTCTTGAGTGCTATTTTATCATTCATGATGGTGACATCGAATTGCCAACTTACATACCACTTGTAATCTTGTTCGTAGTTAGCACCATACGCTTTATCTCTCTCTACACCAACAGGTCCATAGAAACACCATCATCATCAACAAGAGGAGCATCACAAATTCGAAGGAAAGTTGAAGACGTTCAAGGTTTACAAGCGGTTTACAAGTAATGGTACTGAAATGGGAAAATTTCAGATTCAAGTAAAGCAACAAGACAAGAAGCAAAATTTTTATAAGTTGAAGACTCTTGTACAAGAGTGAAGATTATCAAGATGAGAATTCAAGAAGTTTATGAAATCGAGACATACAAGTTGTGAAGAATTGAGCGGTAAAATATTTACACCATGGCCTTTGTACTTACATTTTTATTTTATCTTTATTTCTATTTTATTTTATCTGTTCTCAGTAAATTAAAAAAAAAACAAGAGAAAGGTTAATTAGGTTCATCATTAGTTTTAAATTTTTTTTGTTTTAATTTTGTATTTACTTTATTTATCTTATATCTTAAAAAAATAAAAAAATAATAAAAATAATATTCGTTGCATCATATTTTGGTTTGTTTAGTTCATATTTAGTTTTGTATTCTTTCAATAAAGCCAATGGAAAGAAGGAATATCCATAATGAGTTTCAAGCAACAAGAATTAGAGGAAAGAGTCACATTTTCAAGATTCTACTAAGTTCAAGATTTCATCATCAAGAGTTGAAGACCGAAGACGAAGATAAGGATTGAAGACCGAAGACGTTTATATGGATGTTGTGAGAGTGGTGCTAACTGCACGTCGAACGGATAACGAGGTATGTAAGCATATTCCCACCTTCGTTAAGTGGTTGATTTCCTTTCTTAGAGATCGTCCAAAAAAATGGTTTTCAAAATGAATAAAAGATGTGGGTTTTCAAAACAATTCGGAGGGTTTTTCCTTCCTACTATTCAAAGTGTCACAGGATTCTCTCTTCATTCCTACCTGGACACATGTGTGACCCATAAAAAGCTGTTTATTATTGAGAGCAACTTCATAAAATCTTTTCTTGTGAGTCAGAGTTGAGACTTTTGATCACTTCGAACCCGAATTTATTTCGCTAGGGGATGGTTATTTCTCTCCCAACTTTTAAGAATGAGATTGTATTCATATTTGTGTCTAACTTCTTATGACTAGTGTGCATAATTTCTATATCTTCTTAGCACGTTAGATGCTATTATTTCGGAGAACTAGTAATTTGGAAAAGTAGGTTATGGGGTACATCTCTAGTAAACCCTCACGGGAGTTGTATGTATCCTTTAGAATAAGTTTTGTGTGATTTTCTCGAGGACTAGAAAAGTCTAAGTGTGGGGGAATTCGATAGGTGTTGTAAAACACCTAATTTTATATCTAGTATTTATGCTTTCTTTGCTTTTATCATTGTGAATTGCATCTCTTATGTTTAGTTTTGAGATATTAGGTGCAATGGAGTCTGTGGGAGCAAAACAAGGAGAAAACGTCCATTTTGAGCATAAAGGAAAAAGAAGATCAATTCACTGGAGAGTGATATTGTAAACAGGCGAAGGTTATGCAATAAAGGATATAAAGAATAACTATCAGTTCCGCGCAACTGACAGTTGAAGCTGAGTAAGCAAACAATAGGCTGTCAGTTATCTGAAACTGACAGGCCAAATGAACTACCATCATGTGGCCCATATCCATCAGTAACTTCATGTGTCTTTTTTCCACTACTACACAACCCTAAAATTCAGAGAAGTAATCATTATCTGTTATCATTAGTATGTCTATCCACTCCACCTGATAACAATGGCGGCTCTGTTAATATTCAAAGAAAACAGATCGATGAGGTTGCTTAAGATTATGCTAATGATTGATGCTGCTGTAGATGGGGGTTTGTGCTTGTCTAAATTTGAGTTTATTGCTCGGATTGTAAAGAACAGATGGGTTTGAATCCGTGAAATTCAGAGCAACCAGAAAAAATTCATGGGGTTTAGGCTCGATTATGTTGTCTGAAGTTGGAGTTTAGGTTAATTCAGGTTAGGTTCGAGTATTGCAGATCGAGAAGCTCTTTCTGGTGTTTGAATGGGAGATGAAATTGAACGATGGGTTTTCTGCTCAAATCTGGTGATGGGTTTACTTTTGCAGTTGTTGGTGATGATTTAAAAGATGGGTTTTACTGGAATTTGAAGTTGCAACAGAATAAGAGAAGTTAGGGTTTGAATCTAGTATGAGGTAAAATGGGGTTTTCTGGTATTTTTTGAGTGATGCTAAAGGAGAAAGAAGAAGGTTGTGTTGATTATGGTGATTCTGTGGCTAGAGAACTGAACTGGGTTGGTTATGAATTATGCAAATGAATGGGTAGAATGAATGTGGATTATGGTGATTCTACTGGTATTTCAAGTAGTGTTGATGCTATGCAGAGTTGAAGATATGTTGATGATGTTGTGTTGAAGCTGCAGTTCAAGTTGGTTATGCAGTTCTAACGGTTGTTGCTAAGATTGAGATATTGTAGCTGCAGTGCTAATTGAGATTGCAAGGGATTTATAGATGTGGTGGTCTGAGAGGATTCAAGAGGGTTACAAGGGATGGTGATTACTATGGGTCTGAGGTGCTACTTTAGATGAATGTTAGATTTAACAGGTACAATTGCAGCAATTGATGAGATGAATTGCATTTGCAGTTTGTGGGTGTTGCTGTTATAGTTGTGTGTGTGTATGGATAGAAAAGAACAAGGTGGAAGCTGGTACTTGGAACGGTGTTGCTTTTGCAGGTAGTGATGCTGAGGCTAGATTAAGAGAATAAGCAGGTTCTGGTGGTAGTGCTGCTTCAAGACAGAAAGTAGGGTTGTTTCTAAATTTCAGTTACTATAGAAGTTGTGTGTGAGGTTGTGAATTCAGAGACAAGAGGATGAATGGATAGGTTGCTAGTAGAGAAAAGGTGGAATGAGATGAATGTTGGTGTTTGATACTGAGATGGTGAACTGACAAGAGCAGCTGCAGTTAGAGCATGTTGCAGTGGCTAGTGAAGAAGTTATGATAAATTGCTATTAGAGTTGAAATTTAGAGAAAATAGGCATGAACTGCAGCTATTGATAATGCAGATGCAGGGGAGATGCAATGATGCTGAAATATTGCAGAAGAGTTGAGTTGAGGGAGTATGGAATGCCAAGGTTACAAACTGATGTGTGGGAAGGCATAGCCATCATGGCTGGATTTTAACTGGTGAAGCACAATGATAGTGCAGCAGAAGATATGGCATGTGCAATAGCCTGGCCTGACCAACTTGACCGAGTCAAATAGCTGAATCGATATTGACTCACCTTGACTCAGTGAGTTTGACTTGACTGACTTTTTTGACTGGTGACCGGGTGGACTTTGCCGGTCACCTGAGCTACTTCCCGTGATATTCCGGCCGAGTCCCGGCAATGACACCAGTTTTCCGGCGACCATTATTGGATAGAATTTTACATGGGTTCTTCTACATGTGGGCTTGATGGACATTTTAGTATTGGGCTTTGGAAGTTATGACCTAGTTTTGGAAAGAAGGAGAGCTACAAAAATAGAAAGTTTCTACTTCCTTTACGGATCACGTAATTTCTACTTGGAGTTTTGGAAAGCGGCGATTCTATTAGGGTTTTCTTTCGTTTATTTTTCATCTTCTTCATTTTATTATTGATTATGATTATGATGAACTCAAAAGCTATGAGTAACTAAACATATTATTGGTTATGGGATAAAGTGGATTTCACAAATAAGATTTGATTCAATGTATTTGTTTTGTCTCAGTAATTTATTGTTTATGATTCATGGTTTATATTGTTATATGATTTGATTGTTTATTTGGTTGAGTCCGGAATCAATCAGATTTGCATTCATTTCTAAAGCTATATTAGGGTTTTCAATACGTAAACGTTGTTAATCCCTGATTCTAGTAGCATAATTGTGGGTAGTGCTTGTAGTGATATATCCTACTTGTCACAAATAAATCATAACCTTTATTAAATCGAATTAGTGCTTTTACACATTTGATTGCTTTGATTAGTCTTATTCCATAGAACTTATTGCTTTTGGGGAGTTAAACTTAATTGTGATTTTACATTTTAGGTTGATTTCTAGGAAGAATTCACATATATATATATTTTAATGTGGTTGTGATGAAATCAGGGGATTAGCGGGATATACTTGCGATCAAGGTATTGTAGGACTTTTAGTAAATGAGAGATTAAAATATCAATTTTAGTCATTGATGAAAATACATGTTTGTGAATGATACTATCCCGTGACCAATATTTTCTCTTTATTGATTACTTTTATTATTACTTTGCTATCAATTTAGTTTTATTGCTTTGAAAAATCAAACCCCCCCTATTGGTTACTAAGAAACTGAAATTCGCATAACAACAATTGCCTCTCCGTGGATACGAACTCTTTCTTATCACATACTTCATTTATTTTAGTTAAGTAAGAAAGTGAAATTATTTTTGCTCGGCTGACAACCGATCACATAACTAATTAGACTAGTATGCATAGGAAAGAATATCAAGTCAAGTTTATCTTGATAATTTCTAGAAATATAATGACTAAGCTTAAAGAACATTTGTTCATACTTGATGAATTTCGGTTAAGGATAATTTTTTGTTCGGAATCAAAATCATGATTCAAGTTTATAATTCGGAATAGCATGGAACAGTGATATGTGTCATTGATGTTATTCAAGAATGTTTCGAATCGATTTAGAGAAATATATAACTAATATTGATTCGGATACAAGACAATGGTGCCAGTTTTACTGGGAAAACTGTTATAATTCTGAACTCGTGTTACATGTATTGATACTAGTAGCGGAGTAGCTATATAAATATTGACTTACAGATAAGTGGTTAACATATTCTTATGTATACATGAAAATCTGTGACACTCGTGAACCGGATCGGTATGCATACTCGTATGCAAACCATTCTTGAACTGTGGTTACGAAACCGGGGGTGAGTATCCAAACCGGTACTCAAACTTAAACAAGTATGTGTTCCTGAACTCTGTAGCGTTTCAAACCGGTACAAAAACTGATTTAGTTATGTGAACTTCGGTACCAGCGACAGTTTTAAAGTTTCCAAATCGGTACGAAAACCTTAAAAGTTCTGTGAACTCCAGAACTTAGGTTTGGCAGAAAGTTTGCAAACTGGTATGCAAACCTAAAAATTTCTGTGAACTCCAAAACTTGGTTTTGGTTTAAAGTTTCCAAACCGGTATGCGTACTGTGACTGAACCGACTCACGAACTACTATGTATTTGTACTCGTAAATATACTTATCACGTGCATTATATTTTCAATTGTGTTTAAATTATTTCTTCGAGATAATAAGCATTTTATTAGTTCTCTATAAACACTAGACTTAATTTATCACATGTTTGTGACTAAGATTTAATGTCCTTTGTGTTCATGAAAATGAAGATTAAGCTTTTAAGTTCAAACTGGCTAGTTTCGGCTAACCATGTTGAACACATTCTTTGTACATGGTTTGGTTACGGTCTTACCTAACCAGAGTGTATATCTTTCTTATGTAAATCAGATTCAAATATTCATCTAACGGTGGATATTGTTTTCTTGGATCCAAAACTAACTTAGCTTAAACCTAAAGTAACCTATGCTTTGAATGTCTATAAAAGGGGAACTCCAAGCAACTAGGATTTTTGAATCCTGACACTACTTTTTGGTGTGTCCTAGTTGTATCTAGAGTCATCCTCTCCAGAAACATTTTTAGGGTTTAGCGACTATAAAAACTTCATTGGGATTCGTGAAGCCAGGTCCAGTTTTATTTCCTTGATAACTCGAGTATCCTGATCTTGATTTTTTGTAGAGCTTCCTCCACCGATCAAGATATATAGTAATCATCAAAGTTCTATTCGTCTAAGACTTTGTTGATTCTGTAGTTGTGGATTATCTCACAACTACACCCTCATAAGAATCCATTAAAATGATTCCTAAATCTAATTAATTTGATATGAAACTAAGAATTAAAGTACTAAAATTTTAAAAGGAGACACAAAGATTTTTACGTGGTTCGATCAATGTGATCTACATCCACGATTCTTCACTAGTGATTGTATGTAATTACATGATTTTACAATTGAGACTCCATTAATGGATATTTGGAGCTCTAGAATTTTGGGGAAGAAGATGATAAAGAAAATACATCTCTCTCTAAAAATTTCTCTCTCCTCCTAAAATTATCCCCTCTCTCAAAATGTGTCTCTCCTTTCCTCTCATGCCTAAATGGCTATTTATATGATTTTACAAAATATGACGGTTGTGTTGTCCCGCCATTTTGGATTTTAGAATTATCTTGCGAAGCTTCGTAATTTCACTTCACGAACTTCTTTTGCTTTCCTCGTGATTTCTTTTGCTCGCAAAATGTTCTTTGCTCGCAAGATATCTTTTCTCTCCACAATTTCGTAAGTTATCATTTGCTGTGATATTCCGCTCCTACATCTTGCCTCTTTTTTCTTGAATATTGCTTGAAGAGCGATCTTTAAGAAAAAATCCGTTATTGTAGTAGTCTTTGATCTTTGTTGATGAAGGAACGAGCAAAAGAATACTAGTCTTGAAAAGTATATACTTGCCTCTATTCTTTTGCGAAGTTCTGAAGCTTTAAGAAGTAATTAGAAGTATCATCTTGCGAAGTATGAAGTATGCGAAGTATCTTGAAGAAGTATGAAGTATAAGAAATATAAAATATCCTTGAAGAAGTATAAGAAGCACTTAATCCTCGAGATATATAAGAAGTATGAAGTATCCTTAAGAAGTATTTAATCCTCGAATTATATATGAAGTATAAAATATCCTTGATGAGAGTGATAAATATTGCCTCTGTTCATGTGAAATTATTATTCCACTTTTGGTGAGGATTCTTGCTAAGAAGATAAAGAACATCAAATATTTTCTTGGGTATCCATAGTTGCCTCTGTTCTTTATCTATGAAGGAGAATCCTTGAGAAAATGTTGAATAATTAAATTGCATCTCTATTCTTATCTTGCCTTTGCCTCAAGTGGTAACCCTGCTAACTTCTGAATTTTTCTGCAAATTTCTGAATTTTTGGGATTTTCTGCGAATTTCTGAACTTCTGAATAGTGCTGCGAATAGTGCTGCAAACTTACTGTTGCGAATATACTGTTGCGAATATAATGTTGCGAATGTACTATTGCGAATATACTGTTGCGAATCATACTGTTGCGAATGTACTGTTGCGAACATACTGTTGCGAATCATACTGTTGCGAATCATACTGTTGCGAATATAGTGTTACGAACTTTGAATAGTCCTGCGAATTATGAATTTTTCTGTGAAGTTTCGTGGTATTTTCCTGTAAAATTTTGTACAATACTTGTGCGAATATAATATTTATGTAATGATTATGTTATGAAATGCGTATGCGATTCTTATGCCATGAAATGTTTATGCAATGCATTTATGATGCAAATATGATGCGAGTATGATGCAAATATGATGCTTGTATGATGCTTGTATGATGTGAATACTTATCTATTATAATGCATAGCTAATGTTTGTGTTATTTAGCTCATTTTGCTGCGGTAAAATTGATATGTCTTTGAATTTCCTCTATTCATATAATCATCTTCGCAAGTTTTACTTGTGTATTTTCGCGAATGAAATTGCCTCTTCTTATATGACTTCGTGATATATATTCTTGTAAAAATTCTTCAAGGATATTGATGGAATTGTCTTCTTTGATATATGTTGTCTTCAAAATTCTTCAATGATCTTGATGGAATTGTCTTCTTTGATATATATTCTCTTCAAAATTCTTCAATGATCTTGACGAAGTTGTCTTCTCTTCAAAACTTCATGATGTATATTCTTGTATAACTTCTTCAATGATTGTAATGAATTTCATTAATTTCTGTGGTCTTATCATGCCTTCCTAAGTAAAGGTCTTATTTTGCCACCTCTTTTGTAGCGACAAAATCGCAGGACGTTCTTACACTTTCATGCAAAAACCCATTGATCTTGCCTTATCTTTTTTGTATAGTATTTTAGCCTCTTCAGGAATTGTTGCGACAATATGACAGGCCTAAATATTCTTGCGAACATAAAGCCCCAAGACATTGCCGTCGTGCGATGAAATCGCAGGACATCTCTACACTTTCATGTAGCGACCCATTGATCTCATCTTAACTTTATTATGTTCTGCGAGTTCTTTATTCTTTTTTTTTTTTTTTTTTTTTAGAAGGCTCGCAGAACTTCATTTTTTGCACAAATATGACAAGCCTTTATGTTTTTGCAAACAAGAAGCCTTGTGACATTTGCGTCTTATAGAACGTATCAGCTCCCTAATGGAGGGTGCTTCCCTTTATCTTCCCCCTGATTGCCCCTTCAAGGAATCGTACATCGACCATACAAGGTTAGCTCTTCCCATCCGGTTCTGCCAACAACCAGCTTTTTATCGCAACCTCTTATCCTTTTTGCCTATAGGGCTTATAGTTACGATGTTGCACCCTATGGGGTATCTTTGGGCCAAGTGCATCATTTTCCAAGACTTGTCAAAAATGGCAGATGTGGTTCAACCTCACCCGGCACTCTTGACTCAACCGTGTACCTCGGCGCCTTGATCGTTTTCTGCACTTCTTGGGAAAGACAGTATGCCTTAGTCGCCCAACCTAAATCCTCTTACACCGCATTTTATATTGCGTAATGTCGCTAGATTAGGTGAGAATCCAAGGTGTCTAACCCGGATAGGTACCCCATTATTGGGTTGTACCCCAAAAATTTTACCATGTACTAAGGGACCTTGGTGGTGTTCCGGTTACCCTTAGCCACGTTATAGGTACCCCCTTAAATGACGTACTTTAGGACTTTGCCTCTTACGAAATATAGCTTCGCGAACTAGGGTGTACGCCACAAAGGTTTGCCTGTATAAAATTTTCTGCGGCTCTCTTTCTTTTTTGGAGGCTGATCACAGATTGCGGTCTTTTATTCTCAAGTTAATCGTAAATGGCGGTATTTTTTCGCCTTTTAAAAATTCATCGTAAATTTTTCATGTATATAAAATGTTGAATGTTTTCATGAAATGTTTAGTATAAGAAGTATGAGAAGTATCCATATCACATCTTTAAATTAGAATTGTTCTATATAAATTTAATTTTCTCTGTTTTTTGTAACTTTGAAGTCTTTAAAAAATTTGAGATCTTTAAATTTTTGCGATGAACTCATTTTTGAATTTTGCGATTGTATCGCTTTTTACCAATCTAAAAAAATCTTTAAAATGTTTTGAAATTTTAGAAATTGTAGAAATTTTTGCGAGTATATCGCTTTTAGTAAATAGAATCAAAATTCTTTTGTCTTCAGAAAATAAAGTATTCAAGGAAATGGTACTTACCTTTTTATGGCTTGTTGTTGTCTCTTGCAAAGTATATGACTTGCCATTTCTTGTGAAATAATCTCCCACTTTCTTCTTGCGAAATATCCAAAATTCTTGCGAAGTAAACCTTTGTATGAAGTAATCGAACGTTTGCGAAGTGTTGGTGCTGCGAACGTTCGCAAGGGAAAAATTTGCGAAGTGCAAAGAATAGAAGTATTGGTGCTGCGAACATTCGCAATGTAAATATTTGCGAAGTGCAAAAACTTTTGCGAATAGGGAGATTCGATCGTGAATCCTCTAACTCACAGTCTTCCTTGCTAACCATCAGTGCTAGCTTCTGTTTTGCGATTGAACGTGATCATGCTACTTATTTAATGTGATCTTCTGCTCTAGTAAAACATGCAAAAATCTGCGATAGTTGGGATTCGACCGTGCGATCTCAAGCTTGTTGACTTCGAACTTAGTAAGTTGAATCGTCCCTTTAGGGGTAAACTTTATGTAAAGCTTCCTCCTTTTGCTTCATTGAATTTGAGGTTAGTTTTGCGAGTTGAAGTGATGCTACTGTTGATAAGTTGGTGTAAAATCTTGCTGCTCCCATGAACATTAGTCATTAAAATTTGATGATTTATTCGAGTTAAGCATCCCCTCATGAAACCTTGTTTTGTTTTCTGAACTTCTTTGTTTCTTCCATTTCCTCCCTGCTCCTGCGATAGTTCCCTTTATTGCAGTTCCTTTTTAGAAAAGTCCTCATCATTTTAGAAAAGTCTTCACCAAGGCGGCAATGTCATGGTACAGTTTTCATATCTGCGAGCAACAAATTCAGTTAAATAAATTTCTTTTATTGGACTTATCATTTGATATTACTTAAAGCAATAATTTTCAAAGTTAGAAATTGGAGAATGAAAATGCTTCCCTTTCAGTTGATTTGTTCGTGATCTCTATTTTATTCTCCAAGGAATTATTCTGCCAATTAAGGTGCTTGCCGAAGTAATGCATTCATGCTTGACGATTGACGAAGATGAGTTTGTGGGCTAGCTTGTTTCTTAATGATTGTTGACGAAGTAGGTGTTGTTTCTTAATAGACTTTGCGAGTTATCAAAGACTATGAGCTGATTTACTTCATGCAAAAATTACGAAGATACTTCCAGAAATGTATCCCAGAAATGTTACGAAGATACTATGCATATGTTACGAAGATACTATGCGAAGATACTTTGCTACTGAAAGTGTATCCCAGAAATGTTACGAAGATCATGACAGATGAATACAAAGATTTTAAAAACTGTGAAGTCGATATTCAATCCTTAGCATTCCCTTTTCCATTCCTTGAATATCCTTCATCAAAGTAAATGATCTGGATAGAGTTATGGAGCTGTAAAGCTTGCACCATTTCCATTTCATACTCAGCATCACCGGAAAATAAGAGTAGCTTTTCAAATAATTTCTATATTCTTCGTGTAGCTTCTTTTCTTAGTGTGATTACGCGCTTCTCAAATAATTGCCCATGCTGAGAAGCTGTCAACTGTTCTTCACTCTTAGACGTGTTTACTGCTGAGTTTGAGAGAATTTTCTCGTAAGGTTTAAAGGATTGGTTTATCTTTGACAAAAATGATTATTGACTAAAATGATTATTGGTTTGATGATCTTATTCCCCTGACTATTTCTGATCTTACGAAGTATACTTGCGAAGAAAGCATTTGCGAAGAGAACCGTTTGCAAAGTTATTTTAAATTTTGTATTCTTTTGCCTGTGACTAATCGCTCCATGGCTGAATCACTCATAGTCATTGTGTATGTGGAATCTTCTTTCTGCCATTCTGAAAAAACAGCTTCAACCTGCACGGTTGCTTGAAGTGTAACATCAACTTCACGAGATTGATGCTCAACTAAGAGTTGAAAAATCTCTCCGGGTAGATCCAGCATAGTTACTTTATGCACATCATCAGACTTCACATGAGTAACATCCTTTAGCCAATATTCTTGTGAGGTTGTCAAATAATTGTCAACACTTATCCTTGGATTCTTCGTGTGTGGGAAAGACTTTATGTTCGGATAATGACCATCAACGGAGGATAAAAAGTACTTCGAACGGAATGAAGTATCAATAACATGAACATCATCATATCCATTTACCCTTATAGCTTATTCAAATGCTTGAAATACACCTACAACAAGCTCAACTATCTTTTCCCCTGATGAAGTAAAATCCAACTTCGTAGAAATCTTTTGTGGTTTCCTTTTTCTTTTTATCTTCGCATGGATAGCTATGGTATTGGCATAGATCTTTGTGTTCGCAAACTATGCGATATTCTCCAGTTGATGCTTCAAATTCATTCTCTTCATCCCAGTGGGTTAATGGATTTTCCTCTGTGTTCATTTCTCAAAGTTTTTCTTTTCTTATCATAGTTGTGGGTTCGTAAACTATGCAACCTTCACTTGCGAAGAAGACTTCATATAAAGAAATTTTACAGCTCCGCGCGTTCATTTCTCAATGATGCTTTTTCCTGATGCTTTCTCTTCCTGTATTACTGTATCTAAACCATTTTTCTGATGATAAAAATTCATGACACTGTTAAATAAACTATTAACGATAATTGTATATGAAATTAACTAAATTCATATGTTCTGTTCGTAGAAAAATTAAATTTCCTAATCAGCTGGAAAATTTTGGTACTCATTATTTTTTGAAATTAGCCAAAACCAAATCATAGGTTTGTATGCCAAGAATTGTTGATTGTAAATCTAAAACCAAATCTTGTTTTAAGTCACGTTTTCAAGAGAAAATCTGTTTTTGACAAATAACGGGATATGAGTTTCGCAAAGAGATTATGAAATATTTTGAAATATAGTACTAGATTTGGAAATTTGAAGAGTAAAGTTCAAGAAATAAGAGATTATTTATCCTTTTGAGATTAATATTGTTGCTGCTTTGTTTGATTTGGTTGTAAATGGTTCATTCTTTGAATCTGCTTCCGTTTAGCGTCTGCATCTCTTTCTTTTTCATTTTCTTTGACTGTGTTGTCGATATTTAGCGTCTGAATCTGTTCCTGCCTCAACATCTTGTAAATTGCTACTACTCATCTCCTGAAGGTGTATATCCCTCCTCAATCTCCTTGTTTTTCCTTTGAAATTTATGGATCCAGTTTATAACTCATCATCAACCGTAGCTAATTTCTTTGAGTCTTCTTAAAACCAACAAGTAATAGGTCCCTGTTTCTAGCGCCAATTATGTAGTTGCGGATTATCTCACAACTACACCCTCATAAGAATCCATTAAAATGATTCCTAAATCTAATTAATTTGATATGAAACTAAGAATTAAAGTACTAAAATTTTAAAAGGAGACACAAAGATTTTTACATGGTTCGATCAATGTGATCTACATCCACGATTCTTCACTAGTGATTGTATGTAATTACATGATTTTACAATTGAGACTCCATTAATGGATATTTGGAGCTCTAGAATTTTGGGGAAGAAGATGATAAAGAAAATACATCTCTCTCTAAAAATTTCTCTCTCCTCCTAAAATTATCCCCTCTCTCAAAATGTGTCTCTCCTTTCCTCTCATGCCTAAATGGCTATTTATATGATTTTACAAAATATGACGGTTGTGTTGTCCCGCCATTTTGGATTTTAGAATTATCTTGCGAAGCTTCGTAATTTCACTTCACGAACTTCTTTTGCTTTCCTCGTGATTTCTTTTGCTCGCAAAATGTTCTTTGCTCGCAAGATATCTTTTCTCTCCACAATTTCGTAAGTTATCATTTGATGTGATATTCCGCTCCTACAGATTCCATAGGTTTTATACCTGTGAGGTGAATAATAATCTAGGCCGCACTTCGGGTTGCATAAGTCCAAATTTTTAGGATAGCTAGACTTTGTCAAATTGCTATCGATTTCCATCACCTTGATCCTACGTATGATTTTGATCATACGTTCCGATCGCAATCATGAAATAAATTTTATAAGATTAATCTGTGGGAGGCAGATTTGGTTTACAGTCTTAATTGAGTTCAAGCAACTCTTAGTTGGTGTGACGTCATTTAAGGGAATCAATTGCCCGAAATCCTGCTAGGAATCAAGAGGCGTAAGGAGCGCAACTGTACCTTAATCGGTGGGTTACCTTTTAGGGCTCAACTACATTCTAGTCTGAATTTAATTGGCATTAGTCTAGTGTCTGCAACGGGTTAATCAATTTGGTGTTCAATCTGGACTAGGTCCCGGGGTTTTTCTGCATTTGCGGTTTCCTCGTTAACAAAACTTTTGGTGTATGTGTTTTTTTTTTCCGCATTATATTGTTTATCTTTATAATTGAAATATCACAGGTTGTGCATTGATCAATCATAGTAGAGACATCCGACCTAGTTTGTTGGATATGACTTGATTGATTCTTGTACATTGGTCTTTGGTATCGTCCAAGTTATCTCTTTGTGATTAAGTTCACGAATTCAATTCTGTAAACGTTCTAATTGCAAGAGATAGAGATATAACTCTATGATAGTATTCCTTGATTGTTTAACTCTCAGAGTTATATTGAGTTTGTCCATACAGATTGTCTAAGAAAAAAGTGGTGGTGTATTTTGGTACTCCCGCGTTTTCAATGGTTATTTTTTTTTTTTGAATATTATAAATATTTGTTTTGAAAGTTGGGGTAGCCAAAAAATAAATAAAAATAAACTCAAAGGTCAAAAACCTTAATTCATTTATACATCTTTCTCTATCCCCTTTCTTGGTGATATTTTTCCTCCAATGCTCATGTATAAAATTATTTCTCCATTTATAAAACATACCATATCTTCTTCTTCCTCATCGTTTGATGAAGTAGATTTTTTTGATAAATGAAATTAATTTACCTCTTTTTCGAGTACTATCTCTTTTTCTAGCTTCTCCAATTGAATCATGACTTTTATCACCACCAATTAGAAGTACTAAAATGGGCACATAATGAATTACTGATATTGATTTTTAAGTGGTTTCAGTCATAGCATTTCTGTTTTTAACTTTTCATGCTTATAAGTTTGGGGATATGTGGGTTTAACTTATTTGGATATATAGGTTAATTCTAATATCAAAAATAAGATGACATGAAATATTTTTTCAATCCTATACAAATACTAACGTCAAAAAACGAGATGGCAAAAAGAAAAAAAAAAAAAAATCTTATTGAATCAACAATAGAGAAATTGAGTTTTTTTTCCCATGAATTTTGAATGGTATAATGAGTCTGATGACCTATTTCAATTGTAAATAATATTTTGATATTTTTCATTTTGCACAAACTCGATCAATTTCGATTAGTTCAAATTAAATTTCTAACAGGACTAATTAAGTTCATCTCATACTGTATGGAATAACCAAGACTGAACTTTGAACTATTTTTGAAAATACTAGAAGTTTTGCAGAAGGATTAGTATGTCGAAAAATGAGTAGGTGTAGCAATCACAATCTAGTTTTGGAAAATGAGAGGAAAAAATTAAAGATTTAGAATACCAACTGGTGATTGTCTTGGACCCTTGGTACCTACTACTTTTGTGGAGACCATGAATCTGAAACTAAAAGAAATGGAAATAGAAACAAAATAAGTCAGATAGAGGTATCTTTGATTAGTTTTTTGTTCACTCGAATTCGAAAGCATATATCCGGTTATAATGTGTGAAAAAGCAGATAACCACGGTTAACTAATCATCCAATAATCAAGGGAGGAATGTGCACTCCGGGTTAGTGAGGGTGCACATAGTCGCAGTCCAAAAATCTAACCAATATCTAGATAAGACATTATATTAGACCTTTAATATGAAAATTTTCTAAATTTAAGACACTTATGTTAATTTGAATAGATTGTTTCATAGCAAAAGTCAATTAAAAACTAGAAGCCCTGTTATTGAAGGGGAAAGAATGGATCATATAAACAAATCTAAGGTCAACGCGGGTCAAAAGAAAAACATAACAAAAATAAACGATTTTTTTATAAAATGTCAACCCCACTCTTACTAATATAAGGGTTGGTAATCACATGTATATATGCGATCTTCTTCCTCTAAAACCCTATCATATTCTTTCTGAAAAGCGATTAAAATAATGTGGTTTAGTCAGAGTTCATGATAAACATCTTCGAAAATTATAGAAAAAAAACTTGGAAAGCAAGGATGAATGTGTAACTGGTAAAAATATCCACATAATCTTCTTTGTCTTTAAGTTTCTCTAGTTATCACTGAATACAAGAACCAGAGGTAAATCGTCACGTATGTGGCCGGTTGTCAGCCGAGCAAAAATAATTTCACTTTCTTACTTAACTAAAATAAAATTAGTATGCAATAAGAAAGAGTTCGTATCCACAGAGAGGCTATTGTTGTTATGCAAATTTTTAGATTCTTAGTAACCAAAGGGGGGGTTTTGAGTTATCAAAGCAATAAAAATAAATTGAAGCAATAAAGTATTAAAATAATCAATAAGGAGAAGATATTGGTCACGGGATAGTTTAATTCACAAACATATATTTTCATCAATGACTAGAATTGAAATTTTAATCTCTCATTTACTAAAAGTCCCAGGATACCTTGATCGCAAGAATATCCCGCTAATTCTCTGACTTCATCACAACCACATTAAAAGATGTATATGTGACTTCTTCCTAGAAAGCAACCTAAAGTGTAAAAGCACAATTAGATTTAACTCCCTAAAAGCAATAAGTTCTATGAAATAAGACTAATCAAGGCAATCAAAATGTGTAAAAGCACTAAATCGATTTAACCCAAGTTATGATTCATATGTGACTAGTAGGATATATCACTACAAGCACTACCCAAAATTATGCTACTTAGAATCAGGGATTAACAACGTTTATGTATTGAAAACCCTAATATAGCTCTAGAAATGAAAGCAAATCGGATTGATTCCGGACTCAACCAAATAAACAATCAAATCATACAACAATATTAATAATGAATCATAAACAATAAAGTTGAAACAAAACTAATGCATTGAATCAAATCTTATTTGTGAAATCCACTTTATATCCCATAACCAATAAATGAAATTTACCTACTCATAGTTTTTGGATTCATCATATTCATATTCATAATCAATAATAAAAATGAAATGAAGAAGATGAAAAATAAACGAAAGCAAACCCTAGTCGCTGCTCTCCTCCAAAACTCCAGTAGAAAGATATGATAGTCTCAAAAAAAAAAAAAACTTTTTCTTTTTATAGCTTTTCAACTTCCCAAATTAGGTCTTCCAAGCCCAAGGTCCAAAGATAAGAAGTCCACCAAGCTCATGTGTGTGAAATACACATGTGAAAATATGTCCCAAAAACTGCTCGCCGGAAAACCGTGTTTCCGGTCGGAAGTTGGCCGGATCCCGGCGCCGGAACAAATCTCAGGTGACCGACAAAGTACACCCGGTCACCGAGTCAACTAATAGTCAACCAGGTCAAAGCCACTAAGTCAGATGGGTGAGTCTGACTTGGCTGATTGAGCTGAGTTGTCTTGGCATAGGCCATTACACAGGCCTGAGCTGTTGCACAATCATAGTGCAACACCAGTGCACTTCTAGCCATGATGGCTGTTCCTTCCCCTTTGTAGCTTTAGTTCACTGTAATTACAACTTCCACATGCTATATCTAGCATTATCACCAGACCAATTAGTTGTATTGCATACATTCACAACTCTGCCAATTTAACCATTCTGCTGAATCCACTTAACTTCGATTTCAGTCAACACTTGCCGACACAGCTCAGAAAATTTCTTCTCATCTAAACTAAACCCATCGGTTCCTAGTAATTTGTTGCAACCACTTCAATTCACACCATTACAACCACCATCTTGAGCTACAACACAGCCTATAATCAACTCCATTCACTCCAAAATCCCTTCATGCTGCTTCAAACTCCAGCTACACCACCTGCTACTGGGCATCAACTTCATCACCTGAAATTATTAATTCACAGCAGCACCACATCTTGCACCTATAACTCCAATTATTGACATCCAACTACAATGCCTTCCAACTCTCAGTACCGCCATTGCCTCAAATCAAACCCTTACCTGAATTCAAACACCTTACTCTGAACTGCAAACATTCTCAACACAAGCAGTGACAATCACAACCATACTGCAGTACAGCTTCAAGCTTGACCATCACCAGCCGATTCAACACCCTTTCCACCTGAGCTGCAACTGCAAACAACCAACAACAAGTCCACCAGTGCCTAGTTATTTCTGCAAGCTTCAAATCTCACTTCAAAACCACAGAAATATCACATTATTCTTCTTTCTTCTCTTATAAACTGCACTTGCAACTAACCACCATAATCTTCTCTGTATTCCACTAGTTTCTTGTCTGCTTGCAACACAGATTTGAAACCCTATCTCAGATTCAGTATAAGTACTAGAAATTGACCAACTGATTCCTTGTAATTCCATGTTTTCTCTTCCCTAAAGCTGTAGTTGTAACCTCCATTTCATGACCACCAAACCATGGAAGCAACATCAGTTTCATCACCAACTGCTACCCATTTCTTCAATTCCTTGCTTAACTCAGTTTCAGCTTTGCCCGACTCCATGGATCTCACTGCACCAACAAGTCCTTGCCTGCAACACATTCATTACATTGCAGAGTCTTGCAGTATCATAACAGCATCATCTTGACCCATTGAATCTTTTTTACAGACATTCTCAAATCCACCATTCAAGCTCAGCTATCTGTAACTTCATAACCTCCTGAAATCTTCAACGACAGCAACATCACTTCAAGTTCACTCTAACAACAACTTCATCCACCATTCACAGACCATGACTCAAGCCATATGCATAAATCCATCTGATATTTCTCCTCAGTTTCTCAAATCACCAGCCACCAACCCATTAATTCAACCTAATCAGTTCATCACCAGATACATCAGATTCTACCAAATTTCCACCATGCTCATCCATCACTGAACCCCAATTTCATAATCTCAGACACCACCATCTTCTATGATAAACAATAATAATTCAGTTCAGCTTTCTTCTTCAATTCCATAACTGCAGAACGACTTTAACCTTCTTCATCTCAGTGACTAAATTCGATTCACAGAAAACCCATCTTCTTCATTCCTCAAACCCTAATTTCTTCATCCTACTTCATATCCCATCATACCTAGCTTCTGAACTTCAATAGACTCCCAATTCCTCCTTCCATCTCGAATTTGAGAATACCCATCTCCTCCATGACTCATACTTCCCTTTAAATATTGAACTACCATCAACATCAACAAATCAAACCCATTCTCTTCTCTTTCTCTCTTACAGCAACCACTTCTCTGAATTTTAGATACAAAAATGATTGAGAGATGACTTCTCTCAATTTTAGGGTTGTGTAGGAAATGAAGATGGTTAACCCCAATCAGGTGAAGTGGATAGGGGGTACCCAGAACAATTCTAGGCACCCGAAAATTGGTTGAAGGCCAACCAAATGGCAACCTTTTTATTGACTTGGCTCGACTCTCATGACACTCGCCTGTGGAATGATGATTCCTCCCTTTTATGCTCTATTTCTGATGATTTTCTCCTCCTTTTGCTCCGACTGACTCCATTGCACCTAATAAACTCAAAACTAAACATAAGAGATGCAATTGACAAGGATAATAGAAAAGAAAGCATAAATACTAGATATAAAATTAAGGTTTTTACAACACCTATCAAATTCCCCCACACTTAGACTTTGCTAGTCCTCAAGAAAATCAAACAAAACTTATTCTAAAGGATACAAATAACTCCCGTGAGCGTTTACTAGAGAAATACCCACAAAATCTACATTTCCAACTTACAAGTTCTCCGAAATGATAGTATCCAACGCACTAATAAGACATAGAGATTCTGCATACTATTCATAAGAACTTAGACACATAAATGAACACAATCTCATCCTTAAAAGTTGAGAGAGAAATAACCAACCCTTATCGAAAGAAATTCGGGTTCGGAGTGATCAAAAGTCTCGACTCTGCCTCACAAGAAAGGATTTTATGAAATTTCTCACAATAATAAACAGCTCTTTATGGGTCACACATGTGTCCAGGTAGGAATGAAGAGAGAATCCTGCGACATGTTGAATGGTAGGAAGGCAAACCTTCCGAATTGTTTTGAAAACCCACATCTTTTATTCATTTTTAAAACCCATTTTATGACGATCTCTAAGAAAGGAAATCAACCACTTAACGAAGGTAGGAATATGCTTACTTACCTCGTTATCCGTTCGGCGTACAGTTAACACCACTCTCACATCATCCATAGAAACGTCTTCGGTCTTCAATTGTTATCTTCGTCTTCGGTCTTCAACTCTTGATGATAACTCTTGAACTTCGTAAAATCTTGACAATGTGATTCTTTCCTCTAATTCCTTGTTGCTTGAAACTTCATTATAAATATTTCTTCTTCCATTGGCTTTATTGAATGAATACAAAACCAAAAACAAACTAAACAAACCAAAATATGATGCAATGATTTTTTTTTATTATTATTATTTTCTTCTTTCTTTTTCATTTTCTTTTTCATGGAGACAAGAGAAAATAATACAAATACAAAATAAAGATAAAATAAAAATGCAAGTACAAAGGCCATGGTGTGAGTACTTTACTGCTTGATTCTTCACAACTTGTATGTCTCGATATCATAAACTTCTTGAATTCTTATCTTGATAATCTTCACTCTTGTACAATAGTCTTCAACTTGTAAAAATTCTGATCCTTGTCTTGTTTCTATACTTGAATCTGAAATATGATCATTTTTGTACCATTGCTTGTAAACCTTGAACGTCTTCAACTTTCCTTCGAATTTGTGATGCTCCTCTTGTTGATGATGATGGTGTTTCTATGGACCTGTTGGTGTAGAGAGATAAAGTGGATGGTGCTAACTGCGAACAAGATTACAAGTGGTATGTAAGTTAGCAATTCGATGTCACCATCATGGTTGATAAAATATCACTCAAGAGATCAAAAATAGTGCTTCTATTGGTGGGAGGTTGGGTAGCTCACCATTCTACCCGGAGTTTACGTACGGTGACACACACTCTAAAAGCACAAATTTAGACAAGTACAAAGAAATGAAGGTCGGTGCCTCTCATGATGTAACATGGGTAGTCTCCACTATAGGGGACCACTACTCTACTATCGAATTCAGTCTGCACCTTATTTGCCACTGGCATGGTTAAATCCTAATTTAACTCTCATACAAGTAAGAAACCCGATTATGTTCTCTATCATCTCTAAGTTCAGTCACTCTTATGAGAATCTCGATGTAATCTTAGCGACATGTATACTATGTGACTCTAAACTAACCACAAGTTGGAATTTTCCTTCACTAATTTACACAAAAGTTAAAAAATTTGAAAAAATTTACAATGCAAATGCTTAACCACTCCCCCACACTTGAACTTTACATTGTCCTCAATGTAAATTGAGTCATCCAAAGTAAGTCAAGGTGGGAAATCATGCATGAAATATGATAAGAAATCATAAAAAATAAAATACAAGATAAGAAAACAAAACAAAACTAAAAACAGGACAAGAAAATGAAAATAAGACAAGAAATACTCATCCTATGGGTTGCCTCCCATTTAGTGCTTGGTTAAAAGTCGTCAGCCCGACTATCTCCTTGCTTTCTATGACTCCTCCAGAGGGATTACATACACAAAATTATCTCCTTCCACCACTTCAGAAGTGAAATTCTTATAATATGGTTTCAACCGGTGCCCATTAACTTTAAGTTCCTTGCCTGTAGCCATTCTACGAATTTCTACTGCACCATGAGAAAACACATTAGTAACAATAAAAGGTCCAATCCAACGTGACCTTAATTTACCCGTAAATAAATGCAAGCGAGAATTAAACAAAAGTACTTTCTTCCCAACACAAAATTGATTTCTAGAAATCATAGTATCATGAAAGGCCTTCGTTTTCTCCTTATAAATGCGAGAGCTTTCAAATGCATCATTTCGAAGCTCTTCTAGCTCTTGGAGTTGCAACTTCCTTTGCTTTCCAGCCCCATCCATCTCCATATTGCATTTCTTAATTGCCCAAAACGCCTTATGCTCAATTTACATGGGTAAGTGACAAGGTTTACCATACACAAGCCTAAAGAGAGACATCCCAATAGGTGTCTTGTATGCGGTTCCATAAGCCCACAAAGCATCATTTAGTCGCATGCTCCAATCTTTGGTTGTTGGATTCATCGTCTTTTCTAGAATAGATGTCACCTCCCAGTTAGAAACCTAGGCTTGTCCATTTTTTTGGGGATGATAAGGTGTTGCAATCTTGTGTGACACATTGTACTTATTCAACAAGCTTTGTAAAATCCTGTTTTTGAAGTGAGAACCCCCATCGCTAATTATGGCTCTTGGAATTCCAAACCTTGCAAAAATGTTAGCTTGCACAAAATCTGAAACAACCTTGGAATCATTAGTTGGGGTGGCCTTAGTTTCCACCCATTTAGAGACATAATCAACAACAAGTAAGATGTAAAAATTTCCATGAGAGTTGACAAAAGGACCCATAAAATCAATACCCCATATATCAAAAACTTCAATAAATTGAATAAAAGTTTGTGGCATTTGATTTCGGGCACCTAGATTGCCTGTTCTTTGGCACCTATCACAAGTTGTACAAAATGTGTATGCATCCTTAAACAAGGTTGGCCAATAGAAACCGCTTTCAAGTACCTTGTGAGCGGTTATTTTACTTCCAAAATGTCCTCCGCCAGCATAAAAGTGACAAAATGACAAGATAGAATTAAACTCAGATTCGGGAATGCACCTTCTTATTACTTGGTCGCTGCCATGTTTCCATAAATATGGATCATCCCATATATATTGGTTCCCTAACCTCTTAAGTTTGTCTCTCTCAGCACGAGACAACTTCTTTGGGATTTGTTTAGTTACCAAGTAATTCACAATGTCAGCATACCATGGTTCTCCAAAAGCAATTGAGAATAGTTGCTCATCCGGGATACTTTCACGCAATGGGATAGCTTCCTTGTCCATAGCAAGATGGCTCAAGTGATCCGCAACGGTGTTCTTAATTCCTTTCTTATCTTTGATTTCAATATCAAACTCTTGAAAGAGTAGAATCCATCGTATGAGCCTCGGTTTCCCTTCTTCTTCATTAGCAAGTACCTAAGAGATGCATGGTCAGAAAAGACAACAACTTTTGTACCAATAAGATAAGAGCGAAATTTTTCCAATGCAAAAACAATAGCTAACAACTCTTTTTCATTGGTTGTGTAGTTTTGTTGGGCCTCATTTAACGTTCTAGAAGCATAATAAATGGCATGAGGTATCTTCCCCACACGTTTCCCAAGCACCGCACCAACCGCATAGTCACTTGCATCACACATGATCTCAAAAGGCTTGCTCCAATCCGGTGGTTAATTATAGGGGATGAAATCAAAAGTTCTTTCAAACGATTGAATGCCGCCATACACTTTTCATCAAAGTTAAAAACCACATATTTTTGCAATAAGTTGCAAAGTGGTGATGCTATCTTGGAAAAATCCTTGATAAATCTACAATAAAAACCTGCATGTCCAAGAAAAGAGCGTATCTCCCTCACCGTAGTGGGAGGGGTTAGAGCACGAATAAGGTCTATCTTAGATTTATCAACTTCCAAGCCCTTAGAAGATATTATATGGCCTAAAACTATGCCATGAGTTACCATGAAATGGTACTTCTCCCAATTTAGCACAAGGTTTGTTTCAACACATCATTCAAGTATTAATGACAAGTTGTTCAAACAAAGGTCAAATAGATCACAAAAAACACTAAAGTCATCCATAAACACTTCAATGATTTTTTCAACATATTCGGAAAAGATACTTACCATACACCTTTGAAAGGTAGCTAGAGCATTTCACAAGCCAAAAGGAATCCTTCTAAACGCAAAAGTGCCGAAAGGACAAGTGAAAGTGGTTTTCTCTTGATCCTCTGGTGCTATCACAATCTGATTGTACCATGAATAACCATCAAGAAAACAATAATACGAATGTCCAGCTAAACGTTCAAGAATTTGATCAATAAAAGGTAATGGAAAATGATCCTTCCTAGTGGTGGCATTCAATTTTCTATAATCTATACAAACCCTCCAACCGGTTCGCACAAGAGTTGGGACAAGTTCGTTCTTATCATTCTCTACCGCCGTAACACCTGATTTCTTTGGTACAACTTGTACCGGGCTCACCAACTTGCTATCGGATATGAGGTAGATAACACCCACTTATAAAAGATTGAGTATCTCCTTTTTCACCACTTCCATCATGGAAGGGTTCAAACGATGTTGTGCTTCCCTTGTAGGCTTTGCATCGTCCTCCAAACGAATCTTATGCATACAAACGGCATGGCTTATACCCTTGATATCGGCGATTGTCCATCCTATGGCCATCTTGTGCTTCTTTAGCACCCTTAGAAGTTTTTGCTCCTGTAATTTACTAAGCTCGTTAGAAACAATCACATGTAACTCTTCATTGTCACCCAAGTACAAGTACTTTAAGTGAGCGGGAAGAGGTTTCAATTCTAACTTTGGAGATTTAAAAATAGAAGGTACAAGCTTTTCATCACTGTATGGTAAAGAAATAAGAGAGATATTATGAGTTTCCGGACATCCTTGTAGAGAGTTAAGATCACCAAGGGCTTCCTTGACTTCGTTACCACATTCCACACCATCATCCATGGATGTAGTTAAAACAGTTTCCAAAGCATCATCACCATTCAATTCAAACACTTTTTGCGCGAATGCATCCATAACATCAACGGAGAAACAAGAATGGACATCACTAGGATATCTTATCATCTCGAAAATGTTGAAACGTATTATTTCTCCATCAAACTCCATAGTCAACGTTCCCTTGTCCACATCAATAATGGTTTTAGCCGTTTTCATGAAGGGACGCCCAAGTAGCAATGGAAGAGATGAGTCCGGTGAACCTTCATCCATCTCTAACACACAAAAGTCAACTGGAAATACAAGTTGATTAACCTGCACAAGAACATCCTCAACAATACCCATTGGGTAAACATTAGAGCGATCGGCTAATTGCAACACAATTCCAGCCTTTTTCAAAGGACCTAGATTAAGTGAATTATACATGGATGCCGGCATAACATTAACGGATGCACCTAAATCTAACATTTCTTTGTTAAAAGTGGTGTTACCAATTGTGACGGGAATGTCAAAGCTACCGGGATCCTTGCATTTCAGTGGGAGTTTGTGTTGTAAGATTGCCGAAGCATTCTCCCCAACACTTAACACTTCATTTCCTTTGAGCCTTTGCTTATTGGTACACAAATCCTTCAACACTTTTGCATACTTGGGAACTTGCTTGATAGCATCAATGAGTGGTATGTTCACATGAATCTTCTTAAGAACGTTTAAAATCTCCTTTTCTAATTCTGACTTCTTAGAAATTGCAAATCTGTGAGGAAAAGGTATAGGAGGAACATAAGTAGGAATAGGAGTTTTAGAGTTAGGAATAGGTACCTCGGGTGTTTGTGGAATTTCATCCCTCTTTTCCTCTAAAACCGGCTCCTTTGGAGCTTCCTCTTCACCCAAATCAGCAGCTTCGGGTTGCACAAGTTGTGTACCACTTCTCAACGTAATTTCATTGACACCCTCCTTTGGGTTGATAGGTGGAGAATAAAGTCTCCCACTATTTTGTGCCATTAATTTTTTGATATCAATTTCCATGGAGCCCACTTGAGTCCGCAACTCCTTGATAGCACTCTTAGTTTCTTGTTGGCTTTCCTTGAACATGGTAGAAATACCTTGTATTATTGTTTGAAGCTTTGCATCGATATCGGAACCTTGATTTTGCATCTATTGTTGTGGCTGCTGAAATTGTTGTTGTTGCGGTTGGAATTGTTGTTGTTGTGGTTGAAACCTAATCATACGGTTGAAAGTAGGTTGTTGAACCACACCTTGCTTATTGGCATAGCTGAAATATGGATGATCTCTCCATCCCGGATTGTAGGTGTTGGAATAGGGATCATACCGTCTTTGTGGATTTGGAAAAACCGCACTAGCTTGCTCTAACTCTTCACCATACGAAGGTAATATAACCGCAGCCATCTTTTGCATCATTTGCTCCATGTTATCCATCCTTAATCACGGTGTGATAATGATGAATCACTTACTTCATGCACTCCCCTAACCATTGGTTTACCTCTTGTGTAGAATTTTTGCGAGTTTGCAGCCATGCTTTCAATCAACTCGGCAGCTTGGGCCACCGTCTTGTTCACTAGTGCACCACCACCCGCTGCATCAAGAAGATATCTATCACTTGATTGGAAGCCTTCATAGAAGTATTGGATTATCATAGCGTCACTGAATTGGTGGTGTGGGAAGCTTGCCACCAATATCTTGTATCGCTCCAAACATTCGTACAAAGATTCTCCCACATGTTGCTTAATTCCACAAATCTCTTTGCGAATTTGAGTAGCCTTTGACGCAGGAAAATACCTCTCTAGAAAGAGTTTCTTTAACCTGTTCCATGTAGTGACACTTCCAGATGGAAAACAATACAACCAATCCTTAGCGCTATCCAACATAAAAAATGGAAAAACTTTCAACATTCCACCATCGGCATCAGTCTCCGCTGGAAGCATAGCCTTGACAATGGTATGGAACTCCATAAGATGCTTGTTTGGGTCTTCATTCACCATGCCATGGAACTATGGTAATTCTCTAAGCAACCCCGTCTTGATCTCGAAAGTTGAGTTTGTTTGGATACACCATTGTTGTGCATCAAGCCTATGAGAAGCCAAATCCTTGAGTGTATGGTTTGCATCACCCATTGCCTCCCCGGCAACGGCGCAAAAATCTGGCCGGTTGTCAGCCGAGCAAAAATAATTTCACTTTCTTACTTAACTAAAATAAAAGTAGTATGCAATAAGAAAGAGTTCATATCCACAGAAAGGCAATTGTTGTTATGCAAATTTTCAGATTCTTAGTAACCAAAGGGGGGGTTTTGAGTTATCAAAGCAATAAAAATAAATTGAAGCAATAAATTATTAAAATAATCAATAAGGAGAAGATATTGGTCACGGGATAATTTCGTTCACAAACATATATTTTCATCAATAACTAGAATTGAAATTTTAATCTCTCATTTACTAAAAGTCCTAGGATACCTTGATCACAAGAATATCCCGCTAATTCCCTGATTTCATCACAACTACATTAAAAGATGCATATGTGACTTCTTCCTAGAAAGCAACCTAAAGTGTAAAAGCACAATTAGATTTAACTCCCTAAAATCAATAAGTTCTATGGAATAAGACTAATCAAGGCAATCAAAATGTGTAAAAGCACTAAATCGATTTAACCCAAGTTATGATTCATATGTGACTAGTAGGATATATCATTACAAGCACTACCCACAATTATGCTACTTAGAATCATGGATTAACAACGTTTACGTATTGAAAACCCTAATATAGCTCTAGAAATGAAGGCAAATCGGATTGATTCCGGACTCAACCAAATAAACAATCAAATCATACAACAATATTAATAATGAATCATAAACAATAAAGTTGAAACAAAACTAATGCATTGAATCAAATCTTATTTGTGAAATCCACTTTATATCCCATAACCAATAAATGAAATTTAGATGTTCATAGTTTTTGGATTCATCATATTCATATTCATAATCAATAATAAAAATGAAATGAAGAAGATGAAAAATAAACGAAAGCAAACCCTAGTCGTTGCTCTCCTCCAAAACTCCAGTAGAAAGATATGATAGTCTCCAAAAAAAATAGAAACTTTTTCTTTTTATAGCTTTTCAACTTCCCAAATTAGGTCTTCCAAGCCCAAGGTCCAAAGATAAAAAGTCCACCAAGCTCATGTGTGTGAAATACACATGTGAAAATATGTCCCAAAAGATGCTCGCCGGAAAACTGTGTTTCCGGCCGGAAGTTGGCCGGATCCCGGCGCCGGAACAAATCTCAGGTGACCGACAAAGTCCACCCGGTCACCGAATCAACCAGGTCAAAGCTACTGAGTCAGATGGGTGAGTCAGTCAACTGACTTGGCTGATTGGGCTGAGTTGTCTTGGCATAGGCCATTACACAGGCCTGAGCTGTTGCACAATCATAGTGCAACACCAGTGCACTTCCAGCCATGATGGTTGTTCCTTCCCCTTTGTAGCTTTAGTTCACTGTAATTACAACTTCCACATGCTATATCTAGCATTATCACCAGACCAATTAGTTGTATTGCATACATTCACAACTCTGCCAATTTAACCATTCTGCTGAATCCACTTAACTTCGATTTCAGTCACCACTTGCCGACACAGCTCAGAAACTTTCTTCTCATCTGAGCTAAACCCATCGGTTCCTAGTAATTTGTTGCAACCACTGCAATTCACACCATACAACCACCAGCTTGAGCTGCAACACAGCATATAATCAACTCCATTCACTCCAAAATCCCTTCATGCTGCTTTAAACTCCAGCTACACCACCTGCTACTTGGCATAAACCTCATCACCTGAAATTATTAATTCACAGCATCACCACATCTTGCACCTGTAACTCCAATTGTTGCCAGCCAACTACAATGCCTTCCAACTCTCAGTACCACCATTGCCTCAAATCAAACCCTTGCCTGAATTCAAACACCTTACTCTGAACTGCAAACATTCTCAATACAAGCAGTAACAATCACAACCATACTGCAGTACAACTTCAAGCTTGACCATCACCAACAGATTCAACACCATTTTTACCTAAGCTGCAACTGCAAACAACCAACAACAAGTCCACCAATGCCTAGATATTTCTGCAAGCTTCAAATCTCACTTCAAAACTACATCAACATCACATTATTCTTTTTTCTTCTCTTGTAAACTGCACCTGCAACTAACCACCATAATCTTCTCTGTATTCCACTAGTTTCTTGTCTTCTTGCAACACAGATTTGAAACCCTATCTCAGATTCAGTATAAGTACTAGCAAATCGACCAACTGATTCATTGTAATTCCATGTTTTCTCTTCCCTGAAGCTGTAGCTGTAACCTCCATTTCATGACCACCAAACCGTGGAAGCAACATCAGTTTCATCACCAACATCTACCCATTTCTTCAATTCCTTGCTTAACTCAGTTTCAGCTTTTCCTGACTCCATGGCTCTCACTGCACCAACAAGTCCTTACCTGCAACACCTTAATTACATTGCAGAGTCTTGCAGCATCACAACAGCACCATCTTGACCCATTGAATCTTTTTTACAGACATTCTCAAATCCACCATTCAAGCTCAGCTATCTGTAACTTCATAACCTCCTGAAATCTCCAACGACATCAGCATCACTTCAAGTTCACTCTAACAGAAACTTCATCCACCATTCACAGACCATGACTCAAGCTATATGCATAAATCCATCTGATATTTCTCCTAAGTTTCTCAAATTACCAGCCACCAACCCATTAATTCAACCTAATCAGTTCATCACAAGATACATCAGATTCTACCAAATTTCCTCCCTGCTCATCCATCACTGAACCCTAATTTCACAATCTCAGACACCACCATCTTCTCTGATAAACAACAACAATTCAGTTCAGCTTTCTTCTTCAATTCCACAACTGCAGAACGACTTTACCCTTCTTCATCTCAGTGACTAAATTCGATTCACAGAAAACCCATCTTCTTCATTCCTCAAACCCTAATTTCTTCATCCTACTTCACAGCCCATCATACCTATCTTATGAACTTCAATAGACTCCCAATTCCTCCCTCCATATCGAATTTGAGAATACCCATCTCCGCCATAACTCATACTTCCCTGTAAATCTTGAACTACCATCAACAACAACAAATCGAACCCATTCTCTTCTCTTTCTCTCTTACAGCATCCACTTCTCTGAATTTTAGGTACAAAAATGATTGAGAGATGACTTATCTCAATTTTAGGGTTGTGTAGGAAATGAAGATGGTTAACCCAAATCAGGTGATGTGGATAGTGGGTACCCAGAACAATTCTAGGCACCCGAAAATTGGATGAAGGCCAACCAAATGGCAACCTTTTTATTGAATTGGCTCGACTCTCATGATACTCTCCTGTGGAATGATGATTCCGCCCTTTTATGATCTATTTTTGATGATTTTCTTCTCCTTTTTCTCCGACTGACTCCATTGCACCTGATAAACTCAAAACTAAACATAAGAGATGCAATTGACAAGGATAATAGCAACGAAAGCATAAATACTAGATATAAAATTAAGGTGTTTACAATACCTATCAGTATGCATGATTTTTTTTTTGAAATCTCGAACAAATATTTGTGATTAATATACTCGGACATCAACTTTTTATTCCTATTGGATCTTTGATGTTAAAAACTTATCTCTCGTTTATTACCATTGCTAATGTTACACTTATCTCCCATTTATTATCCTTGTGAATCCACTTTGGTTCATCCCGTTTGTTTGGGAGATGCTCATGTGATCATTTCTCTGGTATCGAATATGAGGCATAATCATCATACTACACTTTTCTTAATCACTACTTGCTCAAATTCTTATGTAAGTGTGAATACGAATATCTGTAAGATAAGTTAGTTGCGGGGTGGGTGAAGGGCCGAGAAAGAAAAATTTTACTTGATATTTTTGTGTATTTTTTGATTATATTTGTAACATAAGTTAGCTTGGGGGGGGGGGGGGGGGGGGGGGGATGGGGAGAAAAATGAAAATTTTCACTTGATATTCTTATGTGTAATTTTTTATTTTATTTTCTATTTTAATTTCTCTATCTTTACTCTTTTATTTCCATTACGGAGATTCAAGATCAGAGTATCACTAGAGGGAAAACTCATCAACAATGTACCTTTTCTCTTTATTAGGAAATCCCTAAATTCTATCAGTAATGAAATACCGATTCAGAATCGTAAGACCTTATATCGGAAATCAAAACTCATCAAAATCAAAGATAAACTAGTTACAAGAGATAAGGTCAAAGACTCAAAGTTACAACAATCCCTTTAATCGTATACAAATCAAACAACCACAATAAATCAAATCTATACTTATCAATTTTCCAAACATTCCCAAATTCTTCTACATCAAAATATTCAAAACAAACAACTGAATAACCAGAATTTTCTCAATTGTTACTCAACTTGAGTCCTTCCTCGATATGTATACATTGATGTCCTAAAAAACTGCTTAAGAAACCATGAGATATGGTATTGGAGTTTGTAACACCTACATTTTTCGCACGATGCATGCTCAGGATGCGTCATTGGCTTGAGATGAAACTTCATCTCAAGCTTACGTTGTATATAATGAGGAACATTGGGCTATGTCCAATAACGCGCCACTATGGGTGGTTCTGAAGAAAGCTATTTGGGCGGTTCTATGGCTGAAGCTGAAGCGAGGGCTATTTGCGCAGTTCTGAAGAAAGCCGTGGAACAGAAGCTTAATCACATTATCATTGAAAGTGATGCTAAGGATCTCATTTACCAATTTTCTGCGGGAAGGTTTGATGGTGATCCAAGAACATATGCTATCTTTAAGGATATTCAGTTCTATACTTATATTCCTCATGTTTAGTTGTTTGTCTGTTTACTTTCCAACCTCGGTTATGTAATTCTATTGCTCATGCGCTACTGCAGTGGACAAAAACATACAATTCTACTATTTACTGATCCGCAACTCTAATTTGGCTTCTACCAATTGTTGAGGAGGATCATTAGCCTTTTTGAAAGCCTTTGATTATATATATATATATATATATAAATATAAATATTTACTCGCCAAGAGTGAGACGAGCTCACCTAAATCTCGTACATACACGAGATTCAGGCAGAGACTAATTTTCAGTATCATGAGCATGTGTATGGTTGATACCATGAATATAGGTACAAGAGAATTATCAGAATCTGGACCATCTGAAAATCACTATCTAACAATCACAATTGCTTGTCAGATCTAACTGTCAACGGATCCCTCCTTATTATTATAACATTTCTGAGCTTTCTAAAACTTTCTCTGTTGATGAAAAATCTACTTAGTTTTCTGCGAACAAAATTCTTTTTGGTTTATAATATTTAAGTTATTATTTTTGATAAAAGTTGGTTTGTTTGCTTCCCAAGAACAAAACACAATAGAAGGAAAAAGAAAATTACATATGAATCGCTTCAAAAAGATCACTACATATTCTACAATGTCACGAATAATCTCCCACATACGAAATTGAACAGAGAAGTACGAAAATGTAAGCGTCAAACAAATTGAGCGGATCCGGCGACCATAGAGGACACCCAAGACCCACACACCTTGCTTTCTAACCTGGTATAATTTTCTGACTTGTCAGGTAATGGTTCCCAATAGCTCGTTACACCTGTGTGTGTATATATAGTGGTACAAAATGGTCGACTAAACAAAAAGAAATAAGTCAGACTTTCTCATCTTCTATCTTTAGTCTTCTTTACATTTTTCATCGCGAAATTCACTTGTAAGTCATTTTAATAACGGAAAAAACGGCCAACCTCAAGCTGACCACCCAGACTATGACCAAAAACACCAAGTTAATTTCGTTAAAACCTTTGGTAAGGATACGCTTCCTTCTCCTTCTCCTTCTCCCTCTTGTACCTCTTCTGATCTTCGTCCAAATCTCTCTAGTCAATAAACATATACTGTTCATCATCACAACCGGTAGTCGTTGTCGCAGCGATAAAAGTTGCTATCAACGGCTAAAGCATCCGCAATAGGCTTAATGACCAAAATGCCCTCACCAACAACAGCACACAATAATCCGCTGAGAAAGACAACAAATCCTAACCAATCAAATGGTAATTCATGTGATTTCCAAAGTGCTGAGGCAGTAAGAATTAGAATTTGTGCGGAAACTGAAAACAATACTGTAATCACCAATAGATATATTCTGACCCTCAAGCCTTTATTGATCACGATAGAACAAACTTTCCAACAAGCTGATGTAAACAATATCATGTAAATGATTCCAAATATCGCGAAAACTATAGTACTCATCAATGGGTACGTACATATTACCTTCCCATCAACACCGTTTAATTGAAATCCTCTGAATAAGATCTCAGGATAATTAATCAATCGAGTAGAAAAGAAAATAAAGAAAATTTGTAAGGCCAAAAGTGGAATACAAACTGAAAATAAAACCAAAATAGCTCTACAGAAAATATTTTTTTTAATTTTCTTTTTAGCAGAAATATTGACAAGAAAAAGAAGAATAATCAAAAACCCAGGTTGAAAAAACCCTTGAGACAATACGATATGGGCTTTACAGAGATTAACTTGTTGGCTAAGAGAAGGAAATTTATACAAAAAAGAAAGAAAATAAGGTGGGATTAAATAAGGAAGACGTAATATATCATTGATAGCCCAAAAGGAAATGAAAGAAACGAAAAGGATTCTAACTGTATAGAGAGAATTGAAATCCTTAAGATGCTGAGATTGATGACTTTTTAAACGAAAATGGAGAATGAAAAAGATTGAAAAAAATGAGAGAAGAAGGATCGACGAAATGAAAGTAAGGGTTGTTAAATCTGCTATTGAAGATAGTAATATGATATTGCTTACTAATGATTGCGATAATGTTGATGATGCTAATGGTGATGAAACTGGTGTTGATGATTCTTCGACCATGGCACGTCTGATGAGACTGGGTAGACGTTAATGGTGATGAAGATGATGGTGTAGATATTTCAGACATTGAGGTTGAGAGAAAGATGGGGAAGATAGGTTAGAGAGAGATCAGAGAGATAGGAGGTTTGGGGGCGATACGCCCCTTCTCAAGAAGGGGCTGTAACCAGGCTGGTGCTATACGAGTATGACGATAAGAAAAACAAAACAGAGAGGCCGGGGTGGAAGAATTGAGAAAAGGTTCCTACTAACTCGGGTTTGAACGGTTAAAATCCACTGAATAAAAAATTCTGCTGTTTTCGTTTTTGTATTCCCACGTAGTTTACAACTTAACAAAGTGCGTGGGACGTAGAAGATTTTGATGGTGCAGAAATAACCATTCACTTAGGCCAATTCAATAATCTGACCGCGCGCACTGTTTAAGGTATACTAGTGTGAAACCCGTGCTACGCACCGGGTATGATGGGAATCAGTTCTCATTTGGTCAGGCGGGGCTTCGCCCCGCACCCGTTCCAGAAGGGGTTCCAGTTAACAATTTGATTTTAATATAGTCACACTAAAGAAATGATTTAACTTAAAATAGCTAGATAGCTTTAAAAGTGCAAAGCATATGAAGTGCTTCCTGTCAAAGATGATGTAATCAAGGAAACGCATTGATATATACTACCTTCATTTTTGGGCTGAAATCAAAAAGTGAAAGTATCTCTTTTCTAGAATCATGTACTTGCATTAAGAATTAATCATTCAATTCAAATGCTCCTCCATGCTCCAACTCCCTGTAGTTAAATGAAACAACAACTCATTATATAATTGTATCAATATATGATATTAGAAATACCTAAAAAAAATGATAATAATAAAAATATATCGTGAATTATTTATAATGAAAAGCATATGAAGTGCTTCCCGTCGAAGATGAGGTAATTAAGGGAATGCACATATATATCTTTCTTTAGAAATCATGTACTTACGTTAAGATTCAAGTGGCCAACTTAACTGCTTTTCCAGACTCCAACTCCCTGTAATTAAATGAAAAATCTCACTCATATAGTTGTATCAATATATGATAATAGAGACACTATAAAAAAACACAATATTAATATAAAATAGATTTCCAACTCTATTTAGTACAAAGTATATGAAGCGCTTCCCGTCAAAGAAGATGTAATCAAGGGAATGCACTGATATATATTTCTTTAAAAATCAAATATGTTTTCTGGCTACCAGTGTGAGGCCTTTCTTGAGTTCCTCGCTTCAAGAGACATCTTAAACAATGTATTAAAATAGACAAAAGTCAAAAAAAAATGTAAGAAATCCGTAAATATTCGGTCAAGAACGCGTATACTTGAGTACGGATTGCAAATCATTTTCTTGTGAAAATATACAGCTGTATCTTGAAATGTTGTTGAATGAATTGGAATATTCTCTGCTACCAAGTCATAGGATGCAATCAAAATCTAGAACACCAATTATTTTTCTGAAAAAATTCATTCTTCTCTAAGTCCAAAATTTACTGAAATTTATATTATATTTTGAATACCTCCAGATGTAGAGGAATCATTTTACAATTCAATTTTCCATTGCATTTGAGACGATCCGTGAGTTGCTACAAAATGTAAATCCATGCATGTATTTAGGTAATAATAGCATATTGATAAAAATCCAAGGAAATAACATGTGTGTCATTAAAATCTCTCTGTCTTAAAAGTTGACATATTTCAAGTTTGCACAATTCTTAAGGTAATGTGAAGAGAGGGATTTTTCGGTATTTTTCAATTATAACCTTAGGGATAAGAAATGACCATATTTCTAAAACTATACCATAAATATGTGTAAGCTTTACACAGTTTAAAAACATTTTGAAGCACCTACATTCTTTACCCTATAAATATGTTTACTCAATTTTTGGCTTTTAATCATAAACCGAAATTAATATAGTAGTTTTTCTTTATTTTCTTGGAAATAAATACTTGAATTATTCAATTTTATGGATTTTAACCATAAATGTCCAAATTTAATATAGTAGTTTTTTTCTTCTTTTGGATTTTAGTAATAAAGACGTGAAGTTAATATATTAACTTTTTAATAAAAACTCAATGATCATGATTTTTAAAAGATCAAGTAAACTCGGTGTAATTATGCGCAATAATTTTAGGTCGTCTAATCAAAGATCTTGACCATCTATTGGTTAGACATATCGAATAATGAGGGTCGTCCACCGGGTGTGTATCAACCACCTACCCAATCTACACTGCACGGTGTCGGATCAACGCCCTATATTTCACGAAATTTCATCCGACGAATACGAATGGTTTTTTCCAAGCCAATTAGAGCGCGCAGTTACACTCACCATCCAATAGAAGGGAGGGTAAGCTCCACCAGTGCTATGCACTGGGTATGATTGGAATCAGCCTACATTTGGTGAGGCGGGGCGAAGCCCCGCACCCGTCCTAGCTAGAAAGGGTCTCAATTAACAATTAGGACCAAAAAGTGGGATGCACATTCTTAAAGACACCACCGTGATTCCAAAAATATAAGATATGTTGGATACTCCAAAAAGATTATTTATTTTTAAAGATGCTAATCATATTATTCCCTAAATAAATTTTGGTTTTATGGATTAATTCAATTTTATTTCAATGCAATTTCGTATTTCATATTGATTATGAATTCCATAAGATATGTTGGTTTTCGTATTCATTCCATTCCAATGTAGCTAGTATTTAACCCCTACTCACCGGGTATGACGGGAATCATCCTTCATTTGGTGAGACGGAGCTTCCCCCTCACCCATCTCAGAAAAGGGTTCTAATTAATAACTGAAGTGGACAATGGAAACACCCATTACCATCATTAGTTAATTAATAGCCGAAGCCACCTGCCATGTATAGTTTAAAATGTTGGGGAAATTTTTCAAAGAAAATTACTTTTGGAAAATTATATCAACTTTTGAAATCAGTAAGTAATTCTTGGTATTGCCAACATTAATACTCTAATGAAAATGGATATGGCTAGATTTTATGGCTATCGATCAAAGTAACACCACGATTACCCTTAGTCTTGTTGGATTTTAGAATACCTATGCGACATTCATTAGTTAATCAATTTTTAAAACTTAAAAATAAAGGAACAAAGTATCATTAATATCCTACTTTCGAAACCCCGATAATGTCTTCCAGGTAGGCCAAGTCATGTCTGTACTTCACCCATTGTACACTCCCGACCTGCCTTACATACCAAAACATATATTTGCGTTAAGAATTCATAGTCGCCTCAACTGCTCCTCCAGGCTCCAACTCTATGAAATTAAATGAAAAATCATATTCACTCTTTATTTATAAATATATTATATTTAGAGACACTAAAAAAATATATGATATTTAAATAAAATAGATTTCTAACTCTAATTTTAAATAGTGCAAACTATCTGAAGTGTTTCCCGTCGAAGATGACGCAATCAAGGAAATGCACAACGTGAACCATCTCCAGGATCCAATTCCTGGTAGTAAAATGAATATTCACATTCATTATATACTGTTTGTAAATATTTTGATATTAAAGACACTAAAAAAAGTATTATTAATATAAAATAGATAGCAAACTTTAAATAGTGCAAAGAAAAAATCCTAACGGCCAATTTAATTGCTCCTCCAGGCTCTAACTTCATGTAGTTAAATGAAAAAATCATACTCACCATATATTATATATCAATATACGATATTCAAGACCCTAGAAAAAATTATATGAACATAGAAATATGTTGCCAACTTTGAATGGTGCAAAGCATATGAAGCGCAACCCATCCAAGATGATGTGATCAAGGAAACACACCTTATGAACACCTCATCTACTTGTGTTTCAGAAATTCGACCGAAAAGATTCTTTATAGTGAAGATCAAAATTTCTTAGATTTCCCAACTGCTTATGCCAATTGCATGCCAATTTATTTAGAGTAAGAGTTAATTATATCGTACCCAATATCACACATTAATACTAAAAAAAAAAAAAAAAAAAAATCATTACCACTGAATTATATAGGTGAAAAATAAAAATATCATGGGGATGAATAATTTTCCGACTACCAAATTGATTATAATAAAACATAGACGAAAGTAATAGATGAGGTGTATCTGGTTTAACCTTGTGTGAGCGTATTATTTTTAAAAGATGGAATCTTCTCCTCAGATTCAGTACTCATGGTCTCTTACTACCGCAATCCTGTAACCATTAGCGCCGAATTGATTACAAATTTGAATGTACTTGCAAAACAAACATCAAAAATTAATTAAATGAGACAACGAAAACGTAAATCGCAAGGTATACAAAAGAAAAATTCAAGGTTATCTAAATATCCTCTTTTATAGGGATGAAGAATAATATGCATCCTTTATTAACCATTGGTTTTGTTTATATTAGTAAATTAACCATATTAATGGAACTTGTTAGATTGTGTTTAGGTAAATAATTAGATTTTTTTTTAGATATTAATAGAACTTGTTAACATAAATATAAATATAAATTTAAAATATCAATTAATATAGTAATTTTTATATATTGTTAGTTTTTCCTTTTATAGATATTTATCATCAATACTAAAAATTAATATAGTCATTTTATAAAAAAAAATCCTTTTAAAAGATTCAAAAAATATACTTCTTTTTTTATTCCATAAATACGTTGATATTTTTTTTTTACAATTGATTTTCTTTATTTCAGTCATAAATGGTCGAAATTAGTATTAGATTTTTAGTTTTAGATTTTTTTTAGATATTAATTGAACTTTTTAATATAAATATTAATTTTAATTTTAAATATCAATTAATATAGTAATTTTTATATATTTTTATATTTTTCCATTTTTAGATGTTTATCAACAATACTAAAAATTAATATAGTAAAAGATTCAAAAAAATATAAATATTTTTTTATTCTATAAATACGTTGATTTTTTTTTTATAATTGATTTTTTTTATTTCAGTCATAAATGACAGAAATTAATATAGTAGTTTTCTCTAAATTCTAGATTTTTTATAACAAATACATGATTTTTTTATTTTAGTCATAAATAAATGTATGGAATTACTATATTATTTTTTCTATTTTCAGGATCTTTTGCAATAATTACATGAAATTATAAAAGATTATTTTATTCCATAAATATGTTGAATTGATTTTTTTTTATTTTAATCATAAATGTCCAAAATTAATATAGTAGTTTTCTTTATTTTCTGGATTTTCACAATAAATACACGAAATTAATATATCAATCTTTCTAAATAATGAGGGTCATCTGTCGCGTGTGTCCCAACAATCCACACAATCTACACCGCACATTGTCAGATCAACGCACCATATCTAACGAAATTTCATCCGACGAATACGAATGGTTTCTCAATTAGCCAATGAGAGCGCGAGGTTACGCTCACCAACCAATAGGAGAGAGGGTAAGCTCCACCAGTGCTACTTTTATTATGGAGTGAGGGATGGTATTGAGTTTTTAGGTTGTTGATATTTGCTTCCACCGGTCAAAATTTTTGGATTGACTTCTATACATAAGTGGTACTAAATTGAGATTTTTGTTACCTCAACCTATTGGTCGGTCTTAACCTAATTATATATTAATCAAACAAAAATATTCTGAATTCAAAGTCATGTCTATATGTTACTAGGTTTGTGGACTATGTGGAACTGCGGCGTGGAGTAAATATGAAAAGCAACGGCCACTGAAAAATGTTCCTTTATACTGATTTTTTTTTTGTTTGTTTGTGCCGTGGGGTGGCATAAATGCTTGTTGCATATAGCTACTATGAAGGAAGAAAAGATGATTGTGGAGTGAGGTTTCAGTATACCAGGTCTACTCAAAAAATAAAAATAAAGCAACATACTGGTAACTTCGAGGTGCAGTGATTATCCATACAAATAGTACAATCGTGACTATACCAATTGCTTTCAGCAACTGTGGTACCCAACCCAACACAGTATGTATGAGCAGCAGAGTCGCAAAGATGGTGGGCGCATCCTGGAGAGAAATATACGGTCGTATGTATTGGATTTTTTAATTGAAATTGAGTTGGTATCCATATTGCTAATCACAAATGCTTAAAAGTAGTAAAGATTATACATACAGATACTAATGCAGTTTAATTAGGAGTTATCGATATCCAATGGTTCAAATCCCCGGGAAGCCAAAGAAATTCATATTAGAAGTTGCACTAAAACACAAGAAGATTAGTCATCAGTAAACACCTGTAGTCTGCGCCATCGTCTTGCAAGCTATTAGGAAATATCAAGCGCAAACACTAATAAAGATGGATCCTATATGGGGACCAAGTCTTGCCAACTGGGAGACTAAACCGGTAGTTGCCGATTACCATTGACCAAAAAATAAATTGGGTGGGGCGGCGGATAAATTACAGCTTGGGATGCAAAAACAACCAAACAGCAGATAAGTGCCACCCATAGGCATAAGATAAATCATTTTGATGTGTACAGTAGAGACTTAAGACCAAATAGTGGTCAGGTGCTTAGTATACGAATTGTAAAAAGTAGGGAAAGTACACAACCACAAGTCAGAATTCAGGATATTCAAATTCCCTTACTGACCACGATGATAATGATATCATAGTAACGAATATTATAGTTCACAATGCTAGATTTATCACAACAACAAAAAAAAATTCTAGCTTTACCAAATACAAAATACACAGACTTAACAATTTAAACCATGAACAGAAATCATAGGATGCAAACAGATCGGTTCTAAAAGAAATTTCAATGATTACCAAACTGAAAAAACTTACCTGTTGAACATAAATTTCAGAATCATTTTTATCAAACACCTATCATGCGTGCGAACAAAAATTTACATACTTCCTCTTTATGTTTTTGATCGACGGCTATTTGGTTGCAACATTTTCTAAAGGACAGATAGGAAGAGCTAGAGCATTAGATGATTGAGAAGAATTTAAGGAAGAAAATCCAAAGTCCAAAGAATACCTGTGTTAGTGTGTTTTTCGGTTGGATATGGGTTTGGTCATAGGGTAATTTGGTAATACCAAAAAAATTGTAAAGGTCAATCTTACTAAAATTTTCCCCTTATACACATCTAAATAATTGTAGCTTTCCCCTTAAAATGCTTTCCCCCTAAACAAATCAGCTTTCCCTATAACAAAAATCTAAATTGATTGGGAGGCTACTTAACAGAACCACTTTTGACTTTGTGAACACGTAAATCTCGATGACATCCACGTGTTCACAAACAATGTTCGCATATACTCAATACTATGAATTATGCGCTATGCGCGGAGAGAGGGACGATTATATCGATTCATCGACTCAGAGCCTTCAGACTCGTCCTTGTCTAGTCGTATATTATCACTGACAACGCTTGTGTAATAGAATAAACAGAGATCAAAGCATAATGTGGAGTTTATCATGTGTAATATCGAATATAAAGTGCAGAAAGTAAGTGCTGAAATATAAACGATACAATCATTTAAGTGGTTAAGCACTAAGGCCTACATCCATGGGGTTGGTGTTTCATTATGTGTAGATTGATTACAAATATAGTCGAAATGACTTTGAAGTATGAACTAAGGCTGCGGGATGAAGGGAATCACTTACTCTTCCTAATTATCTCTCTTATGTTCTCCCATCTTGATTATTGATCTTCCCCCCCCCCTCTCTCTCTTAATGGGGGAGGGGGGGGGGGGTATTTATAGGGTTATGACATGGGGTCCACTTATGAAGGTCATTGTAACCTTATCGTCTTGTGCTTTGTGCCGATACCTCAGACCTCTTTGTATTCTATGATGCCCCCAGTGTTCTAGGCTTATCGACGAAGAGTGATGGTTGCGTCTTCCACAGGTTGGTCGACACGTATGCTGCTCAGGGTATTTAATGCGGGTGGATAAGTCGTCTGCATGCGCCAGACAACGGTCATCTGTCCCTGTCACATCCGTGTCAGTTGAATTTATCCTAGCCGTCGATCTTGGATCTTTCTCGGGATGGGATAAAGTGAGTCTGAGGGCTCTTTCCAGTGCTTCGCAGCAGCATTATATCCTGGTACTCCTCGATCCACAGCCATTGGATCTGTTAGATGAAGGTTCCTCCTTGATGACACACGTTTTTTGGCTGCATGCGCGTGGCATCGTATCTTGATTCCCAGGATGGTATGTCTTCCACGTGTCTCTCTATAGACACGTGGCGGATGATGAAATATGTACTCACAATTTGCCCCTTTTCTTCTGACTTTGGCGTCAGTTGAAGTTAGAGGAAAAAAATATCACATATTCCTTATCTCTCTCTTAATAACTTCCCCTAGATATTAGGGCACGTTTCCCACTCCTGGAAATAACTGCTCCTTGGGTAAAGGGACGATTATTATTTCCTTCAAGGCTTATAAATGGGAAAGAGAATGTGAAAATTTTAGAAATAAATTTCATTCCCTCCCTGTCAGTCCTTCATTCTTTTTCTTCTGTAGCTTTTGTTCTTCCTTCTTGTTCTTTAGCCATTAACTTCTACGACCTTCTCTTGTCTTTTTATAGATCTCACCTGCTGTTGTAGTTCGTCGTTTCATTGACTTCTCTCGCCTTGTTCGACATTTTTCATACCCAGGTAAGATATTTCTCTTTGATTTTGATTTCGATTACTTAGTTCATCTTCTGTTACTGTTTTTCTTTAGCTTTGTGATGAGGAAAACGTATACATAAATAAATTTCATTACCCCTTCTTCTTCATGAAGCGTATAAACTCGTGTTCGAAGATGTTCTATCTGAGTTTGGGTTTCTCCGTTTCTATTTTTAGTCTAGGGTTTTTCTTATTTTTCTTCTATTGGATAACTATGATGAACTGGCCGAAATTTAACTTTTTGATCCTTATTCATCGTTCTGCGGAAACCCCTAACTTGTTTGTATATCTCGCAGATATGGATGATCATCAGCGGACTCCTTATCAGACTCCGCCATCTATTCCTCATAGATCTCCTCCACGACCCTGATATATCTCCACCCAGAGGAGGTTCATCTAGGTCTTCGCAAGTTTATCTTCGTACCCAAAGGGTCTCGTTTTCCACTGGACAGAGATCTTCGTCTACCAAGAAGGGAGATCCACCGAGGGACCTCCTGGTTCTAGGTATGTTGTTAGCCGCGCTTCTTCTCGTCTGCGCGATGATTCTAGATGCACGCAGGCTCCTCCTCGTAGTGAAGCATTGGATGTTCCATCTCTTCATTCCATGGCTCCTCTGATGCCTCAGCAAGCTCCTCTGCCTCCTCCTCCAACGGTCCCTTCCAAGGGAAAGTCTACTAATAGTACCGCCTCGAAGACTGATCCGCCCAAGAATGTTTCTTCCAAGAGAAAGGCCCCAGACATGAGTCCTCTGAAGGACTCCACACCAGATCCCGCTGATGAGGAAGACGCTTCCCCGATTATACGAAGCGTCTCGATTGGTAAGAAGAAGGTCACATTCAAGCATATTGACCTAGATATGTTTAAGGACAAACATGAACTTCAATCCTTTGAAGTCCACTTTTATGCTCCCGATGATGACATCACTTATGATCTTATCTCAAAGTATCAGTTCGATGAGTTTCATCTGTTGACTATCGTAGGGGCCTTTGAGGCAGGTCTTATGTTGCCTCTATACAAGTAACGTGATTCTTTTTATTACGACATATTGGCTGGTCGTGAGGGTTCTTCTACAAACACCCATAGTCATTCTGTATCATAGTTGAATGGGAACTATCTGCATGCACTGAAGGAGTGCTATCTTTGGAGCAAGGGAGAAACGATGATGACTTGTTATGTCCCTGATCCTGCTGAAAGGGAATGGTATACTCCCTATAATTTTAATAATTCCTTATATTAATAGTAGGAACCGTAAGCCGTGGAGTGTAGGTCTTCGTAACATTGATGCTCCTCGTGGTCAGATTCATCTTCTAAGTGAGGTGAGTGACGCCAAGCTGAAGTATGTTCCTGGTACGGAAGGGTCTGCTAACAAGAATATTTTCCCTCCTCGTGATAGGATCAAGCGTGATCACGACTATTAGTGGCATGCCACTGTTATTGAGATTATTGGTCCATGGGCTTGGGGTTGGATTCTAGTCTACACGGATGGCGTCCCACTGCTGATAGCAAACCTCGTGAGGCTGCTCCCGCTCGTTATGGAGACTTCTGCCCTTTGCATTTGAACTTTGAAGGCATGAATTTTCCTTATGCCCTCGATGTTGTTGATGGCGATGAAGAAGAGAGTTCAGAAGCTATCCTTCCTTCGAAGAGTACTGCGACTTCCAAGGTATGACTTCTTCCTATACTTGCCCCTTTTTTCCTTGTGTTAAAAAAAATTAAGTAAAGGATAAAATAATCCTTTGATGGCATCCCTTATTATTCTGTAGGTGACGAAGAAAAGAAAGATTGGTCCCAAGCGATCTTCTACCATTGTGGATGATGAGGCAAAGGTTCAAGAGGAGGTTACCAGCCCTGCTAACGAATATTTTGATGAAGATGAGGATATTTCAATGGAAATGAGCGTATTGATACTTCTCCCCCTAACCACAAAGATGGTAGCAGTGATGCTGGGAAAGAGAATGTCCCTGGTGGCAGCGATTCTGGTGAGGAGAACGTTACCGAAGGTGGTAATGGTGTTGGTGAGGAAAAACCTACCCCTGGTTGCAATAGTAATATTAGCCATATTCATGTTGGGTCTAAAGAATTTTTCGTTTGGTAGGATTTACTCCGCGGGGGAGACCTTCGACATGAATACTGCCATGGGTCTTGCTGGGGAGCTCTTTACTTTATCCTAACGATGTCTGGGATGTGCTTGGTAACTCTGTCCAGGGGATGGCCGCGGGTGAAAAGTTTGTAGACGCGGGTGATGATGTTGAAACCCTTGCTAATCAGGAGGCAGAAGCAAGGAAGAAGTCAGCGGCTGGGAAGGCCGATGTTATTGGAGAAGCTTCTACTGAGTCTCCCTTGGAAGATTTCCCGCAATATTTAATCCTGGAAGGTGACGATGCCATTCTTTTTGGCTTAAAGAGAAAAATTTGATGTTCGTCCCAAATCCTTCTCCCGTGTTTGCTGGTGAGAAGGTTTCCACGCCTATACTCATCGGATGATGCAATTATCCGCCGAATACAATATTGCGAATGTATGGGACAAGAATCTGGGGGCTTTGGATGCTACCTTGGTGGTTGATCCTCCATCCACCATTGCTGATATGATGTCCGTAGCTGACTCAGCAGCGGCTGCTAGAGGTACGTTATACTTTTTATGTTTCTCTTTCTTTTGGAACTATACAGAGTCCTTTTTTGATACCCCTTTATTTTGTAGATGATGAGGAGTGAACACTGCAACCATACCCTGTACCAGTTATTTAAGGCCAAGTCTCTCAAGTTTGAGGCCAAACTTCGTCACAAAGAGGAGGAGATATCTGCGGCTGAGACGGTTATCTCTTCCAGAGATAAGGAGATAAGTGAGCTGAAGAGTCGCCTCAAAGGGAAAGAACATCTAGGCAACAAAGATGGGAAGCTTCGTCTAGAGATTTCTATGGTATGCAGTGAGTTGGAGGAGGTTCGGAAAAATGCTTCATCTTTTACAAGTTCGTTTTTTCTCTTCGCTTTACTTGCCGTCGCTATTTTCAAGCAATTAGTGTTATGTCTGAGTCTCCCCACCCTATCTTCAGTGGGTGGAGTCCCAGAGATGATATGGCTTCGGAATGAGAGGGAACGGCAGAAAACCTGTATCGCCGAATTAGTGGAGCAAATATAAAGAGTGGCAGAAAGATGGGATGCCAAGGCCGAGGTGTGGCATCTGAGGCATACTCAGATAGTTGATATGAAAAATAAGTATAACACTGATCGTCGTCAGTTTAATGGAACTTTGATATGGACGCATGACAATCTTCGCGAATCCCGCGAATATGCTTCGTCTTTAGAAGCTAGAATGAATCTTCTGGAGGAAGAATTACGACAGGCTCGTTCCTATCAAAGTTCCGAAGTAAGAGAGTATATACAGTGTCTTGCCAAAGAAAGATACGATGCTAGGGCTGAGGATGGTGCCCTTAGCAAGGCCTTAGCTGCGTCTTGGGCTGATGTAGCCCGCTAGGTTGAGTTTGAGAGAAATCTTGAGGTGAACATGTACAGACTCAACAAAGGTTTGGAGGAGATGAATAACGAAGTCAATCATCTTCGTCACCGGGATTCAATGAAGCAGGTAGAGTTATACGCTAGTCAATTTGCTCTTTCAACCCTTCAAATGGATTATAAGAAAATTTCCGACGAGTATGACTTTCTTGACGAAGCTCGAGATGCAGTTGTCAACGAGTACGAAATAGCTTCGGCTAGAGTCGAAGGTATATATTTACTTCGTCGAGTGTGATTTTGTAAATCCATCGTCCTAACCCTTCGTATTTCTTCTTTTTTCTTTTCAGAGCTCCAGGGACAGCTTCACGCTGCAAATGAAAATCTTGAAAAGGCTCAATCTGAGCTAGGGAAGGCTCGGTCTGCCTTAGTGCATCAGGAGGGTCAGACCACATACTACCAGGGTTTGTCCACGTCTCGATATAAAGCAGCGAACGTGGCCTCTAAGGAAGTGAGTCGTCTGTCCTCTCTGTTGTCACATGCCGAAATGTGTAATACCAAGGCTCGTTGTCAGTTAGCTGAGGAGACTAATAAGCTTCTGACCAAAATAGAGTATGATCTCAAGACTGAGCATGGCCTTATCAAGGAGTATCCTCGACGTCCTATGCCCCCCTCCCCTGACTAGTTCTTCGGGGCCTTCTTCAGGTGGGAGAGTGCCTTCTTCGTAGAGGGAAGACCCCATTGGTGGAGCTGAATCATCCAAGTAGATTTTTCTGCTAGTTATAGAAAGTTGATCTTTGTTGATTATGGAGCTTCTTGCTATATGTTGATTTTCTTTTTCTTTTGTTTATTTTGCCGAACTTGTAATCAACTTTCATGGAATGGATCATCGTTTATTGATAATGTACACCTTTCGTTTACCTGCATTATTATTTTGGCTGTATTATTTAGTTAAGGAACTCAAATGAGGTAAAGAAATTAATTAAAGAGTTTCCTTAAGAACAAAGTGTTTGAGTGCGATGCCGAAGGTTAGTACTTTCGTGATCGTATTGAGACCTATCACCCCGCTAGCTAATCCTTGGCTAGAGGATTCCCAGACGGTGGGAGTCGATGCAGCATTCTAGGATATGGGGTGTTTATTTGAAATATTTACATGTCCCCATTCCGTCGACCCGCTGTCTTAAAATGGTTGGAGATATCTTTCTGCTGGATTCCTTCCCATGGTCTTACACTTATAGACACTTACATGGGAGTCTTGAGAGATTGTAGGTATCTACTTTCCCCAATAGTGACAACTTGTTGTATGTGTAGGTGCATCATTTTTGTAGCATATTTACAGTCATATTTATAAGTATTTATTCTGCTGATACGCTGTCCCTTGTATTGTCTTAGGTTATTTCATTAGATAGGAATTTTTGCAAAAGAACTTGTTTGATTGATGAGTTGAGGCCTGCTATTCCTCGTCCAGAGATAGAAACATGTCGATCGGGTGTGTCGTCTTCTTCTTATGGTACTCTTCGCGCAGTTGCAGGGCTGCGCTGCTATCTATGGATGTTATGGCTTGAGATATTTTGCATTCCATGGGTGTATGAGGACTTCCACTTTTAGGTTACGTAGGTAATAAGATCCATTTCCTGCGATATCGTGTATGACAAAAGGTCCTCCCCATGTTGGTGCTAACTTGCCCCACTTCTTTTCTCGTTGTTATTGGGGTATGGTTCTCAGCACATACTGTCCTTCTACGAAATTTCTAAGCTTAACCCTTTTATTGTACTCCCTTGGTAATTCTCCATTTTCTGCAACGCTGCTTCTCTTCTTTCCTCAAGATCATCGAGTCTTTACAACATCATGTCCGTTGTGAGGTTCTTTTCCCATGCTTCGGTCTTCGTGGTTGGCATGATGATCTATGTGGGGATGACAACTTCAGCTTCATAGTTAAGCAGGAATGAAGATTCTCCTGTGGCTGATCTTCGGGTTGTTCTGTATGCCCATAAGACGTTATATAATTGCTCACACCATCGTCCCTTATGCTCGTCTAGTTGTTTCTTGAGAATGAGAGCGAGGGTCTTGTTTGTGGCTTCTGCTTGGCCATTGCTTTGAGTGTATATCAGTGTTGACTTGTTCTTTCGAATTTTGAAGGTATCAAAGAGTAAATCAATGTTCTTTCCCTGTAGTTGCATACCATTGTCAGAAATAATCTCTGCTGGGATGCCGAACCTGCAGATGATGTTCTGAAAAATGAATATGAAGACATCTGAGTCGCGGATCCTTCCCAGAGCCTTAGCTTCTACCCATTTGCTAAAATAGTCTGTGGCCACTATAAAAAATCTTCGTTTCCATGATCCTTCGATCAGAGGACCTACAATGTCTATGCCCCATTTTGAAAATGGCCAAGGACTATTTACCGAGCTTAGCATCGTTGCTGGTACGTAGATTATTTTGGCGAAACGTTGGCATTCTTCGCATCTTCTTGACATTCTTACAGCATCTCATATCATCGTCGGCCAATAATACCCTTGGGTATTTTCCTTGTCTGCTAGAGATCTCATCCCACTGTGATTTCCTGCGTCCCCGCGATGAATATCCTTTAGCACCAGGTGGCCTTCGGATCTAGATAGGAAGCGTAGTAAAGGTCTGAGGAAGGATTTTTTGTATAAGATTCCTTCCCTTAATTCGTACCTTCCTGCTTTTGATTGTACCTTCCTGGCCTGTTTTAGGTCTATGGGCAGCGTCGCTTTTTTGAGAAAGTGGTGAATCTCAAATCTCCAGTCCTCTTCTTTGCTGAAGTCTTCATCTTCGGCTTCCCTTGCCATGATGTCATACTTCTGGAAGTAATCGGCGATGTATTCTCCTACATCATCGTCTGCTATATCTTCTCTCACGATGCTCCTTTGGTTTGCAGCGCATAATTCTCGGGAAGAGACTGAAGGTTCGTAAACCCTAGTGATCTTGATTTCCTTGACATCCTCGTTTTTAAACATGGATGACACATAGGCCAAAGCATATGCGTGCCTGAGTTCCTTTCTGCTTAGGTGTCGGAACTTAATGTTTGGTATTTGAGGTGCCGGTGTTTGTACTAAGGCCGTGTATGCTGATAAGTTTTTATCATAAACATTATATTCCAGCCCTATTTTCCGGATGACCAGTTGTGAATCACTTGTCAGGCGCACATCAGTTATACCCATTTTTATTATTAGACGAAGAGCATGTACAACATCTTCGTATTCAAATATGTTGTTGGTATGCCCCTTGAATTCCAATTTGAAAGAATGTACGATCCTATCCCCCGTGGGAGTAGTGCTCATGATGACAATGCATGCTCCTTCTCTGTTCTTCGAACCATCAACCAAGACTTCCCATTGTCTTGGGTTTGCCAGTTCGAGAATATCGATGGGATCTTTGCTCTTGTCGGTGTCTGGTAATCCTGTTGTTTTGAGTCCATCAATGAAGATTTCTTCGTCATCGTCTAGCGGTAGATCCGCTAATACTTGTGACTTTTGGGAATGCTGGAGTTCATGGATGATGTTGAACTGGTCAAGATGGGTGTTCCATTTTGTAATTATTCATACTTTCCCTGTACTTTTGAGGAGGGCCTCCAGTGGGGCTTTTCATGGGACACGAATATAGTGGGTCAGGAAGTAGGTTCTTAACTTTAAGGTTGCCCATACTAACGCCAAGATGAGTTGCTCGATCTTCGTATAATTTCTTTATGCTGTGTTGAGAGTTTTACTGACGTAGTAGATGGGCTGTTCTATCTTCATGTTGGTTTTGACCAGCACCGCGCTGACTGCATCCTCCGTTTCTGCTATGTACAAGGCCAAAACCTTGTCGAGATCGGGTTTTTGCAAGATGGGGATCTCGGCCAGGTATTCCTTGAATTTTTGGAAGGCTTCTTCGTACTCTGCTGTCCATTCAAACCTGCTCCCTTTTTTGAGAATGTTAAAGAAAGGCTTACACCTGTCCGATGATATGGGTATGAATCTTCCCAGTTCCGCTAGGGAACCATTAAGTTTTTGGACCTCTTTTAGATTCTTTGGAGATGACATTCCTACAATAGCCTGAATCTTGGCAGGGTCCACTTCGATGCCCCTCTTCGTTACCAGGTATCCGAGGAATTTTCCTGAAGTGACGCCGAAAGTACATTTCCCTAGATTTACTTTCATGTGGTGTTCCCTCATTGCCTGTAAGATATCCTTCAAATACTGGTGGTGATCCTTGCATAGCTTGCTCTTGACGAGCATATCATCCACATAAACTTCCAAAGTATTCCGAATCCATGGTTTGAAGATGGCATCAACCATTCTTTGGTACGTTGCCCCTGTGTTTCGGAGTTCGAAGGGCATTCTTACGTAACAATAGAGGCCATACGGGGTGTAGAATACCATGTGTTGTTGACCTTCTTCTGCTAATAATAACTGGTTGTACCCAGAGTATCCATCCATGAATGACATCTCCTCGTACCCTTCGACTGCTTCGACCAGTTGGTCGATGCTTGGCAACGGATAACTATCCTTAGGGCACACTTTATTGAGGTTGGTGAAGTTGATGCATATTCTAACCCTGCCATTCTTTTTTGGTACGATGACCATGTTCGAAATTCATGTTGGATATTTGACTTCTTTGATGAATCCAGCCTCTAGTAACTTACGGAGATCCACTTCGACTGCTTTGTGGTATTCTGGGGCTACTTTTCACACCTTTTTCCTGAAGGGTGGTATGTCTGGATTTATACGAAGCTTATGATGGATTGTCTTCGGGTCGATTCCTGGCATGTCACCTAGTATCCATGCGAAGATATCTGCGTACTCCCTGAGCAACTTATTTAAGGATGCTTCTCGTTCCTTATCCATTAGAGTTCTGATCTTGATTATCCTAGGATCTTCTTTAGTTCATATATTAACTTCTTTTACTGCTTCTACGGGTGTAAACGTGGGATTTGATTCCCCTAGGAGAGGAATATTCTTTGATTGCTATTTGGTAGGCTCCTCGCCTTCTTTTGTGGCTGAAGTACTTGCCTCTGCATTTCTAACCGTATTCCCCTTTGAAAGGCTTCTCCCGGAGATTTCCTCCAGATAAGTGTCCATAGCCTTCTCTTTCGCGGCTTCTTGGTTTCTGGATCTTCGGAACTTTCGCTGCTCATCTTGTTCGTTGTTGAGTTGGTTCTGCAAAGTTTGACATTCTTGTGCAGTGACTTGGTCTCCCTTTATTTCCATTACCCCTTGGGGACTTGGAAATCTAAGGTATTGGTGATAGGTAGCCGCTACTCCCTTGAGTTTGTGTAGCCATCTTCGGCCAATTATGGCGTTATAGGGTGATTGTGCATCCACCACACTGAATCGGGTGTCGACCTTCATTGGCCCTGCGTGTACTTGCAAGACAATATCTCCTAAGGGCTTCGTGGCTGCTCCGTTGAAACCGTAGATAGTATAGTATGAAGAAAACAGATGTTCGTCATTGAGTTCCATTCGTTTGAATGTATCATAGAACAAAACATTGATTGAGCTTCCCCCATCGATGAGGATTTTCTTGATATTACACCCTGCTACTGGTATTATGAGAACCAGAGGGTCGTTGTGATCCTCCATGTCTCCTTCAACATCGTTAGCGTCGAAGACCATGGGCGTATCCATCCATTGTTCATGTTCGTCCAATTCTTCCCCATCGATTTTTTACAGCTCATAATAGTCTTCAAACTAATTTCTCAATCTCTTACCTATCTGGTCCTTTAGGGATGGACCCGCGGTATCAGAACATGAGATGATGTTAAGGGTGCGGTTTCCTTCAGGTAGCTGAACCTACTTGCTTCGTTTAGGCTTATCTTCGTTGCTAGTCCTTTGCACATACCATTTAAGATCTCCTGCATCAACTAGCTTTTGGATCATTATCTTCAGATTTTTGCATTTCTCTGTCAGGTGGCCATTGAAACAGTGATAATCACAGTACTCTTTAGAGTTTTCTGATCTTAGGGGCTGTTTTCCCTTGGACCATGTCCAATCAAGATTTTCCCGACCCTTCATCTCCTTCAAGATGCGTGAGTAATTGGCATTTAGCTTTGTATAGAATGGGTCTTCGAATTTTCGAACGTCCCTTTGTCGATCATCCCTACGTTCCATACTATCTTCGCTGGGTCGCTCATTCGAGTTGCCTATTTTTTACCTACTGGATTGTTCTACCGCGTTCGTGCGTGGGGGACGCTGAGTATGAGCTCGGGGATTTTCTCATTTAATTTCCTCTAACCTTGCATGTTTTTTTATGATTACTCGAAGATATCCTTCAGTAGCAGGGATGGTGCCGTGGATCTCAACAAATAGGGGGCTCATCCTGTCCATCCCCCACTTGTAGCAGTTAATGCTAACCACAGGATCCACGTTTCCTATGGCTTGACAAATATTGTGCCATCTGTCAGTGTACTCTCTAATTGTTTCCTTGTACTTGATTGCTAGCGAGAAGAGGTTATCCATCCCAGTGTTGACAACCTTGTTATACATGTAAGTTTCTAAGAACTTCTCAGTAAGTTGGTCCTAAGAATCAGTGGAGTTTGGCGGTAGGTTGTCGAACCAAGACAGTGCGGATCCTTTCAAACTTGAATGGAAGTATCTGCACAATATGGCGTCATCGTAATTCCATCGTGCCATCATTCGATTATAATAACGAAGTTGGGCAGTGGGATCTCTAGATCCATCGTAACACTCGAAGGACAGAACTGGATATTTCAGTGGGATGGGAGGTTTGGCTAAGTGCTGTGTCAGCGGGGTAGTGTTTGCTTCCTTCATCACTTGCTCCAATCTGCCTCCTCCTTGCCTAGTTTTTAGCTGCTTGATCTCCGTCATCATCTCGGAACAAAGATCCTCCATTGCACGCTGATGTTCCTCTAGAGCGGACGGTCGTCCCGGCCTTGGGGTATCGGTGTCGAAGTAGTCCGAGTCGTCGGAATTATAATCTAGGTCGGATCTTCGACTTCCTCTTGCGTTCCTTTGGTTTAATGGCTCTGGGTTGTCAGCAACCACCATTCTTCGATCTTTATTCGTCCTTGGCGCCATAGAGTTAGCTTCGTCGTGTTGATTTCCCAACTCCACGATATGGGTAATTCTCTCCTTGAGTTGTTGGTTTTCCTGAGCTAGCATAGCTACCGCATCTACGTATGTATTTTGATTCTTTCTCAATTCTTTCAGCTCTACCATCATCCGAGCAGAGTGATTTGATCCTTGATTTGGCATTCCTACCTGCATCTGTCCTCCAGCCGCTATCGTATGATCTTCGTCGATAATTTGTATCAACGTTTCTGGTGGATCCATCTGCGGGTTTTGATGTTCCTCTGGTTGCTGCATCCATGACTCTGCCATCCCTTACACACTGTTCATGCGGTCGGGTGGCAGTGGTCGCTTTGGAGGCTCCCACTTTGGATGCCCCGTCTTTTGATGCTCTGGCTTTGGCAGCCGCGGCCTCTAGAGCTTCCGCTGCAATAGGCTGGCTTCTAAAGGCCTCGTGCTTTCAGCTCTATCATGCGTCTTGTCCGCGGCTTTGATATGTTCACCCTTTTCCTTGCTCCTAGTCATAATTGGTGTCATCCCCGACGTTTCTTTTGATGAGGCCTTTGTTTTTCCTACATCTTTGTTCTTCTCCATTTTCGATATCTTCTGCAAAAGATAAAGAGTACACAAAGAATATGTGGTCCACGGGGAGCCTGTTAGCATAGTTATGGAAATCAGACTCCGAAGGCGAGAAGAGATTATCCGGCTATTATTCCCCTTTTCAGGGGTATCGGATCTCTTGATTACCCCAGGTTTATTTATAAGTTTGACTACAAACATGCGTAGTTCGAAAAGGAGACCTAAACATGAAAAAAAGTATGTTGACGAAGATGTAGTTTAACCAACTCCTTAAAAATCGTTCCTAAGGTGCGGAACCTCTAATAAATGCATGAAGTGAACATGGATCTATATGTGGGCTTTATTCTCTAGAGTTAAATGCATGAAAATACTTTTGAAGTCGTAGATCTACCGAAATAAATGTAGATCTACCCATAAGTTTTATTTTTCAAGATAAAAGTCTTTTAAAACGCTTTCGAAGATACAGATCTACCGAGATAGGCGTGGGTCTATTCATAGGTTTTGTTTTTCAAAGACATCAAGCTTGAAAACTCTTATAAAGGCATAAATCCACTAAATAATGCGCAGATAGACTCATGGAGACGTTATTTTCAGATGCTTTTAATGAATGCTGAAATAAAAAATGCTCCCAGCACCATTATTTTCAGAGAGCGGTGCACAGAACAGACAGAGTGCTTACATCACATGATAAGATAAATCTTTTACGGGGACATAGTCCCTGTTTCTAGCGCAAGATTGTGAACACGTAAATCTCGATGGCATCCACGTGTTTACAAACAATGTTCGCATACACTTAATACTATGAATTATATGATATGCGCGGAGAGAGGGATGATTATATCGATTCATCGACTCAGAGCCTTCGGACTCGTCCTTGTCTAGTCGTATATTATCACTGACAACGCTTGTGTAATAGAATAAACAGAGATCAAAGCATAATGGGGAGTTTATCATGTGTAATATCGAATATAAGGAATATCAAATATAAAGTGCAGAAAGTAAGTGCTGAAATATAAACGAGACAATCATTTACGTGGTTCAACACTGAAGCCTACATCCACGGGATTGGTGTTTCATTATGTGTAGATTGATTACAAAGAGATAGTCGAAATTACTTTGAAGTATGAACTAAGGTTGCGGGATGAATGGAATCACTTACTCTTCCTAATTCTCTCTCTTATGTTCTCCCCTATTGGTTATTGATCCCCCCCCTCTCTTAATGGAGGGGGGGTATTTATAGGGTTACGACGTGGGGTCCACTTCTGAAGGCCGTTGTAACCTTATCGTCTTGTGCTTTGTGCCGATACTGCGGACCTCTTCGTATTCTACGATGCCCCCAACGTTCCAGGCTTATCGACGAAGAGTGATGGTTACGTCTTCCACAGGTTGGTCGACACGTATACTGCTCAGCGTGTTTAATGCGGGTGGTTATGTCGTCTGCACGCGCCAGATAACGATCATGTGCCCCTGTCACATCCGTGTTAGTTGAATTTATCCCAGCCGTCGATCTTGGATATTTCTCGAGATGGGATAAAGTGAGTTCGATGGCGCTTTCCAGTGCTTCGCAGCAGCATTATATCCCGGTACTCCTCGATCCACAACCATTGTATCTGTTAGATGAGGGTTCCTCCTTGATGACACACGTTTCTTGGCTGCATGCGCGTGGCATTGTATCTTGATGCCCGGGATGGTACGTCTTCCACGTGTCTCTCTATAGACACGTGGTGGATGATGAAATATGTACTCACAGACTCAAAGAGAATTAGCGAATTAGAGCAGCAAAACACCGGTACACTCCGATATATTAATGATGCATACAATTAATAGTCCATCAATCCTTTTTTTTTAGGAGCAAAGATTTTTTTTTATTAATTCTTTTTTTATCATCAAATCATAAGTATTTGATTCCACAAGAAACATTTACATAATGGTTTTAAAGAGAAATAAGTACATCATAACATGGAACAAATATAAAGAAAGATACACAACCTAAATAAACCGCAAAGAGAAAGAGCGATCTACCACGATAGCACCCAAATCTTGTACTTTGAGATTGGAGAAGAAATGATACTCGAATTTATAATTCGGCCATTTTTGATAGATTTTTTTCTCAGAAAAGAGATGCTCCTATGGTAGAGGAGTGATTTTCCCCTTAATCTATTTTTTTGATGAAAAAAAACTTGATCTTCTCCCGTGCCGAATCACCGATATACTTTATCAAGAAAATCAAACTCGAACAAATCGTTAGAAAGAAACACTATAATAGCGAAGATAAAAAAAATGCTCTAATAGCGAAGAAAAACGACCCTAAAGGACTAGATCTAAGCAAAGGAAGAAGAATAAGTTGATTGGGTTTTCTCGAGTTTTTGAGAAGTGAGTATTGAAAGCAAAGGTATAAGTATGTGAATTAATAACTTAAAAATCCTTCCTAGTTTGATGCATATGATTTTTATTTGAGGACTATGGATTTCTTTATCTACCCAATAGAGAAGGATAAGGGGTGTCTAAAGTGTGCTAAAACCATAAATTACCCTTTCCACAAACTTAAGAAAACTAATTATCTAAAAAAAATACAAAAACCTAAATCGTTTCTGTTAACAATATTTAATCAAAAACTAAAACCCAATCCATCAAAATCAAAAACTAAAACTAAAACTTAATCTCAAATAACAACTCAATTTTCCTTTTTCCTTTTTTTATTTTTTCAAACAATATTTTCGGCAAAAAATAATTAAAGTTATTGAGTTATATACCTTTAATCTGATCCTTTGAAGAGAGATTCATCAATGATTTAAGTATGAAACTCTGAAGTTTCCTCATCAAATTTTTTTGAAAGTCAACCACAATCGATTGTTGTATACATAAACATATACCGATTGTTGTTGATGTTCATCAAACACGAAGAATACTGCCCATAATCAGTGGATATGGTATACCTACATAAACCGATTCTGGGGTTGATGTTCTCCGTGTTTGATAAACATCAACAACAATAGGTATACATTAATGCATATATCAATTGATTCATTAACCATGTTTGAATTTTTGCACAAACCCTGAAATTTTTATCTTTATATTATAGAGCATGAAAATACGAGTTGAGCGCAAAAAGAATGAGGTCATTTCGACATCGGACGAAGAAGTTATGAGAAAAATAGTCGAAGAAATGCCCAGATTTACAATTGGTTTATGTGGGTATTTATGTAAACCGGTTCCAACGAATGAAAATTACGGAAAAACTCTTGAATCTTACAATCGGTCTATGTTCTAAGTCTTAAAATTTACATGTTTTGATGATAATTTAAGATTAGTTGATTTCTAAGTTAACATGATTACACATCAATTAATCACCCGAATTGACACTAATTAATCATGGGTCAATTATCCATTAAGTAATAGTTGGATAAGAGGTTTACCATTTTACTTCAAAATATATTTTTTTTGTCTTTTAGTCGTAGGCCTCAAATAAAACCCCTAGTCCGCAAACTAGGAAGGTTAAAAATAACATATCTTTTGAATAATTGGTCAATAAAGTATTTAAACTCATGTGAGTCCCCGTGCCAATTATTTTTCAAGCTACAGGTGGCATTTGGGATCCTAAACGGAATAAAAGCGCTTAACAGTGTGTTACCTTGTCAGACACTAATAATGTTTAACTTATTTTGTTTTATAACAATTAACAAACAAACACACCAAAGATCAAACCATTTACTAATATATCGTGTAACTCAATGGAGTATATACATAGAGCTCTAAAAATAGATAATGAATTTTCGATTCATGATTCAGCATATGATTGGATACTCAAAAAATAAAAACGATTCATGTCGTGAGACATGCTGACTTAAAAACCTTGTCGGTCGAAACGTTTAAAGTTTATATATTTGGAAAGTTTTTTGAAATATCTACACAACAACTACAATATAACTATTAAATTTTTGTTTCATAAAATTCTGGTTTTGGAAATGTATTTTTTCTCTAGTGCGCTAGAATTGCTTAAAAAGTACACTAATTTTATATGTAGCGTTAACCCTAAATTATTGAAAAGACGAGAGCACAGTGTATACCACCAATTTTTTTATGATTGACTTATATCAAATAGTTCTTGGATATAGTATTTGTTCGAGAATGAACAAATTACAAAATCAACAAGGAACAATTAACATAGTCTTTACATTATAATGTGAAAATAAAGTAAACAACACAAATACCCAATATTTTGTTAACGAAGAAAACTTCTTGGCAGAAAAACCCGGGGTCTAGTCCTATTTGACATATAATCATCCAACCCTAGTTACTCTATTTGGTAAGTACCCAAGCTATGACACTGTGTTTTTCCTCGGGTTTAAGCAAAACTGTTAGCTAAATTTTTGCCTTGTTTGAAATTAAATCTAATGTTTGAATGTTGTTAATATTACTAGAGTGTAACCCGTGCTACGCACCGAGGATGGTGGGATCATCTAATTTACTGTGGCGGGGCTACGCCCCGTTCCCGTGATCAAATTCATTAGAATATTTTTTTAACAATCTTTGATTAGTTTGATTTTTTAAAGGGATAGAAAATTCTAACACCCTTTAGGTATCTAATGATTTGATGATTTAAATTTGGTATTATAAACTTAAATTCATGTATGAAATTTTTGGGCAGATGTTAAAATAATTAAAAAGAAGTTGGCTCCATAACTTTTTGAATTAAAATATTATATTTTATATACCTATAATTGTTTGTAATTGAACATAATTTACAAGTGTTTTTTTTCAACCTTTTGTTTATTAACAATTCATCCTATCCAACAACTTTATCTATAAAAGTTTTGGAAGATATATAAGTCTCATGAAAACTTGTGAAATGCAATTTTCAAAAGAAGATTAAAAGAAATGTGAAGTGCAAGAAGTGTGCATGCAATGTTAATGCAAAAATAGTTGTATTTATGTCGAGAGATTTAGAAGTCGATCAATGCAACAATACTATACTGTGTTGAATCCAGTTTTTCATAACACCTTGTCAGCATTACGTGTTTGTTGATGGTGTTGGAACTATTACATATGTGTAGTATGCAACCCGTGATACACACTGGGTCCAATAGAAAATTTGATATGGCGTGCCAGGGCTTCCCTCCGCCTCGTCGCCCGGATACATCTAAAATTTTCAAAAAGTTCTCGATTAGTATGATTGTTTTTAGTGTAGAGGAAAATTTGATGATCCAGCTATATATGTATAGTTTGAAAAAAAAATTGGATATCGCGAAAGAACTTTAGCGTGGCCAATGTGAAAAACTCACATATTGATACTGGCATAAGGTGTTTAATTTCTTAATAGAAGCAAAAAAATAAGCATGTATGACTCAACATAGCTAAAAAGATACATCTATATTTTACAACATATTTAGAGGCTGAAAAGAAAAAAAGTTTACTCAACATACCCCAAATGAAAAATCACCATAGTATACTCTTATAAATCCAACTCCCACTAAGCCATCATATACTCATGTATATATCCCATACCGTAGCCAAGCTATCATCATACACTCTTGTACTTCCTACTATCGTTGCTAAGCCACCAGCACATGCTCATATCCCTCTCACAACCGTTGTTGTGTACATCCTTCCTTTACATCCTACACACATTGTGATATCACCAACTCAATTTTCTAAACCATTACCAGAAGCGTAACATAGGAAATATTCTTAAAGCATAAAAAAATGGTGATAATTTTCAAGTCACATACAGGCCACTGGTTTTTCTTTGAATATCTGCCACCTTTACATTTCCCGTTGATTTTTCAGCAGGTAAGGGTCACTAATATGATAAGTAGAGAAACTTGTATACCCGAGATATTATTGAAAATGCAGCGACCTTTATTTGGCACCCACAATTTTTGGTTTCTGAAAAAATAGAACATTACATAATTAACACCTAGTGCAAGTGTGCAATGGGAATTCAAACTATACAATAACTGCATGGAAGGTACCAGGATATGAAGAAAACATTTTCTTCTGGCAGGTAGCATATCACAATAACCTTAAGCGATTTTTTCCGATCAACAACCCATTTTTCGGGAACTAACTAAAATATGTATTTACATGAAGTTGAAGAAAAAAGTATGGAAAAGCAAACACCATCATCAATTCAATCGCAACAAAACTAAATGAAAACCAAAACTAACTACCAGATGCATGTGATAAAAAATGATTAAAAATGCATTTTGGTTTATTAAGAGGGGTTTTAGTTCAATGAGTTATGCAAAAAACAAAAAAAAGGATCATTTGATAATATTGTGGTCACACTTGAGTATGTGTATCAGAACCTATACCCTTGTTTGCCTCATGAGATGGTACGCGAAATATTTCAGATTGGCATTTCTACAAATAACATTGTTATTTTATTTTTTTTCGATTGATAAACTAATTTTATAAAAATCACATAGTCGGTCTATGATAGAACAATTCATCTAGCTTTAGTACATAATTAATCAAATGGAAATGCAGTTATGTCTGCATGTCTGCATCATACTAAATTGCAGTTCTGTATGCATCATAATAAATTTCTTTCAATTTTTTATCTCTCTATTTAACTGATATAATTTCAACATGTTAGAGCATTGCTCAGTCGAACTCGCATGCGTTGCCATCTCAAGCATGTTTGTCAATGTTAGTGATCAAAACTATAAGTATTGATTTCTAGTATACTATAACTAAGGTCTTGGACTAGGATATAAAGTGTAGTTGAGCTTAAGAAATCCATGGAAATCATCATACAAGATGAAGGACTACTCAAGGAACTGGTGGATCTTAATCGACTAAAAGGTATGTGGAGACTTGAACTTATCTATCACTCAAAAGTATATTTATCTCCTATCTTGAGACAAAAGTCATTTTGCTGTATAGACTAAGATTATACACATTTGGTATTTCGATCTGAGTATACCTCGCCTATCTATTTATCGAAATATGTGTTGGTAAAGCTTTCGCTTTAGACAAGTTCATCTTTACTTAGTGACGAAAGTCATGTTAAGTTTCAATCACTTTGAAAATTTCTCTGAAGAAAAATGGTTTGTGAATAACAACTATATAACGTCCTATGAGAATGCTTTAATGATTGAAATGAGAGTTTAGAAAATATAACCAATTGAGGATATAAGCATTGTTGTGGAAACACATATGTGTATAAGTCCTTATTCCTTGAACCAAAGTTTGCGAACTTTGTTGATCAAGAGAACCGGAGAAGTGCGTGAGCTTCAGTCCGCGAACTGGCGAAGTTCTCAAACCCGAGAATTTCTGCCGGAGTTTGTGAACTCCATCCGGGAACTTAAGTCCGCGAACCCAGTCTGCGAACTTGAGTAGGTTATGTCTAAAAACGATGTTTGTGAACTTATCTTTATAAACTAAGGAATTCCATTGCAAACCGTGGCTATATAGTTCATGAACCAATTCGAGTGAATCAAATCATTTTTGCTTCAATTATATCTTGTGTAGTACATAAAGATCTAACCAATTGAACAACTCTCTAACTAGTTCATTTGAACAAGTTATGGTGAAGAAGAATATGGTTAATATTAAAGTTATCATATGGCTAACCATTTGGTTAGCCATATTGAACCAACTAATGTACAAGTTTGGTACGGTTTTCACAATCCCACAAACGTGCATTACATGTGTGTATAACAAGTTATGTTTTTGATCTAACGGTTGATAAATATTAGCTTGAATCTAATCAGGTTTTCATCTAACGGTGAATATTGAATGCTTTGTTACTAAGATAACATTGATTGCAAACCCTGATTTGAAATACTATATAAGGTAGAACTCTAGCAACTGGGAAACCTAATCCCCATACATTTGGTGTGATACTAGTTGAGATAAGCTAGAGTCGATTCTACTTTAACCTTTGGTTTATTCTTCTAAACCAGGTTAACGACTTAAAGACTTCATTGGGATTGTGAAGCCAGACCGATACTACTTTTACTGTAGTTGTTTGATCTAATCTTGTCGTTTCTATCATACGAGTACAATTGTAATAATTGGCTTGAGATTTTTATCTCCGATAGGAAAGATAAAAAGTAGTCACAAACATCTTCGTCTCATCGTTTTTGATTCCACAATATCTTTTTCGTTGGGTTGATTAAGACTATTGTGAGGTGATTCATAATAATTAGATGTTCTTCGGGAATATAAGTCTAGTTTATCAATTGGTTCTTGTTCACCTTGATTTATCAAAAGACGGAACAAAGACTCGTAGGTATATTCGTGAGAGACAAATTTATCTATTACCATAAACTTTTTTTTGTGATACATATTTGTTTATTAAAGTCTTCGAATTTGGGTCGTAGAAACTCTTAGTTGTGGGTGAGATCAGCTAAGGGAATCAAGTACGTAGTATCCTACTGGTATCAGAGGAGTAGGAGCATAACTATATGTTGGATCAGTGTGAGATCGATTGGGGTTCAACTATAGTTGTTTATGGGTAAAAAATACTTCTGCTGGTTCTAATAATTTGGGGTGTGTAGATGAGAATTGAATCTAAACTCTAAACAAATGCACTGCACGGGAGTTCTTTTGATTCGAGAGATCAATCTATACAATTCTGGCCTAAACCAAGAAATGGCCATTCCAGACTTGTTTCGGACACAAAGTGAAGGAGATGGGGTTGATCTTAGGGAGGGAAGCGAAGAAGGTGTTGAGATTGTGAAGGTGTAGGCTTGTTTATGAATTGTAACAGAAAGGTGAGCATGCTTACAAATAATGCAAGAAGGCACTGGGTGTTTGAATACGTTGTGTATTAACATTTGGTTCCTGTGTTGTCTTCTGTCGTGGAAATAGGGCGGAGAACCTATTTATATAAGTCATTTGAGCCTTATTCACGTCTCTCGTGGGAAGTGAAGTAAGTGGAGTGATGAAGTAGTGGAGTTGTGTGTTAGCGTCACACGATCAGTCTTGCCCACTTCTCCCATCATCACTAACCGTCCATGACTTCCTGACATGTTCTTGTGATGGCGCATTCCATGTTGCACGTTGTAAACCGCCAGACCAATACCCCAGTACGTATCCTCCAGTTTGTGACATGATTGATGTCTCGAGTGTGTGGATCGTGGGACCCACAGAAGGTAGCATGTAATGCTAATTAATAACTAAGTTTTTTAGGAAGTCGATACTTGTAAAGTATCGTGTGTATTCTATCCATGTTATGCATCGAATGTATTCGGCATATACGAAGAATCACTATTGAGCATTATGCCATGCCTACTTTATGTGATGGTTTGGAGGTTGCGCTAGCAAGCCCTCCCTTGGACGACCACATGGTATGGTAGAGTGGCATACGGTGATCACGGTGATACCTCACTGGTTGCCTAACTCCTATCCTAGGACATTCGTCCGAACTGGCGTAGTTGGACGGACGAGGTGACTTGCGACCCACATCTGCAACCGTCAGATTAGGGTTTAGGTGGTGCGCGAGTGCACCCTTTCATCTTGGTCGAATCCAATCCTGGGAGGCGTTTCATGGAGGACTGATCAGGCATGTGTGTAGATGGCATGCTGATGTCCATGTCCATGCTTCACTTTCCCACGAAGGTTTGATCTAGGCCACTCAAATTTACCGGTGAAGTTTAGTGGCTGAGATCGATTTGCGACAGAAATCCTATGCCGCAAAGGATTCCTAAAGGGCGTAGTATGTTACTTTCAAGGCGCGCATTTCAAGACGACCAGGCTTGGTCGGTCTCGGCCGATTAGTCCGGTATGTAGGTGGTAGGCTGATATTCACGCCTATACCTCACTGTCCCATGAAAACGTGATCTAAGCCAATCAATTTGTTTGGCGAAGTTGAGTGGTTGAGATCAGTTTGTGATTTGGGAAGCATGACCACGCTAGTTTGGGCGTGCGATTTGGAGAAACCAAGCATGGTATTCCTTGGTCGGTCGGTCTGGAGATAGATGAGTCTATGGTGATCATATTGATTCTCACTGGATCTATTCAACTGTCCCCTAAGACCCTCATTCGATCAAGAGAAATCAGACGCTCGTGATCGTTACAAACCCTAATTAGGGTTTTGGTCGGCCGTGCGTTATACTTGGTTTTGTGCGCATGAATTGGGACAACCAACCATGGTTGGTCCTGACCGACTGGTCATGTGTGTAGACGGGCTTACGGTAATTGTGTTGACATGCTCCGGGCCCTTTGAATCTACATCCACATCCTACATCTATGCCTGCGAAGATGGATGGTTGAGATCGTTTTGCGACACATGTAATGTGCCGCAAACCCTAATTTAAGGTTTCTTGTCCATTCCGCTTGGTTTGGACGGTTTGGAAAGCTTTGACACCCATTTTGGGGAGGCCAACCATGCGGGGCCCGCGTTGGGTCGGCAGTGAATATTCCAATACCTGCTTGGGGGTATTGGATTCGATCTGAGCCATCCAATCATACTGGTGAAGTTGGAAGACCGTGATCGTTTCTAGACTGCTATTAACAATCTAGATGCTCAATCGGGCTAGTATAACACACCGAGAGTTATATGCTCAATCGGGGTAGTATAACACACCGAGAGTTACATGCTCAAACGGGCTAGTATAACACACCGAGAGTTACATGCTCAATCGGGCTAGTATAACACACCGAGAGTTAAATGCTCAATCGGGCTAGTATAACACACCGAGAGTTATAGCCTGTACAGGAATTTCGTGCATGCCTCACTGTTGGTACTTGGATATTCATGCTACTCTGCTGAGAGTAACAATCAGTCATCATGGCGCATCAACAATGAGAGTTCTTCTAGGAATAACACAGGAAATACAAGGCGTTTTATGCATTAATCAATAATGCTAAAATTCACAGAACATTTGGGGGATTGTTGCTACATGCTCCATTCTAGGTGAATTAATGAAGCGAATAAGTATTCATCACTTATCAAATGGCCCTATCCTCTGCAGGACGGCTTGTACAAAATATTAGTTTTACAACTTTATCCCTAAACTAAAATCCACCATCAACATTAAGTCCCCTTCCTAGTACATGATGGTTACACAATTATGGGGTAGGCATGAGATGGTGACAAATACATGGGTGGAAAACTAGATGAGGGGAGCTTACCCGGAAAGTCTTGATCGTCCGCTATTAATCGTGCATGTGAACATGTTGTTGCAAGCATGGAGTCTTGAGTGGGACCGGTTTCCTTCCTTTGCTTCTCATCTACACACCCCAAAAGAATGAAAAAAAGAAAAGAGATTTTGTAATCCTTAAATACAAAAAGGGCATTGAGAAAAAATATTTCCTTAACCATGGCAAGCATGACAGGGATTCACATAAAACTGCGATCCTGTTGTATACTACTTTTTTTTTCCGAAGTAAGATGCTAGTTAGAGTCGGAAAATGTAATCATGTTGAGCTCTGAGTATAAGTCTACAAGCCTAAAAATCGAAAAAAAAAAAACGAATCAACAACATAAATATTGGAACTCTCTTTATAAAGATATTAAATTACTATGTGAATAAAGGTTTATTTCCGATGTCCGCTTTGATGTTGTTGGTGCAAAATTAATTTACCCCAACACTCCTCGAGATGTGTGTATATTGATTGAATCGCCGCCGTTTGATCGTATTCTCCAAGAATTGATGATGGAAAATGGGGGTACCTGCAAAGATACTCCGATGCTAAAGTCAGAGGATATTCAATGCAAGTAGTTGTGAAGAAAGGAGTAGAATTGTGTACCTTTTGAGTTGGATTTTTGCCTCTATTTATAGGCATAAACTCTAATATGGTTCCATAATAACCTAGATTTGTAGTTATCCAAAATAACCACATGGATTTGTACTTATCCTTTAATATTTGTGTCTATCCTTGAAGATCCATGTCTATCTTGAGAGATCTTTGTATATCTTCACATGATTTGAATTTATCTTGAAATATCTTATCTCTTTCTTCAAGATTTGCACCTATCTTGGAAGATATATGCCTATCTTCCAAGATTTATGTCTATCTTAAAAATAACTTCAGTCATCTGGGCTTCTTTACTTAACCATTTGGTTTTCATAAACCTAAGCCTGTTTTCCTCAGGTAATTCCTGGGCCTTAGCTCTGATGAGCCCCATGGATTACCTTGATAACCCACGGCCTGGTTTTAATAAACCTCCGGATGAGCCCGGACCTGGATCTATTGAGCTCCATGGATTACCTTGATAACCCATGGTCTGGTTTTAATAAACCTCCGGGTGTGCCCGGACCTGGCTCTATTGAGCCCCATGGATTACCTTGATAACCCATGGTCTGGTTTTAATAAACCTCCGGGCGTGCCCGGACCTGGCTCTATTGAGCCCGATGGATTACCTTGATAACCCATGGTCTGCCATTAATTTAAACAACTTGTGCGGTACGCGTGTACCTATTTTAAATAGGGTACAAACAGATGTGTCAGTGAACCACGGATTGATTTATTTCTAGAAGAAGCGAGTGCTGATTGAATAACAAATAGGTTTAAAACGCATCTTCAGCTTAATCAATTTTGAGACTTCTAGATAGACATACCATATATACATTTCAAAGTGAAGCATTTTATGTGCATAATTAATTGACCAACGCCTTTAGGTATCCTACTTATATCTTCCACATTTACTCTACAACCAGGGTGCCACAATTTTCAAATGGTGTATGCGATCTCGACTTCTTAAAGTTCCCCCACTCAGTTGTACGTGAATAAATCTGAAACTTCACATGTTTACTGGTAGTGTCCTTCTGTGTAGGTATCAAACTGGCATTATCCATCTTTCTAGGTATCCAGAAATGTGGAAAATGACATATTAATTAGATAGGATCATAAGAACACGTTAAATAGATTAAAAACAACCAAAATTATTTTATAATCCTTAACCTTCGTTTATTTTAAAAAAAAATCTCACTTATCCAAAAGAAAAAGGACGACTACTCGTAGAGATGCAAAATAAATATAAAAATAGGTAAACAGATTATAAACATGTGCTCCAAATTTAACGACTGAATGGAGTTGAATGCATTAACACCAATGCTAATATGTAATATTGCACAACCTAAGATATCCGAATAGGAGTCCTCCAAGATGTTATTATGTTGGTATCAAAAAAGCCATAGACACTTTGCTTGTTTGTTCTGCATCAGGCGGATGATAAGATTAACACCTGCAACATCAATATAAATAGGGAAGAGAGGAAATCAATAACATATTAGAACGCACATTCAAATACAAATTGGAGAAAGGGGATAAATCTACAAATTAAATAAGATGTTGATTATTAACGCAAAGGCTAGATATGATCCTTCTATGCCGGTAGATAAGAAAACCACAATCTTTTAATTACTCTCTTCTCACCTACAAAATCAGAAAAAAAGAAGAGGGGATAAATCTAAAATTAAAGAAGATGTTGATTATTAATGCAAAGGCTAGATATGATCCTTCTATGCCGGTAGATAAGAAAACCGCAATCTTTTAATTACTCTCTTCTCACCTACAAAATCATAAAAACATAGATCATTAAAAAATATACTCGCAATATGAATCAAAATATAATCTTCAAATTACTCTCTCGAATGCAATCAAAACAGTAAATCGCTCATTAAAAAAAAATCAAAACATAAAACTTAAATACCGACTTAAACAATGACAAAAACAAATCAAACAATATCATCCACCTAAATATCTAAACAAAAATAACCAAAAGGATAATGGAAATTTCTCTGATTTTTTCACTAAATTTGGCACAAGTTTCCAACGAATCAAACTCTATATTTGGAGTAATCTAAATATACATACCAACACAAAAAAATTCTGCTAGTTTCTAGAGTTGCTAACAAAAATATACGTATGATTGTGTGGAAATATCCTATGATTATGGGAAATATATCTAATGATCCATGAGACATATCATAGTCGAAAGGAAGTTTTGGTATTCAAGGAATACTATTCACATATATAATTATACGCAGATTCTGTCACCTTATTAAATGTATCTACTTACCGTCAACACCCTAAAAACATAATTCCAGAAGATCTCAAAAGATCGTGGCACCTATAAATAGGCTAAATAACTTCCCTAAAAAATAATTCACGCTACTATATATTTTCTTCATATCTCAACATAAAATAAAAATATTCTCAAGAAACTTAATGAAATCCTACATATTTATTCCCTTGCTTGCCTCCTCATTAAATTTCTTGAGACTTGTTGAATTCAACTTGTTTCTTGTGATAAAGAAATCTTGTGATAAAGAAATCTTCCCTGCATGCTTAACAAAGAAGAATTAATTTTTGAGATTATTCTATTGGTCTTATTTTGCCTTCCTAATTAAAGGTCTTATTTTGCCAATTTTTTCTTTTTGCGACAAAATCGCAGGACGTCTTTACACTTTCATGTATTGAACCATTGATCTTGCCTTATCTATATTTCTTTATTATATTGCGACAATATGACGAGTCTAAGTTTTCTCGCGAAAATAAAGCCTCGTGACATTGCTGTCTTGCGATAAAATCGCAGGACGTCTTCACATTTGCATGTAAAAACCCCTTGACCTCATCTTAACTTTTTTCTCTTATGGCTTTTTGCCTCTGTATAATTTACGCGACAATATGACAGGCCTAAATGATCTTGCGATCTTATAGCCCCATGACATTGCCGTCTTAAGACACTTATCAGCTCCCTAATGGAGGGTGCCACCCTTATCTTCCCCCTGGTTGCCCCTTCAAGGAGGGAACATCAGCCATACAAGACTAGCTCCTCCCATCCAGATTTACCAACAACCAGTTGTTTTCGCAGCCTCTTGTCCTTAATGCCTATATGGCTTATAGTTACAAGACTGCACCCTAGGTGGGATTTTCTTCAGGCCAAGTGCATTGTATCCAAGACTTACCAAAGATGGCCAGGGTAGGTTCGTCCGTCCCGGGCACCCTTGGTTAAACCGTGTACCTCGGCGCCTTGGTCATACTCTGCACTTCTTGGAAGAGACTCTCAGTCGTCCAACCAGGGTATAACCTTATAAAGTTGGAAATCCAAGATCTCTCTCCCGGATAGGCTTTCTTTAACCCCTACATCTGTATGACTCAGGTTCCAGTAGCGGTATAACCTTATCCCTGAATCATATAAAGAGATACCCCCTTTACAATGTGCTTGTAGGTCTTACATTTGCCTCTTACGAAATTGTACTCGCGAACTAAGTTGCACGCCATAAAGGTTTGTCCCATTCTCTTAATCTCTGCGAAATTTCATTCGCGTTTCTCGCGATATTGCTCGCGTAATCTTTAAAATAAAAATAGTCACTGATAATAACCTTTAGTACCTTTTCAAAAATAGTCTATTCCATGGTCTATCAAGTCGTTGGCCAACATCTCTTCCTTCAGGATCCATTAATTTTTATGCCCCATTTCCAATTATTTCTTTAATTAAGTAAGGTCCATCCCATTTTTTCGCCAATTTTCCACCATTCTCTCACTGATATCTCGGTGTCTCTCGCAGAACTAAATCACCAATTTGGAATTCTCGTTTTTTGACACGTTTGTTGTATTCGCGAGCTAACCTTCGCTGGTAGTTTTCCATATGTTGTAGAGTCTTCTCCCTTTTTTCTTCCAATTCATCTAGTTTATGTAAAATCATACCAGCACTTAAATTCCTTTCCCACGCTTCTCTTTTTGTTATAGGAATAGCAACTTCTGTTGGTAATACAGCTTCAACTCCATATGTTAAACAAAAGGGTGACATTCCAGTAGCCTCTCTTCTAGTGGTGTTGTAGGCCCATATTGCATTATGTACTTGCTCACACCATGATTTGTGATACCCTTCTAATTTCTTCTTCAGAATATCTTCGATCGTTTTATTAGTTTCCTCAGCTTGACCATTTGCTTGTGGGTATAAAGGAGTAGATTTTCCACATTTTATCTTAAATGCATTGAGTAGTAACTCTATGTTCTGTCCTTCAAACTGCTTTCCATTATCAGACATCAACTGTGTTGGTATTCCAAATCTGCAGATGATATTCTCGAATATGAATGTGAAAATATCTTTATCACGAATATGTTGTACTGCTTTTACTTCTCCCCATTTTGTGAAATAATCTGTAGCCACAATGAGGTATCTCCTTTGTCCAGAGCCAGGAACAAATGGTCCCACAATATCTAATCCCCATTTTCCGAAGGTCCATACACTTGTTGAGGATGATAGTGGTGCTCCTGGTGCATGTATCTTTTTTCCAAATCGTTGACATTCTTCACAACGTCTTGAATGTTGTTTCGCATCTCCATGCATGTAAGGCCAGTAATACCTTGCATCTTCGTTCTATATGCCAAAGATCTACCTCCGCTATGATTACCAGCATCTCCACTGTGCAGCATTTTTAACACCTTTTCTCCTTCCTCCCTTGTCAAACATCTTAGCGATGGTCCATTAAAAGATCTGCGATATAACACTCCGTCTCTTATCTCATAATTAGTTGCCCTGCTTCTTAGCTTGTGTGCCTCCAGTCTATTTCTTGGAGTTTCTCCTTTCTCCAAATAAGCAAGAAGTTTCGCTCGCCAATCTTTGTTTCTCTCTTTTGCTTCTATTTCGCCATTTTCTACAATCATCACATCTTTCTCTCCTTCTTCGTCAATTTCGACGGAATTCCCATCCACATCTTCGTCTTCTTTATTTACTGAAGGTAATAAGAGTGTTTGAATTTTTATGCATATCGCAAGTGGGTTTGTCATCATGCTAGATATGAAGGCAAAAGCGTCCGCAAGCCGGTTATCTTTCCTTGATATGTGCCTCCATTTTATCTTTGGAATTCTCGCAGATAATTCTTCCACGAGTCTCTTGTATTTCTTTAAAGAAGGTTCATTTGTTATATATTCTCCAGTTATTTGACGAATAACCAATTGAGAATCGCTTGTAATTCTAGCATTTTTCAACTTTATTTCTATTGCAAATTTCAAAGCGTGGATAACAGCCTCATACTCTGTCTCATTATTAGTGGATGTAAATTCTAACCTGAATGAGAAAGCTGTTTTTTCTCCTTCTGGTGAAATAAAAACAACTCCAATCCCATTTCCTTCTCCATTAGATGATCCATCCACTAATATCTCCCATCTATTGGGTTCTGTCAATAATTCTTTTGGATCTCCATGTTCTTCTTCTGCCTCCATCATTTCTTCCACAGCTTCGTCATTTTCCAAAGGAAATTCTGCTAAGAAATTTGCGATGACTTGGGATTTTGGCGAGGATAGAATTTCATATTTGATATCGAAATGTCCCACTTGTGCATTCCATCTTTCTACTCTTCCTGATCTTTTTGAATTCTTCATTACTGATTCAATTGGCACTTTTGTTAACACCTTGACTTTATGTGCTTGAAAGTAAATGCGAAGCTTGAAAGTTGCATGTACCAATGCTAGGATTAATTTCTCAATTTTTGAATAATTTTTTTCGGCTGAATTGAATGTTTTACTAATATAGTAAATTGGTTTCTCTATCCCAGCATCTACTTCGCAAAGAATACCGCACTTAGCGCATATGCCGTTGTCGCGAAATAAATTAATAACTCTTCTCCTGGTTCAGCTTTCTGTAAAATGGTTATATCCATTAAATGCTATTTTATTCCCTGAAAGGCCTTCTCACATTCATCTATCCATCTGAATTTTGTTCCATTTTTGAGTATATCGAAAAAATGCTTACATTTATCAGAGGATCGCGAAATGAATCTTCCTAACGAGGCTAACAGCCCATTCAATTTTTGCACATCTTTTACTGTAGATGGTGTGGGCATATCGCGAATCGCTTGCACTTTTCCTGGATCAACTTGTATTCCTTCCTTTGATATAATATACCCCAGAAACTTTCCTGAAGTCACTCCAAAAGTACACTTGTCAGGATTTACTTTGATATTAAATTGCCGCATTTTTTCAAAAATCTCCTTCAAGTCTTGTACATGATCTTCAACTTCCTTGCTCTTGATCAACATATCATCTACATATACTTCCAGTGTTTTGTGGATCCACTTTGCAAATACTTTCTCCACCATTCTTTGGTATGTTGCACCAGCATTTCGTAATCCAAAGGGCATTTTTGTATAACAATATAACCCTCTTGGAGCAAAAAATGCAGTATGTTCTTGATCTTCTTCAGCGAGAGGGATTCGGTTGTATACTTTATACCCATCTAACGAAGATATTCTTGCATTTCCCGCTGCTGACTCAACCATTTGAGGAATATCTGGTAGTGGAAAACTATCTTTAGGACAAGCTTTATTTAAATCAGTAAAATATATGCAAAGTCTTATTCCTTTATTCTTCTTTGGGACCACCACCATATTTGCAATCCACTCTGGATACTTTGCTTGCCTTATTATTCCTGCATCAAGCATCTTCTGTAATTCTTCTTCTATCTGAGAATGGTATGTTGTTGCGATTTTTCTTATTCTTTGTTTGAACGACCTTACATTTTTGTTGATTTCTAATTTATGACATGCTACCGATGGATCTATCCCTGGCATTTCATCCATGATCCACGCGAAAATGTCTTTGTATTCTCGCAAAAGATTTATAGTTCTTTCTTCCTCGTCTATCTCCATTCTAGTCCCAATTTTCAGTATTTTAGGTTCTTCTTCACTCCCAACATTTATTTCTTTTGTTGGTTCAGATGCAATGTAATCGGCTTCAGTGCTCTGGTGTTTTTATGATTCTCGCACGTTCATCTCCTTCTCGCGAAAATTCATTGGGTATCCCTTTTCCCTCTTTTGCTCTTATCATGTAAATTTTAAATTCTTCTTCTTTTCTTGTTTCTCTCATCAATTTTCTGCGAGCTTTTCGCTGCTTAGGACGTTCTTCACAATTTTTTACTTCAATTTGATAGCATGTCTTCGCAAGATCTGTATCTCCTTTAATTTCCCCAATTCCGCTAGGCATAGGGAATTTGATGCGTTAATGTAAGGTTGACGCTACAGCTTTAATTGCGTGTATCCATGGTCTTCCCAATATCATGTTGTATGGTGATTCCATATCCACCACGCATAGTGTTACTTGTGTTTCAATTTCTCCAAGTGGTAATCGTACTATTATTTCTCCTCTTGGTTTTGTTATAGATTTTCCGAAACCATGAATATGATATGAGGAAATAGACATTTCTTCATCCTTATACCCCATTTTCTTAAAAGCATGATAGAACATTATATCCACAGAACTTCCTGTGTCAACTAGAGTTCTATTTATAGCCCATTTTTCTACATATTTTATTGACTTTTCCTTCCTTATTGGTATCATGGATACCGTAATCACCAAAGGATATGTATGATCTAGATTTTCTTCTAAAACTTCTGTTGCTGTAAATGTAATTTCCTGCTTTTCCCAATTCTTTAATAATGAAGTTTTTTCTACCATCATAATTTTTCTTCCTTCAAAATCACGTTTATGTATCCTCCCCTTAATATTTTCATGAAATTTATCGATCATTTCTCTTGACACTAATTCATACTTCAATTTCCTACAATTTTCTTTAATTCTAATCATTTTTCTTCTGAATATTTCACCAATCTTCTTCAAAGTTTCCTTGATCTTAAATCACTCCTGTCTTCTTTTTTTACCTTTTCTTCGATTTTGCTAATTCAACGTTCCCCTTAGTCGGCGCCAAAATGTAGTAGCAGGATTTCCCACACTACACCCCTATTAAGATCTTATAAAAATCTAAGTGAAACTAGTTGAAGATTAAAGAATTAAACGACACTTTTATTATTTAGATCTCAGAAATGTTTACAGAAAATATTCAAACTCATAATTACAACTTTCTTTTCTGGAGTTTCTCTCTCCTCAAGAATTTCTCAACTCTAAAAAATACATCATCATCATCTGGACTTACTTGAACCCTTTATATAGGAAATTACATAGTGGGTGACAACTAAATTTTCCCCTTCTTTTGGATATATTCTGCGATCTCATCGTGGTATTTGTAATATTAATCTTCGCCAACTTTTGTAATCCTCGTGAAACAACATTCTCATAACATGTCTCTTCAATCTTCAGCTATTGTGAAGCTTACTTGTGACGCTCGTCAAATGTTGCTGAAGAATCCTTACGACACTCTCGTGAACAATATCATTTATACTTATAGGAATATTTGACCTTCTCGTGAAAGCGTTGTTCTTACTACGAGAATATCGTTATGGCGATATTTTGGTACTATAGACTAAAAGGTATATGGAGACTTGAACTTATCTATCACTCAAAAGTCTATCTACTCTATCTCTTATCTTGAGACAAAAGTCGTATTACTATATAGACTAAGATTATACACATGTGGATATTTTGGGTTGAGTATATCTCGCTTATCTATTTCTCGAAATATGTATTGGTAAAGCTTTCTCTTTAGCCAAGTTCATCTTTACCTAGTGACGAAAGTCATGTTATGTTTCAATCATTTTGGAAATCGCTCTGACAAAAAATAGCTTGTGAATAACAACTATATAACGCCCTCTGAGAATGTTTCAATGATTGAAATGATAGTTTAGACAATATAACCATTGGAGGATATAATCATTGTTGTGGTAACACATATATGTATAAGTCCTTATTGCATGAACCGAAGTTTGCAAAATTTGTTGATCAAGTGAAACCGGAGTAGTGCGTGAGATTAGTCCGCGAACTCAGCATACAAACTCAGTCCATGAACCCAGTCCGCGAACTGGCGTAGTTCTCGAACCCGAGAATTTCTGCTGGAGTTTGTGAACTCCGTCCGCGAACTTGAGTAGGTTATGTCTAAAAACAATGTTTATGAACTTATCTTAATAAACTAAGGAATGCTATTTCAAACCGTGACTTTATAGTTCATGAATCGATTCGAGTAAATCACATCGTTTTTGCTTCAATTGTGTCTTGTGTAGTATATGAGATTTCCTTGCAATTGAATAACTCTCTAACTAGTTCATTTGAGTCATTTGGACTAGTTATGGTGAAGAAGAATATGGTTTATATCAAAGTTATCATATGGCTAACCATTTGGTTAACTATTGTTGAACCATTTGGAAACCTAATCCCCACATATTATGTGTGATACTAGTTTTTCTAAGCTAGAGTCGATTCTCCTTTAACCTTTGGTTTTCTTTTTCTAAAACCAGGTTAACGACTTAAAGACTTTATTGGGATTGTGAAGCCAGATCGATACTACTTTTCTTGTAGTTATGTGATCTGATCTTGCTTCTTTTATCGTATGAGTACAATTGGAATAATTGGTTTGAGATTTCTATCTCCGATAAGCAAGATACAAAAGTAGTCACAAACACTTCGTCTCATCGTTTGTGATTCCTCAATAATCTTCTTCGCTGCGTCGATTAAGTTTATTGTGAGGTAATTGATAAAGCTGATATATTCTTCGGGAATATAATTCTGGTTTTATCAATTGGTTCCTGTTCACCTTGATTTATTAAAAGACGGAAAAAAACTCATAGGTTTATTCGTGGGAGACGAATTTATCTATCCTTGTAGACTTTTCTGTGTAATACATATTTGTTTATTAAAGTCTTCGACTTTGGGTCGTAACAACTCTTTGTTGTGGGTGAGATCAGCTAAGAGAATCAAGTATGTTGCATCCTGCTGGGATCAGAGACGTAGGAGCATAATTGTACCTTGGATCAGTGTGAGATTGGTTGGGGTTCAACTATAGTCCAGACCTAATCTAGCTTGGGTTAGGATAGTGTCTCTAGCGACTTAATACAGTGTATGTTTAATATAGACTAGGTCCCGGGTTTTTCAACATTTGCGGTTTCCTTGTTAACAAAATTCTGGTGTCTGTGTTATTTCTTTTCCGCATTATATTTTGTTATATAATTGAAATAATACAGGTTGTGTGTTGTTCAATCAATTAGAATGTCCGACCTTTTTGGTTGTTAATTTAAATTGATTGACACTTGGATATTGGTCTATGGCACCATCCAAGTTATTTCTATTTGATAAAGACTCGCAGATTCTATTTGCTTGAGTAATGATCAAATCGAGAGATTGAGATAATAACTCCTTGAGATATTTTATATTGATTGAGTCTAGTTGATTCTCTAGAAAGTAACTCATAGTTGTCCATATAGATTTTTAATTGAAATATTAGGTGTGGTTGTTAGACCCCCGCTTTCTCGATTGGTATCAGAGCAGGCAAACACGTTCAAGACCTTATAAGTCTGTGTTTGTAGCGATCTGACTCTATGGACAATAGTGTTATCATAATAAATGCACCACCCGATGCAGGGATTTCAAAATTCTCTTCCATGACTGATTTAATAAAATATGTAGAAGAAATTACATCTAAACCTCCACCAGGTTTAAAATCCCTTGAAGCGTTTTTAGGGCTTGGAAAGAAGCTTGAGAACATTTCTCTTGATGTTGAGTTATACCTCCAGAAAGAGCAAGAATCTCTTGACAGGCTAAATAAAGTTATGATGAATAATATTCATATTGAGGTTGATATTGATTTACTAATCAGTGAGTGCAATTCTCCTCCTCTGCGTAATCCAGTTAGTTGTGATAAACCAAACGAATTACAAGAGGAGTTTAAATCTGAGTCATCTGAGTGTATCACCCCAAAGTATGAATTGATTCGTTGCTCAATTCCTAATACTTCCTATCAAGATAGTAGTATTGTCTTCTTTTATGAAGAATCTAGGACATCTCTTTTTATCAAAAGAGTTTCCCTTTGCAGTACTAAAAACTATATGCAGAAACTGTTTTCTATAAGTTGGAAAACAAGAAATCAGAAACATAAATCTTTTTGGGTTCTCTTGAAGTTCTTTGATAGACTTATAAAAACAGTTCCTTGGGTGTTTCTCAACACTACAAGATTTAAGAGTTGTTGGAAAGAAACTCTTTCTTGGTTCCATGGTGAGCAAGACATTGTTCACCTCAACACAACTTGTATGTGTTGAAAGTGCATCCTCACCAAGAAATGCCCTGCTATGTATACGGTGAGGGAAGCACAACAACTGGGGCGCACAGATTATATTAGGTAAGGCTGTAGAATTCAATTGGACTTTTCTAAAAAGGTATGTCTATAAATTTGAGCAAATTTTATGTTTTTATTACTTGTTTGAGTATTTTAATGATCCATGTACCTTGATAATCGTTCATTTCTACCTAACTTGATCTGTCTTTAAGGTTCTTAAATGTTTAGGTTTGAAAACATTAGTTCGGGATGTTTGAACTTCATGGTACACATACCAAGTATGCACAACATAATTTAAAACCAAAATCTAGGGGTTTAAGTTCGCAAACCTCGTCTGCATACTGCTCTAGGATACGAAAATTCGTTTGCAAACCCGTATGCATACTTTACGTCGATATTCAGTAAACTTGTTTTGGCCGTAACCTCTTCGTCCGAACTTGTATTGACCTCATTATTTTTGCATTCTCTTTCCCTTTGAATTATCTTCAAATTGGAGATGAAAATTCCTGAATTTGGATGATTTGAGATTTGTATTTGTCCTGTCTCTTGTTTTTGAGTGTTTTGCTCCATTTCGTCGCACTTGTTCCATTTCTCTTGGACTTGGGCACTTGGATTCTTGGAGTACCTATCTTTTAAGATATTTTTTAGATTTAAAAGAATGTGTTAGTGAATCACAAATAAGGAAGTTCAAGAATGGGCAGTAGCACGCATTACTATGGGATTCTTGAATGTTCACAACCATCTTATGTGAACTATGGTCATGGTCGTTAATGACTTTGTATGTTCTTCTTTGTTAATAAAATATTTTTATACTCCTTTGGTAGCTTTAATTGGTATAAATCCGGGCGAAAAAGATTGATTCTACCCTCTAAGGACAAATGCATTAAGAGTTTGTCTTAATGCCTAGGAAACTTCTTATGAGAATTTATTCTTGTTTTTGAGAAGGATTACTAAAGTTTGGAATAGCCATTATTGTGATTAAACATAGCTATGTCCAACGTTTTCATTTTCATGTTTTTATATTTATTTGTTTAAATTCTAAACTTGTTTGGAAGATGATTTTTGCAGTATTAATCTTTATGGTTTTATATATTGCAATATTGTTATGGGATATGTGTGTTTACGTTCGTGAACTTGATTGTCCCATAATTTTTCAAAAGTAAAGTCGTTCATGAATTGATATGCAAGTATTGATAAAAGAATGAATAGACTTTTTGACAAACACAAAAGTTAAGCCTATATTGTCAATTATTGATGTAAGATAGGTTAAAATCTTTTGTGATTCAAGGATTATGTCTATTGTGTGTCATTGTGCAAATAGTGATGGAAACATATAATAAATCCTTGTGTATTCCTCAGTAATTGATCTTCCCTGATCCATTTTTATGTATTACTGTGAGACTCCGTATTGTGTCTTATGTTGAGCACTAGACAACCAAGTTGATTATCTTTGTGATTAGATTAGTTGTGTTCTGTAAGGTACTTTACGTCGAGTATAATGAACTAAATTAATCATCTTGTGTGGTTATTTAGTTAGCACTCCATAAGTTTTCTTATGTTTGAGCATTTTTGACTGGGTTGGTTGTTTTTATGATTAACTTAGTCATCGATCCATATATTTTATTTTGTGAGTATCAACGATTGAATTGATTACTTTTGTGATTAGTTTAATTGTGTATCCCGGTTAGATTAGTTGTGGGTTCTCCTGTGATTAATCTAATCGAGTTATTAAGTCTCCATAAGTTTACTTGTGTTGAGCATATTTGGTTAAATTAATCTTAGGTTCGCTTATAGTTAGTTTGATTCAATATTCCTTTTGAATTCCAAATTCATACTTGTATGATATTTGTTGAGTTCAAAGAAATCCTTATTTTCTTTGGAAATTAAGGTCGCTCTTGTTGTTCCCTTGGGAATGACATTTTATGGGGGATAGTTCTTTTGAACTTGTGCTTAATTGCCAAATATTTATGGGGAGTGCGGCTGTGGAATATTATAAGGGTTATCTTGTATCTTTATAGACTCCTTGATGAATGCATTTAGCTTCGGCTTTATGATTGCATCTAAACAAGATGATATACATTTACCTTTGGTCATAAACCGTCTCTTACGGAAATTTCATTAGGATACCGTTCTTGTACCTTTGCCAATTTTATTGACAAAAAGAGGGAGAATTAATATGTAGTTCATACTAAAAATACATATGGTTTTCAGATCATTATATAAGGGGGAGTGGTTCCCATGTGATATGAAGTATTGACTAAGGGGGGGTGAAGTATCACCATAGTATTATTGTTAAAGTTATGATTTAATTGGACTTTGACGCTGTGTAATGATACTATGACACTGTATAACAATGATTGATAACTCTTGTTTTCTCATTATTATAGCTATGGATTTTCAACAACGATGATGCTAAACTTACAACCTTTGGGATCATTGGACTACTTTGAAGTGATGAAGATTTTGAGTAATGTTGAAGATTAGACATGTGGTATAGGAGCTACAAAGTTTATTTATATATTTTTTGTATTCCATATGTATTAATAGTTTTTCCACTAAAATTGACAAATGGGGAGATTCTTAGAGCACTGCTCGGTCAAACTCGCATGCATTGCTATCTCAAGCATGTTTGTCAATGTTAGTGATCAAAACTATAAAGTCTTGATTTCTAGTCTACTATAGCTAAGGTCTCGGACTAGGATAGAAAGTATAGTTGAGCTCAAGAACTCCATGGAAATCATCATACAAGACGAAGGACTACTCAAGGAACCAGTGGATCTTCATCTACTAAAAGGTATATAGAGACTTGACCTTATCTATCACTCAAAAGTCTATCTACTCTATCTCTTATCTTGAGACAAAAGTCGTATTACTATATAGACTAAGACTATACACATGTGGATAATTTGAGCTGAGTATATCTCGCTTATCTATTTCTCGAAATATGTGTTGGTAAAGCTTTCGCTTTATCCAAGTTCATCTTTACCTAGAGACGAAAGTCATGTTATGTTTCGATCATTTTGGAAATCTCTCTGATGAAAAATAGTTTGTGAATAACAACTATATAAAGCCCTCTGAGAATGTTTCAATGATTGAAATGATAGTTTAGACAATATAACCATTGGAGGATATAAGCATTGTTGTGGTAACACATATATGTATAAGTCCTTATTGCTTGAACCGAAGTTTGCGAACTTTGTTGATCAAGTGAAACTAGAGTAGTGTGTGAGCTCAGTCTGCGAAATCAGCATACAAACTCAGTCCGCGAACTGGCGTAGTTCTCGAAACCGAGAATTTCTGCTGGAGTTTGTGAACTCCGTCCGGGAACTTAAGTCCGCAAACCCAGTCCGCGAACTTGAGTAGGTTATGTCTAAAAACGATGTTTGTGAACATATCTTAATAAACTAAGGAATGTGTAGGACCAGAATATCGCCATGATATTACTCTTGCGAGATTAACAACACTTCTGCGAACACCACCGCGAGTTCTTCAACAACACTTTGCAAGTATCACAAGATAATTTAAAGAGTGACGTAATAGCTGACGAATGAAGAAACACGAGAAGATCATGATTGTCCTGCGATGGTTACAACGCTTGCGCGAATTGACATTATAACTACTGCGATAATATCGCAAACTAGATCCGAAATTAAAGGACATCTTAGTTGTCATCCACTATGTAACTACCCTATATAAAGAGACCCAGTAGATTCAGAGAGGGGATGATGTATTTTTTTTGTTGAGAAAGTCTTGAAGAGAGAGAAAATTCAAGAGAGTGGTTGTATTCTTGATTTCTTCCATTTCTTGTAAACATTTCTGAGAATCAAATAAGAAATTATTGTTTTTAATCTTCAAATATGTGTTAATTATTGTAAATTCTTATCAAGGGTGTAGTGTAGGTTTTCCTGCAACTACATTTTGGCGCCCGAAACAGGGACTGAGTTAAGAAAAATCATAGAAAAAACAAGGTAGAAGATGAGAGTTATTCAAGATTAAGAATATAATTGAACAAATCAGTGAAATAGTTGAAGGAAAAATGATCAGAGCCAAAGAGAATTATAGGAAATTGGAATGTGGTATGGTAACAAGAACAATGATCGACAAATTCCATGAAAACATTAAAGGGAAGATACATAAACGAGATTTTGAAGGAAATAAAATTATGACGGTGGAGAAAATATCATCGTTGAAGGAATGGGAAAAGCAGAAAATCACATTTACAGCAGCAGAAATACCAACAGAAAATTTGAATCATACATCTCCTCTGGTAATTACGGTATCCGTTATACAAATAAAGAAGGAAAAATCAACATGATATGCAGAAGAATGGGCTGTAAAAATAACTTTGGTGGATGCAGGAAGTTCTGTAGATTTAATATTTTATCATGCATTTAAGAAAATGGGATACAGAGATGAAGAAATGTCTTGTTAAACATATCATATTCATGGCTTTGGAAAATCATTAACAAAACCTAAAGGAGAAATAGTGGTACGAGTTCCGCTAGGAAAGATTGAAACACAAGTAACATTATGTGCGGTAGACATGGAATCGCCATATAACATGATACTGGGAAGACCATGGATACATGCAATCAAGGCTGTAGCATCAACATTGCGTCAATGCATCAAATTTCCTATGCCCAATAGAATTAGAGAAATTAGAGGAGATACTGAGAAGCTGTGTTTTCAAACTGAAGTAAGAAATTATGAAGAGCATCCAAAGCAACGTAAAGATCATAGAAAAATGGTGAAAGAAACAAAGAAAGAATAAGAATTTAAAATTTACATGATAAGAGCAAAAGAAGGTAAAGGAATACCCAGCAAAATCTCGCAAGAAGGAGATGAACTCGCAAGAGTTGTGAAAACCTCAACACCAATGGGAGAGCCTGAAGCCAGCTACACCGCAACACAGCCAACAAAAGAAGTAAATATTGGAAGTAAAGAAGAACCTAAGATACTGAAAATCGGAATGAAGATGGATGCAGATGAAGATGAGCGTACTGTAAACCTCTTGCGAGAGTGTAAAGACATCTTCGCATGGAATATGGATGAGATGCCTGGAATAGACCCATCAGTTGCATGTCATAAGCTAGAAATTAACAAAGAGGTAAGACCATTTAAACAAGGGATAAGAAAAATCGCAACAACATACCATTCCCAAATAGAAGAAGAATTGCAGAAGATGCTTGATGCGGGAATTATAAGACAGGAAAAGTACCCGGAATGGATTGAAAATATGGTGGTGGTTCCAAAAAAGAATAAAGGGATAAGAATTTGTATAGATTTTACTGACTTAAACAAAGCTTGTCCTAAAGATAGCTTTCCATTGCCAGATATTCCTCAAATGGTCGAATCAGCAGCGGGAAATGATAGAATATCTTCATTAGATGGGTATAAATGATATAATCAAATTCCTCTCGCTGAAGAAGATCAAGAGCACACCGCATTCTTTGCTCCAAGAGGATTGTACTATTATACAAACATGCCCTTTGGTTTACGAAATGCTGGTGCAACATATCAAAGAATGGTGTAAAAAGTGTTTGCGAAGTGGATCCATAAAACACTAGAGGTATATGTAGATGACATGTTAGTCAAAAGTAAAGAATCCAAAAACCACGTGCAAGACTTAAAGGAGATTTTCGATCAAATGCGACATTTTAACATCAAGGTGAATCCCGAAAAATGTACTTTTGGAGTAGCTTCAGGAAAAATTTTGGGGTACATTGTGTCAAAGGAAGGAATACAAGTTGATCCAGATAAAGTAAAAGCAATTAGCGACATGCCAACGCCAGCAACAGTAAAAGATATGCAGAAGTTGAATGGACTCTTAGCCTCACTAGGAAGATTTATCTCGCGATCTTCAAATAAATGCAAGCATTTCTTCAACATACTCAGGAAGGGTACAAAGTTCAAGTGGACAGATGAATGTGAGAAGGATTTTCAAGGAATTAAAGAATATTTAATGAACATATCTATCTTGCAGAAGCCAGAGCCCGGAGAAGAATTATTGATCTACCTTGCGACAACTTCACACGCGTTAAGTGCAGAATTACTGCGAGTAGACGCAGGAATAGAAAAACCAATTTATTACATCAGCAAAACATTTAATACTGCAGAGAAAAAATACTCAAATATTGAGAAGTTAATTCTGGCATTGGTTTATGCAACCTTTAAACTTCGCATCTATTTTCAAGCACATAAAATAAAAGTATTAACAAAGGTACCTATTGAGTCAGTAATGAAGAATTTTAAAAGATCAGGCAGGGTTGAGAGATGGAACGCACAAGTAGGGCACTTTGAAATCAAATACAAAATCCTATCCTCGCCAAAATCACAAGCTGTAGCAGATTTTTAGCAGAATTTCCTCTAGAAGATGATGAAGCTGTAGAAGAAATGATGGACATAGAAGAAGAACATGGAGACCCAAAAGATCTATTAAAGGAACCCAACATGTGGGAAATATTGGTGGATGGATCATCAAATGGGGAAGGTAATGGAATTGGAGTTGTCTTTATTTCACCAGAAGGAGAAAAAATGTCTTTTTCATTTCGTTTGGAGTTCACATTCACTAATAATGAGACGGAGTATGAAGTTGTAGTGCATGCGTTAAAATTCGCAATAGAAATGAAGTTGGAGAATGCTATAATTACTAGTGACTCGCAATTGGTTATATGCCAGATAAAAGGAGAATACACAACAAATGAACCATCTTTGAAGAAATACAAGAACATAGTTGAAGAAATATATTAAGAAAAGATAACAGACTTGCAGATGCTTTTGCTTTCATATCTAGCATGATGATAAATCCAGCTGCGAGATTCATAAAAATTCAAACACTTGTATAAGCTTCAGTCAATAAGGAATAAGAAGATGAATCAGATGTGATGATGATAGAAGGTGGTGAAGAAGAACCAAAAGGAAATATTGCAGACTGGCGAGGAGAACTTCATGCATATTTGGAAAGAGGGGAGACACCAAGAAATAGATTAGAAACACATAAGTTAAAAAGCCTAGAAACAAATTATGAATTAAGAGATGGAGTATTATATCGGAAATCTTTTAATGGACCATCGCTAAGATGCTTGACACGGGAAGAAGTACAAAAGGTGTTAAAGATGTTGCATAGTGGAGACGCTGGTAATCACAGTGGGGGAAGATCTTTGGAATACAGAACAAAAATGCAAGGTTATTATTGGCCATACATGCATGAGGACGTAAAGCAACTTTCAAAACGATGCGAAGATTGTCAGTGAAATGGAAAGAAAACACATGCACCAGGGGCACCATTATCATCCTCAACCACTGTGTGGCCTTTTGGAAAATGGGGGTTGGATATTGTGGGACCATATGTAATGGGATCTAGACAAAGAAGATATTTAATTGTCGCTACAGATTATTTCACAAAATGGGGAGAAGTAAAAGCAGTGTTACATATCCGTGAAAAAGACATTTTTACATTCATATTTGAAAATATAACTTGCAGATTTGGGATTCCTGCACAGTTGGTATCTGATAATGGAAAACAGTTTGAAGGACAGAATATCGAATTGTTACTTAATGCATTTAAGATTAAATGTGAAAAATAAAAACCACTATATCCACAGGCCAATGGACAGGCAGAGGCGATAAATAATACAATGTAGATATACTGAAGAAGAAATTAGAGGGACACCACAGGGCATGGTGCAAACAAGTACATAATGCAATATGGGCTTACAATACAACTAGATGGGAAGCTACTGGAATGTCACCTTTTTGTTTGACATATGGGGTTGAAGCTGTATTACTAACAGAAGTTGTTATTCCTACAACAAAAAGAGAAGTTTGGGAGAAGAATCTTAGTGCTGGTATGATTCTAAATAAACATGATGAGTTAGAAGAGAATAGAGAAAAATTCCTACAACATATAGAAAATTATCAATGGAGATTAGCTCGCGAGTATAACAAACGTGTCAAAATACGTGAGTTCCAACTAGGTGATTTAGTGTTGTGAGAAACACCAGTGTATCAGCGAGAAAATGGTGGAAAGCTGGCGAGAAAATGGGATGGACCGTATATCATTAAAGAGATAGTTGGAACCGGGGCATACAAATTAATGGACCCAGAAGGTAGAGATGTTGGTCAAAGACTTGATAGACCATGGAATAGATTATATCTGAAAATATATTATCAATGACAAATTCTGCGAGATTAGAGATGCTGGTATATTATATGATAAAACGAATAATAAAATTTTCTTTCTCTATCACAACTGCCAGATTCTTCCAATGATAGAGCAAATAAGAAATGCGAAAATATCGCAAGAAACGCGAATAAAATTTCGCAGAGACATAAGAATGGGACGAACCTTTATGGCGTACACCTTAGTTCGCGAATAAAATTTCGCAAGAGGCAAATGTAAAACCTAAAGTGTGTCATATAAGGGGGTATCTCTTTGCATGGCTAAGGGATAAGGTTATACCGCTGCTGGAACCTGAGTTATGGAGATGTTGGGGTTAAAGAAAACCTATCCGGGGGAGGTACCTTGGATTTCCAACTGTATAAGGTTATACCCTGGTTGGACGACCGATGGTCTCTTCTAAGGAGTGAAGAGTATGACCAAGGTGCCGAGGTACACGGTTGAGCCAAGAGTTCCCGGGGCGTAGGAAAATACCCTGGCCATTCTTGGAAAATCTTGGCTATGATGCACTCGGCCCGAAGAAAACCCCACTTAGGGTGAAGTCTTGTAACTATAATCCATATAGGCATAAAGGACAAGAGGCTGCGAAAACCACTGGTTGTTGTTAAGACCGGATAGGAGGAGCTAGTCTTGTATGGCCGATGTGCCCTCCTTGAAGGGGCAACCAGGGGGAAGATAAGGGCGGCACCCTCCATTAGGGAGATGATAAGTGTCAATGTCATGGGGCTTTATGATCGCAAGAATATTTAGGCATGTCATATTTTCGCGTGACAAATATTATACAGAGGCAACAAGCCATGAGAAAAATTTAAGATGAGATCAATGGGTTTTTACATGAAAGTGTAAAGACGTCCTGCGATTTCATCGCAAGACGGCAATGTCATAAGGCTTTTTTCTCGCAAGGGAGCTTAGACTTGTCATATTGTCGCAGAGAAATCGACAAAATACGGATAAGGCAAGATTAACGGGTTTTTACATGCAAATGTAAAGACGTCCTGCGATTTTGTCGCAGACACAAAAAATTGGCAAAATAAGACCTTTAACTAGGAAGGCAAAATAAGACCAACAAAATAATCCCAAATATTAACTATTTTCTTTTAAGAATGCAGGAAAGATTTTTTCATCACAGAAGAGATAATGAGAAACAAGTATCCTTCAGAATTTCTCAGAAACATTATTCAGAATCACACAGCAGGATTATTAATAATTTCGCAAAAGTATTCATAATATCGCAATACTATATATAATTTCGCAAGTACTATTCGCAACACAGTTCGCAAGGAGAAAATGCGGGAAACACTTGGTCATCACAAGAAAGATAATGAGGGGCAAGTATGGGAAATGATAAATAAAATATCATTATCTTCTTTGAGAATATTCAAAATAACAGAAATAAAATTGAATTCCAATGTTGCATAAAGATACATTGCTCGCAAGAAAGAGGAGGAAAAAAAAAACAAAAACCAAACTCAAGCTTCAATATTGGTCTCTCCATTAGTCTCGCCAGCTTCATTCTCCTTGTCAATATTCTTCGCATCACGATCAGCTTAAGTTTCTTCTTCATCTAACTTTTCACCAGTAATTGCTTCACCACCAGTAGCTACTTCTTTAGAAGGACTTTTTTCTTCTTCTATTGGGTCTTCTTCTTGAGAGACATATTCTTCACCACTTGCATAGATTAGATAATTATCAATGGGAAGAGGAATTTCATCATCATCTACTTCTAGAGGCTCAACGGATACAGGAGGGAGATACTAGGATATCAAAATGTCATTTACAAGAACTTCAGCACTAAGATGAACCTTGCGAAGGAAACCTTTATCACGATTTCTAATTTCCATATTTTTGAAGTATTCAAGATAGTCATATATCCTCTCTGCACGATCGTGAGATTGAACAAGATTGGCGGTGAGCACTCCGTTTTCTTTGAGAACCTTAGCCAGTTTTTCAGTCAAATCAGAAATGGTAGAATGAAGGCTTTTTTCAGATTCTGCGAGAAACATAAATTGACAAGAAAATATTCAGATGAAAATCTCGCAAGAAATATAGCAGAGAAATTAAATAGAAAAATTAACAATTAAGGCAGTCAAAATGACTACCTTGTTTTTGATAAGTTAAGTTTTGAATCAGTGTTAAGAAACAATTCTCCCATTGGTTCATGGAATCATCAAAATTATCTCCAACTATACCCTTCAGGCGAGATTTTATAATTTCTTTTTTGGAGAGGAGATAAGTATTTCCTTTTGCTAATAAGGAGTAAGATTCTTCTAATTGAGAATATTGATCTTGGAGTTTACTGGCCTTTAAACTTAGAGTTAACCTGCCTTTGATAAGTTTATCTTTCTCAGCGGCAGAAGATTCAGTTACTTCCTTGAGTTCGTCTTTTAATGAACGAAGAGATTGTTCTTGGTCGTTACACACTTTCTGAAGTAAATTTATTTATTGTGAGGAGATCGCCATCTTATTTGAAAAGATACTTTTATCTTGAGACAAAGTTTTATTTTCATCTGATAAAGATTACATCGCCAAGTTAGCTTGGGTTAACAAATATGAGAGGCGAGTAACTTCGCTACTTAATAGATTTTGCCTTTGCGCTAATTGATCGTTCTCATTGGTAAGATTATCTATTTGATCGACCGAGTATGTGTAAAGATTATCTAATCTATTATATTGATCCATCCAAGAATCTCTCTCAACACGGGCTTCTTCAGCAACATACTCAAATTGAAATATCTTCATTAATCGTTCCTGATTTAAAGCTAAATATGCAAACCAAATATTTAAAAGGGAGTTGAATACAGAAAAGATGAAAGTTTACTAGAAGATTTCCTGGCATCATCTAAAATGACAGATAAAACTTTAAAAGCATCATAAAGAGGTGCAGAGGGTGAAGTGGTAATGATGGCGAGTTGGAGATTTGAGTCATTTGCGAGGGTTGCATCACCAGAAGGTGGAGTGTCTGGAAAAGTAACGGTTGGAAGTAAAATAGGAGAGGAAGAAGCTTTGTTCATAACAGTTTTGGGAGTCTCATTCGTTGGAGGATTAATGGCATTGGGGGTATTGATAATGATATTATCGCAAATAGATGATGGAGGTTCCATCTGCGAATTAGTAGAAAAAGATTTTGAAGATGAAAATTTGGGAATAGTTATATCAATCTCAAGAGCCTTGGATTTGCGATATTTCTTGCGAGGTTTAACATCATTTTCATCACCCAGCGAGTAATAATATAGATAAGAAACATAGGCAACAATATTATTATTAAGAAAACAAATGTTTCTTCCTACCATATGACTCGCAGACTTCCTTTTCTTTTCAGTGAGTTTTTGTTATGAATCTTCGAGAACATAGTATGGGAGTTATGAATCAAGCAAAAAAGATCACATAAGGTGAATAAATATTATTTAGACAAGCAAAATAGAGTTTAATAACGTCAGAAGAACATATACCTTGCAGATTCAATTGAAGCAGCAACAGATGAATTTGCAGAAGAAGAAAGTTACAGGTAGAAAAAATTTCCAGAGAATGAAGAGGTGAAGAAGACGAAGAAGTAAAAGAAGAAAAAATATTTCTTTGATAGGTTCTCTCTTTTATAGACAGAAGGATGGTAACCGGGTAATAAAAGATTAACCGGTAAAAAGAGGAATATTCGACACGTGTAGGCGGAAAAACTTAATTTACGGAGTTTTGTTGATCATAGAAGATGAAACTATGAATAGCTGCGGCATTTTATTTATCGTGATCTTTCCTCCTTCGCAGAAAAGACATGAGAAGAGGCAAGATGTAGTACCATAATATCGCCATGATATTACTCTTGCGAGATTAACAACACTTCTGCGAACACCACCGCGAGTTCTTCAACAACACTTTGCGAGTATCAAAAGATAATTTAAAGAATGACGTAATAGCTGACGAATGAAGAAACACGAGAATATCATGATTATCCTGCGATGGTTACAACGCTTGCGAGAATTGACATTATAACTACTGCGATAATATCGCAAACCAGATCTGAAATTAAAGGACATCTTAGCTATCATCCACTATGTAACTACCCTATATAAAGAGACCCAGTAGATTCAGAGAGGGGATGGTGTATTTTTTGTGTTGAGAAATTCTTGAAGAGAGAGAAAAATCAAGAGAGTGGTTGTATTCTTGATTTCTTCCATTTTTTGTAAACATTTCTGAGAATCAAATAAGAAAGTGTTGTTTTCAATCTTTAAATATGTGTTAATTACTGTAAATTCTTATCAAGGGTGTAGTGTAGGTATTCCTGCAACTACAGAATGCTATTGCAAACTGTGGCTTTATAGTTCATGAATCGATTCGAGTGAATCACATCGTTTTTGCTTCGATTGTGTCTTGTGTAGTACATAAATATCTAAGCAATTGAACAACTCTCTAACTAGTTCATTTGAGTCATTTGGCCTAGTTATGGTGAAGAATAATATGGTTGATATGAAAGTTATCATATGGCTAACCATTTGGTTAACTATTGTTGAACCAACTAATGTACAAGTTTGAGTAAGGTTTTCACAAGCCTACAAACGTGCATTTCATGTGTGTGTAACAAGCTATGTTTTTTATTTGAGAGACTATATAAGGGAGAACTCTATCAACTGGGAAACCTAATCCCCACACATTATGTGTGATACTAGTTTGCTATGCTAGAGTTAATTCTCCTTTAACCTTTGGTTTTATTCTTCTAAATCCAGGTTAATGACTTAAAGACTTCATTGGGATTGTGAAGCCAGACCGATACTACTTTTATTATAGTTGTGTGATTTGATTTTGCATCTTCTATCGTACGAGTACAATTGTAATAATTGGCTTGAGATTTCTATCTCCGATAGGAAGAAATATAAAAGTAGTCACAAACACTTCGTCTCATCATTTGTGATTCCTCAATAATCTTCTTCACTGCGTCGATTAAGTTTATTGTGAGGTGATTGATAAAACTGAGCTGTTCTTCGGGAATATAAGTCTGGTTTTATCAATTGGTTCATGCTCACCTTGATTTATCATAAGACGGAACAAAACTCATAGTTTTATTCGTGGGAGGATAATTTATCTATCCTTGTAGACTATTCTGTGTGATACAGATTTGTTTATTAAAGTCTTCGACTTTGGGTCATAATAACTCTTGGTTGTAGGTGAGATTATCTAAGGGAATCAAGTGCGCAGTATCCTGTTGGGATCAGATGCATAGGAGCATAACTATACCTTGGATCAGTGTGAGATTGGTTGGGGTTCAACTACAGTCCAGACCGAAGTTAGCTTGGTGTAAGCTAGCGCATGTAGCCGCTTAATACAGTGTATGTTTAATCCGGACTAGGTCCCGGGGTTTTTCTGCATTTGTGGTTTCCTCGTTAACAAAATTCTGGTGTTTGTGTTATTTCTTTTCCGCATTATATTTTATTATATAATTTAAATAATACAGATTGTGTGTTGTTCAATCAATTAGAATATCCGACCTCTTTGGTTGTTGATTTAAATTGATTGACACTTGGATACTGGTCTTTGGTACCATCCAAGTTATCTCTCTTTGATAAAGACTCATGTAGTTGCAGGATTTCCCACAACACACCCCTTGTAATATCTTGATAATAATCTTTTAATCTAAACTAATTTGATATTTAAAATTCTAAAAATTGTAAATAGACACACGGATTTTTACATGGTTCGATCAATTTGATCTACATCCATGATTCTCTACTATGATTGTTAAAGTTTACATTTGATTTTAATTTGATAATCTCCATTAATGGAGTTCTAAATCTAGTTTTAGGGAAGAAGATGATAAAGAAAAATACATTTTCTCTCTCTAAAAATCCCTCTGAAAAATATCACTCTCTCCTAAAAATTTCTCTCTCCTCAAGACTCTCTCAACCCTAAAAAATACATCACCCTTCTAAATCTATTAGATCTCTATTTATAGGAAATTACATAATGGGTGACAACTAAGTTGTCCTCTAATTTCGGATCTATCTTGCGATCCTCTCGCGAACTTTGTAACCATCGTGAAACACACATGTTCTTCTCATATTTCTTCAGTCATCAACTTCGTCATTCTTTGAATTATTTTGTGATGCTCTTGAAATGTTGTTGAAGAGTTTTCAGTGACGCTCGCAGAAGTGTCATTAATATCTCGTGAATATAATTGTGGCGATATCCTGGTCCTACATCTTGCCTCTTTTTTCTTGAATATTGCTTGAAAAGTAATCTTTAAGAAAAAATCTGTTGTTGTAGTAGTTTTTGATCTTTGTTGATGAAGGAATGAGCGAAAGAATACTGGACTTGAAAAGTATATACTTGCCTATATTCTTTTGCGAAGTTCTGAAGTTTTGCGAAGTAAATAAGAAGCATCATCCCTTGAAGTACGTGAAGTATGAAGTATCCTTGAATAAGTATAATAAGTACTCAATCCTCTAAATATAAGAAGTATCCATTTTTGAATGAGAGTGATAAGTATTGCCTCTGTTCATCTGAAATTATTGCTTCATTTTTTGGTGAAAATCCCTGTCCATTTTGGAAATGATTCTTGCGAGAAGATAAAGAACATAAAATGTTTTCTTGGTAATCCACAGTTGCCTCTGTTCTTTATCTATGAAGGAAGAATCCCTGAGAAAATGTTAAATGAACGAATTGCCTCTGCCTCATTTGATAAAATGATCATATTCTGCGAAATAATCATTTCTCCTACGAAATTCTGGAATAGTCTGTAATATGCTGAATTAGCCTGAAAATTTATGAATGTTTCTGCGAATTTCTGAACGTTTCTGCGAGTTGCTGATTTTTTGTGCGAAATTATGAATGTTTCTGCGAGATTCTGAAATAATGCTGTGAATAGTGGCGATGAATAGTGGCGAGATTGTGAATAATGCTACGAGATTGTATATATTCCTCTTGAGAGACTCTAATTAATACTTCTGAGAAACTCTGAATAGTATTTCTAAGAGATTATAAATAGTACTTTCTTTCTCTCTTGTGATGAGCAAATCTTTCCTGCATTCTTACAAGAAAATAATTAATGTTTGAGATTATTCTATTGGTCTTATTTTGCCTTCCTAGTTAAAGGTCTTATTTCGCCAATTTTTCTTTCTGCGACAAAATCGCAGGACGTCTTTACATTTGCATGTATTGACCCATTGATCTTGCCTTATCTTTTCTCTTGAGGTTTTTTGGCCTGTTATGCGACAATATGACAAGTCTAAGTTCTCTCGCGAGATCAAAGTCTCATGACATTTCCGTCTTGCGATGAAATCGCAGGACGTTTTCACATTTTCATGTAAAAACCCATTGACCTCATCTTAACTTTTTCTCTTATGGCTTTTTGCCTCTGTATAATTTACGTGACAATATGACAGGCCTAAATGATCTTGCGATCTTAGAGCCCCATGACATTGTCGTTTTAAGACACTTATCATCTCCCTAATGGAGGGTGCCGCCCTTATCTTCCCCCTGGTTTCCCCTTCAAGGAGGGAACATCGGCCATACAAGACTAGCTCCTCCCATCCAGATTTACCAACAACCAGTTTTTTTCGTAGCCTATTGTCCTTTATGCCTCTATGGCTTATAGTTACAAGACTACACCCTAGGTGGGGTTTTCTTCAGGCCAAGTGCATCATAGCCAAGACTTACCAAAGATGGCCAGGGTAGGTTCGTCCGTCCCGGGCACCCTTGGCTCAATCGTGTACCTCGGCGCCTTGGTCATACTTTGCACTTCTTGGAAGAGATCCTCGGTCGTCCAACCAGGGTATAACCTTATAAATATGGAAATCCAAGATCTCTCTCCCGGATAGGTTTTCTTTAACCCCAACATCTGCATGACTCAGGTTCCAGTAGCGGTATAACCTTATCGCTGAATCATGTAAAGAGATACCCCCCTTATAACGTGCTTGTAGGTATTACATTTGCCTCTTACGAAATTGTATTCGCGAACTAGGGTGCACGCCATAAAGGTTTGTCCCATTCTTTAAATCTCTGCGAAATTGTATTCGCGTTTCTTCATTCTTTTATTTTTGTCAATTCTGTATATAATCTTGAATAATCTCGCGATTATACTCGCAGTTCTAATAAAAAATTGTTTTGCTCATTTCTGTGAGTTGAAATATTCTTTAAAATCTTTTGAAATCTTAGAAATATTCTTTGAAATCTTGCGATTTTATCGCATTTGTTAAACCAAAAATATCTTTCTGTAAAAGAAATATTCTAGAGAAATCTTTGAAATCTTGCGATTGTATCGCGTATTTTGGAAATTTGAAATCTTAGAAATTTTGGCGATAATTTCGTTTTCTGTAACCTTAGAAATCTTAGAAATTTTTTGTGATAATTCCATTTTCTGTAATCTTTTGAAATCTTGTGAGGGTATCGTTGTTTTGGAAATGAAATCAATTTTTTTTGAAATCTTAGAAATCTTGGCAATAGTTTCATTTATTGTAATCTTTGAAATCTTTGAAAAATTTTGCGATCTTTAAATTTTTTGCGATGATCTCATTTTTTATAACCTTTTGAAATTTTGCAATTGTGTCGTTTTTTGGTAGGTCAAATAAAAAATATTTGAAATCTTTAAATTTTTGCGAATATATCGCTCTGGTCAATCAAACCAAAATTCTTTGAAATATTTTGAAATCTTAGAAATTTTAGAAATCTTGCGATTATACCGCTTTTGGTAAATTGAATCAAAAGTTTTTGAAATTTTTTGAAATATTAAAAATCTTAGAAATGTTCTTTGAAATCCGGCGATAATATAAATCAAAAATTTTCATTTTCTGTAAGTAAAATATTCAAGGAAGTGGTACTTAGATTTTTGGCGATTTGTTGTTGCTGCCGTCTCTCGCGAAATATTTGACTTGCTCGTGAAATGAGAAGAAATGAGAAATGAATTCTTTCTCTGCCTCTTGCACCATACCAATTGTTTTAACCCTCTCTTGCGAAATTCTCATCTACTTTCTTCATTTTTGGCGAGATAATCGTCAACTTTTTTTTTTTTTGCATACTCATTTTCTAACCATCGCCAAATGTGGCTCCCTGTACATCTTCACATCTTCTAACCATCGCCATATATGGCTCTCGCGGGATATTAACTAATCTCCTACATCTTCACATCTTCTAACCATCGCCAAATGTGGCTCTCGCGGGATATTAACTAATCTCCTACATCTTCACATCTTCTAACCATCGCCAAATGTGGCTCCCTGTACATTTTCACATCTTCACATTCGCCAACAGCATTCATCATAGGTTGGTGTCGTTTCTTCATGAATTTTGATTGCCTGCGAGCACTTGTTTTTCACACTTGTTTCTTTAGGGATAAAGTCTCTCTTCATAGAATGATGAGTCCCCACTAACAAAAGATAAAATAGCATTAATAGCTCAGATTCCCCACGAGTTGGTTTGTTCGATTTTCTTGGTTTGGATCTTGGATTATCTTCCCATATTCCGTCCTTCCTTTCATTTTCGATGGACTTGTTTAATTTTGTTAACTGGCTGGAGTGTTGGTTCGTACCCATAGAGAACAGTTTGTTGACTTGTTTCATCGATCTCTAATGGTGCTCCTTCGATCATTTTTGTGTAAATGGATTGGTGTGATTTTGGTCTTGTTTCTGGATTGGCTGGCTTCTTTTTATAAGCTGTCCTTCTTCACTCTTTGGTGTTGTTGCTCGCGGCAATCTAAAATCATTTCCACTCTATGTCTTCACTACAGTAACAATAATCGCTAGTGCCCTTCGCAGATGGTAATTATTCTCCAATAGCGGCATTTTAAAATATCCAATAGCTGTTTATATCCTTCTTCTTGCCTGGAGTAGATTTTTGACTTTCGCAAGTTTATTTCTGCGAGATTCATCCATTTAATTTAGTGAGTAGTCTATTAATCTTGAAATTCATAAAATGGATTTTTAAAACATCATCCGTAAATCTGTATTTCGCAAATTTTTTTTTTTTAAAAAAAAAATTAGAAAAGAGAAGAGATTTGAAATACATAATGGAAGACATATAGTTGAGAAGAGATTTAAAAGATGTATGGCGAGAAAATGAACTTTTCTTGCGATGAGGAATGATATCATTGAATCGCCAATGATAATAGTACAAAACACTACACCCTCGTCAGCAACAACACTATAATAGTACAAAATTATAGTTCATTGATCTAAATATAGTATGTACATAGGACAAAACACTATGTATGTGCTGCACTATGTGAATATAATAGTACGTTTTTTATTAAAACCTGTAATACAGATAAAGAGGTTTTGGGATTATAATACAGATAATAGTATGTTTTTTATGAAAATGTAGTTGAATTGAATATAATTGCATTTTTATAATACTGATTCAACGATTATGAATTTTTCGCCACTAATTTTTCCGGGGAACGTTCTTGGCGGAATAGCTGCGAACACCAATTGTGAGTTTTACACTGATTCCTGCAAAGTTTTGCACTAAAATGTAAACGATTAGTAAATACTAAAAAATATTAAAAGTTTTTTTTTGAATATAAAAATAGAAAAGAATTTTTCCTGTAGAATTTTCTTTTGTCAAGAATCATCTGGTCACTTGTGCCATGATAAGAATGTATTGTGATATTTTCTTTTGGCAGCTGACTCCACGAGAGTAATAATCTTCCCATCTGCTCATATTTGACTTCTTTTAATTATTGCCTTCTTTGTAGGAGCAAAATATACGGTGAGTCATTTGGCTGCGGTGGTATTCGTTCTCTCCCAAGTAATGAGATTATATGATTGGATAATCTAGAAAACTCGCTGAAGTGGATGACGAAATGAGCTAAGCTCTCATTCTCCCATTTGTTTAGTAATTTATAATTAATATTAATTGTTTAATCTCGCCATTCTATAGTACAACATCTTCTTTCTGCTCGTCATTATTATTCTATTAATATTCTTTTGCTCGCCATTAATTGTTTGACCCATCATTACTGCTTATTTTTATCTTTTTGATGGATGTCCCCACCGCTGATTCTTGGAGATTGGACATCCTTGCAGCTTTCCTTTCTTTTCTATGAGGAATTTGAACTATCGCTGCTTCTTTACTGGCGAAGTAGTGCCTCCATGTCTTGCTGGCGAGTTAGACTGCAATCACTTCCGCGCAAACCCCTCCATTGCATTTTTTCAAATATCACCGTCTTCTCAAATATACTACCCTGCGAGTATCATTAATCAAAAATTGGTATCAATACTAAATAAAATTTCTCAATAGTTCCTATCCCTTGCATATGGGTTTGAAAATCAAAATTCATAAACAGTGAAACAATCATCCAATTTGGTTTTTAATCAAAATCCCGAGATTTTTTTGGTTTATTGATGAATAAAGCTTAATTTGATGAAAGAATTTTCGAAAATCATTTTATGAAACGGTACAATTAAGGAAATGGAAATGGATCTATCCTTCTGAAATCGATTTTCACAAGATTGTAAAGAAAACTCAGTTTGCGTCCAAATTTTAGGAGGTAGTTCACGTTTTACGAAGAGATTAATCATTTTGTATGAATTTTTGGCGTAGCTTTTTGTGAATTTCATTTTGTTGACAATTTCTTCGCCTCTGCTGCTGTTCTTCAATTTTTCCACTTCTCTTTCTCTGTATACATTTCTCACCCAAAACTTCTATATTTTTTACCTGTATCTCTTAGATCCAATTGAATTCATCATCAACAATTGCTAACTTTTTTGAATCTTCTTCAATCCAACAAGCAGGTAATGTTTCTTAATTTCTCTTCGTCCTTCCTTAATTTCTTTCTAAATTTGCCTCTTTCTTCCTCAAATTCACCATAACAACTAATTTTTTTCTCTTACTCTTTTCATGTCTTTGAATTTTTGATGATGTTTACTCCCTGAAAGTGTAATTTCTTCCGTGAAATTTCCATTTTTGAACCTTTTTTTTTTTTTAGATCTAGTAAAATATGAACAATAGCAAATCTTCATGGAAATCTCTTGAACCAATCCAACTACAGGAAGGATAAATCCTTTACTCGTCCCCTTAGTCGGCGCCAAAATGTAGTTGCAGGATTTCCCACAACACACCCCTTGTAATATCTTGATAATAATTTTTTAATCTAAATTAATTTGATATTTAAAATTCTAAAAATTGTAAATAGAAACACGGATTTTTACATGGTTCGATCAATTTGATCTACATCCATGATTCTCTACTATGATTGTTAAAGTTTACATTTGATTTTACATTTCATAATCTCCATTAATGGAGTTCTAAATCTAGTTTTGGGGAAGAAGATGATAAAGAAAAATACATTTTCTCTCTCTAAAAATCCCTCTGAAAAATATCTCTCTCTCCTAAAAATTTCTCTCTCCTCAAGACTCTCTCAACCCTAAAAAATACATCACCCTTCTAAATCTATTAGATCTCTATTTATAGGAAATTACATAATGGGTGACAACTAAGTTGTCCTCTAATTTCGGATCTATCTTGCGATCCTCTCGCGAACTTTGTAACCATCGTGAAACACACATGTTCTTCTCATATTTCTTCAGTCGTCAACTTCGTCATTCTTTGAATTATTTTGTGATGCTCGTGAAATGTTGTTGAAAAGTTTTCAGTGACGCTCGCAGAAGTGTCATTAATCTCTCGTGAATATAATTGTGGCGATATTCTGGTCCTACAAATCATAGATTCTATTTGCTTGAGTAAAGATCAAATCGAGAGATTGAGATAATAACTCCTTGAGATATTTTCTATTGATTAAGTCTAGTTAATTCTCTAGAAAGTAACTCGGAGTTGTCCATACAGATTGATAATCGAAATATTGGGTGTGGTTGTTAGACCCCCGCTTTCTCAGAGATGTTTTAGTGTTGTCTGGTGTATGGTTCTGGTGGAATGAGATGATGGGTCTGAATTGCAAATGATGTTGCAAGCATGACTGAGCTGGAGCAGTAGAGCATGATGGTTGATTTGCAGGTGGGATGGTTGGTTTATAGCTCAATAGAGATGGCACATTACAGCTGTAATTTTGTAGAGTACAGAAAATTGATTGAGCTCGTGGGATTAATGCTGGCAGAGACGATGGAAGAATGGGTATTGCAGTCAGTATCAGAATGAGTAGCTACTATTGGAACTGGTGCAGGGAATTGCAAGTGCAGAACTAAGATGGTTGTTGTTGCAATCGAGCCATGGCTCTGGTGTTGTCTATGGAGTTACAGTTGAGATGAAAATGGGTTTTGGTTGAATAGCAGATGGTGGTAACTGGTACTGAAACTGCTATGATAGGATTTCGGGATACCCTATATATATAACCGCAATCGCACGGTATCTAACTGGTAGACATAGGCAAGTACGGGTCGAACCCACAGGGAGTGGTGGAAATACTGTAATCAATATTCCTAATTGACTAACCAGAGATGATGCTTTTGGATTTTTCTTTTAGAATATAAAGAACTAAAAAGGATGAAAAAAAAAGAATTATTTAAATGCAATGAGAAAGTCGGTAACCAGGGTTTATAATATCCACCACAATTTTTATTCAATTACTGAAATGAAATATAATTCATAAATATTTATTTATTGTTCGTTTTATCGACATCACCTATTATATGTATTAGAATCGCAAATATCACTGGTATACCCTAAGCATGGCACATCAAAAGAATAAATCCAAGCATGCACCATCAAATTGCATCAGCGGGAAAATTATACGAATCTAAAATATTGATTCACAAATGTTATATGGCTCTTCTAAGCATAACCCATCAAAGATATTAACCCAAGCATGAAATTATCAAATAATGAGACAAAAATATATTATGTACCAAACAATTAGGCACAAAGTTATTGTATACAAAACCAGTGAAGCAACAACTCGTTTTTCGATTAATCAATAAACAATATCGAGAATTAATCTAATCAAATCATAATAGTCTTTTGCTCAATTTTATTCAATTTAAAGTAGCCTAAAACTCCATATGGTTTCAACATAAATCCTAGCTACAAAGAAATTTAGCATGACATGATTATGGATTTCTTAAAATCCATCAAAAATAATAACACAAGAGAAAAGATTAAACCGATCTCGTCTTCGTCGCCTCTTTTTATTAAGCTCTACAAACACCTCCGCACCCGCCAACCTTCTCCTCCTCTGCATGTCACCAACAGAGCAAAACCAAAACTAATCCTCCAAACCGGCCTCCCTTTCTGATCTGTTTCTCTTTGTTTTTATAAGTGATGCTGTGAGTTTACATAAGACCTAGCAACAACTTCCAATACCCAGTCCATTAAACACCTGCCCGAATCTAGACCCAACACCACTTTCCATTTTTTCTCCATCTCGGCAACAGTTGACAAATTCCAGTCATTGTGAATTGCCAGTATAGCACCAGCCCAAATCAATCACTAGCTCCGACCAGAAATAATGCATTACTTAAGTCTCCTTGGAATTTGATTTGCTGCCAATACATTCTTCTCAAACTCAGGCCATGGCACCGACGGTACTCAGTTCAACCAACACATAACTCCACTGGTTTCCTGCTCCTTTTCCTTCATTTCGCACACACAGCTCTAGCCTTCAACTATTGCATGAAACTAGACATCCATTGAAACCACAGCCAACCAGTTTAGTCCACACTTTTCTCCATCTCGGCCACAACTTCATTCCTTCACTTCGCACTTCAAAATCCCAGCTTAACCTTCTCGTACACAGCCCAAAACCAAGGCTGTATCTTCAAGTTTCTATCTCGAACTGCAACTATTTGAGCCACCTCCATTATTTCCATACTGTCCGGCTAAGTTTCGGCTACAACTCCAATCACAGCAAGATAACAAAACTTATTTAGATAGAACCCAACACTACCAGAAATTCAATCCACCACTGATGTACTGGCCAACACCACTGAGATGTATCTGCTTCAATCTTTCTCTCTAATAGAATTCAGCCAATATCAAAAGTTCTCATCCATCTGCCCATAAAATCGATGACAAAGGCAACCACTTAACTTTGCTTTTCCAGCATTTCATTCAGTCCAACAACAACCCAAATTCGAATACAGCAAAGCCCTTGAATCTGTAGCACTCTTACCAATCATGACTTGAACTCAAACAACTGTTGACTAGAGAATAACACCATTGCCATGAGTAACAATCCATTCTAGTCTGAGTTACGATTACATGAACTAGCCATTCATTTTCTTGACAGCGATGAACACCAATAGCTTGAGGTCGATGTACCACAAAGAAATGTGGTGGAGACTAGAGACTTAATTAAGCCACGACTATTTTTCTCTTTAGCCACACTATTAGGCCTGGCTTGTTTAAAACATGCCAAGATAATTCCAGAATACGTGTGAGATGTCTTGAGTAGTAAAGCTTGAGTGGTGCTGATATATAGAGATACCAGGCCATCACATTCAAGGCTCTTTCCATGGATGAAAACATGAGTAACTCCGATCGCAAATGCCATTCTACACTTCAATTAGCCATATATCTTTCTATGATCGGGTTCGCGAGTACTTTCTGCAAAAGCCACTAAATTAGTGTTATGATAATCTAATACTTCTACGAAGGCCTCTAAACAAGTGATAGATATCTTCTTGATACCGCAGGTGGTGGTGCACTAGTGAACAAGACGGTGTCCCAAGCTACGGAGTTGATTGAAAGCATGGCTGCGAACTCACAACAATTATATACAAGAGGTGAAACCAATGGTTAGGCGAGTGCATGAAGTTACTGATTCATCATCACACCATGATCAAATGATGGATAATATGGAGAGAATGATGCATAAGATGGCTGCGGTTATTTTACCTTCATATGGTGAAGAGTTGGAGCAAGCTAGTGCGTTCTTTCCAAATCAGCAAAGATGGATGATCCTTATTCCAACACTTACAATTCGGGATAGAGAGATTACCCCAACTTTAGCTATGCCAACAAGCAAGGTGCAGTCCAACAACCTACTTTCAACCGTTCGAGTGGATTTCAACAACAACAACAATTTCAGCAACCACAACAATCCATGCAAAATCAAGGTTCTGATATCGATGCAAAGCTTCAAACAATGATGCAAGGCATTTCTACTATGTTTAAAGAAAATCAGCAGGAGACTAAGAGTGCTATCAAGGAGTTGCAAAAACAAATGGGATCCATGGCTATTGAATTGAACCAATTAAAAGCACAAAATATTGGGAAACTCCCTTCTCAACCTCTTAACCCAAGAGAGAATATTAGTTCTATTGCATTGACAAGTGGTACACAACTTGTGCAACCTGAAATTAGTGATGTGGGTGATATGGAGATTCAAAAGGAACCTATTTTGGAGGAAAAAAATGATGATTTTCCCAAATTTCTGTGGTACCTAATTCTAACTCTAAAACTCATATTTCTACTTATGTTCCTCCTTTACCTTTCCCTCGCAGGTTTGCTAATTCTAATAAGGTGGAACTAGAAAATGAGATTTTAGACATCTTCAAGAAGCTTCATGTAAACATTCCACTTATTGATGTTATCAAGCAAGTTCCCAAATATGCGAAGGTTTTAAAGGACTTGTGTACCAAGAAGAAAAAGTTGACCGGTAATGAGGTTATGAGTGTGGGGGAAAACGCTTCGGCGGTCTTGTAAAAGAAACTCCCACCCAAATGCAAGGATCCGGGTAGTTTCACTATACCCGTATAGATTGGTAATACAAGGATTGGAAAGGTTATGCTTGACTTAGGAGTATCCGTGAATATCATGCCAGCATCTATTTATAAGTCTTTAAATTTGGGTCCATTGAAACCAACTAATATTGTGCTTGAACTTGCGGATCATACTAATGTCTACCCTAGGGGTATTATTGAGGATGTCCTTGTGCAGGTGAACCAACTAGTTTTTCCAGCTGATTTTTGTGTTCTAGAAATGGATGATGGATCGGATGCATCCATACCCCTGATGCTTGGGAGACCTTTCATAAAGACGGCTAAAACCATCATTGATGTGGACGAGGGAATACTGACGATGAAGTTTGACGATGAGATAATTTGCTTCAACATGTTTGAAATCATACGGTATCCTAGTGATGTTCATTCGGGTGTCCATAACGTATGGGACCCTAGCTAAGGTTTAGCAAGCAAGGATATAGCCAGGATGACGACTTTAAACCAAGCACCGCATGGGAGGCAACCCATTGGTATTGTATCTCTTATCTTTTATTCATGTTTATTTTCTTGTCTTGTTTTTATAATTTTCTTGTCTTGCATTTACTTTTTATGATTTCTTGTTACATTATCATGTAGGATTTCCCACCTTGACTTACTTTGGATGACTCAATTTACATTGAGGATAATGTAAAGTTTAAGTGTGGGGGAGTGGTTAAGCATTTTCATTGTAAAATTTTCAACTTTTGTGTAAATTAGTGAATAAAAAACTCCAACTTGTAGTTAGTTTAGAGTCACATAGTATACATGTCGCTAAGATTACATCGATATTCTCATAAGAGTGACTGAACTTAGAGATAACATAGAGCATGATCAGGTTTCTTACTTGTATGAGAGTTAAAGTTGGATTTAACCATACCAGTGGCAAATGAGGTGCAGACTGAATTCGGTATTAGAGTTGTGATCCCCTATAGTGGAGAATACCTAGTGTTACATCATGTGAGGCACCGACCTTCAATTTTTTGTTCGTGTCTAAATATGTTCTTTTAGAGTGTGTGTCACCATACGTAAACTCTGGGTAGAATGGTGAGCTACCCAACCTCCCACCAATAGAAGCAATATTTTGATCTCTTGAGTACTATTTTATCAATCATGGTGGTGACATCGAATTTCTAACTTACATACCATTTGTAATCTTGTTCGCATTTAGCGCCTTCCACTTTATTTCTCTGTACACCAACAGGTCCATAGAAACACCATCATGAAGACGTTCAAGGTTTACAAGCAACGGTACAGAAATGAGTGTAGCGTCAACTTTCCACCAGTGCATTAAGTTTCCTCATCCCAGCGGTATTGGAGTTATAAAGGGAGATTGGATTGATGGAAAAAAGTTCTATGAAATTGATATGGAATCTTGCGAGGAAAGGGCTACGAGGAACAAAAAATGGAAATATAACATCAAACAAAAGCAAAGAAGTGAAAGGCTGATGGTGGATACAATAGAACGGCGAGAAGAAGGAATGATGAGAATTCAACATGTGATGAAACCAATAGATGGCGAGCATCTCGCAGATGGAGAAAATGTAGCAAAGCACAACAAAAAAGCAGAAGCAGAAAATAGTAAGTAGAAAAGGTAAAATTTCTAGATTGTAAAATATAAGAGATGTATGAATGATTTGTTGAAGAAAATTTTACAAAAGTATGTTTTGACTCAATAAAAAATATGAAATTGAAAAATCATACAAGAGCTGAAATGCAAAAAGGGAAAATCAAAGAATAATGACATATTAGAACGATACGAACCTTTATGGCGTACACCCTAGTTCGCGGATAAAATTTCGCAAGAGGCAAATGTAAGACCTAAAGTACGTCATATAAGAGGGTATCTCTTTGCATGGCTCAGGAATAAGGTTATACCGCTGCTGGAACTTGAGTCATGGAGATTTGGGGTCAATGAAATCCCATCCAGGAGAGGTACCTTGGATTTCCAATTATATATATATATATATATATATATATATTAAAAGTTGGACGACCGAAGGTCTCTCCTAAGGAGTGCAAAGTATGATTAAGGCGCGGAGGTACACGGTTGAGCCAAGGGTGCCCGGGGCGTATGAAACTACCCTGGCCATTCTTGGCAAGTCTTGACTATGATGCACTCGGCCCGAAGAAAACCCCACTTAGGGTGCAGTCTCGTAACCATAAGTCATATAGGCAAAAGGGATAAGAGGCTGCGAAAACAACTGGTTGTTGTTAAGACCGGATGGGAGGAGCTAGTCTTGTATGGACGATGTACGCCTCCTTGAAGGGGAAACAAGGGGGAAGATAAGGGCGACACCCTCCATTAGGGAGCTGATAAGTGTCTTAAAGACGCAAATGTCATGAGGCTTTATGTTCGAAATAATATTTAGGCTTGTCATATTTGTGCAACAATTATATAGAGGTAAAAATCCATGAGAAAAAGATAAGATGAGATCAATGGATTTTTACATGAAAGTGTAAAGACGTCCTGCGATTTCATCGCAAGACGGCAATGTAATGGGGCTTTGTTTTCGCAAGGAAACTTAGGCCTGTCATATTGTCACAACAAATTGACAAAATGAGGATAAGGCAAGATCAATGGGTTTTTATATGCGAATATAAGGACGTCCTGCGATTTTGTCATCAAAACAAAATGTGGAAAAATAAGACCACATAAGAGAGCAAGAAATGGCTGCGAGATTATGGCCAAAATTTAAAAACATATCTTATTCAGAAAGTAATCTGCTCAATCTTTCATATTGCGGATGAATAACAGAGGCAAGTATGGGAATGAACAGAATGATAAAATTGTTATTCATCATTATATGGCAGATTTACGTAGATAGTTTAAAATTTATAATCATATTGCAAAAAGGAATTGTTTTCTAATGTGTGCAGATAGAAACAAAAGAAATCTATACACCAAGGAACGTTAGAAGATGGAGAAATTCGCAGCAATATATTACAAGGAGAAAGAGATAAATGTACAAATATTACAAAGAGATTAAAAAAGAAGATAAAACTATTTAGATCCTTCATCATCTTTACCATATTTCCCCCATTCACCTTCATCATATTCTTCATCTTCTTCATACTCTTCAGCTTCACTTTCAGAGATGACAAGATCAGGAGTGTTCTCTGGAATTTCATCCACGAGATAAGGATACATAGAATGAGGAATTTTATGATCATCACATACCATTTTAATAGAATCATTGCAAACACCAACAAGGACATTACTAACATTCTCCAGGGTAATCTGTAGCTATTTCTTGAACTTGGAACATTTCTCGTTGCGAGAAGACAGAAGTTTTGCGAGTTGTTCTTTTTCTTCTTCCAGCTCTCCAACTTTTTGGCGAAAATTTTCTTCAGATGCTGCGAACCAATGACAATATATTAATAAAATAGTGGAGATTCAGTTAAAAAATGGATTAGTGGAAAAAAAGAATAACCACCTTCTCTTTCAAAGATCATATCTTTAATCAAGGTAGATTGCTCAGCTTGAATACTAACATCTACGCCTAAATTATTTCTGGCGTTATCAAGAATCTTTGCAGCCCAAGAAAACTCATCATCATTACTAATGAGAAGGCGGGAGCGAACTTGATTTTCCCTTTTAACATGAGCGTTATCCTCGCAGATAAGTCTATCTCTTTCAATTTGAACTTCTAGAAGGGTTTTATGGAATTTCGCTAAGGTTTGAGCACCTTGTCTATATATGCGATCTTTTTCATCTATAAGAGTGTTATTCTCGGCTCTTAAACTATTGATTTCTTCTTTAGAGGTGAGATAGCAACGTTTAGACTTATTAGCTGTGCTCAAACTAGATCTATGGTCAATTTCTAAAAGTGAAGTTTGGATCTGAGGTCATTTATGGAAAGAGATTCAAGTTTGTCATTTGAATAATTGTTTAAGGAATTGTTAAGGCGATCAAGAAGGGTGTCCTCATCTATAGGTTCAGGAAAATAACGGAGGAGTATAGCCTCATCAGTAAGACCATAAATATCTGCAAAAAATGGTTGCTAGAATATGCTAAAACAATAGGGTAAAAGAATTAAGAGAAAGAGGAAAAGACTCATACCATAGAGCTGCTGGTTAACTGTTTCAAGATTAGATATATTGATTTTGCTTCTTGAAGCATCAACTTCTAGCTGTTTATTTTTCTTGCGAAGCTCAAGGACTTCAACTTGCAACTCTCCATTCTTCTCGCGAAGATTTGCACTTTTCTTTTCAAAAGTAGCGCATCTCCTCTCCAAGTCTGAGGAACAGCAAAAGAAGCTCTTCCAGCCTGCGAAGGAAAATAAAAAATGGTCAGGGAAAACATAAATTAAAACCTTGCGAGGAAGTAATAATACACAAATGTAGCGAAGAAATGAGAACATACCAGAATGATGAGTGGATTTAAGAGGCTGGGAGTTACAGATCTTGAAATTCCATGAAGAGATTTATTATTTACTAGTATAGGAGCATCGCAGACATTTGCAGAGCTTGACACATATTTGTGAGAGCATCATTCCATATACCAAGCATACTATCATAGAATATGCTAGACAGCTGAGACATAGAAGACTCAGTTTAGGAAGATTCCTTCTCAGAAGAGATATCAGCATCACCATCATCATCATCATCGTAAGTATCATCACTTGAACTTTTACCATACTGAGGAGTTGAAGGAGATAGGGATTGAACTTTTATTTTCTTTGAAAGAGGAGCATCTGATTTCTCCTTGAGAGAAGCGCCTTTGCCCTTCCCCTTAGTCTTCGTAACTATAGCGGGTTCTCTTTCTTAAATAACCTTCAAACACAAATAAAGATAAGAAATATAGGCAATAATATATTGTTAAGAATCATAAAGGAATACTTATTATTTCATATGTGAGTGATTTAAGAGCTGATAAAGTACTGGGTTTCCCTAACTTCTTGTAGCTAGATTTCAGCCATTCAATCTGGTAAAATTAGAGTGGTCAACGAGAGTATAAAATGAGGAAAATAATAATGGTAATTTAAGAAAAATTTAGGGAATATACCTCTGTATTCCTTTCAGGCCAGCGGAACACCCATGGTTGGTACTCTGCGAGATTCGCAGGTAAAGCATGAGAACCAGAGATGTATGGGCCCTCTAAAAATAATGGGAAAATATACCATTTATCATCGTTGGAGTAGCGAGGATATGAATTGTTGCCCGGATGCCAGTCAATTTCCAACATAAGAACTTTATATTCAACAATGTCATCCTTTTTCTGTAAGCGGACACCCCAACAAGTGCTATCTTTCCTCATAAGGATTATTTCATAATTCGCGAAGAAATTTTCTACGGTATACTTCGCAGGGACAATTGGAACTCCTTTGAATTTAGGGTTCTTCACTTCAGGGGGTAAAGAGATTCCTTACCGGCACCACGAGTAGCAAACTCAAGCATCAAACGAATGCAATCCCCATTCAACTGATATAAAGCCCGCGATAAATTTGCATGAGAAAGTATTTCATAGAATAAAGGAAGTTCAGGGTCATAAAGAGGAATAGGAAGGACATATTTAAGCTGACCTAATGAGACTATGATCTTCTCGAGATTACACGGAAGATCAGAAAATAATTTAACAGAGAGTTCAGTCCTAGGGTTTGATCAGGAATGGTGGATAAAGTAAAGCCTCTATCTTGAAGCTTTTTTTGCATTTTTTCAAAGGCAATTATATTTTTACGACCAGCTGGAGGCATTCTTAGTATGGGAATGAAGAAAAGAATATAAGATCAAAAAAATAAGTGAAAAGTTACAACAGTAGAGGATGCAGAAGTTATGGAAGAACAGTGAAATTGCAGAGAAAAGGAAGGAGAAAGTAAAAAAGAGGAAAAAAGAAGAATATATATAGAAGATAAGGATTCTCGAGAAGATAAGTGCATTTAATGCGAAGATAATACGTGAACGGTTGATACACAGCGGTTGAAAAGGACGTATCAGGAATCGAATGGAAGAAAAGATACGTGTAATAAATCTTGCGAAGAATGCAGAAACGTGTCAGAACAGAAGAACATGAAGAATGCAGAAACGTGTCAGCATTAAGAAGAGATAAAATTCTCATTATCTGTTCTCCTTCGCAGAAAATACATGATAAGAGGCAAGATGTAGGATCAGAATATCCCCAGAACAATACTCTTGTGAGATTTTAACAACATTTCTGCGAGCTCTTCAACAACACACAGCGATTGTCGAAGAAGGACTCAAAGAATGACATAAGGGATGACGGAAATTGAAACAAAAGAAGAGCATGATGAATCTGCGAGAATAAACATTATAAATTTTGCGAGAATATCGCGAGTCAGATCCGAAATAAAATGACAGCTTAGCTGTCACCCACTATGTAATTACCCTATATAAAGAGAACTTGTAGGATCAAAATATTGTCACAACAATATTATTGCGAAATAAATAACAGTTCGGCGATACATCAATGATATTCTGCGACACATATCAAAGTGACGTAAGGAATGACATATCAGATGAAAACGACAGAAACATGAATAAGGTGTGACATTTCTGCGGCAGACCAATAAAACCTGCGAATGATTAAGGCGGTGCTAACTGCGATTTATAGCAAGAACTCAGATCCGAAACTAAAGGGAATCTTAGATGTAAATGAGATGTCATGAGATGTAATCCACTATGTAAATTCCTATATAAAGGGAATGAATAGTTCCAGAGGGGAGAGATGAATTTTTGAGTACTAAGAAAGTTTTTAGGAGAGAGAAAATCTTATTAAGTGAATTGTATTCTTGTTTACTGTAATTCTTTTAAGATCATATCAATAAAGAGGTACTTAATCTTCAAATTGTGTCATAAATTCTTGAGTTGGGTGTAGTGTGGGAATTCCTGCAACTACATTTTGGCGCTAGAAATAGGGATGAATAGTTGAAAATCATAGCAAAAGTTAGGTAAAAGAAAGAAATTATTTAAGAGTTAGAAGAATATCAAGAAAATTGGTGGAAGAAAAGATGGTTGAAGTCAAAGATAATCAAAAGAAATTGAAGTGTGATGTAATAACAAAGATGATGATAGATAAGTTCCATGAAGATATTAGAGGAAGGATACACAAGCGAGATTTTGAAGGAAAGAAAATCATGTTGGAAGATGAGGCATCACCGCTAAAATATTGGGAAAAACAGAAGATCACATTCACGGCAGCAGAAATTCCGAAAGAAAATTTAAGTCATACATCTCCATTGGTGATCACAGTGTCTATTGTACCAACAAGAAAAGAGAAATCAATAAGATCTACAGAAGAGTGGGCTGTGAATAGGACTCTAGTGGACGCAGGAAGTTCTGTGGATATAATGTTTTACCACACATTCAAGAAAATGGGATACAAAGATGAAGAAATGCTTAGTCCAACATATCATATTCATGGATTTGGAAAATCTCTAACAAAACCTAAAGGTGAAATTATAGTGCGAATTCCGCTGGGGGAAATAGAGACGCAGATAACTTTGTGCGTGGTGGACGTCAAATCACCATATAATATGCTGTTGGGAAGACCATGGATACATTCAATCAAGGTTGTATCATCAACTATACATCAGTGCATAAAATTTCCTATGCCTAGCGGAATTGGCGAGATTAGAGGAGATGCATATTATGCAGCGTTGTGTTTCCAGAATGAAGTAAAGAATTGTGAAAATCAAATTCAGTTGCGAAAACAGCGCAGAAAAATGAGGAAAGAAGAAAGGAAAGAAGAAGAATTCAAGATTTACATGATAAGATCAGAAGAAGGAAAAGGAATATTTAACGATGTATCGCAAGAAAGTGATGAACCAGCGGAGATAATAAAAACACCAACACCAATGGGAGAACATGAAGCCAGTTATATTGCAGCAGAACCCACAAAAGAAGTAAATGTTGGCAGTGAAGAAGACCCAAAAATGCTGAAAATTGGAACTAAGATGGATGTGGAGGAATAAGAGCAAACTGTAAACCTTCTGCGAGAATACAGAGACATTTTTGCGTGGAATATGGACGAGATTCATGGAATAGATCCATCTGTTGCGTGTCATAGATTGGAGATTAACAAAAATGTCAGACCATTCAAACAAAGAATAAGAAAGATTGCGACCACTTATCATGCCAAGATAGAAGAAGAATTGCAGAAGATGCTAGACGCAGGAATTATAAGGCAAGCAAAATATCCAGAATGGATCGCCAACATGGTAGTAGTTCCCAAGAAAAATAAGGGGATAAGAATTTGCATCGATTTTAGTGATCTAAATAAAGCATGTCCCAAAGATAGTTTTCCCTTGCCAGATATTCCGCAGCTGGTGGAATCTTCCGCAGGAAATGATCGAATATCTTCGTTAGATGGATACAAGGGCTATAATCAAATCCCACTTGCGGAAGAAGATCAAGAAAATACTGCATTCTTTGCTCCCAGAGGATTATATTGCTACATAAAGATGCCTTTTGGGTTACGAAATGCATGAGCAACTTATCAAAGGATGGTGGAAAAGGTGTTCGCGAAATGGATACATAAAACTTTAGAGGTATATGTAGATGATATGTTGGTAAAAAGCAAAGAACCTAAGAATCATGTGCAGGATTTAAGGGAAATTTTTGATCAGATGCGGCTTTTTAATATCAAGGTAAATCCTGAGAAATGTACTTTCGGAGTATCATCTGGGAAATTCTTGGGATATATTGTATCAAAGGAAGGAATACAAGTTGATCCTGAAAAGGAGAAAGCAATTCGAGATATGCCAACTCCAGCAACAATAAAAGATGTGCAAAAATTGAATTGACTTTTAGCCTCATTAGGAAGATTCATTTCGCGGTCATCAGATAAATGCAAGCATTTCTTCAACATACTAAAAAAGGGAACAAAATTTAAATGGACAGATGAATGTGAGAAATCTTTTCAAGGAATTAAGGAATATTTGGTGAATATATCCATTTTACAGAAGGCTGAACCGGGAAAAGAATTGTTGATGTACCTTGCGACAACTCAACATGCTTTAAGCGCAGTACTTTTGTGAAATGACGCAGGAGTTGAAAAACCAATTTACTACATCAGCAAAACATTCAATGCTGCGGAGAAAAACTATTCAAAGATTGAAAAACTAATTATGGCATTAGTTTATGCGGCATCTAAACTTCGCATATATTTCCAAGCGCATAAAATCAAAGTACTAACAAAAGTACCAATTGAATCAGTAATGAAAAATTCAAAAAGATCAGGCATAGTTGAAAGATGGAACGCACAAGTGGGGCATTTTGAGATCCAATATGCAATTTTGTTCTCGCCAAAATCTCAAATTGTCGCAGATTTTCTCGCAGAATTTCCTTTGGAGGATGATGAAGCTGTAGAAGACATGATGGATATAGAAGAAGAGTACGGGGATCCAAGAGATCTTTTAACAAAACCAAATAGATGGGAAATATTAGTAGATGGATCATCCAATGGGGAAGGAAATGGAGTGGGAGTCGTTTTTTTTTTCACCGAAAGGGGCAAAAATGGCATTTGCATTCCGGTTAGAATTTGAATCTACAAATAACGAAACAGAATATGAGGCTGTAGTGCATGCTCTAAGATTTGCAATAGAGATGAAGGTAGAGAATGCAAGAATTACCAGTGATTCGCAATTGATTATTCGCCAAATCGAAGGAGAATACGAAACTAATGATATAACTTTGAAAAAATATAAAAAACTTGTTGAATAATTATCTGCGAAAATTCCAAAACTCAAGTAGAGGCATATTTCAAGAAGAGATAATAGGCTCGCAGATTCTTTTGCGTTTATATCAAGTATGATGGTAGATCCAACTGCGAGAAATATAAAAATACAAACACTCATAGCACCGTCAATTAATAAAGAAGATGAAGAGGAAGCTGAGGCAATGGTAGTAGAAAATAATGGCGAAGAATCAAGTTGAATTATCGCAGATTGGCGTGCGGAAATTCACTCATATCTAGCAAGAGGAGAGGTACCAAGAAACAGATTAGAAGCACACAAATTAAAAAGTAGAGCAACAAATTATGAGTTAAGAGATGGGATATTATATCGAAAATCTTTAAATGGGCCTTCCCTCAGATGTCTGACACAAGAGAAAGGAAAACGAATACTAAAAATGTTACATAGTTGGGATGCTGGTAATCACAGCGGTGGAAGATCTTTAGCATATAGAACTAAAATTCAAGGTTATTATTGGCCATATATGCATGAAGATGCAAAGAATTTATCAAGAAGTTGCGAGGAATGTCAGCTGGTAGGCTCGGAAAGATACCTACTATTGTATAAACTGCAAGTGCACAGTGTCGACAAGCAACACAGGGCAAGCACAGGTCGAACCACAGAGACTTGGAGAGTGTAGAAGTTGATTCTAAATCCTGATTCAGAGAGTAACCAAAAGGGGTTTGTTTTTGTCGATACGACGATATGATTTTCAAGTGACTAAAATAATAAAAGTAAAAGATGCAAATAGCAAGATATGTAAACAATGATAATATGGATACTAGGGTATTCAAATCCACCAATAACCTATGATATGCATTCAACTTGTAATATTATTCTTGTCCTTATAGTAGATTCAAGTCTACCGTATAACTAAGGTATTTCTCCAATGGATAATTTAATCACAACTAAAGTATTTCTCCAAAGCATTAATTGTCTAATTAAGCACAACTAATCTAAAGATCAATATTTGGTTAAGCATGAGTTGTAGCATAATCAACATAGAGATATTCTAACTACAATGGATACATGGCATACATTGTGAGAGCAAGATGTTGACAAACTTGGATTAAATTATATCTTTAAACAATTCTAAACTTTCAAGAACAAGATACAAGATATGAATACATACCAATGAGATTAGGGCTTCATCTAAACCCTAGTAAATGAAACTAGAACATGAAGAACATTACAACAAAACTTAAATTTGATAAACTAACATGAACAAGCTATTCTTGGATGAGTTTTCAACACAACAACCCTCTCTATTTATACACAAAAATTCTCTCTCACTTGGATTCGAATTTTGGCAATTATTTACTCAACAAAACATGTTTTCTCACTTGATGGATGTTTTGGAATACAATGGTGGTGAGGTGGATGTTTTGGAATCCAATGGGGTGAGGTGGATGTTTTGGAATCCAATGGTGGTGAGGTGGATGTTTTGGAATCCAATGGTGGTGAGGTGGATGTTTTGGAATCCAATGGTGGTGAGGTGGAAATGGATTTGGGTCTTGGGTTTTTGGATCATGGGTTTTGGATTATGGGTAGTTTAATCCCATGTATTGTAAACAGGTTGCCACTAATGCGCGAACGGGTTGCAACACTTCCAACTTTCTTCTCTTTTGTCTTCTCAATTCTTCCAAGCTTTATTTAGTACTTAAAAACACAAAATTAATTAATACAAATATTTATTCTTGAAGATGGTAAAAATGCGAGAATTTGGGATAATATATGACTTTGAAGCGAAAAGATGAGTTAAGTGCCAATGAAAAGGTGTATGAATATGCAATATTTGGCACTCATCAAATACCCCCAAACCTGAATTTTACTTGTCCTCAAGTGAAACAGAAATCCAAAATCCTAACTATACCACTGTCATTGGTCTCTCGAATGCATTTAGCGTATGCATCAAGCCTTTAAACCCCTAGGTGTCCCTAGTGGACGAGTTGTAGTCTCGTGAGGGCCTACCAAAGATGTACCCACAAAACCTTCTCCAAATTCAGAGCATCCATAGAAATGTCTTCGTCTTCGGTCTTCAACTGTAGATGAGGAACTTCGGAATTTCGTAGAACCTTGATAATTTGTGACCTTTTTTTTTTTTTTTTTAATTTTTTTTTTTTTTTGACCCGCTACACAGCTGATCATCAGATACCAAACACAAGATCCGAGACAAAATATTTTTTTAGGGACCCGCTACACAGCTGGTCATCATTTTTTTATTTTTTTATTTTTTAGAGACCCGCTACACAGCTAGTCATAGAAAACAAAAGACTGCAAGACCCGCTACACAGCTGGTCAGAGAAAACACACTACAAAAAAATGCAAAAGACTACAAAAGATCCTACAAAAGACCCGCTCCACAGCTGGTCATAAAAAATGCAAAAGACTACAAAGGATCCTACAAAAGACCCGCTCCACAGCTGGTCATAAAAGATGCAAAAGACTACAAAGGATCCTACAAAAGACCCGCTCCACAGCTGGTCATAAAAGATGCAAAAGACTTCAAAACGCCATATGCAAATACTCCCCCAAACCTAAATCTAACATTGTCCTCAATGTTTCAAAAGATAATAGAAACCACAACAAACTATGAGAACAAAACAGATTCAAAGGAAAGAGATTACCAGATGCCAAACCAGAGACAATAGAGTATGTCCAAAGCAACCAGCAGGGAAGATATCTGTGGTATGTACATGGGGTGAACTTTTTAGTCCACATAGATTGGATCAGCAAGATGAGTTGTTTCAATCTCAGGTGGGATTGGTTCAAGGAACGGCTTCAGTCTCTGCCCATTGACCTTGAAGACATTCTTGGTTGTTACATCTTCTAGTTCTACAGCCCCATGGGGGAAAATTGTTCGCACCACGAACGGGCCTGTCCATTTAGAACGTAATTTTCCTGGAAAAAGGTGCAGTCGTGAGTTATACAATAGAACTTTCTGGCCTGGAGTGAATGACTTGCGCAAAATGCGTTTGTCATGGAACACCTTCATTCTTTATTTGTACATTTTTGCATTATCATATGCATCATTTCTTAACTCTTCCAACTCATTGAGTTGAAGCTTCCTTTGGGTGCCAGCTTTATCTAGATCAAAGTTCAGTTTCTTTACAGCCCAATATGCACGATGTTCTAACTCTACAGGGAGATGACAAGATTTACCGTACATAAGTCTGTAAGGGGACATACCAATGGGGGTCTTGTATGCAGTTCTATAGGCCCATAAAGCATCATTCAATCTTAAAGACCAATCTTTTCTAGACGGGTTAACCGTCTTTTCTAGAATGTGATTAATCTCCCTATTTGAAACATCTACCTGGCCACTGGTCTGTGGATGATATGGGGTTGCAACTTTATGAGTTATGCCATACTTACGGACTAAGGACTCAAAAGGCCTATTGCAGAAATGTGAACCACCGTCACTGATTATAGCTCTAGGGGTGCCAAATCGAGAAAATGTGTTTTCCTTTAAGAACGAAAGTACCACCTTGTGGTCATTAGTTTTGGTTGCAATTGCTTCTACCCACTTAGAAACATAGTCAACAGCAACAAGAATGTACAACTTTCCTTCAGAGTTAGGAAACGGACCCATGAAATCAATGCCCCATACATCGAATAGCTCAACAATCAAAATGGGTTGTAAGGGCATCATGTTTCGTTTTGATATACTTCCCAATTTCTGGCACCGGTCACAAGAAATACATAATTCATGGCTATCCTTAAACAATGTTGGCCAGTAAAAACCACTCTGCAAGATTTTTGCAGCAGTTTTCTTTGCACTAAAGTGGCCTCCACATGCTTGATCATGACAAAAAGAGATGACATCCCTTTGTTCAGAGTTGGGGACACATTTACTAATGATTTGGTCAGGGCAGTATTTGAACAGATATGGGTCATCCCATAGGAAATGTTTCACTTCGGCCAAGAACTTAGACCGGTCTTGTTTAGACCAATGGAGTGGCATCCTACCTGTAGCAAGGTAGTTCACGATGTCGGCAAACCATGGCATTTCAGAAACTAGCATCAGTTGTTCATCTGGGGAAAGATTCTCTAATAATCTCTCGATTCATCAGAGACTCGACATTCAATCTAGATAAGTGATCAACAACAACATTCTCTCGACCTTTTTTATCTCGAATTTCGAGGTGGAACTCTTGTAACAAGAGTATCCATCGAATTAGACGAGCCTTGGCATCTTTTTTAGATAAAAGATATCTTAATGCGGCATGGTCGGTATAAATGATGATTTTAGATCCTATCAAATAAGATCTAAACTTATCTAATGCGAACACAACAGCTAGCAGCTCTTTTTCGGTTGTTGAATAGTTCATTTGAGCCTCATTCAGTGTCTTACTAGCATAGTAGATCACATAGGGGTGTTTGTCGACTCGCTGACCTAAGACAGCTCCAACAAAGAAAATCGAGATGCGTCACACATGATTTCAAATGGCAATTTCCAATCTAGAGGTCGGACTATATGGGGGCTGAAGTTAGAAGAGTTTTGAGCTCCTCCCAAGCATGCACACAAGTATCATCAAACACAAATGCAACATCTTTACTGAGTAGATTACACAGTGGCCTTGAGATCTTACTGAAATCTTTGATGAATCTACGGTAGAAACCAAAGATGGCCTAAAAATGATCTAACCTCCCTCACAGAGCGAGGTTGAGGCAAGTGTTGAATGATATCAACCTTGGATTTATCTACTTCTATGCCTTTTTCTGAGATGATATGCCCTAGAACAATGCCTGAGTCAACCATGAAATGACATTTTTCCCAATTCAAGATCAAATTCTTTTCTTTACACCGAATAAGCACACGAGTAAGATGATGCAAACATTCATCAAAAGAAGAGCCAAAGACAGAAAAATCATCCATGAAGATTTCAAGAAACTTATCTATCATGTCTGAAAATATGCTCATCATACATCTTTGAAAAGTAGCAGGTGCATTACACAACCCAAAAGGCATACGACGATAAGCAAATGTTCCATACGGACAAGTAAATGTGGTCTTATGCTGATCTTCGGGTGCTATGTGAATTTGGTTGTAGCCTGAATATCCATCTAAGAAACAATAGTACCTATGTCCCGACAACTTTTCTAGCATTTGATCAATGAAGGGCAGCGGAAAATGGTCTTTCTTAGTTACTGTGTTCAATTTCCTATAGTCAATACAAACTCGCCACCATGTAGTTACACGGGTGGGGACAAGCTCATTCTTCTCATTTTGAACTACAGTAATGCCAGACTTCTTGGGTACCACTTGAATGGGACTGACCCACTTGCTATCAGGAACTGGGTATATGATACCCGCATCAAGAAGCTTTATGATCTCACTCTTAACAACCTCTTTCATGTTAGGATTGAGACGCCTTTGCATCTCCCTAGATGGTTTGGCATTGTCCTCAAGGTTTATATGGTGCATGCAATCAGTGGGGCTTATGCCTTTAAGGTCCGAGATGGTCCATCCTAATGCTTCTTTATGCTCCTTAAGCACTTCTAAAAGTTTTCTTTCCTGTTTTGTATCTAAGGCAGATGAAATGATTACAGGCAAAGTATTATAAGGTCCCAAAAAAACATATTTAAGAGTATCAGGTAATGGTTTCAGTTCGAGCTTTGGCGGCTCAACAAGAGATGGAACAGACTTGGATTCCAAGAGTGGAAGTGGTTCCACTCTAGCTTTCCACTTAGACGTGTCCATGAGTGGTGTGGATTCAAGCAAAGTATTCACTTCACTTATGTATTCATCATCAAACAGATCCAGGTTGAAATTATTCAAACAAGCATCCAAAGGGTCAACAGACATGCTACTAGGTAGCGACTCCTGAATCAAACTTTCAATCATGTTGATTTCATGCACATCATTATCATCATCAAGATCTAAATGTTGTTGGCTAGCATTGAAAACATTCAACTCCACAGTCATATTACCAAATGACAACTTCAAAGACTCCATTACGGCAGTTAATGATTGCATTGGACGTCGCTAAGAAAGGACGTCCCAAAATGACAGGAATGTGACTGTCAGGGTTTTGCACAGGTTGAGTATCTAAAACGATGAAGTCCACAGGAAAGTAAAATTTATCAACCTTAATCAAAACATCTTCTACCACACCACGTGGCACTTTTACGGATCTGTCCTCCAATTGCAGAGTTATAGGTGTTGCCTTCAACTCTCCAAGACCTAACTGCACATATACTGAATATGGCAGTAAATTCACACTTGCCCCTAAGTCTAGCAACGCCTTCTTAACCGTATGGTCACCTATTTTGCATGTGATAGTTGGACTACCTGGGTCTTTAAACTTAGGTGGTGTGTTGCTTTGAATGATTGCACTCACTTGCTCAGTGAGAAAAGCACGCTTATGCACATGAAGCTTTCGCTTTTGTGTGCATAGATCCTTAAGGAATTTAGCATAAGCAGGGACTTGCTTGATTGCATCAAGAAATGGGATGTTGATGTTAACTCGTTTGAACATTTCTAAAATCTCGTTGTACTGTGTACTCTCTTTTTGTTGCACCAATCTTTGTGGGAATGGAGCAACAAGTACATGAGATGGTGTAGAGACATTAGAATTATGGGAATTCTTATGTTGCTCAGATTTATTTTCAACAATAGGTGTTTTCTGTGGTATTTTATGCACTGGTGAGTCTGATGTAGACTCACTCGACTGTGGTACACCTACATTGTTTTCAACAACTTTACCACTACGAAGAGTGGTGACAGCATTTACTTGATTATTGGAGGCCTCATTTCGAGTTGAATTTTCTGCCTGATATACATTTTTTGGATTTTGTTGGGGTTGACTAGGAAGTTTGCCTTTGTATCTTTCATTCAATGCTTCACAAATTTGACCCATTTTAAGTTCTAGACTTGAAAAACGTTGGTCTGTGGTCTTTTGAAGTTGTACCAAATTTTGGGTCAACAAACCGAAACTTTCTTCGAAGCTAGGCTTTTTCTCTGCAGGGTACTGAGAATGTGGTTGCACTTGGGGGTTTCTAGGATAAGGGTATCCTTGGTTATTATTTAATGTTCCCCCTTGCACATGCCCCTTAGACCATGAAAAGTTAGGGTGATTTCTCCACCCTGGGTTGTAGGTCTGAGAATATGGGTTGTTCTCTTGCCTTTGGTACAATATGTTGGCTTCCTCGGTTTTAGACTCTTGAAATGCATGGAGGTCTGGACAAGTGTCCACTAGATGGTCTGAACCATGGCATGCGGCACAAGTGGCCATTTCAATTTGACTACGGAGAGTAGGGATATTAGTTTTTCCATTCTTTTCTAGCTCTAGCTTTTCTATTCTCCTGGCCAAGGATGCCATCTTTGCACTTCCTTCGAAGTCAGAGTCAATTCTATGAACATTGGATGAAAGGGTAATCCTATTTGGTTCACGGGGGGATTCCCACTGCTGAGTCTTTTCAGCGACTTCGATTAAGAAATCCCAAGACTCATCAACAGTTTTTTCAATAAATTGACCATTGCACATGGTCTCAACTGTAGTTCGGTTCTTGACATCTAAACCTTCATACAAAATTTGCACAAGTCTCCATTTTTCAAAACCATGGTGAGGACATTGGAGCAATAATTCATTGAATCTCTCCAAATATTTTGCCAAAGTTTCCTCCTCTAATTGCACAAAACTATTCAGACTTTGACGAATTGTCGTAGTCTTATGGTTTGGGAAGAACTTTTTGAAGAACTCTTTCGTAAGAGCATCCCATGTATGAAATGACTGTGGCTGTTGAGCACACAGCCAAGTCTTGGCTTTGTCTATCAAAGAAAAAGGAAAAAGTTTCATTTTGAGGTGCTCATCCGTCATTTGGTTGATCCGAAGAGTCCCACAAATTTCCTCGAACTCTCTCACATGGTGGTAGGGATTTTCAGCTTCAACCCCTTTAAATTTAGGCAACATATTGAGGATACTTGCCTTTAGCTCAAATTGTCCATCAATAGCTGGTAAGACAATGCACGAGGACTAGGTTGTCCTCGTTGGGTACATGTAGTCCTTTAGACTACGGACTGGGTTTACTGGTTCTCCCATTGTTTCGGATGGGTTTGGACTGTCTGCTTCAGAACTATGTATTTCAATTAACTCTTCTTGACTGATTCTAACTAGTCGGCGTGTATGGTCTCTAAAAGACACAATCATAGCCTAGCTAGCACATCAAGCATGTTAACCATTCACCTAGAAGGCAAGTTCTATGCAATCACAAACAAGGATGACTCCACCACAAGTAAACCTACTTGATTTCTAGCAAACAAAAAGCATGATGGCTCCACTTAGATTGTTTTCTAGACCAGCTTCTAATCCTTCGAAAGGGAATTCGTTACAATCTGAGCAAACCCTCTCGGAATCAATCCGAGTTTAAGTAAATTGAATAGAGGCGAGGGAAGCTGCTAGAGCTTTGATACCCAAGGCCTCACCGTATTACAAGGCGGCGCAGTCACGCATTCAATTTACAGAAACCGTCATGAACTTCGAGTATGCTTAAAGAGTAACCAATATTTTTCAAATGACTTTCCTACTAAGCTCGTTACCTTATAGGTCTTGTTCTATTCAAAATTTTAAAGCTTAGGTTCGCGTATGTATCGTTTTCCTAAGGCGGGCAAGAAGAGAACGGTGATGAAATCCGAACCCTTATCTTGTATGGCCAGTCCTTGCCCTTTACTAGGAAAATAAAGCAGCCGTATTCAATTCCTCAACATATATGCAAACGAAGGAATACAGTAACTCGCTAACAAGGGATTCGCGAGTGTTTCGACAAACTTACCTCCCGTTCCAGACGGGATGAACCGTTGTTGTCGACTCGGGCCACGACTCCTATGTCATGAACGAACCCCGAGGCCGAGGTGAGTATTGTAATCACCGTCCTTCTCTGCAAACAGTTGATATTTAATAATACCCTTCCGTAGGGTTTAAAAATAAAAAATAAAAATAGAATGTCCAAGTCCAAAGTAAAGTGCAAAAGAAAAAGAAAATTACAAGAGTAAAGGAATCCTAATACAAACTAAAAATAAATAAAATAAACTCTCTTTTTTTTTTTTTTTTTTTTTTTTTAAAATAAAAACTTCTTCCGCTTCCTTTCCTTCGCCTTTACAACAGCTACTCAGGCACCTGTTGAGCTCAAAAGAGGTAGTTAGGGTTTCGAAGTTTTAAAGCAAAAGCAAAATCAAATCAAATCAAATCAAAAAAAAAAAAAAGTGTAAAATTGATTGTGAATAATGTGTGAATGATGAACTATCGTTGCTACAAGATGAACTAAATGAACTATCGTTGCTATCGAGTACAATGAAGATAAAGAACACGAAGAACAGACGCTTCAAAACTGTCGTTCTGAAGAACACGAAGAACGACACAGAGAATAACTGTCGTTGTTTAACAGTGACACAGTGAATAGCTGTTGTTGAAGTGCGACAGTTTTATGCGACTGTTCTGGGCGGGCGTTTTTTTTTTTTTTTTTGGTGTTCCTGAATACGCTACAGTAACAGCGACTTTTGTACAGCGTTTTATCTACAGTAAAATGTCTGACACAAGAGAAAGGAAAACGAATACTAAAAATGTTACATAGTTGGGATGCTGGTAATCACAGCGGTGGAAGATCTTTAGCATATAGAACTAAAATTCAAGGTTATTATTGGCCATATATGCATGAAGATGCAAAGAATTTATCAAGAAGTTGCGAGGAATGTCAGCTGGTAGGCTCGGAAAGATACCTACTATTGTATAAACTGCAAGTGCACAGTGTCGACAAGCAACACAGGGCAAGCACAGGTCGAACCACAGAGGCTTGGAGAGTGTAGAAGTTGATTCTAAATCCTGATTCAGAGAGTAACCAAAAGGGGTTTGTTTTTGTCGATACGACGATATGATTTTCAAGTGACTGAAATAATAAAAGTAAAAGATGCAAATAGCAAGATATGTAAACAATGATAATATGGATACTAGGGTATTCAAATCCACCAATAACCTATGATATGCATTCAACTTGTAATATTATTCTTGTCCTTATAGTAGATTCAAGTCTACCGTATAACTAAGGTATTTCTCCAATGGATAATTTAATCACAACTAAAGTATTTCTCCAAAGCATTAATTGTCTAATTAAGCACAACTAATCTAAAGATCAATATTTGGTTAAGCATGAGTTGTATCATAATCAACATAGAGATATTCTAACTACAATGGATACATGGCATACATTGTGAGAGCAAGATGTTGACAAACTTGGATTAAATTATATCTTTAAACAATTCTAAACTTTCAAGAACAAGATACAAGATATGAATACATACCAATGAGATTAGGGCTTCATCTAAACCCTAGTAAATGAAACTAGAACATGAAGAACATTACAACAAAACTTAAATTTGATAAACTAACATGAACAAGCTATTCTTGGATGAGTTTTCAACACAACAACCCTCTCTATTTATACACAAAAATTCTCTCTCACTTGGTTCGAATTTTGGCAATTATTTACTCAACAAAACATGTTTTCTCACTTGATGGATGTTTTGGAATACAATGGGGTGAGGTGGATGTTTTGGAATCCAATGGTGGTGAGGTGGATGTTTTGGAATCCAATGGGGGTGAGGTGGATGTTTTGGAATCCAATGGTGGTGAGGTGGATGTTTTGGAATCTAATGGTGGTGAGGTGGATGTTTTGGAATCCAATGGTGGTGAGGTGGAAATGGATTTGGGTCTTGGGTTTTTGGATCATGGGTTTTGGATTATGGGTAGTTTAATCCCATGTATTGTAAACAGGTTGCCACTAATGCGCGAACGGGTTGCAACACTTCCAACTTTCTTCTCTTTTGTCTTCTCAATTCTTCCAAGCTTTATTTAGTACTTAAAAACACAAAATTAATTAATACAAATATTTATTCTTGAAGATGGTAAAAATGCAGAATTTGGGATAATATATGACTTTGAAGCGAGAAAGATGAGTTAAGTGCCAATGAAAAGGTGTATGAATATGCAATATTTGGCACTCATCATCAGCGATTTGAAAAAAGAATACATGCACCTGGTGAAACACTAACATCCTCAAAAAATATTTGGCCATTTGGAAAGTGGGGTTTAGATATTGTGGGCCCATTTGTACCAGGAACAGGGCAAAAGAGATATTTAATTGTCGCAACAGATTACTTCACAAAATGGGCAGAAGTTAAAGCGATCTGAAAGATATTAAAGTGATAAGGACATTTTTACATTTATATTTGAAAACATCATTTGCAGATTCGGAATTCCTGCAGTTTGGTGTCAGATAATGGAAAGCAATTTGAAGGACAAAATATAGAGATGCTACTTAATGCATTCAAGATAAAGTGCGGAAAATCGACTCCTTTATACCCACAAGCTAATGGTCAAGCTGAGGCAACTAACAAATCAATCGAAGATATCCTCAAGAAGAAGTTATAAGGGCATCATAGAATATGGTGTCAACAAGTCCATAATGCAGTTTGGGCTTATAATACTACACGAATAGAAGCAACTGGGGTATCAACTTTTTGTTTAACATATGGAGTTGAGGCAGTATTACCAATAGAAGTTGCTATTCCTACAACAAAAAGAGAAGCTTGGGAAAAGAATCTTAGTGCTGGTATGATTCTAGACAAACTTGATGAAGTAGAAGAGAAGAGAGAAAAAGCATTACAACATATGGAGAACTACCATCGTAGATTGGCTAGTGAATATAATAAGCGAGTAAAGAAGCGTGAGTTCCAAGTTAGAGATTTAGTTCTGCGAGAAACACCAGAATATCAGCGAGAAAATGGAGGGAAATTAGCGAAAAAATGGGACGGGCCATATATTATCAAAGAAACAATTGGAACTAGAGCATATAAGTTAATGGATCCAGAAGGAAGATACATAGGTCAAAGACTGGACAGACCATGGAATAGACAATATCTAAGAAAATATTATCAATAAAGGTTTGAAAGACTAAGATGATTGGATTATACGCAAGCAATTGCGAGAGAATAAAAGAAATAATTCGCAAGAACAAAATTGGAAAAATACAAAGCAATTTTTCGTAATAACTTGCGAGATAATTAAGAATTTTAAATGAAAATGCATAAGACAGGCGTAAATCGCCTAAAAACATATGAAAATGGGACGATCCTTTATGGCGTACATCTTAGTTCGCGGATTCTATTCCGTAAGAGGCAACGTCCTTAAAGTACGTCATAAGGGGGGTATCTCTTTGCATGACTATGGGAAAGGCTATACTGCTGCTGGAACCTAGTCATGGATATTTGGGATTATAGAAAATCCATCCAAGAGGGATAACTTGGATTCCCAACTATATAAGGTTATACCCTGGTTGGGCGCCTGAGAGTTTCTCCTAAGGAATGCAACGTATGATCAAGGCGCCGAGGTACACGGTTGAGATGTGGGTGCCCGAGATGGATGAACCTACCATGGCCATCCACGGCAAGTCTTGGCTTACGATGTGTTTGGCCCAAAGAAAACCCCACTAGGGTGTAGTCTCGTAACTATAAGCCATACAGGCATAAATGATAAGAGGCTACGAAAACAACTGGTTGTTTCTAGAACCGGATGGGAGGAGCTAGTCTTGTATGGAAGAAGTAGGTCTCCTTGAAGGGGCAACCAGGGGGAGAGATAAGGGCGATACCCTCCATTAGGGAGTTGTGTATCAAAAAAGACGGCAATGTCATGGGACTTTATATTCGTAAGAGTATTTAGGCCCGTCATATTGTCGCGTGACACAGACAACAATGTCATGGGACTTTATATTCGCAAGAATATTTAGGCCCGTCATATTGCCGCATAATAGGAAAAAAAGCCAAAAAAGAAATGTTAAGATGAGATCAATGGGTTTTTGAGATAAGAACAAAAGACGAGATAAATGAAATAAATGATAAGAGGATATAAATCGCAAAAACGTCCTGCGATTTCATCGAAAAGACGCCAATGTCATGAGTCTTAAAAAGCAAAGAGAAATTAATCTCGAAAGATGGCTTAGACTTGTCATATTGTCGCATATATCAAAATAAATGATAAGACAAGATTAATGGATTATTATATATGAAAGTAAGAATGTCCTGCGATCTTGTCGCATAAAAGTGGCATAATAAGACCTTTAACTAGGAAGGCGAAATAAGACCACAAGAGAGATTGTATTTGCGAATCATATAACAGATTTTTCGCAGAATTATTCGCAACAATTCATTCATCATATTGCAGAATGATAAAAAGAGCAAAGTATAAGGGATTTCTTATAATGGTAACATATTACATACTTCACAAGGAAGATTATGAGGGGAAAATATGGGGATTATAAAACAATATTTCATTATCTTCCTTGAGAAGAATCAAGATAGTAAAAATAATCAAGTTACAAGAATCAGCGAAGCTTAGATTCAGATTAATAAAAATATATAATCAGAAGAAAATGATGGAGTTACAAAAACTGAAATGTTTCGCAAAAGAGATTCAGAAATTACAATCATTCGCAGGACAAGGAAAAGAACAAGATATTTTGCAAGAATATAAAACTTCAGAGAATATTCTTCCCTAATTTTATCATTCTTGTTCTCTACTATTATCTTCACCAGCGATATATTTTTTAGTTTGGGTTTCTCCATCACTAGCGATTGTTTTGTGAGGAGGATTCTGTTCTTCTGCTTCCTTATGAGGATTTTCTTCCTCTTCTCCATCATTGGCGATTGCCTTTTGAGAAGGATTTTGTCCTTCTGCATCATTGCGAGGGTTTTCTTCTTCTTTTTCTATTTCTTTAGGTGGGTTTTGCTCATCCTCAGAAAAATCTTCTTCGTTACTTGAATAATTTAGATCTTCATCTATGAGACGAGGGACTTTGTTATTATCTATCTCCAAGGGTTTGATCTTCATAGGAGGTAAGGAATGAGAGAATAGAACATTGTTTACGAGAACCTCAGCACCTAAATGATCCTTACGGAGGTAATTCTTTTCCCGATTTCTGATCTCTATATCTTTGAAGTATTCAAGATAGTCAAATCTTCTTAATGCTCTGTTGCGGGAGTTAGAAAGCGCGGTATTCTTTTTGGGAAGTTTGGCCAACCTCATAGACAGATCAGAAATTGAAGCTTGAAGATGCTTCTCAGATTCTGCAGAAGAAAAATTGCATATTAGATGGAATTCTCGCAATAAATAAGATGGGAAAATACAATGAAATAATTAATAAATGAGGCAGTCAAAATGACTACCTTCCTTTTGCGAGGATAAAGTTTGAATTATGTTAAGGAAGCAATTCTTCCATTGATTCATGGTATCATCGAAAGTATCACCAACTTTACCTTTCAAACGAGATTTTATACTTTTTTATTTAGAAAGAAGATGAGTATTTTCTTCTTTTAAGGAGGAATGGGAGTTCTTCAGTAGAGCATAGTCATCTTTGAGACTGTTGACTTTTATGCTCAGAGCTAATCTACCTTTTATAAGTTTCTTTTGTTCAGCGGCAGATGATTCGGTTATCTTTTTAAGCTCATCTTTCAATACACGAAGAGATTGCTTTTGGTTGTCACACAGATTTTGAAGATTACTCAATTGATGCGAATAAACCATTGTTTTACTCACAAAGCTACGTTTCTCTTGAGATAGGGTTTTGTTTTCATCTAATAAAGATTCCACCCTCAAATTAGTCTGATTTAGCGAATATAAAAGTTGAGTAGCTTCATTACTTAGGCAATATCGTTCACAAATTAGCTAATTATTCTCATTCTTAAGATTATTTATCTCGTCAATTGAATATGTGTGAAGAGTATTCAATCTATCAAATTGATTCTTCCAAGACTCTTTCCCAATGCGGGCCTCATCAGCGATTGTTTCCCATTAAAGTATCTTCAATAATTGGTTATGTTTTGAAGCTAAATATGCGTCAACAAATAAATAAAGAAAAATTGATTACATAGAAAACAAAGAATTACTGAGGCAAAAACAGAGGCAAGAAAGTTATACCTTTCAGATCATCATTTCTGATGCGAAGATTTTCGCAGTCTAATTCAGAATTGCGAAACTTATGATCGAGAAGTTCACATTCTAAAGTTTTTGCTTGAAGATTCTTCTTCAAGGTTTCAATTTCACTTCCTAAAGAAGTTATCTTAGACGAAGAACCGCAGGATCCAAGATGCTTGCTTAGAATCATACAAATATCCTGTCTCGCAGGGTCTGTAGAAGATTTCATAGCATCATTCAAAACGTCAGATAATATTTGAAAAGAAGCTTCAACCCCTGTTGCTATTTCTTGAGAAGAAGGAAGAGAAGTAGAGGAAGAGGTTTTGGCGACAATAACTTGAAGATTAGAATCATTCGCGGTAGTAGGAATAGAAGAAGGAACTTGGTTAGTCGCAGTTACAGTCTCATTCACTGCAACATCCTTCATCGCAACTTCATTCACCACGGCTTCATTCACCGTAGTTTTATTTACCGTGGTTTCATTCACCACAGTTTCATTAATCGCACGATCATTGGCTGCTGATTCATTCACTTTAGTTCCAGCTATTAAATATTCATCCATCACAACTTTTGAAATATTGATGGAAATATTAGCATCAATAGTTTCATTTGGAATTGATGAAGAAGTAGTATTGGTGTTAATATTAGAATTTACGCGAGGAGAAGGAGAAGATTTATCTTGCGGCGGAACATGGTCTGCAGGCAAGAAATCAAGAATATCCACTTCATATGGAAGAGATTTAATTTGACGAGAACGCTTAAGAGGTCTAGAAATATTTTCTTCACCCTGCGAATAATAATGTAGATAAGAAACAGAGGAAACAATATTGTTATTTCAAAGAAATAAGTGTTTCTTACTACCTTATCATTCTCAGATCTTTTCGCCTTTCCAACACGCCTTTTTTGAGGAACTTTAGGGTTAGGGTTTTTGACAGTAATCTTAATCTGAGAAGTAGTGTTACTGAAAAGGATAATATAGAATATGGGGATTACAAAGAAAATCAAGCGATAGAAATGATGAAACATGAACAAAATAAGTTTCAAGATAAGAACATACCTTTGAGTCTCCATTAGAGCAGCAGCAGGAAGGATATTAGGAAAGAAAAAGTTGCAGACGAAAAAGAAAGAAGTTGAAGAAAAGAGAGAAGGTGAAATAAAATCTTTCCTCGAGTGGGACATATATTTATAGATGAAGGATGGGTAACCGGGTTGATCGGTAAAAAAGTAAAGATTGACACGTGCCAACGGTAAAACGTAAAATAGGGAACTTTGTCGGGTAAAAAGTAAGGAGTTGCGGCAAATCAAGAAACTTAAATTCTCATGATCTTTATCTTCTTCGCAGAAAAGATATGAGAAGAGGAAAGATGTAGGATCAGAATATTGTCACAACAATATTATTGCGAAATAAATAACAGTTCGGCGATACATCAATGATATTCTGCGACACATCTCAAAGTGACGTAAGGAATGACATATCAGATGAAAACGACAGAAACATGAATAAGGTGTGACATTTCTGCGGCAGATCAATAAAACCTGCGAATGATTAAGGCGGTGCTAACTGCGATTTATCGCAAGAACTCAGATCCGAAACTAAAGGGAATCTTAGCTATAAATGATCTTTCATGAGCTGTAATCCACTATGTAAATGCCTATATAAAGGGAATGAATAGTTCCAGAGGGGAGAGATGAATTTTTGAGTGCTAAGAAAGTTTTTAGGAAAGAGAAAATCTTATTAAGTGAATTGTATTCTTGTTTACTGTAATTCTTTTAAGATCATATCAATAAAGAGGTACTTAATCTTCAAATTGTGTCATAAATTCTTGAGTTGGGTGTAGTGTGGGAATTCCTGCAACTACAGAACTAATAGACTCAGAGGGGGAGAGATCAATTTGAGAGTGTTGAGAAAGTTTTGAGGAGAGAGAAAGTTTAAGAGAGCAGTTGTATTCTTGATTTCTTCAATTTCTTGTAATATTTCTGAGAATTAATTAATAAAAGTGTTGTTCTTAATTTTGAAATATGTGTTGATTATTATGAATTCTTGTGAGGGGTGTAGTGTAGGAATTCCTGCAACTACAATGAGCAAATTTCAGATTCAAGTAAAGCAACAAGACAAGGAGAAGAATTTTTACAAGTTGGATACTTATGTACAAGAGCGAAGATTATCAAGATGAGACTTCAAGAAGTTTATGATATCGAGACATACAAGTTGTGAAGAATCAAGCGGTAAATTACTTACACCATGGCCTTTGTACTTTCATTTTTATTTTATCTATATTTGTATTTGTATAATATTCTCTTTTCTCACAAAAAAAAAATTGGGACATGGTTATCATTATGCTAGTTCCCTTATTAAAAAATATGAAAAAAATATGAAAAGAAAAGAAAAATAAACAAGAGAAAATTTTGTTAGGTTCATCATTAGTTTTTTTTATTTTGTTTTGTTTGTTTTCATTTTGTATTTTTATTGTCTCAATTAAGAAAAAAAAAAGGAAAAAAAAAAGAAAAGAAAAGAGAAAAATAAAATAAATATTCATTGCATCATATTTTGGTTTGTTTAGTTCATTTTTAGTTTTGTATTCATTAAATAAAGCCAATGGAATAAGAAATATCCATAATGAAGTTTTAAGCAACAAGGAATTAGAGGAAAGAGTTATATTGTCAAGATTCTACGAAGTTCAAGATTTCATCATCAAGAGTTGAAGACCGAAGACGTGTCTATGGATGCTGTGAGATTGGTGCTAACTGCACGTTGAACGGATAACGAGGTAAGTAAGCATATTCTCACCTTCGTTAAGTGGTTGATTTCCTTTCTTAGAGATCGTCAGAAAAAGGGTTTTCAAAATGAATAAAAGATGTGGGTTTTCAAAACGATTCGGAGGGCTTGGCCTTCCTACTATTCAACGTGTCACAGGATTCTCTCTTCATTCCTACCTGGACACATGTGTGACCCATAAAAAATATGTTTATTATTGAGTGCAATTTCATAAAACCCTTTCTTATGAGATTGAGTCGAGACTTTTGATACTCCGAACCCGAATTTCTTTCGATAAAGGATGGTTATTTCTCTCTCAACTTTTAAGGATGAGATTGTGTTCATTTATGTGTCTAACTTCTTATGACTAGTGTGCATAATCTTTATGTCTTCTTAGCGCGTTGGATACTATCATTTCGGAGAACTGGTAAGTTGGAAAAGTAGGTTTTGTGGGTATATCTCTAGTAAACCCTGACGAGACTATAACTCGTCCACTATGAACACCTAGGGGTTTAAAGGCTTGTTATACATGCTAAGTGTGACCATAGCCTCGACGAAATGGAGTTGTATGTAAATTTTAGAATTAGTTTTGTTTAATTTTCTTGAGGACTAGCAAAGTCTAAGTGTGTGGGAATTTGATAGGTGTTGTGAAACACCTAGATTTATATATATTGTTTATGCTTTCTTTGCGTATTTCTCTTGTAAAATATGTATCTTATGTTTACTTTTTAGTATTTAGGTACTTTGGAGTCATTTGGAGCAAAAGAATGAGAAATCATCCATTTGGAGTGTAAAAGGAAAATAGGCTAATTCACAGGCAAGCTATACTTGGAGTCGGCTAAGTTGCGCAAGAAAGAGGTGATGAAAGAACTGGAGACAGTTAATCAAGAAAGGTTGTCGGTTCCGGGAAATAGACACCCCAAATGAAATGTGTGCCTCTACCTATATTGGTCTGCTGGGTGCCAATATAAATCCTCATTCCTACCAAGACCTAAAATTTAAAGGATTTGTCTATTTCTCAATTAGGGCACCTGAAATTGAGAAGAATTGATGTTGGCGGGAAAAATTCAAGTCACCAATTCTTCTCTTTCCTCCGATTTTCGCTCTGCAAATCGGAGGATAACCCAGTTCCTTTTCTAGACTTTGACTCAGTTTGAATGTTTATTGAATTGCTTCAGAACTCTGCTATTTTCTTAGTTATTCTAATCTGCAATTGTCTTAACTACAAATTCCTAAACCTCCTAACCAAATTTACTTCCAGAAAAATGCATAGACAGAGTACTAGTTTCTCAGAAATTAAACGCAAATTCTATTCTGATATTGTTGAAAGTAACAACAACCAGTTCACAACCATTTACAATAACAGCATTCAAACCTTGTCCTATCATCACATTCAAACACTTACTACTACATATCTTAAAAACAACATTACATCTACTAAACATATCAAACTGTCCTTAAAGAATATTGTTCCAAAATTCACTTAACACACAGTCTCCCAAAGTACTTTCAATTCCCTAACCAAACCTTTTCAACACCTAAAAAAACTCTAAACAAAGCCGTCCTATTAACTATAAAACCAAGAACAAAACTTACCATACCCAACAGCAACTGATTCAAGAGGTTGGGAAGACAAGGAAATCTCCAGAAAAGCCTTTTCTTAAAACACTTGCTAACCATCTTCAGGATTTATACTTATTCTAAAGACTTTGCCTCTTCTGGAAACTCAGTGATTTTCACCACAAATCATCATGTCCTCCCCCCCCCCCCCTCCTCCTCGCTCACTATCCTCACTGTTAGATGAAGCAGGAGAAGTTCCGCTGGAATCGGTATCACCATTCTGATCACTCTCACCATAATAAGCTTTTTCACTTACATTTAAGCGTATTGGCTCACCCTCATTCATGGTGCGTGAGAAGGTCTTTGGGTTGGATAATTCATATGCAAAGCGCTTATGCAAATGTTCCTCGTCATAAACAAGTACCCCATCCCCTTCTCCTTCGAATCCTTTACCATCTCCACCTGATTCCATGCTACTGGCCTCCATCCCATAATTTCCTTCACCATCTGAGCCCAATCCATCTGATGAATCAGAATCTTCTTCTGTCATGCTGCCATAGCGGGGTGCTTTGGTTCTTCTTACATCTCTCTCATCTTGCATCTCCTCCCACTCCTCGTCTTTTATCTCCCGCCTCTCATAATACTTCGGCAACCATGCGGCATAAACCCTTCCTTGCCTTCTCTCCTCACGTTCTCTCCTCTGCACAGCAAGCTCTTTCTCCCTTTGACGGTTTTGCAAATGCAAATGCTTCTCAATCTCTGTAAGCTTAACTCCATGCAACTTCTGCAATTTCTCTAATCTCATTGATTTCAGAAGAGATTTGGCTAATTCATATTCTGGAGATGCAACATTTGGAGTTTGTGAGGAATATGATGGAACTACTTCCTTCTCAGCACTCTGTGAATATTTTTCGGCCATTCCTTAATTTGGCTATGTTCACTCTTAACCTTTCCTATTCTAGTGAAAAGGACTTTAATTTTTACTTGGTTTTTGCTAATTGCCCCCATAAACCTCCTTTTAAAGCCACCAACATACCCATTAATTACCATTTAAGAAGCTTGGTTAAGCATCATGTCACTTTTTTTACCACGCCTCTTCAAAGCCATGCGTCTAATTTTACCACTTCAAGCCATAATTACACTGCCAATACCTATTTTCAATACCTAAGCCTCATCATAATTCCTACACCCCACGGAACTGCCATTAAGAGATTATTTGGTAGGTTACCAAATTTTGAATTTTATCTTTGGGGTCTAATTAACATTTTATGTTGCATGCAGATTGGGATTTGGCAGCACCAGTTGGGAGGCACCGCTGCAGCCTGGGGCATATTAGCCAGGAACGGTTCTAGTCCATCTACCAGAAACATCTACCTACCAAATAAAACAACAACCCCACTTCTTCACCATTTCATAAAGAAAATTTTCCCTCCCTTTTCTTCCATTATTACTCTTGGAAGTTTCCACCATCACCTCAACGTCACTGCTAAAGATGACAAACAAAATAAATACTCAACAACCATCCATCACTATTCTAAACCATCCCAAAGTGATCACTATATCATCATAAGTCACACTCTATTATGGTTCTCATTCTATAAAACTCACGTGAACACCTTGACGCAAAGACAAACTCAAAAGTCTGTTAATGAAAGTGACTTACCATTTACTAAGCATCTCCCCCAAAGTACAACCTATAACCTCTTTCCAACAATCTTGCATCAAAATACTCGGAAGTCTGTCCTAATTTTAGTCAACATTATTCTCATTCCTTTTTTAAGGTTCAAATTCAATAAACTACAAACTTCTCAAACACATCCCTTTTCTATTTTTCCTGCTCCATATACCAACACAATATTCAACAAAACTCTTTCTCATTATTTATCTATTTGATAATAGATATTGGGAATCTTAAGTTCATCCAAATATCTGAAATATATATTCTCATCACTTTCACTATGGAAAACACATATTCTCTTGAGAAACCTCATAACCTCAATCTTGATATCCAAGCTTTCTCCTCTCAAATGTCTTAAAAATCAAACCTTCCTTCATCCCTTACTAAACCTGTTTTTATCGACAAGAGAGTTATTCTAGCTGAAGCTGATACTAACTGGAAATGGTGTATGGCCTGCTACATATGCTGTGAAACTCTTATCCCAACTACCTCAATCAGATACTATATTTGCAACAATTGGCCTTTGGCTCAAAACCCTTCCGTTACCACTTTCAATGGTCAAAGAAATAAAGTTCTAATCTGTTTCCTCTCAGGGGAGGATTTCAACAGAATCAATTCGCAAAAACCATGGTTTGTATGTGGTTATCTCTCAGTTCTGAAAGTTGTGCCAGTTGAAGGTTGGCTTCCAAATCAACAAATCACCTTTGATGAAGAGATTATGTGGTTTATATTATGTAATATACCAAATGAGTGCACATAATTTGAGGATCTGAAGATTCTTACCAAAGATATGGGTGTTCTCACTGAAGCCCAGAACCCATTTGGCAAACACCCTCACAAGAAGAACGTCAAAGTCTGTATCAGAATTCCAGTCTAGAAAGCTATACCAACAGGCATTCCCCTTTCTACTAATGGAAGAAATGAACCTTTTCTCATTTAATGTAGACATATTATAGTTCCAAGATACTTCTATACTTCTTGTCGCATCATTGATCACAAGGATCAAAATTACCCTGCTTGGAAACTTAAACAAAAGAAAATCAAAGAATTGGATCCCCATTGCAGCAGCTACAATATCCCAAGAGTTTCGAAGCTTGTGATGCCTTCTCCTATCAAGGAAGCAAATATCTCACCTGCAAGTACTTCTAAGACTAACACTCAAAATCATGAGGATATTCCAGATACCCCCATGAGTTCAACAATTGAAGTAACATCTAAGAGCAAATCTGTAGTGGTTGATCAAAGAGTGGAAAACACGGCTCAACAAATTTTGTCCAACACCTTTCAGATGGGTCTCTTTGTCAATAGATCCACTGCTTTGAAAATCTTTGATGTTGGTCCTGTTCAAAAGCATATATCTCAGATGGAAAATGGCTTCCCAATAATAGTAAAGCAAAGTACTACTCAAAATTTTATTATAGCTGCCTCAGTTACTGGTTCTTATTCAACTCCTAGTGGACCGATTCATACTGCAAACTCCTGAAGAAGATTCAAGACTGTTGCTTTACCAAATATCAGCCCTATTTTCACTAGAGGAGCTGTTAGTTCTGCTGAAAAAGATGCTATAGAAAATCTCAAAAGAAATATCAATCATAGGGATGACCTGAGGAAGCGTACCATAGCTAATTTTAATGTTGCTGGACTTGAATATATCTCTGAAGATCAAACCTCTAGTGAGCCGGATTATGCTCAACTATGCTCTCCAATTACCAATATAGGTGAATTACCAGATATAGACCTGTCCAATTGCTCCCTCAACACCCAAACTAGGTTCAACTCCTTTGGAAACTTCACTGTTCATGCTAATACTTCCCCAGTAAGCAATGGCATCTGCAACAATTCCCCTCTCAATGCTGCTAATCCTAATCTGATTACCTCCAAAAGTTCTACTCAAAGTAGTGATGGTTACAATTCTTCTCTTGGTAGTGGTTCCGGCTCTCCTACCTAGGTAACCTCCATTCCCAATCAACCTATTTCATATACTACCTTGAATCAATTCTATGTCAATAATATAAATCTTGTAGCATGGAATATTAGAGGCTTTGGAAAGAAATCTGCTAATAGAGAACTTAGCTTGCTCTGTAAAAATGTTAATCCCGACATTATCTTCCTTTCTGAGACCAAAATGGATAAATATATGGCTGCTAGGAAACTAAAAAAATTGGGATTTCCATGTACCTTCAATGTCCCTAGTGTTGGTAGAAGTGGTGGTCTAGTGCTGGCTTGGAAAAAATAAGTTCATTTAAATGTTATATCTTCTATCTTAAGGGGCATCCATGTGACTTCAACTGATATCATCCACTCTAAAATTTATCATATTCATTTTATATATGGTGAACCTGATAGTTCTCTTAGAGCCTCTTTTTGGGAACAACAATGCCATCAAACTATTGCTCCCATTGATGAGCCTGTTTTTGTTATTGGTGATTTCAATACTCTCCTAGGAACTGAAGATAAGAATGGTGGTCTAGAAGTAAATGATTCTGATTTTGAACTATTAAAAAACTTTTTCTCTACTCATAACTTGCTTGATTCTGTTTTTTCTGGCCCAAGATTCACTTGGTCTAATATGCAACAGGGTCCTGATTTAATTCTTGAAAAATTTGATAGATGTTTTCTAAACCAAAAAGATGAAGAGCTTTGTCCAAAACTCTATGTTAACAATCTTCCTAGAGACTCTTTTGATCATTATCCCATGCATATAGGTTTTAACTATGAGGAAAATTGCATGCCTATGCCTTTTCATTTTATGGCCATGTGGATAAAGGATCCTACCTGTAGAGATATTATTTCTAATTCCTGGTCTGTCAATGTTATAATCTCTCATGCCTATAAACTAAAAGCTAAACTTCTTAGCACAAAAAAAAAGGTCTTAGAGACTGGAACAAAACTTCTTTTGGTAATATTCAAACTGATATATCTACCACTAGAAAAGATTTATTAAATTCTCATATTTCTAATCCCACTGATACTACCACTTCCTCTAGACTAAAAGCTAGACTAGAGTACCTCTACACTCTAGAGGAACTCTATTGGAAAGACAAGTCTAGGGAAGTCTGGCTCATTGAAGGTGACAGAAATACTCCTTACTTTTATAGAGTCACTCTTTTCAGAAGAAATAGGAATACTATCAGCTGGATCAAGGATTCCTCTAATGTTACCCTAACTGATAGAGATAGTATTGGGAATTCCTTCTAAGATTACTTTAAAAATCTTTACTCTTCTCAACCCTAGCAGTTTCAGGAAGAAATTCTAAATGATCTCCCTGCTAAGTTTTCAGCTGAGGATAATGACTTGCTAAATATCCCCCTCACTGCTGAGGAAATCAAAAATATTGTTTTTCAAATGGGAGGTAAAAAAGCTCTAGGACCAGATGGATTTACTGGTCTTTTTTACCAGAAACATTGGGATATAGTGGGTGAAGCTGTGATTGATATGACCCAAACCTGCTTTAGAACTGGCCATATAGCTAAATCTTTCAATCATACCAACATAGCTCTTATACCCAAAGTCCCCCTGGCTGAGCTGGTCAATCAGTATAGACCAATAATTTTATGTAATTTCATTTATAAAATTCTCTCCAAAACCCTTGCTAACATGCTCAAACCCTTTATAAATAACATTATATCCCAAAATCAAAGTGCCTTCATACCAAAGAGGAGTATCTCTAATAATATTCTTCTTGCCAATGAAGCCATATATTCTGTTAATCATAATGACAAAGTTGAGGGCACTGCTGCTATTAAACTTGATATGTCAAAGGCTTATGATAAACTGGAATGGGGTTTCCTAGAAAAAGTCCTGAGGAAAATGGGTTTAGCAGAAAATTGGATTAAACTTATAAATCAATGTGTGTCTACTGTCTCTTATTCTGTTCTTCTTAATGGTAGTCCTACTGGTTTTTTTAAACCTGAGAGAGGCCTTATGCAAGGGGATCCTTTATCCCCTTACCTTTATATTATCTGTGCTGAGGCTTTATCTTCTTATATAGATAGTCTCCAAAGAAATGGCTCTCTAAAAGGTATAAAAATCTGTAAAAATGCCCTGAGATGACCCATCTCCTTTTTGCTGTTGATTCTCTTCTCTTCTCTACTGCCACTACTGAAAACTTCGATGTTATAAAGAGTTATCTGCAAAAGTATTGTCTTGCTTCTGTTCAGGAGATAAATTTTGAAAAGTCTAGTATTCTTTTTAGTAAGAAAATCCCTGAACATAGAAAAGTTGTTTTAGCTAATATTTTGGATATTCAAAGCAGGGATTTGGGGGAGAAATATCTGTGCACCCCTACTGTTTTTCAATCTTCTAAAATCCATATGGGCATTTTACAAGCTATGGATGCCAGAATTACTGTTTGGTTCCACAAACTTCTTTCCCAGGCTGCTAGAACTACTTTGATAAAACACATTGGCCAAGCTATTCCCCTTTATCAAATGGGAGCCTTTCTGATCCCAAAGCACCTTTGTAGGCAGATGGATGCCCACATTTGTAAGTTTTGGTAGGGAGAATCTTTAGATCCCAAAGATAAAAAAAACTTCATCTTTTGGGATGGGATACTTTATGCTCCCCTAAATCTGAAGGTGGTTTGGGTTTCAAAAAAGTTGAGTTAAATAATCTGGCTATGTTAGCTAGAAATGCCTGGAAAATCATTGAAAACCCTGACTGTATGTTAGCAAATTTTTTAAAAGTTAGGTATTTTCTTAGGACTGATTTTCTCAATGCCAAGTGTCCTCCTAATTGCTCTTGGACATGGAAATGTCTTCATGCTATAAAGGAGCTGATAAACCCTTTATTTCCTGGATTGTTGGAGATCGTAAATTTATAAATCTGGGGAGTACTCAAGAAAGCTGTGGAACAGAAGATGTCTCATATTATTGTTGAAAGTGACGCAAAAAAGCTGGTGGAACAATTCTCTTTAGGTTCTTTTGATGGTGATTCTAGGACATATGCTATCTTTAAAGATATTCAGTACTTTTCTTCTAGCTTAATTGCTTGTATTTTTACTTTTCAGCCTAGAACCTGTAATTATGTTGCCCATGAGTTAGCCCTATGGGCAAAACAGAAAAAAACTTCAATTTACTGGTCTATGCCACCTGCTTGGCTATCTCCAGCAGTTGAAGATGACCTTTAGCCTGTTTTCAGGTCGTTGCTTATAAAAAAAAGTGATGTTGGCGGCTGCTGCTGGTGAATAATGGTTCATGGATCCGAAGCTAATTTAATAATGGAAAAGAAGGATGAGATTGATGGGATCTGTTGCTGTCAAGGTCAAGATTCAGAGAGGAATAGGAGATGACGCTGCTGTTGAATCGAGTACCAAGAAATGGAAAAATAAATGATATTGATGCAGTGGAGGATTTGTACTCGGAACTGATTTCTGAAGTTAGGGCTTGTCGCGAAGAATTGGAACTTTAGGTTTGAGTTATTTTGAATTATCAAGATAGAGATGTGTTTGATCTGAAATTTCAGAAACTAGGGTTGTTGGTTGAATTACAGGGAGGAGTTGGTGTTGTTGATAAATCTGAAGTCAAGGTTGGTGTTACTGTGGTGTTGGCTGCACTAGAAGATGATGAAGAAAAGAGGTCTTGAATCTGGTGATTACTGAAATTGAATTCAGATAGGTTTATGCATACGGTTTGATTCATACCCTTCATGGTTTGTAGAAGGTGGATCTGAGATATTAAATTGATGAGTTTCTGTGACTGAGTTTGTGGTTTCACAGGAAGATAGAGAAACAAGGTTGAAATCATGAAGGTTATGGTGTTGGTTGCTACAGGAAATGGTTGAAATGGTCTGTGTGATTCTTGATCTTTAGAAGGGTAATAAAGTTGTTGATGAGAATGGATGAGCTGCAGTGTTGGTGGATTGATGATGTATAGTAAGTGAATTGAATTGTTGATGCAGAATGGTGACAGTTGTATGTGCTTTGATGGTTCTGAGTTAGTAAGCTACAGAATGAATGTTTATATAAATGATTAGGAGGTTTGAAGTTCTGTATGTATGGCAGTGGTGAATGACTGGAAGTGGAAAATGTATATTGAGTACAAGTTATGCAGGGATGAATTGCAGTAGTGATGTTGTTGATATTATATCGCTAATGGTACATAGATGTTTTGGTGTTGTCTGGTGTGTGGTTCTGGTGGAATGAGATGATGGGTCTGAATTGCAAATGATGTTGCAAGTATGATTGAGATGGAGAAGTAGAGCATGATGGTTTATTTACAGGTGGGATGGTTGGTTTATAGCTCAATAGAGATGGCACATTGCAGCTGCAATTTTGTAGAGTGCAGAAAATTAGTTGAGCTCGTGGGATTGATGCTGGAAGAGACGATGAAAGAATGGGTATTGCAGTTAGTCTCAGAATGAGTAGCTGCTATTGGAACTAGTGCAGGGAATTGTAAGTGCAGAACTGAGATGGTTGTTGCAATCGAGCCATGGCTCTGGTGTTGGCTGTGGAGTTACGGTTAAGCTGCAAATGGGTTTTGGTTGAATAGAAGATGGTGGTGACTGGTACTGAAACTGCAATGGTTAATGGGTGTAACTTGAGGTGAGGATGGAGATTGATCTGAGTTTTTGTCTGGAGAAACTCGAACATGTTGAATTGCAGTGGTGGTGGTTATAAGCTGCAGTTGAAGGCACTGGTGATAGAGCATATGAGGAGCTTAAATGGAATTGGAAGAACTGTGAATGTATGAAGTGGAGGTAATGGCATTGCAGGTGCAGTGGAATGAAATTAGTTTGTAATTGAAAGTAAATTTATGTTGATCTAATGGTTGTGCAAGCTTGAACCTGAGATGAAGAAGTTGGTGGCAATGGAATATAATAATGGAGCTGGTGAGCTGTGAACTGGTGATGAGTGTAGCAAGATATGGTGGTGCATCATTATTGCTAAGGGTCATTATGGCGCAACACCAACTCAGGCAGTGCAAATGGCCTAGGCCAAGGCCACTCATCCCACTCAGCTATACAGACCTGACTCGTTTCTGACTCAAGACTCTGACTCACTTGATGACATCACTAGACCGACTCGGAGCTAACTCAGTTGACTGACTATGACCGGTGACCTGGGTGGACTTTTCTGGTCACCTGAGATACTTTCCGATAACTTCCGGCGGTGAACCCAGTTTTCTGGCGACTGCTTTTTGGAAAGAATTTTATTGGGCTATTTTCACACATAAATCTTATGGACTTGGAGGACTTATGGGATTTGGAAGTTATGACCTAGTTTTGGAAAGAGTTAAAGTACAAAAGGAGAAAGTTTCTACTTCCTTTGAAAAAATGACGTATTTTTCTACTTGGAGTTTTGGAAAGCAGCGACTAGGGTTTGCTTTCATTTATTTTTCATGTTCTTCATTTTTATTATTGAATATGATGAACTCAAAAGCTATGAGTAGCTAAACACTTATTATTGGTTATGGGATAAAGTGGATTTCACAACATGTTATTTGAATCTATGAGTTAGTTTTGTCTCAATACTTTATTGTTTATGATTCATGGTTTACATTGTCATATGATTTGATTGTTTGTTTGGTTGAGTCCGGAATCAATCCGATTTGCATTCATTTCTAAAGCTATATTAGGGTTTTCAATACGAAAAAGTTGTTTATCCCCGATTCTAAGTAGCATAATTGTGGGTAGTGCTTGTAGTGATATATACTACTAGTCACAAATGAATCATAACTTTTGTTAAAATGTATTAGTGCTTTTACACGTTCGTTTGCATTGATTAGTCTATTTCATAAACTTAATGCTCAAGGGTAGTTAAATCTAATTGTGCTTTTACACTTTAGGTTGCTTTCTAAGTAGAATTCATTTATTCATCTTTTAATGTGTTTGTGATGAAATCAGGGAATTAGCGGGATATACTTGCGATCAAGGTATCCTAGGAATTTTAGTAAATAAGAGATTAAAATACCAATACCAATTCTAATCGTTGATGAAAATACATGTTTGTGAATGATACTATCCCGTGACCAATATCTTCCTCTTATTGATTACTTTCATATTTTATTGCTTTCAATTATTTTTATTACTTTGCTAAATCAAAATCCCCGCATTGGTTACTAAGAAACTGAAATTAGCATAACAACAATTGCCTCTCTGTGGAAACAAACTCTTTCTTATCTTATACTTCATTTATATTTTATAGAGTGAGAAAGTGAAATTATTTTTGACGCATACGACATCGATCAACGAGTTTTGTTCCGTCTTTTTATAAAATCAAGGTGAATAGGAAGTAATCAATAATCCGGACTTATATTCCCAAAGAACAGCCTAGAATTATTGATCACCTCACAATAATCTAAATCGCATGGAAACGAAACTAGATATTACGGAATCACAAACGATGAGACGAAGATGTTTGTGATATCTTTTTTATCTTGCCCTATCGGAGAAATAATCTCAAGCCAATTATTCAATTGAACTTGTATGATAGAAAATGGCAAGATCATATTTCTCAACTACAAGAAAAATAGTTTCGGCTGGCTTCACAATCCCAATGAAGTCTTTAAGTCGTTAACCGACAATGTCTCGAGAAGAAACCTACGATTAAAAGAGAATAAACTCTAGCAAACCAACTAGTATCACATAGGAGGTGTGGGGATTAGTTTTTCCAATTGCTAGATGTCTCCTTTATATATTTTTCAAATCAGTGTATGCAATCTAAGTTACCTTGGTAACAAAGCATTCAATATTCACCGTTAGTTGAGAAACCTGATTTATCCAAGCTAATATCTTTCAACCGTTAGATCGAAACTTAGCTTGTCACACACAAATGAAATGTATTTCATTTAGGTTTGAGTAACGATACCTAAACGTGTACATTTGGTTGGTTCACAAATAGTTAACCAATGGTTATCCATATGAGAACTTTCATATCAACCATATTCGTCTTCTTCACAACTAGTTCAAATGACTCAAAAGAACTAGTTGAAGAGTTGTTCAATTTCTTAGATCTTTATACATAGACACAATTGAAACAAAATCAGTTTGATTCACTCGAATCAATTCATGAACAATATATCCACTGTTTGCAAATATTACATTCCTTATTGATTTATTGTTTAAGTTCATGAGCTAACCGATTTGAGAAATATAACCATCTTGGGTACGCGTACCTTAGCTACCGGATTTGAGTTCACAAACTCAGCAGAAATTTTCGGTTCAAAAACTTTTGTGGGTACACGTATGGGTACGCGTACCTAAGTTGACTGGTTTACTAGTTTGCAAATTACAAACTCAGCAGAAATTCTCGGTTCAAGAACTTTCGTCAGTATGCGTACGGGTATGCGTACCCAACCTGTCTCCTTCACCAATTCCGCATGCACACATATGCACGCACGGTTTTCGGTACATGGATTTATACACTAATGTGCGAACCCACTATATATGCTTATATTCATAGGTGGTTACGTAATCTCAACTCTATATTTCAATCATTGAAACATTCTTCTATAATGTTATAATAGTCATTAGACATAAGAATCGACTATCGTCATCAAAGCTATTTTCAAGATTGAAACGTCATCATGACTTTCATCACGGGTAAATATAAATAGTGTTTAAATCGAAAGCTTACCAACACATATTTTGAGAAAAAGATAGGCGAGTAAACTCGGCTCGAAATAGCAAACGTGTATGTATGAAAACTATCATACTTATATGACTATTATCTCAAGAGTAGGAGATAGATAGACTTTTGAGTGCTAGATAAGTTCAAGTCTCCACATACCTTTTTGGTCGGATGAAGTTCCACTGGTTCCTTGAGTAGTTCTTCATCTTCGTAAGATAATCGCCATGGAGTTTGGAGCTCAACTATACTTAACTATCCTAGACCGAGACTTAGTCATAAGTAATATTGACAAACATGCTTGAGATAGAAACACATGTGATTTCGACCGAGCAATGCTCTAACATAGTTAACAACCAAACTTCTCTATTTATACACTTTATCGTACTCAGACGGCTAGGTCTTATATTAGGATGATTTCCTAAACTAAGAGTATTGCCTAAAACAAAACTCTTTCCTAACTAGGAATACTTCCCTAATAAGGTTTCTTTCCTAATATAGGATTATCCCCTTAACTTAGATTGAGGTTTACTAAGTTCCTAAGATGAGTAGGGATACACTTGTATCATAATAGTGTGATCATAGTATTAGGGAATTGGACTACGAAATATAACACTTATATTTTGAACTTCGTAGATATGACATCAACATAATCTTGTATATATTGTTATGATTATGTGAATGGGTTATGTTGAAAATTTCATCATAGGAAACAATGTTTTACATTTGTTTAAAGGAAGTACATTTATGAACTTGTTTCGTGAATCGAAAGGGAAGGCTTATTGGTCCGGCTATTCATTACAAATCTTTGGATGACCAATATATATGAGATGGTATAACCGATCTTAACATCGTTTATGTATTTTGGTATAACTAATTACAATGAATGAATTATGATTTGGTATGACTGGTTTTTAGTAATTGGTGTAACCGATCCTAAGTAATCACCATGTGATGGTATGATCGATCCTTGTAATTGGTGTGACCGATCATGAGTGTATGTGTGACCGATCCTTGTAATTGGTGTAACCGGTCCTGGTAACTGGTGTGACCGATCACAAGTAATACCATGTGTAGATGGAACCGATCCTTGTAACTGGTGTGACCGATCCTAGTGACCGGTGTGACCGAATCATATTATTTCCATAATTAGGTATAACCGATCCAAGTTATTGGTAGAACCGATTGAACCCATGTATGTGATTTGTTATTTGATCTATCACATAATAGTCTTGGAAAACAAGTGAACTAATTCTAAACTTGTTTGGAAGTGTGGTATAACCGATTCCAAGAATGCAAATCCATGTAAATATGAAATAAGGATTTGCAGTGAAAAGATGTCAACATACTTTAAACACGAGCAATAACTCTTTATTGTTTATTGTTCAAAGATATTCCTTAGTACTCAAAGTGATCCTGTGCCGAAATAAATTAAGAATCTTTTAATTAGGGTGTTGGTGCCCAGCTTGTTGCCAGGCTACCCACCAACTTTTTGTAATCTGACCTTCAAAGGCTTTTTATATATTTTAATTAAGGTTTTTGGTTTTATATGCTTTAATTAACAGCAATTAATGCATATCTCTAAAGAATAAAAATTAGTAATGTGCATTTACTAATTGGATATTTTCTATTGAGAGATTTCAGAAATATTGGACAAGCATTTATTGCAATTAGGAAAACTGAATTTTCCATTCATTGCATATCTTGAGAATACTTCCAGTTTTGGAAATTCCTCGGTGTCCAAACATCCTTGGTCTATAAATACCTAAGTTTGCAATTCTAGCAAACTATCGTAAGAGCCAGGAAAACTTCATTTCTTGTTGTTTTTGGTGGAGATGTATATTAGGAGAGGAAAGTATCTTAATTAGATGAAATCTCTTACGACCGCTCGTTTAAGGACTTCTGTGGGATCAAGAATCTCTACAAATAACGTTGGTGGGAAGCTTGATAATTGTAGTGTTATTAGTTTTTTATTGATTTAATTAACTAAAGGTTGTGGAAATTTTGATTTCACCAAGTTTGTTTATTCTTGAGAATCGTCTCTTCTGATATAAGATTCACTCAAACTAGATCGAAGTATCGACGGGTTCTTCAGAAATGTTGTTAGATCTAAAGACATCTAGTGATAATCCATTGTTAACAGACTCTGTTCTGTGCGTCATTGATTACAAGAGACTCAAGTGGTGTTGTGCGGGTTATTGAAGATTAAAGAATATTTGAAGACGAATAAGATTTCTTATTAGTTTTCGTATCTTGTGAATTGTGTGCACAAACCTTGATCGGCTGGGGTACAACCAGAATTGAATTTCTTCGAATGATTAGTTGTGTGAGATTGGCATTCTCAATATATCTCTTTTAGATCTATTTTGATTGAGTGTGAATCTATACTTGACTTATTCGGTAGTTAAAGTTAGATTGATCTAACCAGACAAAGGAGTTTATTAGATTAAACGGAAGAGCTTTTGTCAACGACTCATCTATATCTTGTGAAAAGATTGATAAGAGTGGTTACCAAACAGATTTTTCCTTTAATGTTTGGAATACAATCCAAGGGACTTGCAATTCACGTGCGTGAATTTAGAAGTCGGAGGCGCATGGATACTGTGGTAACTAAGTAAAAAGGGGTAGTCTGCTTGGTCTCAACTATACGAAGTTGGTATTAGATTTCGTATAGCGGCTTAATTATGAGAGTATTCAAAACTGGATTACGTCCCGGGGATTTTATGTATTTGCGGTTTCCTCGTTAACAAAATCTTGCCATGTATTTTACTTTGATTTTTGAATTATAATTGTTTATCATAATAAAGTCAAATACACATATACGTTAACTCCGCATTAATTGATAGTGATCCTATAGAGTTTGGATATTATTGAACATATTACCAAGTAACATACTTCTTTGTTGTATTGTCTCAATCTTATATCCATAATCAAGCACACAAGTTATCTTGTTGTCGTATTGTCTCGATTTTGTATCCATAGACGATCACAAGAAGTGTGAACCGAATTGTCGTATTGTTTCCACTTTGTCCATAGATGATCACATTCGGTAGAGGATTTATAGGTTGAAACAAAAAGATTGTGGTGTATTTGGGTACCCTCCTCTTTTCATATGGGCTAACTAGGGAATAACGACACGGGAACTGATATTTTTTATGAAGTTGTTTATGGGTGAAAATAGTTTCTGCTGATTTCGGTAATTTCGGGTGTGTGGGTGAGAAATAAATTTAAACCCTATACAATGTACTACAAGGGAGTACTTTAGATTCGAGATACCAATCTATACAAGTCCGGCCTAAACCAAGAAATGGCAGTTCCAGACTTGCTTCGGTCACAAAGTGGAGGAGAATGGGTTGGTTTTGGGGAGGGAAGCAAGGAAAGTGATGAGACCAGCAAAGTTGATTCTGGAAGAGTAGTTGTGTTACGACTTGTATCAAAAAGTGGGAAGCTAACAGATGGAAAGCTAGCAAACATTTTCTGAGTGGTGTATGTTCCTGACTGAACTTGTTTTTAGGTGGAAATAGGTAAGACCTATTTATACAAGTCGAAGTGAAACGTACTCTGGTCTCATTAAGGAATGGAAAAATAGGTAAGTAAATGGGAGGAGGTGGTAACGCATGGAATTGATGTTCCATGAAACCGTTAACACATGGAATTTATGTCCCATAAAAGAGCGTTTCACCATTAACTCCCTGTATTTACTAACCTCATCACCCTTATGACACTTCCTTATAACGGGCGTAGTGTACGCCGCACGCTGTAAACCGCCAAACCAATACCCAAAAAGGATCCCCCAGTTTGTGATATGTGTTGATGTCTCGAATGTTTTTGTGGAAAACATGTAGCATATTGTTGTTGCATGTTGTTGTTGCCTGACAAGTAGATCTTGGGAGACTTGTTATCTTGGTGACCTTCGACGGTCGATATTTTTCATCTTAAGAGGAAAGTTAACCGTTGATCGTCGCACGCTTTCGTTTTTTGATGGCAGCATAGGGAAGGCCAGAATGGTGGCGCGGCTAGGTTGGCATGCCATTGGTGTGGCATGGTGGCGCGGATAGGTTGGCATACCATTGGCGTAGCATGGAGGCGCGGCTAGGTTGGCATGCCATTGTCATGGCATACCTTGGCGCGGTTTGGCGTGACCAAACTAAGGTTTTGGATCAAATGTTACCATGTGTTGTTTGGTAACCTTGGACGGATAGGATTTTCTCCAGGGATTGAAGGGCGACCGTCGATTATAGCACGCCTTCGTTTTGGTAGCCGCGTATGGAAGTCCAGCATGGTGGCACAGCTAGGTTGGCATGTCGTTAGCATGGCATGGTTTGGCGTGGCCAAACTTAGGTTTTCGGTCCAAAGTTTACCATGCGTCATCTGGTAACCTTGGATGGATAGTATTTGCTCCTTGGATTAAAGGGGGACCGTTGATTGTCGCACGCCTTCGTTTTGGTAGCCGCGTTGGAAAGGCCATCATGGTGGTGTGGCTAGGTTGGCATGGCATGGTTTGGCGTGGCCAAACTTAGGTTTTCGGGCCAAAGGTTACCATGCATCATCTGGTAACCTTAGATGGCTAGGATTTTCTCCTGGGATTAAAGGGGGACCGTTGATTATCGCACGCCTTCGTTTTGGTAGACGCGTTGGAAAGGCCAGCATGGTGGTGCGGCTAGGTTGGCATGGTATGGTTTGGCGTGGCCAAACTTAGATTTTCGGGCCAAAGGTTACCATGCGTCGTCTGGTAACCTTGGATGGCTAGGATTTTCTCCTAGGATTGAAGGGGGACCGTTGATTATCGTACGCCTTCGTTTTGGTAGCAGCGTAGGGAAGGCCAACATGGTGGCATGGTGGGTCCAAGGGATTGGCATGCCGTTTGGCACATGGTGCGGCTATCATGGCTAGGACCAAGGCAAGGTGCGGTTTGGATTGACATGGTGGGGCCAAGGGTTTGTCATGGGCACATGGTATGGGTAGATTTTCTAGGGCCAAGGCAAGGTGCGGTTTGGCATGGCATCGTGGGGCCAAGGTTTTGGCATGCCATTTAGCACATGGTGCGGCTATCATGGCTATGACAAAGGCAAGGTGCGGTTTGGCTTGGCATGGTGGGGCCAAGGGTTTGGCATGGACGCATGGTGTGTCTAGCTTGGCTAGGGCCAAGGCAAGGTGCGGTTTGGCTTGGCATGGTGGGGGCCAAGGGTTAGGCATGCCGTTTGGCACATGGTGCGACTAGCATGGCTAGGACGGTTTGGCTTGGCATGGTGGGCCAAAGGTTTGGTGTGACCAAGCTAGGACCGTGACCAATCTAGGATTTTGGGTCAAAGGTTACCATGTGTTGTCTGGTAACCTTGGACGACTAGGATTTTCTCATGGAATTGAAGGGCGACCGTTGATTATCGCACGCCTTCGTTTTGGTAGCCGCATAGGGAAGGCCAGCATGGTGGCGCGGCTATGTTGGCATGGGGCCATGGCAAGGTGCGTTTGGCATGGCGCGGTAGGTGTGGCTGGCATGGTTAGCCTTTGTCACAGGGGTGCGGCTAGCATGGTTGGCATGCCTTGGCGCAGTAGGTGTGGCTGGCATGGTTTGCCACTGGCACATGGGTGCGGCTAGCATGGTTGGCATGCCTTGGCGCGGTAGGTGTGGCTGGCATGGTTAGCCTTTGGGACAGGGGTACGGCTAGCATGGTTTGTATGCCTTGGCGTGGTAGATGTGGATGGCATGGTTTTCCATTGGCACGGGTGGTGTGAGAATTAGGATTTTGGCCTGTCGAAACCCTAATTAACATTTAAAAAAAGGTACCCTGGTAATTTTCTCGCAGACAAATTAAAAGGTTCAATAAATGTGCTTGGTTTGGACATTATTACTCAAGTTTTGTGACGTCACTGACTGACTAGGGTTTTACGATTTTTCCCCTAAGTTAAAAACCACCATCAACATTAAGTCCCCTGTTTAGCTCGAAACAGGTGCCTTGTTGCGCGGTAAGCATATGATGGTGACAGACGAGGACAGAATCAAAACGTAGGACATGCAAGATAGTCAGGAAAGTCCGACTAACCTTTTTCGAGAGGTAGGGAGAGTTCATGATCCTGTGTTTGGCGGCCCTGCATAAATTGTGCCGGGGATACAGACCGTGGAGTGGTGATACAAAAATTGCTAGCTTGGTTTGTCCGTATATCACCTTATCTGGGCTAGGGAACATCATGACGTTAACTTGGCAGATATTTTGGCATTGGCAAGTCACGTAATGGACCGCTTGGAGAGGCAAATCACGTGCGAACGGTTTGGAGAGGCAATGCATGCGTTGATGTCTTGGAAGGAAAAGCGGGTACGGTCGGCTTGGCATGTGGGGCCTAGGCAAGGGCGTCTTAGAGAGGTAGAGCATGCGCGGCTTGGAGAGGCAAGCATGGCGGACGGATTGGCATGTGGGGCTAAGGCATGGCGCGGTCTTGGAGAGGCAAGCATGGAAGATAGCTTGACACGTGGGGCCCAGGCAATGGCGCGGATAGCCTTAGCGTGGTAATTTTGTCTTCGCGGGACCGGTTGCCTCTTTTCCTTACTTGGATAAAAATAGGAAATCCTTTATTTGTTCAAAACTCCCAAGTATCACGCCTTTTTCGAGAAGTAAGTAGAATTCGTGATCTTCGCGCCTGGAAGCTTTGCGTAAATCCTGCTTGTGGCTCTGCCGGTCAGTCTACGGAGAGATAGAGGTTGGTTGAGATACAAGCTGTTGGTTTTTAATCTAGCATGGTCATGCGTCTTCAGGGCTAGGTTTTGGAATGCAAGGCGAAGCCGCTAGCATAGACTTGGTGTTAAAAGAAACCATTAGCATTGATTAGATTAAAACGGGCGTTGACTTAGCATTGTGTTGGCGTAGCAAAGGCGCGGACTCCTTGGTGAAGGTGTTGGCAAGGGAAAGACGCGGACTGCTTGGAAAGGGTGCAGACTGCTCGGCACGGTAGTGTCTTGTCTTCGCAGACCCGATTGCCTCTCCTCTTTACTTAGCCAAAATAGGAAATCCTTTCCTCATTCAAATTCCGAGAGTATTATGCTTTTCGCGTTTCTCACCAAACCCTAATCATCTTGCGTGGACAGATGTGAAATTTTCCTCATGTTTATTGGTATAATAAGGTTTAATTAAAAAAATCTGATGTCACGCCTTAATTCACGGCTGGTAGAAGTCTTTCATTTTCGGGAAATTATTGCCCTGCTATTTTTAAGAGATGATATTGGATCCCTCGTTCGCACAGGTCATCTTGAAATCGTGTCAATCTTCTTTCACATGTACCGTCTCGTATTTTCTACTGGTTTCCTATTTTGTCTTCTTTCTTATGTAGGTTGCCGGTGTGGACAGGGTGAAAAATTATCATTTTCTTTGGTTTTTTAGCGCGTAATGGAATCTTCTAGCGATGATCATACCCCTAACTCCTTCAGAGAGAAATTTTGGGATCGACGAATACCAGTTTTTCTTCTCATGAGGAGGCATTAGGTAGAATTGAATCTCTGTTCCATGAAGCTGTAAAAATTATTCGGGACATACCTTCTTCCTATCTAGGCGAGGTGCGGGTGTGTGTCCAGAACCTCTTGGCTTTGGTGAACATGGAGGAAGAGTGGGAATATGACGAAGTATCCCAGTGCATTGAGAGGCTTCAGTGTAACAAAACTTATTCACGACTAGGTGCTAGGGCGGAGCGGTCCTCCTTTCAGTTGAAACGACAGAAAACTGAGTTTTTAAAACTTATAGGAGAAGGCTGTCGTAACCTCTCTGTCCAAGAAGGTGTCATAGTCCTTGATTCTAATGCGGACGAATCAGAGAATCCTCTTCAAGAGGTGGCTGAGGAGATTTTCGAGGAAGATGATGCTGCGGTTGACGATGAAACTGAAATAGCTTACAGAGCGGACAACGAAACTGTTGTTTCTTACGTTGGGGGAGTCATGGTGGCCTATGCGGGGTCAGATGTTGAAGCGGATGTCTGTAAGAAGACGGATGTTGTTGTCGTTGAGACGATTTCCAGGTGGTATGTTGAGGTGCCGGCTATTGCTGATGCTGCTTTCGGATGGAAAATTTTCTGCCCGAGAGATTGTTGAGGAAAATGCTTGGAGAAGCTCTGACAGAGGAGTTTGGAAACTCGTGCGTCTGCTTTCGATGACCAATTTTCCCTTTTTTGTTGTTTCTCTTTGTTGCAAAGACATCTTGATGCTTCTGCAGACTTATGGTTATCTTCTTTGTATTCATGGAGAAGTTAGGGTTTCTCCAATTAGCATCCTGCTTGCGGTTCCATGTCTTTGAATAAAACTTCTCATTTGACAGATCTCAATCTTCCAATAGAATAGGTTGTTCAACCTTCTGTTCCCTTCAGAGCTCTTGAGTAATTGAATAAGGAATTTCATGTATGTCTTCGGCTTTTCTGGTCGTGATTTGATGGTTGATCATGTCTTCTGAGCTTCGATAATGAAGGGATCCCGTGTAGATTCCCAGTCCCCAAGTATGGTTTACATGTTTCCATCTTTGTAGTGATTACTGATGTGGTGAAGCTCTGGCTGGTATCAACAAATGAGCGGCAATAGTTCTTGGTAGTATATGTAATCAGCAGAGACTATATTGTCGTGGTAACAAAGTAGGTTGGCTGGAATTGTAGTTGCGGGAAATCCCACACTACACCCCTCACAAGAATTCATACAATCAAATCATTTTGAGATGAACAATCACAATCTTTATTGATTAATCTCAAAAAATTTACAAGAGAGGAAAGAAATAGAACTAAGAAATTAACAACTTCTCTGGACTTTCTCTCTCCTAATGACTTACTTAATACTCGGAAAAGATCTCTCCCTTCTTTAAACTTGTTCGGCTCTTTATATAGGGAATTACATAATGGATGACAGCTAATCTGTTCTTTATTTTAGGATCTGGCTTGCAATATTTTGCAAGCTTACAAATATCCAATTTCACAAACATTGTTAATTACGCAGGACCATCACCCTTCTCCCGTGTTTAGGCTGACGTTATCTATTGCATCATTTCTGTAATTAGTTCGCGACGGCTTCGCAACGTTGTAGATGAAGATTTCGCAAGTGTGTTGTTGTTGCGATATTCTGATCCTACATCTTTCCTCTTATAATGTCTTCTCTGCGAAGGGGAGAATGTCATGATAAACTGCTCTACAGAATGCCGCAACTGTTCATCTTTTCATATTCTTCTGTACTGACACGATTCTGTACTTTGCATAAATTTTGTTACACGTATCTCTTCTCTCATCCATCTCTTGACAGGTATTTTTCAACCACTGCTTCTTAACCGCTCATGTTTATTCTTCTCATTTAATGTGCTTATCTTCTCGAGAATTCTCCTCTCTCTATATATTTTTCTCATTCTTCTCTTCTCTTCTTTTTTACTTTCTCTCTTATTTTCTCTGTAACTCTATTTTACTGTTCTTCCGTAAATTCCGCTCCTGCTACTGTAATTTTTCTTGATTCTTCTTCTTTTGATTTTTTACTTTCTTCTTCATTCTCATACTAAAAATGCCTCCCGCTGGTCATAAAAATGAGATTGCCTTTGAAGAATTTCGAAAGGAATTTTTAACCAGAGGTTTTACTTTATCTCCCATTCTTGGTCAAAGTTCTAAATCCGATCTTTCTGCCAAGATATTTTCTGATCATCCTTGCAATCATGAAAAAATCATAGTCTCGCTAGGTCAGCTTCAATATGGTCTTCCCATTCCTGTCTATGATCCTGAGCTCCCTTTGTTTTACGAAATACTCTCTCATGCGAAATTCTCGCGAGCATTTTATCAATTGAGTGGAGATTGTATTCTCCTAATGCTTGAGTTCGCTAATCGTGGCGCTGGTAAGGGATCTCTTTATCCCTCAGAAGTTAAAGATCCTGGATTCGCTGGTGTTGCAATTGTTTCTGCGAAGTATACTGTAGAAAATTTCTTTGAAAATTATGAGATAATTCCCATGAAGAGAAATAGTACTTGTTGGGGCGTTCACTTGAGGAAGAAGGACAACATTGATGATGATAAAGTGCTTATGCAAGACATCGATTGGCACCCTGGTAAAAATACAACCCCACGTCATTCTAAATATGATAGGTAGTGTATTTTCCCATTAACTCTAAAGGGTCCATACATCTCTGGATTTCATGTTTTACCTGCGAGTCTCGCTATATACCAACCATGGGTATTCAACTGGCCTGAAGAAAACGGAGGTATATTTGCGAATTTCGCTTTACTTATGATTCTTCATATTCTTATATGTGATTTAGTTGAACATTCTTACGCCATTATCTTCATATACTTATGAAATTGTTAGATTGAGAGGTTGAGGATAAACTACATCGATACTAAGAAACCAAGTATCTTAGCAGCTTTGCGTTCGATCACATATGAAGTAAGAAATATTCTCTTTATAGATTTTAACAATATATTATTGCCTCTATTTCTTATATTTATCTATGTGTCAAGATTGGTGTTGTAGAAGAAGAAGTTGAAGATCCTTCCCCAGATGTAAAAATTAAAGGCAAAGATAAAGGTGTTATTCGCTAGGAGAAATCTGTCGTCCCTCATTCAAAGAAACGAAAAATTCAATCTCCCTCTCCCTCAAATATTCAATCTAGTATAAGTTCTGATAATGACGATGATGATGAAGAAGATATTGATGCTTCTTTTGCCAAAGAAAATTCTCCACCTGAATCTTCTATGGCGCAATTGTCTAGTATCTTCTCCAATACTTTGCAAAGAATGGGTGATACTCCTCTTACTAATGCCTGCCAATCCATAGCTACTATCTGTGATGCCCCCCTCTTAGAGAATAATGAGTCTCTTCGCGGGGTTTCAAGATCTATATATCCAAGTTTCTTACATTCACTTAATATCCTGGTAAATTTTCATACTTATATTTTTCTTCTTTTTATTTTTGCCTCGAGTTCATAATTTATTCTTAAAATTCGCTGCATTACTTCGCAGGCTGGGAAAGATTCTTTTGCTGTTACTTCAGTTTTGGAAAAAAAGGCGTGCAGCACTTGAAAAGAAAAATCTTGATCTTCGCAAGAAGAATGAAAAACTGGAGGTTGAAGCTGTTGGCCTTCGCGAAAAGAGCAAACAATTATAATCTGAGACTGCCATTCAAAAGAATAAAATCTATAGTCTTCAAAATGCCAATAAGCAACTTTATGGTATAGAACTTTTTCTTTTTTTTCTTCATTTCGTTTTCTCATTATTTTTTCTTATACAATTTACCATTTCGCAGACGTTTACGGTCTTTATGATGAAGCTATTCTTCTTCATACATTTCCAAATCTTATGGATGATGATACCCTTCTTGATCACCTAAATACTTCTCTAAATAGTTTCTCAAGTGATAAGATTGAATCTCTTCCCATAAATGAACTTAGATCCAAACTTCGCCTCTTAGAAATTGACCATAGGTCTGTCTTAAGTATGGCGAATAAATTTAAACGTTTCTTTCATAATTCCAAAGAAGAAATCAATAGTTTAAGGTCCAAGTATAGTGATCTCATAGATGAAAAATATCGTATTTATCTCCAAGGTGCTCAAACATTAGTGAAATTCCAAGAAACTCTTATTGAGGTTCAAATTGAAAGAGATGATCTCAAACGTAGAAATGATGTGCTCTGTGAAAGAGAGAACCAAACTCGTTCCCGCCTTCTCATAAATGATGATGTTAAATTTTCTTGGGCTACGTGAGTTTTAGATAATGCTAGGAATAATTTAGGTGTAAATGTCAGTCTCCAAGTTGAGCATACGGCCTTGATTAGAGATATGATTTCTAACAGAGAAGGTTGTTAACTAATCTTTCTTATTTAATTATTTGTTTTTCATAAACTGCCATCAAGTTGTTGATTTATTGTTATATTTTCGCAGAAGCTGAAGATAGATATCGCAAGAGAATTGAAGAGCTTGAGAATGAGAAATCAAAGCTCGCAAAGGATCTTTCTTATCGCTATGAGAAATTTTCTAGGCTGAAGAACCAACTAAAAATCACTGTTGCGAACTTCAAGAATGATGCTGTTATTTTTCACAACGAAACTATTAAATCGATTTGTGATGATAATGGCATTCCTCATTTTACATATCCTTGTCTCTCAGACGAAGTTCTAGAAAATGTTTCTAACTTGGTTATCTCTGATAGTGATGCTGATGAAGAAATAAAGTCTAAATAAGATGAAGGAGAGAAGTCTGATGAAGAATCTGATGAAGATAAAGAAGAAAACTATGGTGAAGAATCTGATGATGTTAATGAAGAGTCAAGCAAAAAGTATCTTTTGCTTCCTTGTGCTTTCTTGTTCAATTTTTTGTAAAACCTGTACATTTGATATTTGATCTTCTATTCTCGTACATTTGTAATCTATCACTGTGAATTTCTCCAACTTTCAATACAAGTTCTACTTCTTTTGTTTCTTCCTGCATATGTCATAAAAAAAATCCTTTCTTGTAATATGATTAATCAGTAGCGTAAATCTATCATATGGAGACAAATAACATATTCTCATTTTATGCATTCCCATACTTGCCTCTATTATTTGTGTTCGAATGAGATATTAAGCAAGTTGCTTTTGTTCAGTAAGATTATTGCGACAATCTCGTAATTATTTCTACGTAATTTCGCAATCACATATTTTAAAATTGCATTCTTCCTTGTATTTTGATGTGGTCTTATTTTTCCTTCCTAAGTAAAGGTCTTATTTTGCCACCTTTTGTCATTGCGACAAAATCGCAGGACGTCTCTGCACTTTCATGCAGAAACCCATTGATCTTTCCTTAACTTTTTGTTCTGTTGTCATTTTTACAGCGACAATATGACATGCCTAAATTTTCTTGCGAAACTAAAGCCCCGTGATATTGTCATCTTGCGACGAAATCGCAGGACGTCTCTGCACTTTCATGCAGAAACCCATTGATCTCGTCTTATCTTCTCTTTTGTATTATTGCCTCTTCAGGATTGTTGCACAAATATGACAAGCCTTGATACTCCCATGAGTAAAAAGCCTCATGACATTTGCGTCTTAAGACACTTATCAGATCCCTAATGGAGGGTGCCGCCCTTATCTTCCCCCTGGTTTCCCCTTCAAGGAGACGTACTTTTTCCATACAAGACTAGCTCATCCCATCCGGTCTTGACAACAACCAGTTGTTTTCGCAGCCTCTTATCCCTTTTACCTATATGGATTATGGTTACGAGACTGCACCCTAAGTGGGGTTTTCTTCGGGCTGAGTTCATCATAGTCATGACCTGCCAAGAATGGCCAGGGTAGTTTCATATGCCCCGGGTACTCTTGGCTCAACCGTGTACCTCAGCGCCTTGATTATACTCTGCACTCCTTATGAAAGTACTTATTACCTTAGTCGCCCAACTTAAGTCATATGCTTAAGTTGAGAATCCAAGGTGCCTCTCCTGGATGGGCTTTCATTGACCCCAAATCTCCATGACTCAGGTTCCAGCAGCGGTATAACCTTATCCCTGAGCCATGCACTAGATACCCCCTTCTATGACGTACTTTAGGTCTTACATTAGCCTCTTGCGAAGTTTTATTCACGAACTAGGGTGTACGCCATAAAAGTTCGTCACATTCTAAGAATTATTCTATTTTTCCTTTTGCATTTCAGCTCTGTTGTAATTTCTCAATCTCATTTTTGTCATTAAGTAAAATATATTTTTGAAATTTTTTGCAACAAATCAATCGTACAGGTATTTTTCTTTTCTCAATATGTTTCTCATGTCATAGTTTAAGTTTTTTTTTACCTTTACTGCTCTTTGTCTCTGTACTTTTGTTGCTTTTCGCTACGGTTTTTTCTTCTGCGATATTGTCGCCAATTGTCATATTCTGCAAGCATTGACTTCGCAGCATTCCTTCTTCTTTCTGTTCTTGTAGTAGCATGATTTCCCACACTACACCCCTATTAAGATCCTATAAAAATCTAAGTGAAACTAGTTGAAGATTAAAAAATTAAACGACACTTTTATTATTTAGATCTCAGAAATGTTTACAGAAAATATTCAAACTCAGAATTACAACTTTCTTTTCTGGAGTTTCTCTCTCCTCAAGGTTTTCTCAACTCTAAAAAATACATCATCCTCATCTGGACTTACTTGAACCCTTTATATAGTAAATTACATTGTGGGTGACAGCTAAGTTTTCCCCTTCTTTCGGATATATTCTGCGATCTCATCGTGGTATTTACAATATTAATCTTCGCCAAGTTTTGTAATCCTCGTGAAACAACACTCTCATAACATGTTTCTTCAATCGTCAGCTATAATGACGCTTCCCTGTGACGCTCGCCAAATGTTGCTGAAGAATCCTTACGACACTCTCGTGAACAATGTCATTTATACTTATAGGAATATTTGACCTTCTCGTGAAAGCATTGTTCTTACTACGAGAATATCGTTGTGGCGATATTCTGGTACTACATCTTGCCTCTTCTCATGTCTTTTCTGCGAAGAAGAGAAGATCGTGAGAATAAATTGCCGTAATCTCCTATCTTTTCACCTCCACCTTTATTCTGACACGTCTCTAAACCTTTCACCAGCTGTCTTCATATAATTTTATCACCCATATATTTTTCGACACGTCATCTTAAACCGCTGTTATTTGACCATTCATGTCCTTTCATTGTATTAACTATTTTAGTTTCTCGAGAAACTTCTTCTGCTATAAATATCTTCTCTTTTTCTTTCTTCTCATTCTTTTTCCTTCTTCTTCTCTGCAAATTTCATTGCTTTCCCGCAAATCGCGCATCTAATATCTTTCGCCATTTTTTCAATCTTTTTTCATTCCCATTCTCTCAAAATGGTTGCTGCTGGTGCTAAAAATCTTATTGCTTTCAATTTGATGAAAGAAAAACTTAAAAATTAAGGATTTGAATTATCTTTAATTCCAGATCAAAGTCCTAAATCAGTTATTTCTCTTGAATTATTTTCTAATTTTCAGTATTCTCATGAAAAAATTATAGTTTCGTTAGGCCAACTTGAAGCTTGTCTTCCACTTCCTCTCTACAACCCTGAACTTCCACTCTTTTACCAAATAATTTCTGATAAGAGATTTTCATGAGCGGTGTATCAACTTGGCAGGGATTGTATTAGATTATTACTGGAATATGCCTCTCGTGGTGCTGGCAAAGGATCCCAATATTCCGAAGAACATAAAAGTCTTAAATATAAACATATTCCGATTATCCCTGCAAAGTATACTGTAGATAACTTCTTTCGAAATTACCAATTACTCCCCATGGTAAGGGATAGTACCTGTTGGGGTGTCCGTTTGCATAAAAAGAAGGTCACTGGTGAAGATGCTCTTATGCAAGATATTGATTTTCATAACAATACAAATGATGGTCCTCGTCATTCTAATGACGATAAGTGGTTTATTTTTCCCTTATACCTTAAAGGTCCTTATATATCCGGTTCTTTCCAACTTCCTGCGAATCTCTCTCACTATGAACCATGGACTTTCAACTGGCCTGATAGGTATTCCGATGTATACTCTCTCATCTTCTTATGCTATTATTATTTATTTCTTCACACTCTCGCTAACTTTTCCATTATCTTGCAGGTTGCCAAAATGAAGCTTAATTACCAGAAATATAGGAAACCCAGCACTCTTCTAGCTCTTAGATCTTTCACAGATGAAGTAAGAAATATTCCTTTATTAATTAACAATATATTGTTGCCCCTATTTCTTATATTTATCTGTGTTTGTAGGTAATTGAAGAGTTACCACCTTTAGAGCCAAAACCTAAGGAGAAACCTTCAACTAATTGTAAAGGGAAATCTACTGCTTCAAGCGAAGGAAGACGCTCTGCCACTCGTGATAAAGAACCCAGCGAGCCTCCTTTGAAGAAAAATAAAACTCAGCATTCTTCTTCTCAACATACCCAATTGGATTCAATCGTTAGTAATAAATTTAATGATGAATTTATCGAAGAATTTGACGATATTAGAGAAGTCCCTTCTGTGAAATTTTTTTCTTCCTCTGATTCTTCCATGACCCAGCTGTCCATGCTTTTTGGCGATTCTTCTCGTGGAACTGCGAATGAGTATGGCGATGAGACTCTTAATGGGCTAGCTCAAGCGCTCGTCAAAGTTTGCGATGCTCCAATATTATCTGATAATAATTCTCTTCGTGGAATTTCTGGAACTCTAACTCCAATCTTCTTAAATGCACTTGGTATTCTAGTATGTTCTCTTAGTTGTTTCTTAAATTGCTAGATTCCTCTCGTCAAATTTTTTGTACTTATAAAACTCTGTTGCAGGTTGGAAGAGCTTCTTTTGTGCACTGCTTTATTTGATTTAGATAATAAATGTGCTTTATTTAAGAAAAAGGTTGTTAACCTTCGCCAAGATAAAGAGAAACTTGAGGCTGAAATTGTTGTGCTTCGTGAGAAAAATAAACTGTTAGAAACTGAAGCTTCAGTTGATAAACAGAAGATTTTGGATCTTAACAATGCCAACAAACAACTTTATGGTATGATTTACTTTTTCTTTCTTTAGATTTTTTTTTTATATAGCTTATCCAAGCAATCATTTTTACAGATGTTTATGGTCTAACTGACGAAGCTACGTTCCTTCAAACCTTTCCCGAACCTGTAGATGATAATACTCTTCTTGCTCGCCTTAATAACTCCTTAAGTAATTTTGCTGACGAACAAATTAAATCCCTCTGTATAGAGGAACTTAAATTTAAGTTTAATCTCCTAACCATTGAACACAGACACACTTTAGGATTATCTAATAAATTTAAGCGTCTTTATCATGAATCAAAAGAAGTGATCAATGGATTAAGAAGTAGAAATAGTGATCTTGTTGACGAGAAAGATCAAGCAATTAGAAATAACAGCGAAACTCTAGCAGATTTCCATAAAATTCTTCTCGAAGTTCAAATGGAAAGAGATAAACTCCTCTGCGAAAATAAAGATCTTCTTGCAAGAGAAACTCAAGTTTGTTCTCGCCTTCTCATTACTAGCGATGATGAGTTTTCTTGGGCAGCATAGGTTCTTGATAATGCTAGGAATAATTTAGGTATAGATGCTAGTCTTCATGCTGATCAATCGGCCTTAATTATGGACTTGATTTCTGAGAAAGAAGGTTGTTAACCACTCTATTCTATTAACCTTTTGCTTCTTTTATTATTCTTTCTTATAACTTCTATCTTATTTGTGCCTTATTCTCGCAGATTCTGAAGACAGATGCCGTGTAAGGATGAGAGAATTAGAAGATATTAATCATCAACTCGAGAACGATCTTACTGCTCGCAACAATAAATACTCGCGATTAAAAGATCAATTTGGGATTACTTCTGCAAATTTTAATAGAACTCTCCTCATTACTCGTAATGATACCACCAAGCAGGTTTGTGACGACCATGTAATTCCTCATTCTTTGTATCCTGATCTTGCAAAGGAAATACCATCAATAATTCCAGATCTTGGTATCTCTGACTCTGATGAAGATTTTGACGAAAGTGAAGAAGAAAATAACGACGATGAAAAAAATTCTGGCGATGATGAAGAACCCATCAAAGATAATGAAGAAGAGAAATCCGGTTAAAAAGAAGAATCTGATAAAGATAACAATGTTGATAAATGAAACAATGTATCTGTCTGACTTCTTTCTTTTATGTAATCAATCGCGAGTTTCTTCAATTTGTTGCAACTTTCTTCAATTTAATGTGTAAATTTCTTTGCCCCTTTATCTGTATGAATGAAAGAACATCCTCTTTTTTGCAAATATAACTTGGTCAATATAGTTTACACCTGCTAATTATCTGCACTTTAATATCCATATAAATTTCTCATATGGTGATGAATAATAATCTTTACCCTTCTATTCATTCCCATGCTTGCCTTTATTATTCATCTGCAATATGAGAAAGTTAATAAACGAATATTTTGGCGAATTTCATAATTTCTGCGATATTGTCGCAAACCTTGATATTCTCGTGTTATTATTTTTGCGATCTTATGGTCTTATCATGCCTTCCTACTTAAAGGTCTTACTTTGCCATAATATTCTTTCCACGACAAGATCGCAGGACGTCTTTACACTCTCATGTATTGACCCATTGATCTTGTCTTATCTACATTTCTTTATTGTATTGCGATAATATGACAAGCCTAAGTTTTCTCGCGAAATCGCAGGATGTCTTCACATTTGCATGTAAAAACCCCTTGACCTCATCTTAACTTTTTTCTCTTATGGCTTTTTGCCTCTGTATAATTTACGCGACAATATGACAGGCCTAAATGATCTTGCGATCTTAAAGCCCCATGACATTGCCGTCTTAAGACACTTATCAGCTCCCTAATGGAGGGTGCCGCCCTTATCTTCCCCCTAGTTTCCCCTTCAAGGAGGGAACATCAGCCATACAATACTAGATCCTCCCATCCAGATTTACCAACAACCAGTTGTTTTCGCAGTCTCTTGTCCTTTATGCCTATATGGCTTATAGTTACAAGACTGCACCCTAGGTGGGGTTTTCTTCAGGCCAAGTGCATTGTAGCCAAGACTTACCAAAGATGTCCAGGGTAGGTTCGTCCGTCCCGGGAACCCTTGGCTAAACCGTGTACCTCGGCGCCTTGGTCATACTCTGCACTTCTTGGAAGAGACTCTCAGTCGTCCAACCAGGGTATAACCTTATAAAGTTGGAAATCCAAGATCTCTCTCCCGGATAGGTTTTCTTTAACCCCTACATCTGTATGACTCAGGTTCCAGTAGCGGTATAACCTTATCCCTGAATCATATAAAGAGATACCCCCTTTATGACGTGTTTGTAGGTCTTACATTTTCCTCTTACGAAATTGTATTCGCGAACTAAGGTGCACGCCATAAAGGTTTGTCCCATTCTCTTAATCTCTGCGAAATTATATTCGCGTTTCTTAAAATTTCTTGCGAGCTTCAAATCTCAATAATTTCTTTTCTTTAACTTTTCAATTTCATTTTCTTCACTCAAACAGAAAAAACAACTTTACCTTTCTACTTCTAGTGATCTGCTCGTCATATTTCATCTTTCTATCACTTTATTCTTCTCATCTTCCTTATCATCTGTTCTTTTATTTAGTGTTTTCCCGCAAGTTGCTTGTCATTTCCTCCTTTTATGCTTTTTATACATGTACCTTTGCTGCGTTTTATTTTTTGCTTGATTTCTGCGAGAGGCTCGTTAGTTATTTCTTCATGCTTTTCTATTGAATCAACCATTAATTTGTCACTTCTCTGTTGTTGCTTAATTCTGTATTTCCAATTATTGTTCTTCCCTGCTCTTTCCTCACAAGACTTGATATCTATCTCATAACATTTCTTACTTTCTCCCCAATCTCCTTTAATTACTCCAACACCATTTGGATGAGGGAATTTAATGCACTGATGAAAGGTAGATGCAACACCCAATATCCTGTGTAGCCAAGGTCGACCAATTAAGGAGTTATATGGTGATTCAATATCGAAAACACATAATAAAATCTTGGAAGTCATTCCTCGTAATAGAATTCTCATTGTGATCTCCCCTTTAGGCTTGTTGGCAGTTCCATTAAAACCATAGATTCTGTATGTCGATGGTATCAAATCTTCATCTTTCCCACCCATGGTTCTGTAGGTGTGGTAGAACATGATATCTACGGAACTTCCAGTATCAATTAGGATTCTATCAATGGCCCAAGACTCCTCCATTTCGTTATTGTTTTCTTTACCTTTTTCTTCTTATTCTGCTTGTTCTGGTTTTATTTCCAATCTTACCACCAATGGGTTATCATGCAGCCCATCAGGCTCTGGTACTTCTTGTGCTGTAAAAGAAAGGACTTGTTTCTGCCACTCTTCTAATGGCGAGATTCTCGCTATATTCATTATTTCTTTTCCATCCATATCTCTGGTGAAGACTCTACTTAAGACATTATCGTGGAAATATTCGATGGTTATGAAAGAATGCACAATAGAATTACAAAATAAATTCTTTGCTTTAGTTCCAACCTCTATAACAAAAGTTTCTGCTCCTTTTACATTAGTCATTCTGCGATCGTCTGGTGGTGGTGGCAATTGTTGCGATTGTTGATGCCCTTTTAGAAAATGATTTAGCTTCCCCTGATCGATCATTCTTAAGATTATTCTTTTTACATTTCTGCAATTATTTATCGAATGCCCATGAAAATGATGATAAGGACAGAATTCTTGATTACGAGTGTTAGAATGTGGTTCCTTCCCAATGTTCCACGGCAAGGGTATATCTTCCATTAAAATGATAGCTTCCCAGATTTTTTCTACACTAGCATTCAAGGGTGGCATCTTAATCTCCTCCCATATGGTTCTCATGTTCCCCGATTTCTGAAATTATTTTGCTTTTGTCCACCATAAGTTTCTTGAGGTTGGTCAAGCCTTTGGATTTGACTATTTCCTCCACGATTGTAATAATTCTTCTCTCTTTCAAATTCTTCTTGATCACGACTTCCCATAGCCACTAGTTTTTTTTGTCATTATTCGCCACTTTCTCTGCTTGAACTTGCGAGATGCTCGCCACGTTATTAATCATTTTGGGAAGCAAACTTCCATTAGCCATTACAGAACTGGTATTTGCAATTGGGTATGACTCCATTTCGTTTTGCTTTTCTTCCAAAGCAATGTACTCTTCTTGTAGTTCTCTTAGTTCAGTCATTGTGATGGTGTTTTTGATTCTGAAAATTTGTATGTAGATCAAATTGGTCGCAAACATTGCATTAATAAAGGATAAAATAAGATATCTCTCATCTACTCTTCCCGCCATCTCACTACACATTATCTTCCATCTTATGGTTAGATGTTTTAGACTCTCGCCATTTCTCTGTTTTAATCCAAACACATCTTCGATACCTGGTCGTGAAGAGTTGTTGCTTATGTATGCACCCCAAAAATGTAGCTTGTAAGTGATCAAAAGAAGTAATAGTATTTTTTGGCAATCCCTCAAACCATTTTAGCGCCTCGCCAGTCAAACTGGATGCAAAGTACTTGCATAAAACATCATCATGATTCTCCCACTGCAGCATACACCTAACATAAGCTTTAACATGTTGAATAGCACAAGTAGTCCCATCGAAAATACTGTTTAGTGCTGGCAAATTGCATTTTGGAGGAATTCCTCTTAGTTGTACTTCCTGTGTGAAGGGAGTTCTAGCTGCTTCTTCGATTTCTTCATCAAGTTGCCTTCTTCAACCTTCTCTTCTATTATTTATCATCCCTCTCATTTCTGCTAATTCCCTCAAAATTTGCTCATTTGCAGTTGGTGTTTGTTCTATTGGTCTTTTTAACGCACTTTATCTTCTCCTGCGATTTTCCTCCTCATTTCTATCCGAAATTCGCAATTGATTTTGTCTCCTAATTTCTTCTCCACCAACTTCTTTATTTCTCGCCAATTCTCTTTGTTGTCTTTCTATCCTTCTCTGTATTCTGTCATATTCTTCCCGAACATTGCCATTTTCGCGATTTTGTGTACGTCTTCTTTCTCGATTATCATGATTGTTTTGCCTTATTGCTTCTTGAAACTCCTATTCTTCCATTTCTGCCCTTAGTCATTCTCTCTCGCAAGCTAGGCGTGCCTGTTCAGCATAATGTCTCTCTATTTCATTCTCAATAATTCTTTGATTTCTGACGTGCTCTCGGCCATGTAATACTCTTCTACCTTTTTCGTGATTTTCTTCACCATCTTGATTACTTTCATTTCTTCAATTTTCAATATTTCATCTTCCATTTAGAATTTCTCCTTGTGGATCGTTACAATCATTATTTACTCTTTCTTCTCCCTGACGTTGTCCTCTATTTGGATTTTCAGTTTCTTCTTGTGCATTTTCTCCATTATTTCTTATGGGAGAATTTCTCCTTGGTATTTCTCTAAATGATCTTGAACTTGATCTAGTAGTACTTCTTGATCTTCTTCTTTCTAACCTTAAATTCTCCATTCTCAACTCATGATTTTGTCTTGTTAAATTTGCACGTTCCACCGCCTCTAATCTTCTTTCTTCCTGTATTCTTCGCCCTAATTCCTCTGCTGTTTCATCTTCATCTTGATAAATCGACCCTTCTTCTACCTCCTGATTTCTTCCTACTCCATTTTCTTCTCTTAATTGTCGATTTGTTTCTTCTCTCATTGAATCTGATCTCCATGTATGCACGCTTACTCTATCATAATCCACTCTTCCATTTTGTATAGATGTTGATTGGTTTGGTTGTTGAATTGAATTTTCCCTTTCATTCCTTGTTCTATTCCTCCTAGTTCTCAACCTTGAAGACTCTCCTAATATACTTGTTTCTTCACCTGCAAGTATTTTACTTCTTCTCACCGTTGTTGGTGGTTCTGATGTATTTCTTCCTCTTCTTCCAGCCATTTCTTCAATTTCTCCAAATCTTCAAATTGTAATTAGAGATTTTGGATCTTCGATTACCCTTAGTCGGTGCCAAAATATAGTAGCAGGATTTCCCACACTACACCCCTATTAAGATCCTATAAAAATCTAAGTGAAACTAGTTGAAGATTAAAGAATTAAACGACACTTTTATTATTTAGATCTCAGAAATGTTTACTGAAAATATTCAAACTCAGAATTACAACTTTCTTTTCTGGAGTTTCTCTCTCCTCAAGGTTTTCTCAACTCTAAAAAATACATCATCCTCATCTAGACTTACTTGAACCCTTTATATAGGAAATTACATTGTGGGTGACAGCTAAGTTTTCCCCTTCTTTCGGATATATTCTGCGATCTCATCGTGGTATTTACAATATTAATCTTCGCCAAGTTTTATAATCCTCGTGAAACAACACTCTCATAATATGTTTCTTCAATCGTCAGCTATAATGACGCTTCCCTGTGGCGCTCGCCAAATGTTGCTGAAGAATCCTTACGACACTCTCGTGAACAATGTCATTTATACTTATAGGAATATTTGACCTTCTCGTGAAAGCGTTGTTCTTACTACGAGAATATCGTTGTGGCGATATTCTGGTACTATAGTTCTATTGCATCAACCTCTCACTTTTTTGTCTTTGTTTGATGTTATACTTCTAGTTTTCCTTCTTGGTAGCTCTTTCTTCGCATGATTCTACATCAATTTCATAGAACTTCTTTCCTTTAACCCAATATACCTTTATGACTCCAACTCCACTAGGATGAGGGAACTTAATGCATTGATGAAATATTGATGCTACACTTAGAATCCCATGTAACCAAGGTCACACAATCAAAGCATTATAAGGTGACTCTACATCAACAACACAGAATAGAATCTCAGAAGATAATCCTTTCAATGGAATTCGCATAGTGATCTCTCCTTTAGGCTTATTGGTAGTACCATTACAACCTTATATTTTGTAGGTTGAAGGTATTATATCTTCATCTTTCCCTCCCATAGTTTTATAAGCATGATATAATAGGATATCCATAGAACTTCCAGTATCAATTAAAACTTGGTTGATTGCCCATGAATCTTCTGCTTCATCATCTTTAGGGTTTGGGTTAATCTCCAATATCACCATTAATGGATTATTGTGCATTTATCCTCTCTCAGGTACTTCTTTTGCAGTGAAATAAATAATTTGCTTTTGCCATTCTTTTAGTGGAAAAATATTCGTAATGTTCATAATTTCTCTTCTATTATCATCTCTTATGAAGACTTTGCTTAGAATATTGTCGTGAAAGTCTTCAATTGTTTTGTACGAATGTAGAATAGAGTTACAAAACAAATTCTTCGCCTTCGATCCCACTTCTATGACAAATGTTTCTCCTCCTTTTGTTGTATTTACTCTGCGAATTTCTGGTGGTGGTAGTAAGAGTTGATATTGAGGGTGCCCTATTAGAAAATGATTTAATTTTACTTGATCTATCATCTTGAGAATGATCCTTTTTATATTCCTGCAGTCATTTGTTGAGTGTGCATGAAAATGATGGTAAGAGAAACATTCTTGACTTCGGTGATTTGGAAGTGGTTCTTTTCCCATGTTCCAGGGTGTTGGTATGTTCTCCATCAAGATTATAGCTTCCCAAATTTTTTCCACACTAGCATTCAAAGGTTGCATCTTGATCTCTTCCCATATTATCTTTTGACTTCCTGATCCTCTATGATAATTTTGTCTTTGTCCTCCATAGGTTTTTTGTGGATGATCAAGTCTTTGAATTTTGTTGTTTCCACCTCGATTATAGAAGTTTCTTTCTCTCTTGAATTCTTCTTGGTCACGACTTCCCATAGCTACCATTTTCTGCTGACTATTCTCTATTATCTTTTCTTGGTGTGTCTGCGAAGTGCTCGCCACTGTGTTTATCAATTTGGGTAGTAAGATTGCATTCTCCGCTGCTGAACTCGTATTTGCAATTGGGTATGACTCTATCTCATTCTGTTTTTCTTCAAGAGCAATATACTCCTCCTGTAATTCTCGCAGCTCAGTCATTGTGATTGTATTCGTAATTCTGAAAATTTGAATGTATAGGATTGGTTGCGAACATTGCGTTAATGAATGATAAAATGAGATATCTCTCATCCACACGTCCAGCCATTTCACTACACATTATTTTCCATCTTATGGTTAGATGCTTCAAACTTTCACCAATTCTCTGCTTTAACCCAAATACATCTTCAATGCCAGGTCGCGAAGAGTTGTTACTTATGTATGCCCCTAAGAATGTAGTCTGCAAATGGTTGAAAGATGTTATTGTATTCTTGGGTAAACCTTCAAACCATTTCAGCGCCTCCCCTTTTAAACTGGATGCGAAATACTTGCACAATACATCATCATGGTTTTCTCACTGTAGCATACATCTCACATATTCCTTGATGTGTTGAATTGCACAAGTTATTCAGTCGAAAATGCTAGTTAATGCAGGTAGATTGCATTTTGGGGGTATCCCTCCTAATTGTACTTTTTGTGTGAATGGAGTTTTCGCAGATTCTTCTATGGCCTCATCTAACTGCCTTCTGCCTCCTTCTCTTCTGTTATTTAGCATTTCTCTCATCTCTGCCAATTCTCTTAAGATTTGTTCATTTACCTCAGGCACTGATCCCATTGGTCTTTTTAATTCTACTTTTCTTCTCCTGCGCTCTTGCCTATTTTGTGTTGCGAAATTTTGATTTTCTTCTTCATCATTTTCTTCTTGTTTTTCTCTGCGATATTGTCTTTCATTTCTTTCATGAATTCGCACACCATTATATCTCTCATTTTCTCTTCTGCGATTTTGTTCATTCCTTATCAATTCTCTTTGTTGTCTTTCAGCTCTCCTTTGTATTCTATCGTATTCATCATTGATATTTACATTATTGCGATTTTTTTCACGCCTTGTTTCTCGATTATCGTGATTTTTCTGACGTATTGCCTCTTGGAGCTCTTGTTCCTCCACTTCTGTTCTCAACCTTTTTCTTTTGTAAGCTAGACGTGCTTGTTCTGTATAATATCTCTCGATTTCACCTTCAATTACCTGTTGATTTCTTTGAATCTCTCTCCCATGTAATATTCTCCTTCCTTCTTCCTGATTTTCTTCGCCATCTTGATTATTTCGCTCCTGACGTCGCCCATTCTCCTGATTCCTGTTGTTTTGTCCATTTTGGAGAATTTCGCCTGGTGGGATGTAACGATCTTCAATTATTTCTCTCCTTTCACGACGTTCTTCATTTGGATTTTGTATTTCTTCTCGATCTCTTTCTCCAATATTTTCCATAGGTGAATTTCGTCTTACTTCACTTCTAATTAATCTTGAACTTGATCTTGTAGTACTTCTTGACCTCCTATTATGTAATCTCATGTTTTCCATTCTCAACTCATGGTTTTTCCTTGTCAAATTTGCGCGTTCTTCTGCTTATAACCTCCTCTCTTCGTGTATTCTTTGTCTCAATGCCTCTAACGCTTCAATTCTTTCATCTCCATGAATTATTCCTTCAATTACTTCATGATCTCTCTCTTCTTGTCTTCCATTTTTTAATTGTTGCTCCACTTCCATTTCTTTCGATGAATCTGATCGCCAGGTTGTACACTCACTCTATCATAATCCATAGTTTTATTTTGTGCCGGTGTACGCTGAATTGGTTGTTGATTTTGATTTTCTCCATCATTTCTTGTATTTATTCTTGATGGTTCTCTAGTTTCATTCCTTCCTTCTCCATCAAGCCTCCTACTCCTTCTAACAGTTGTTGGTTGTATTGAAGAATTCCTTCTTCTAGCCATCTCTTCAATCTCAATGAATTGTTGAAAATTATATGAAACTTTTGACCAACTACTCCAAATTCTTTCAAATCACAATACTAATCTTCACACTAAAAACAAGGAAAATTCCCTGTTTCTAGCGCCAATATGTAGTTGCAGGAAATCCCACACTACACCCCTCACAAGAATTCATACAATCAAATCATTTTGAGATGAACAATCACAATCTTTATTGATTAACCTCACAAATTTTACAAGAGAGGAAAGAAATGGAACTAAGAAATTAACAACTGCTCTGGACTTTCTCTTTCCTAATGACTTACTCAATACTCAAAAAAGATCTCTCCCTTCTTTAAACTTGCTCGGCCCTTTATATATGGAATTATATAATGGATGACAGTTAATCTGTCCTTTATTTTAGGATCTGCCTTGCGATATTTCGTAAGCTTACAAATATCCAATTTCGCAAACATTATTAATTTTGCAGGACCATCACACTTCTCCCGTGTTTAGGCTGACGTTATCTATTGCATCATTTCTGTAATTAGTTTGCGACGGCTTCGCAACGTTGTAGATGAAGATTTCGCAAGTGTGTTGTTTTTGCGATATTCTGATCCTATAGGAATTATATGGGCTTCCGTGGAAATAAAAGGATTGGATGAGCGAGCAAACTTTCCATGATCACGAGTTTTGGCGAGATGGATCAACAGGTGGCCATGACTACAAAGATTGGCTGGCTGTGATCATGATCCTTGACATGGGGAGTGTGGTGGTACAACCCTTTGCAGGAAGAAACGGCATTGAAGAAGCTTCGGCTCTTAGAGAGGATGTTGAAACTTAGGAAGCCAAACATTGAAGTTTTGGCTTCGGATCCTATAACAGCTTATGGAGAGAACGCTGAAGTGGAGTGGATGTTGGAGCGAGCGTTGAAGCGAAGAATCCGTCGGGGTGAACGTTGAAGCGGAGCATTTGCGTTAATCAATGTGATGTCAAACTAGACACCCTTCAAGCGAACAATGCTTAGGAATCCCCAGTTCCTTCTATCAATCGTGCTTTCCAGGAGAGATTGGGGTTTGGGAACGGCTTCCCTGGTTGGAAACAACTGCTTCCCTGATGCAGTGCGGTTGAGGGCTGCAAACATTCTTTCACGTTGCACCTTGTGGAAATATAGAATCTCACATAATGTCTCATCATAAACTGCATAATTTTGTGGGCGAAGTCCACAGAAATCATGCATCTCCTGACAGGAAGAGAGTCTATGTGAACTCAGGGGGTTGTTGATTTTCTTTGCCTTAATTTTGGAGAAGCCATTCCTGATCTTTACGCGTTATGAAATTAGATTGCTAATTCCCTTCTACTGGGCATTCAGAAAAAACGATGGAAGAATGTAAGCTGCTAGTGTTGGGAAGATGCAAGCTGTTAGCGATGGGAGGATGCAAGCTGCTGGTGCTGGGAAGATGCAAGCTGTTAGCGCTGGATCCGCTTGGAATGGGAGATGGCTTGGCACGACGTTGTCTTGGCGTGGCGCGGACTGTTGGCTTGGCGTGGCGCGTTAGCAATAAAGTGGTCAAGCATATTCCAGGTCTGTACTCCAACGTTTCTCTTCCAATTTGTTTTCCTGTGTTGGTGCATACCCTATCCATAGGTATGCCATCCATAAATATGTAGAAATATTTTTCTTCCAAACTGGTATAAACCTTATCCGTTGGTATGTCATTCATAAACTTGTAGAACTACTTGTTCCTCTCTTAGAATATCACCGTAGTAGTGTCGGCTACCTCATGAATAGTGACTGGTTATCGTTATTATGTAAAGTAGGTATGTACGGGTAGGTGACGGATTCCACGAAGAACTGGGCATTATGGTTCCTCTAAGATCCAAAAGTTGCAGGCCAAGGTGACCGAAGGTCCTTCTGCGGACGTGGTCAAACAACAATAAGCGAAGGTCGAAAGGTTGTCCAAAGTTGGAGATGAAATAGGCGGTCCTCCAAATGACGAAGGACTCCTTCTTCTAGAAGAGAAAAACATTGTTGAATGGCTTCATTTGAATGCACTTCTGTTTTCTGAAATTCTTTTTTTTTTTTTTTTGAAAGGCAAATAAAACACCTGGCTTATGGTTTTGATTTTCTGGATTTTTGGGTTGATAGACAAGTGTTACCTATGAGGGTTTTGGATTATTATTCTGGATGAACTATTTTAGGATGATGCCGTTTTTGGTTATGATTGTAAGTAACACAAACATTCCAGGGAAGATATGGAAACAAGAACGTTGCATGTTGGTAGATGACATGGGATGAAACATAACATGGCTATCGATTTTATCATTCCCGTGAAAACTTGAAATAGTAAACCAATATATTTTCTCTAGGCAAGACTTACTCGGTTTTTTGGATCTGCTAACGAAAAACGAGTCAGGTGCAAGCCCAACTTTCGTGGGAAACACCGTTGATTGTGGAAAGTGCCCAGTCATCCCTAAGTCACTTGATAAGAGTCATCGGTACCTGAGCGGGTCATTTTATTTTAACCTCTGGGAAGTCCCCAGTAGTCCCTTGTCGTTTCAGGACTGGTTAACGGGTCATCTGGTAACTAAATTGTCGATCCCTAAGCTGACCGCCTGCTTCTGCCGTCCTGTTGTCTGGGTCGAAGCATGAGGTCGATGGTCCAAAATTGACATTGTAACTGAAAGATCAATCTCCCACTGTGGTCACCAATTGTTTATGGGTGGAAATAGTTTCTGATGATTTTGGTAATTTCGGGTGTGTGGGTGAGAAACAAATTTAAACCCTAAACAATATACTGCAAAGGAGTACTTTAGATTCGAGAGATCAATCTGTATAAGTCCGGCCTACACCAAGAAATGGTCGTTCCAGACTTGCTTTAGTCACAAAGTGGAGGAGAATGGGTTGGTTTTGAGGAAGGAAGCAAGGAAAGTGATGAGACCAGAATAGTTGATTCTGGAAGAGTAGTTGTGTTACGACTGTAGTTGCAGGAAATCCCACAGCACACCCCATATCATATTATGATAACAGTTTCTAGATCTAAATCTATTTCATAACCAAAATAAAGATTAAAGTGCTAAAATTATAAAATGAACACACAAGATTTATGTGGTTCGATCAATGTGATCTTCATCCACGGGGTTAGGGTTCTTCACTATGATTATTGAAATTACATTTGGGTTACATGGAGACTCCATTAATGAGTATTTGGAGCTCTAGATTTAGTTTTAGTGGAAGAAGATGATAAAGAAAAATAAAGTCTCTCTCCCTCTGTTACAAAAATGTGTCCCTCCTTTTCTCTCTCATGCTCTTCTCTTTATATAGGTGTTTACATAGTGGATGACAGCTCACATACAACTCATATTCCCCCTATCTTAGGATACCTTACTACATTCTCGCAAGCTCTCTCCATAATTTCGCAGGCTCTCTCTCTCTTGCTATGTTCTCGCAAGCTTTCTCTATAATTTCATAAGGTTTTCATATCTTTCTCATGTTTTATGTTGTCGTTGTCTATTAAGTCACTTCTGTAATTAATTTGTGATATTTTCAATGTGTGCTAGAAGTTTTCGCAAGAGCGTTGTTGTTGCGAGATTCTGCTCCTACATTTTGCCTCTTTTTTCTTGAATATTGCTTGAAGAGCGATCTTTAAGAAAAAATCTGTTGTTGTAGTAGTCTTTGATCTTTTTTAGTGAAGGAACGAGCGAAAGAATACTGGATTTGAAAAGTACGTACTTGCCTCTATTCTTTTGCGAAGTTCCGAAGCTTTGCGAAGTAAATATGAAGTATCATCTCGTGGAGTATGCGAAGTATGAAGTATCCTTGAAGAAATATAAGAAGTACTTAATCCTCGAAATATAAGAAGTATCCGTCCTTGAATGAGAGTAATAAGTATTGCCTCTGTTCATGTGAAATTATTACTCCATTTTTGGTGAGACTTCTTTTTGTTCATTAGTGAACGTCCACTTTGGAAATGATTCTTGCCGAGAAGATAAAGAACATGAAATGTTTTCTTGGTAATCCACAGTTGCCTCTGTTCTTTATCTATAAGGGTAGAATTCTTGTAAAAGTGTTGAATGAGCAAATTGCTTCTCTATTCTTATCTTGCCTCTGTCTTATGTTTTGTGTTCATACAATAGTATAATCTCTTTAAATTGCTTATAATTGTGCGAAATAATCTCATCCTGCAAAATAACCACATTCTGCCAAATTCTGACACATTCTTTAAAATTCTGAGTAATCCTGCGAAATTCTGAATAACCTTGCGAAATTATGAAATACTATGCGAAATTCTAAAGTACTCTGCGAAATTATGAAGTACTCTGCGAAATTCTCAATAATATTCCGGAGAGATTCTGAATAGTATTGCGAATAACCCCGAATAGTCTTGTGAACTTCTGAATATTTCGTAAATTTTTGTAAAATACTTGTGCGAATTTAATGCTTATGTGATGATTATGTTATGAGATGTGTATGCAATGTTTATGCCATGAAATGCTTATGCAATGCTTTCATGATGCGAGTATGATGCTTGTATGATGAGAATGCTTATCTATTGTAATGTATATCTAATGTTTGTGTTACTTAGCTCATTTTTCCTCAGTAAAATTAATGTAGCTTTAAATCGCTTCCATTCTTCATTTCTTTGTTTTTGTCTCTAGTATATGCATTCCTCTTTGCATATTTATTGCTCTCGCAAGTTCATTTTGCCTCATATTTCTTGCTCATTGTATCTCATTGTTTTATTGTCTCCATTGTTTATTCCTGTACTATTAGTCTCGCATAATATAATATAATTAAAATATCAAAGGTGCATCATTTTCACTATCTTAATTTCATTTTAGTATATATGTTCGCAAGCTTGTTTGCTCACATATAATCATTTTCGCAAGATTATTTGCTTACTTTCTTATGTGGTTTTATTTTGCCTTCCTAGTTAAAGGACTTATTTCGCCACGTTTCTTTTTTCTTTCGACAAAATCGCAGGACGTATTTACACTTTCATGTATTGACCCATTGATCTTGTCTTATCTCTTGTATTATGGCCTCAGCAGGATATTTTTCATGCGACAATATGACAGGTCTAAATATTCTTGCGAACATAAAGCCCCATGACATTGCCGTCTTGCGACGAAATCGCAGGATGTCTTTACATTTTCATGCAAAAACCCATTGATCTCGTCTTATCTTTTCTCTTGGCTTTTTGCCTCTTTATATTTGTTGCACAAATATGACAAGCCTAAATTTTCTTGCGAAAATAAAGCCTCATGACATTTGCGTCTTAAGACACTTATCATCTCCCTAATGGAGGGTGCCGCCCTTATCTTCCCCCTGGTTTCCCCTTCAAGGAGACGTACATAGGACATACAAGACTAGCTCCTCCCATCCGGTTTTACCAACAACCATTTGTTTTCGCAGCCTCTTATTCTTTTTGCCTATATGGCTTATAGTTACGAGACTGCACCCTAAGTGGGGTTTTCTTCAGGCCGAGTGAATCATAGTCAAGACTTGCCAAGAATTTCCAGGGTAGTTTCGTACGCCTCGGGCACCCTTGGCTCAACCGTGTACCTCGGCGCCTTGATCATACTTTGCACTCCTTAGGAGAGACCCTCGGTCGTCCAACTTTTAATATATATATATATATATATATAGTTGGAAATCCAAGGTACCTCTCCTGGATAGGATTTCATTGACCCCAAATATCAATGACTCAGGTTCCAGCAGCGGTATAACCTTATCCCTGAGTCATGCAAAGAGATAACCCCTTATATGACGCACTTTAGTTCTTACATTTGCCTCTTGCGAAATTTTATTCGCGAACTAGGGTGTACGCCATAAAGGTTCGTCCCATTCTATTTGTTTCTCTGCAAAATTTTCGCGTTTCTTTATTCTTTCATTCATTCCTTCATTTCTGTCATTTCTTCCATTCACTCTTTCATTCTCATAATATCATATCATTTGAAGCGAAGTAAATATTCAAGAGAAATAAGAATTTAGATTAGTATTCAACATTTCTTTTATCAAAAATTTTCATTTAATTGCAAGTTCAAATCGTTTTTCTTTGTTTTTATTTCCTTTGTATAAATTGTTTCGTCTCATCCGATAAACATCTTTCATGGAAATGATCCTAATGAGGTCTTACGCAGCCTGTTGATGGAAGGTATTACTAGCCTGTTGATGGAAGGTCTTATTTTGCCTCCTACTACTCTCCATGTTAGATATCATTCTCCTTTGAAACAAAGCAAATATTTAAGGGAAATATATAAATTGATCTGCGAGATATTGTTCTCGGTTCCTCTTGTAATTGTGAAATCTTTGTAATTCTGAAATCTCTGTAATTCTGCAAATGTATCGCGTTTTGTAAACCAAATCAAAAATCTTTGATATCTTAAAAATCCTTGAAATATTCTTTGAAATCTTGCGATTGTATCGCTTTTTGGAAATTAAATGAAAAATCTTTTATTTGTGGTAAGTAAATGTTCTAGGAAAGGGTACTTAGCTCTTATGCGAGTTGTCTGAACGTCTCGCAGCAAAAAGAAGAGTGAGAGATGAGACTTGAACCCTTGACCTGCCTCTTACATTTTCTCACACCATACCAACTGTGCTAACCCTCTCTTGCGAATTAATCAAAGATCTTGCGAAGTAATCAAAGTTTAACTGTTCAAAAGACAATTATGTATAAATTTTGCATAACAAAAATAAACTTGCGAGAAGCAAGAATTGATCCCGCAACCTGCTGCTTGCATTCATGCCTCCCAACCAACTATGCTAGTTTTCTTGCTTGCGAAATTTATTTGCGAAATTATCATGAACTCTCTTTTGTGCGAAATAATCAAAGGCTGACTTGCGAATTTCACATAACAAAAACAAATATGCGAGAGGAAAAAATTGATCCCATGTACTACTCCTTGTGATGTACCACATTGAACCATCTGTGCTAATCCTCCTTTGCGAAATGTCTGTGCGAAATAATCATCAACTTTATTCTGTGAAATATACTTGCGAAATTATCAAGGATTTCGTGAAAAAATATGCATGTGTTGGGACTTGAACTCGCGACCATGAACTCATTAACTTCGCAGATCACCAACTGTGCTACCTCTTGCTTGAGAAATAATGAAACAATGCTGTGAAATTATTCATTTTTTCACCCTCTGTAAAAAGAAGAAAACTATGCGCGTAGGCGAATTCGAACCTATGACCACAAACTCACATACTGTTCTCTGGACCAACTGTTCAAGAACCTCTCTGCGAAATTAACGCAGAACGTTTTTCCTTATTCTTTTATTCGCCAATGAAAATGAGAAGAAAATGAAAAATATGTATCTCTGCGAATTTGAACCCGTGACCTATTTTTTGCTCGCGCAGCCTTGAACCATCTGTGCGAATTTCTGCTTATGATAGAAATTGCAGCGTCTGCCTATTATCTTATCTTCGTCCTTCCTTAATTTCTTTCACATTTTCCTTCTTCTCGTGAACATAAAAATCTTCCACCGAAACTTTGGTTTTCTTCCTTAAATTCACCCCAGCAGCTAATTTTTTCTCTTACTCTTTTCATGTCTTTGAATTGTTGATGATGTTTACTCCCTGAAAGTGTAATTTCTTCCATGAAATTTCCATTTTTGGACCTAAATTTTTTAGATCTAGAAAAATATGAACAGTAGCAAATCTTCATGGAAATCTCTTGAACCAATCAAGCTACAAGAAGGATAAATTCTTTACTCTCCCTGTTTCTAGCGCCAAAAATGTAGTTGCAGGAAATCCCACAATACACCCCATATCATATTATAATAACAATTTCTAGATCTAAATCTACCAAAATAAAGATTAAAGTTCTAAAATTATAAAATGAACACACAAGATTTACGTGGTTCGATCAATGTGATCTACATCCACGGGTTAGGGTTCTTCACTATGATTATTGAAATACATTTGGGTTACATGGAGACTCAATTAATGAGTATTTGGAGCTCTAGATTTAGTTTTAAGGGAAGAAGATGATAAAGAAAAATAAAGTCTCTCTCCCTCTGTTATAAAAATGTGACCCTCCTTTTCTCTCTCCTGCTCTTTTCTTTATATAGGTGTTTACATAGTGGATCACAGCTCACATACAACTCATATTCCCCCTATCTTAGGATCCCTTACTACATTCTCGCAAGCTCTCTCCATAATTTCGTAGGCTCTCTCTCTCTCTTGCTATGTTCTCGCAAGTTTTCTCTATAATTTCGCAGGCTCTCTCTCTTGTTATGTTCTCGCAAGATTTCTCTATAATTTCACAAGGTCTTCATATCTTTCTCATGTTTTATGTTGTCGTTGTCTATTACGTCACTTCTGTAATTAATTTGCGATATTTGCAATGTGTGGTAGAAGTTTTCGCAAGAGCGTTGTTGTTGCGAGATTCTGCTCCTACAACGACTTGTATCAGGAAGTGGGAAGCTAACAGATGGAAAGCTAGCAAATGTTTTCTGAGTGGTGTATGTTCCTGACTGAACTTGTTATTCGGTGTAAATAGGTAAGACATATTTATACAAGTCGAAGTGAAACGTACTCTGGTCTCATTAAGGAATGGAAAAATGGGTAAGTAAATGGGAGGAGGTGGTAACACATGGAATTGATGTTCCATAAAACCGTTAACGCGTGGAATTAATGTTCCATGAAACTATTAACACATGGAATTGATGTCCCATAAAAGATCGTTTCACCATTAACTCCCTGTATTTACTAACCGCCTCACCCTTATGACGGGCGTAGTATACGCCGTACGTTGTAAACCGCCAAACCAATACCCAAAGAGGATCCCCCAGTTCATGATATGTGTTGATGTCTCGAATGTTTTTGTGGAAAACATGTAGCATGTTGTTGTTGCCTGGCAAGTCGAGCTTGGGAGACTTGTTAGATTGATGACCTTCGACGGTCGGGATTTTGCATCTTAATAGGAAAGGTAACCATTGATCGTCGCACGCTTTCATTTGTTGGTGGTCTCATAGGGAAGGCCAGCATGGTGGCGCGGCTAGGTTGGAATGCCCTTGGCGTGGAATGATGGCGCAGCTAGGTTGTCATGCCATGGAGGTGCAACTAGGTTGGAATATCATTGGCGTGCCATGGTAGGTTTGCATGCCATGCCTTGGCGCGGTTTGGCGTGACCAAACTAGGGTTTTGGGTCAAAGGTTACCATGTGTTGTCTGGTAACCTTGGACTGATAGGATTTTCTCCTGGGATTGAAGGGCGACCGTCGATTATCGCACGCCTTCGTTTTGGTAGCCATGTAGGGAAGGCTATCATGGTGGCGCGGCTAGGTTGGCATGTCGTTGGCATGGCATGGTTTGGCGTGGCCAAACTTAAGTTTTCTGGCCAAAGGTTACCATGCGTCGTCTGATAACCTTTGATGACTAGGATTTTCTCCTTGGATTGAAGGGGGACCATTGATTGTTACATGCCTTTGTTTTGGTAGCCGCGTTGGAAAGGCCATCATGGTGGTGCGGCTAGGTTGACATGTCGTTAGCATGGCATGGTTTGGCGTGCCCAAACTTAGGTTTTCGGGCCAAAGGTTATCATGCGTCGTCTGGTAACCTTGGATGGCTAGGATTTTCTCCTGGGATTAAAGGGGGATCGTTGATTGTCGCATGCCTTCATTTTGGTAGCCGCGTTGGAAAGGCCAGCATGGTGGTGCTGCTAGGTTGGCATGCTCTTGGAATGGCATGGTTTGGCGTGGCCAAACTTAGGTTTTTGGGAAAAAGATTACCATACGTCGTCTGGTAACCTTGGGTGGCTAGGATTTTCTCCTAGGATTGAAGGGGGGCCGTTGATTGTTGCACGCCTTCGTTTTGGTAGCCGCGTAGGGAAGGCTAGCATGGTGGCGTGGTTAGGTGCGATTGACATGGTGGGGCCAAGGGCTTGGCATGCCGTTTGGAACATGGTGCGGCTATCATGGCTAGGGCCAAGGAAAGGTGCGTTTTGGCTTGGCATGGTGGGGCCAAGGGTTTGGCATGGGAACATGGTGAAGCTAGCTTAGCTAGTGCCAAGGAAAGGTGCGGTTTGGCTTGGCATGGTGAGGCCAAGGGTTTGGCATGTCGTTTGGCACATGGTGCAGCTAGCATGGCTAGGACGGTTTGGTTTGGCATGGTGGGGCCAAGGGTTTGGCGTGACCAAGATAGGATTTTGGGTCAAAGGTTACCATGTGTTATCTGGTAACCTTGGACGGCTAGGATTTGCTCCTGGGATTGAAGGGCGACGTTGATTATCGCACGCCTGCGTTTTGGTAGCCACATAGGGAAGGCCAGCATAGTGGCACGACTAGGTTGGCATGGGGCCATGGCAAGGTGTGTTTGGCATGGCGCGGTAGGTGTGGCTGGCATGGTTAGCCTTTGGCACAGGGGACCATCTAGAATGGTTGGCATTCCTTGGTGTGGTAGGTGTGGCTGGCATGGTTAGCCTTTGGCACAGGGTGCGGCTAGCATGGTTTGCATGCCTTGGCGCAGTAGGTGGGCTGGCATGGTTTGCCATTGGCATATGGGTGCGGCTAGCATGGTTGGCATGCCTTGGCGCGGTAGATGTGGCTGGCATGGTTTGCCATTGGCACAGGGGGTGTGAGAATTAGGGTTTTGGCCTGTCGAAACCATAATTAGCATTAAAAAAAAGGTACCCTGGTAATTTTCTCGCAGAAAAAATAAAGGGTTCAATAAATGTGCTTGGTTTGGACATTATTACTCAAGTTCTGTAATGTCACTGTCTAACTAGGGTTTTACGATTTTACCCCTAAGTTAAAAACCACCATCAACAGAAGTATATTTTGACTGTTATGGATCACAAAATTTTGCTAAGAAATTTAGCACTTGTACCGGTGCTCATAAAAGTAAGAGAAAATAAATTAGGGCAAATGACCCCTTTTGTCAATTTTAGTGACAAAACCATCCGTACATATGTATTCAAAATAAATAGACATTTAAGCTTAAAATCCATTATGCTTGATTTCTTCGAATCTTCAACATCGTCTTGAACTTTTCATTCTTCAAGTTCTTCTATGGTTCTGCATATGATTGTTTCATCACCTTTGTAGTTGAAAATCCATAGAGATAAACTTATGGAATACTCATTTAGAGTTTTTTTGAATGGAAAAGTCACTCACCTCAACGATTGTTACGTCAATGCATAGTTTGTTACCATCCTAAAAGTACAATTGTACCAAAACTTTGATGCAATACAACGGTGATTTGTTCCCCCCTTAGTCTTTACTTACATCTTTTTCATAATAGGTAAACCTATAGCTTATAGTCCGCTCCCCCTTACATAATGTTCGTAAAATCTATATGTTATAGTAGAATACTACTAAATAGTTATCATCCTTTAGCAAAGAAGAAGAACATATGATTGGACCACACAAAAGAGTTGTCGAGACTAGAGTAACATATCAACTTTTTATATAGACGGTTTCACCAAGTGAACTCAACGTCTTTATCAAGGAGAGATAAAAGTACAGTCTTCTCCTACAATTCCACAACCGCACTTCCCAAAAATATATATCAATTAAGCATAAATTTAAATTGAACTCTCCCCCATTTGATGTCATTTTCAAGAGAACAACATGAGCGATCTTTTTTAACTACAAGAGAAGGATTTTCTTTGACATTAACAAATTTACAAGAAAGCACAAGTAAATTTGTATCCCAAATATTTTTCTCTCTTGTCACCAATTATGAACAAAGAAGTTAAAACCAACGATCTTAATATTAGAGGCACCAAGATACATTACTTTCTTTAGAAAAATAACCATCGACAAATACTATTATCTAGCCATGTACGGACATAGAGATTAAAGTTCTCGATCTTATTCCCTGTCAGTTATAGTTTCAAGGAGGAAGGGTGACAACTAAGAACATTTTACAGAGTCTCTAAAATATTAACAAAATATAATCACAGGAAAATCAATATTTCAATTTTCAAGATAGTTTACTCACCTTTTAGCCAGTGATGGACACAAAGAGTTAAGATCTTAACCTATGAGAACATACGAGATATTTGTTCTCGTCACCAGAAATATGATAGTTGATATGATTTATACAGTGGTAAGAAAAGTACGTTCAAGACTTGTGGAGATCTGGTTTCAGAATTTAATTTCTAACAGTAAAATAGCAAGTAAACAAAAGATGATAACGAGATTAAGAGATTACTGAGACTCAAGATTCTACCTTATTTTATATTCATGTGGTTCAAATATTAGTTGTAGACAATTTTAACTCATTCAATTAGAATTTTGGCTCTAATTCATTACCAAAGGTAGATTTTTAAAAGATTAAATGTAAATCATAAGCATGGTGTATCAAAAGTTCTTAAAACTAAGAATACATCATCAAACAACATGAAAACTAATTAAGAAAAATCATAAATCATTTAAAATTAATATAAAAAGTCATAAAAGAATTAATTGAATTTACCAGAAGGATGAATTTTGGATTTCTCCGTCATCCCAGTGTTGGGGCTTTTCTCATCATTTTGGAAAGACTCTCAAAAGATTTATTCATAGCTCAAATGGTGTTTACAAAGAAGAAAAAGAGACAAAATAATTAAAATATAAGCATTGCAGAATTCTGTGTCATAAAGAACGATAAAACCAATTCGGCAAAATACATGAATAGGCTACTACAAAAGATAATCTTCCTCCTTAAAACAATAAGAATAAAAATTCTACAAGGCAATAACTAGAAATGCATCAAATCACTTCTAAGAGCTTGAGCGGAAAATTCAGTCTCATTGTTGAAGAACTCAATGATGAGGGGATCATTCAAGCCTTCAAGATCTCCAGAGATGTCAGTCAACTCACTAAGTTCTGCCATAATATCACATAAGTTGTTGTTCCACAAATTATACTTTTGTTCATAGTAAGTTACCTCCTTTAGAGAGTGATTAATCCGAGATTTCAGGTCATTCCTCCAGGCTACGAAATGAAGATACGTGAAAGTATACCTTCATAGATTCTGAACTACAGTGTGCAATTTTGGTTGTTGTTATGTTCTCTGATCTCTGATCAGGATTCTGGCGATGTTAGGTCTGAATTTCCTGATTATTTTCTAAGTCGTTTGAGGTTAATGGAGGTTAGAAGAGAATCAGAGAGAGAATTTTTTGAAGTCAATTTTCTATTATCAGAATGAACTTGTTTACATCATCGACCTTTTTGTTTATTTATACATGATATGAGCAAAACGATTACATGTAGATAATTAAACATGTGACATCCCGGGCTTTAATCGTTTCCCACCTTGTGCATGTACCGACCTGGGATAGGTTTCCAGGTCTCCCCTCAGCTGACAACATCGAGAATCTTCTTTACTTCGCATCCTGACTCAGGTATTACGCGCCCAACTCCGTGTATCTGTCTTATTTGGTCGACTATGGCTTGGTCAATCAACATTTGGTTCAGGTCGTCAACGTATAAACTTAAGTCTTATTTTGTATCTCAGATATATTACTCTTTATTTGTGCCAATTTTGGGTAGATGCTATATTTTTTCATCTACGCGAAGTACTTCGCGGTATCTCTGGAATCATTATCATTGGGACATGTTCAAAGTAGACATAAAAATGAAGAGGCTTCAGCATCTCTTGATGCTTTTTCCTTCTTTATTCTTGACAACTTGATTCTTCCACAAAGATAAACATTGACAATTTCTACAACATCCTTCTTTGTAACACCTCTAGTTATTGGAGCCATGGCTCTATGAAAATTAGGAAACTAGTCTTTCTAAATATTCTATATAGGAGTTCGTGGACTAGTACGACACATGCAGGTATGAGCCAATCCGACCGTGAACCTTTTATGACATCATAAAAATACAAACCTTTTGGAATTCTCTTATGATTATCAAGTTGTACCGGTTGTTATGTGTCTATCCATGAACATGGTAATTCATTCTTGAACCAATAAGTTTAAATATTTACGATATGACATGATAGTGATCTTAGCGTGTATTTTCCTTAGCTTATTATGTAAGAATTCATGTGGATCCTGTTCTCATATCTTTCTTAGGAGTCAGATAGGCACGGAGAATTTACTAAACGAGAATAATAAACGTTGTTACCCACATCGAGTCATTGCATTTTGGACTCACTATTATATATGTGGTAGCACCTAGTCAGATAGACTAAATAGTGGTGCAAAGAGGATAGTGATGACCGTGGCAATCAACATACACATAGTTGGTTAAGTAACTAATATAAAGTAGTTTAATTTATTGGAGCAAGGTTCGACAACTAAACATAAACCTTTGGATATGTTGTTTTTCAAGGAGAATGTGATCCGAATAAGTTTGGATTTCACAACAACAAATATAAGAACTTATTCAAATCATAAAATATTGTGCAGACATACTTGAGTAACCTTGCCATCATAAAACATAGTGTTAATGATGTTCTTTGTGAAAACCTCATATTCTCAAGTTAATATTTGAGGTTGCATACATTACTAAAATCACGTAATAATGGGGTGAGTGGGAGACCTACCACTAGTATCATTAGATGACACAACAAGGTTGTTTGTATCTTTATGATAATCAGGATTTTTCTTACCTTGCATGCTCTTCCTTTTTATTTTTTGATGATGTGGCTTAGAAGACGCTCCAGATGTGAAGTTATTGAAAGTTTGATTCATCCTAATCATAAGTTTTATAAAACTCTAGTTATTCTTTTTGAAACCCTGACACTTTTCTTGAACATGTCCATTACTTTCGTAGAATAAATAATGATTAAAGATCTTTCTCCTTGAGATTTGGCTCTTTTACTAGCAACAAGATTCTCATCATCCTTATTATATCCTGCAAGAATGAATGTATTATTTTTGGTGTATGAGGTGTTGTTAGAGCATTTCTCGGTCGAACTCGCAAGCGTTTCTATCTCAAGCTTGTTTGTCATGTTTAGTTGCCAAAACTATAAGTCTTGATTTCTAGTCTACTTATAGCAAAGTCTTGGATTAGGACAGTAAGTGTAGTTGAGATGTAGACTCCACGACATTCACCGAATGAAGACAAAGAACTACTCAAGGGAACTTGTCCAACTTCATCAACAAAAGGTATGTGGAGACTTGAACTTATCTATCACTCAAAAGTCTATCTATTCTATCTCCTATTTTGAGACAAAAGTCGTATTGCTATACAGACTTCAATTATACACATTTGATATTTCGAGCCGAGTTTATATCGCTTATCTATTTCTCAAAATATGTGTTGGTAAGCTTTCGCTTTAGCCAAATTCATCTTTACTCGTGACGAAAGTCATATTATTTCAATAACTTGAAAATCGCTTTGATGAAAATAGTTTGTGGATAACAACTATTTTAACATCCTTTAAGAAAGTTTCAATGATTGAAATGAGAGTTTAGAACAAGTAACCATGTTTGGATATAAACATAGTGTGTTCTCACATTTGTGTAAAAGTTCAAAACCGGGAACCTAAAGTATGCATATTGGCGGTTATTGGAAATCCGGGTAAGTATGCGTACTCGTACGCATACTGGCAGAAGTTTCACGTCCGTGAATTTCGGTTGGAGTTTGGAATTAAAAAAAAAAAAACTCAATCCGGGTACTTAAGTATACGTACCCGTTTTCATATTTAAGGAGGTTACTTTCAAAAATCGGTTTGTTCATGAACTAAAACATTTATATAATAAGGAATGCAATCTTTGCAAACCGTGGCTATAATATTCATGAATTGATTCGAGTGAATCAAAATCTATTTTTCTTCGATTGTGTCTTGTATACTTCTATGAGATCTAAGCAATTGAATAACTCTCTAACTAGTTCATTTCAGTCATTTGAACTAGTTATGGTAAAGATGAATAAGGTTGATATAAAAGTGCTCAAATGGCTAACCATTGGTTAACTATTGTTGAACTGACTAAGTGTACATGTTTAGGTACGGTTACTCAAACCTAAATGAAGGTACATTTTATTTTTGTATAACAAGCTAAGGTACATTTTATTTTTGTATAACAATCTAAGTTCGATTTAACGGTTGAAATATATTAGCTTGAATCGTAAGATTGGCTTGAGATTTATATCTCCGATATGCAAGATTGAAAAGTAGTCAAATACCTTCGTCTCATCATTTGTGATTCTACAATATATTGTTTCGTTACTCGATTAATATTATTGTGAGGTGATTGATAATACTAGGCTGTTCTTCGGGAATATAAGTCCAGGTTATCAATTGGTTCATGTTCACCTTGATTTATCAAAAGATGGAACAAAACTCGTAGGTATTTTTGTGGGAGACAGATTTATCTATTCAATAAACTTTTTTGTGTGAGACAGATTTGTTTGTCAAGTCTTCGACTTTGGGTCGTAGAAACTCTTAGTTGTGGGTGAGATCACCTAGGGGAATCAAGTGCGTAGTATCATACTGGGATCATAGACGTAAGGAGCACAACTGTACCTTGAATCAGTGTGAGATTGATTAGGGTTCAACTACAGTCCAGACCGAAGTTAGGTTTGTAGTAGGATAGTGTATGTAGAGGCTTAATACAGTGTGGTGTTCAAATCTGGACTAGGTCCCGGTTTTTTTCTGCATTTGCAGTTTCCTCGTTAACAAAACTTCTGGTGTCTGTGTTATTTCTTTTCCGCATTATATTTTGTTATATAATTGAAATATCACAGGTTGTGTGTTGAATCGATCAATTGGTAAATCCAACCTTTGGTTGTTGATTGAAATTGATTGATCCTTGAACATTGGTCTTTGGTACCGTTCAAGTTATTTCTCTTGTATTCAATCAGGCTCGCAAATTCCTATTTGTTTGATTGCGGATTGAATCGAGAAATTGAGAAATAACTCTTTGATATACTTTATTAAGATTGAGTTTATTTGATTCTCTTGAAAGTATATTGGAGTTATTCCATAAAGATTGCTAAGCGAAATATTGGGTGAGGTTGTTTTTCCCCCGCTTTTTCAAATGGTATTAGAGCAGGAAAACATGTTTAAGACATCATAAGTTTGTGTTTATAGCAATTTAATTATTATGGAAGAGTCTATCTCTAATAACGTACCAGTTCAGAAATTACCAGATGATTCTGAAATCTTGGATTCACCTGAGAGAACTGTCACATCTAAGTCAATATATAAACATTCTCTTGATGTAAAAACTACTGATTGGGAAACACTCCTAGAAGAACAGTTGGATGAACTTTCTGATGAAGGTGATTTGGATATTAATAGAGATGTTGATGAGGAAGTCTCAGAGTATGTTAAGTTTTTGGATTCGTTGAAAATGAAGAAGATTACAACTTCTAATGTCACACCTCTTCTGACTCCTCTCTATCGAGAAAACAAAAAATTAAAAAGGATTTCCGGAGGTCTTTATGGTCGGAATCGCTCATGCAAATCGGTCCTCAAAGATACCGAGAAAAACCTGAGTAAAAAGTCACTTGAATGTGATCGTGTTTATCAAATAAACTTCTTGTTGGAAGAAAAACTTGCAGAAATTGAAGGAAGAATTAACTCTCAGCAAACAAGTTTTGATGACAGAGAAAGTGCTTTTCTCGCTCGAGAAAAACGCCTTGAGGATGATTTAGCTGCTGCTCTTGATAAAATCAAATGTTGGAAGATGACTTGAAAAAGTTCAATACTTGTTCAAGCAAATTAACCACTATGCTAGGAGCAAGTAAAAATCATCATGATGCACGAGGATTAGGATACAATGGAATAGATGCACCAAGTAATAGCAAAGTGGTAAAAATTTTCAAGGCTAGTGATTATTCTCAACAAAAGGTTTCCACTAATATAAAAAATGAAATACCTTCACCGGCAGTTAAGGTTCAAAAGAGAAAAGTATATCAACCTTCAAAGTCAGCACACATGGATCGAGGTTGTAACTGTCCAACCTTTGGGCAAAGGAATTAGTGCTGTGATAAACCTAGATTTTCCTATAAACGTCATACAAATATTTTTCACAATCGTAATGGTTATAAAAAGGATAACTTCGTAATGATGAAGACAAGATCCAATGCTCCCAATTGGAGAAAGACTAATGATCGCTTGTCGTATGCCTCAAAAATAATTTCACTTCCTCAATTAACTAATATGAATATAGTAATCGATAAGAAAGAGTTCGTATCCACAGAGAGGCGATTGTTGTTATGCAATTTTCAGATTCTTAAGTAACCAAATAACCCAAGTTGTGTTTTTGTATTTATCAAAGTAATAATACTAAATAAAGCAAAGTAAATAGTTGGAATAATCAATAAGGAGAAGATATTGGTTAAGGGATAGTATCATTCACAAACATGTATTTTTCATCTACGATTAGAATTGGTATTTAATCTCTCAATTATCAAAAGTCCTAGTATATCTTGATCGCAAGAGTATCCCGTTTATTTCCTGATTTTATCACAAACAACATTAAAAGATGCTATCGTGAAATCTTCTTAAAAAGCAACCTAAAGTGTAAAAGCACAATTAGATTTAACTCCCTAAGAGCAATAAGTTCTATGAAATAAGACTAATCGATGCAAACAAACGTGTAAAAGCACTAATTCGTTTTAACAAAGGTTATGATTCATATGCGATTAAAAAGATGTATCACTACAAGTATTAACCACAAGTTGCTACTAGAAATCAGGGACAAACAACTTTTACGTATTGAAAACCCTAATATAGCTATAGAGATGAAAACAAATCCAATTGATTCCGGACTCAACCAAACTAGCATTCAAATCATATGATAATAAAAACAATGAATCATAAACGACAAAATTGAGACAAAACTAATTCATAGAATCAAATAATCATGCTTGAAGAAATCAACTTTTATCCCATAACCAATTATTGTATTTATCTACTCATATTCATGGAGTTCATCATCAAAATATTCAAGGGAAGACTATGAAACATAAAAGAGACCAAACCCTAGAAGTAGTTCTGTGCAAGAGATCCAAGAATAGAATAAACGCGTTCTTTCTTTGTTGTAGAAACTCTCTTTTTATAGCCCTTTGCTTTCCAAAAATAGGTCAAAGTCTTCAAAATCTTCAAATCCACGTCCATCTACTAGTCCACCAAGCCCAGGTGTGAGAAATATGTCTCTGGAAATTTTGGGTCCACAACTGGTCGCCGGAATGCTGACGTCATCACCGGAATCCGGTAGGCGGTGCCGGAAAACTTTCTCCGATCACTTTTGCCATCTGAAACTATCACCAAGTAATTATGCACTTCCAGTAGCTCAACTTCGCTTTCATGTATTTCAAACATTTGCAAAACCCATCTAAATCCAATTTTTATTCTTGCGAAAATGTACCCCAAAGCGTGACGCGAAGCTCATATGTCCGGCGGCCAACTCTTGAATTCGACTCATACCCGCCTCATGATTCAGTGAAATATTATGATTCACGCTTTAACTTCCGCGATCCGACATCCCGGGCTATGCTCACCGGTGCATTATTTTCGCCCCATTTTCGCACTCTTTCAGTCAGCACCAGCTTGCACCTTGTCCCACTTCCATCGCATCACTTGAACAACAGCAGCTATATCATCTCTTCCCGTAGCTCTTGCATAGCATCATCCATTCCGCAGCTGCAGTTGTACTCATACCACAACATCTCAATCACTCACCATTTCAGCTTCCATAACAAACACAGTACCTGCAACAAATCCATTTCTCAGCATCTCCATCCAACCACCAACACCTGCTATAAATCAGCAACACTTCATTTGCTTTGAAGCTCCATCACTCACGCCCTTAGCTTGCCAGTTAACTCAGTTATCAGCTGCTTTCTCCTTCATTCGAGCTGCCTGAACCCACTCAGTTCAAGCCACCTGCAGCTCTGTGTAGCTACATTCTCAGTTCTCTCTCCAGCTAGCCACCGCACCATCACTTGCTCCAGTTCATAACTGCACAGCATCACCAATGCCTTCGCTGCCAACTGTGGCTACAAACCATGACGCCACTCCGAACTGCAATCACCATTCATGCCTTATTCTCAATACAACCATCCTACACCTCCCAGTTAACTGCCAGTCATAGTTTACATTCCAGCACTATGGCAGTAAGCCATTTTATTCCAAGCTCTCTATCTACACCAATCACTGCATTCCCTGAACTGCCAGCTCTCCTTTCCTAATTCCTTCACCTGCAACGCACTATGAACATCAACAGCACCAGATTCCTATGGCCTAGCCACCAGAAACTGCAGCATGACAACTCTAGCTTCAGTTCAAGAACTCCAAATCCATCTATTGCTTCTGCTCTTCATCCCTTACCTTTTACTGTAGTTCCAAGCCTACAACTTCAACTCTGCAAATCAATTGCACCATCTGTTTTGCACTTCAACTCAACTAACTGCCAAAACTTGAGCCAAGAACCTCCAGCTTCCTCAACTTAAGTCATCTCCCTGCTATGAATCATCTCCACAGAGCCAACCAACAATTCTAGTTCTTTTTATCAAACCCTTTTGTGCAAACTTACAGCATCTTCTCGATTCAAAACCCTGAGCTGCTTATTATCACCACTAACTGCCTTTTGCTCCAACAGTTTCTAACTTCCATTTGCACTAATTCAGCCGTAGAGACTACCAGGAGCAACTACATTGCAATCTTGTTGTAACTTCTACAACATATCTACCTCTAAGAATTCACACACCACCAACAACAGCTTGTTATTATTCTCTACATCGTCCATGTTCACTGCCAGCATCACCATCCATATTGCTCCCCTGCAACTTCATTCAACTCCCTGAGTTACCCATAACCAGACCTAGACCAACACAAATCAAGCCTTCATTGCAGTAATTCATTACAAGCCCCAGCAGAGACAACCTTCAATCACCACCAGACTCGACCTTCTCTAGTTCAAATCCTCGTCACGGCCATTCATGACTCATTGTACCATAAACAGCTCCTACTTCTCATGTATCCCTACAACTCAGACACTTCTCCTCCGTAACCAGTCTTAGCAGCAACTTTTGCTTCTCTTCACGGCTCAAGTATAAATGCAACTTCTTTAGCTTAATTCAATTCAGATGTCAGAACCTAAAAACCCAAATCAAACTCAGGTCCTGCAACTGCAATAGCCTTTAGATTTTGCACTTCACCACCAACTCCAGGCCACATCAACACTAATTATCCTCTCAAATGCATACTCAATCCATGAACAACAGCACCAACACTCCGATAATATCCCACCTGAGCATGGCTAGCCGACTGCAAAAATGGATCAAGCATTTCGCCAAACAGCTGATATGCGTCTTCATACACATACACAGCAACCCATGGCTGTACTCCTCCTGAATCACCTATCAATTCGAAATGTTCAAACCTCATCAACAGACATCTCATCTCTTCTTCTCTAGAACCCCTGCCCGATTCCTCCATGCTTTCTTTCAACCTAGCAGTATAAATCGAACCTCATCAAAATCTTCCATTTCTGTTGAACCGCACTAGTTGTTCTTCACCACTTCGAAATTCCAAATTAACCCATTGGAGCCAGTCGATCCACCTGAGCCTGCCGACGAGAACTCTTGGCAATAGCGGCACAGAATGAAGTCTGAAACTTGTTGGTTTGAAAAGAGAATTTGTGTTGTTCAGGACTCGACCTAGATGACATCTAATACCTTGAAACTGATATCCGCACCCACTGTTTGGATACGGGGAGACTTAATATTCTCCATTCAGCTGTCAGTCCTAGAAGACTGACAGTTTAATTTCTTGTATAATATTTCTTTCCAATGCCTTGAAGAGATGTTTGCTTGCTAGCATCGCCTCTGTCTTGCGCACCTTAGCCTGCTCCAAGTATCTCTCGCCTGTGAATTGACAGTTTTGCCATTCCATCTCAAATTGAGGAATTTCTTCTTCTTTTTCTTCGTATGACTCCAGAGTACCTAAAACACTCAAAAGTAAACATAAGATACATAATTCACACGAAAACTCGCAAAGAAATCATAAATACTAGATATAAAATTAGGTTTTTATCACACCTATCAAATTCCCCCACACTTAGACTTTGCTAGTCCTCGAGCAAATCAAACAAATACATACAACTCCGTCTCGTCAAGGCAACGGTCACTTTAAGCATAAATAACAAGCCTTTGAACCCCTAGGTGTCCCTAGTGGACGAGTTTTAGTCTCGTGAAGGTTTACTAGAGATCTGCCTACAAAACCTATAGTTCAAACTCCGTCTATTTGTGACAAATCAATGAACGAATCCAAAATGACTACAGGAGGAGGTACCTTGCATTCAATTCATATATTAGTAAATCTTTAATTAGATAGTCGAACAAGCCACAATACTCGGAAACTAACAACCACAATCACAATGAAAAGATTAAGAAGATGGATATAGATGTAGATGTTGGCGAATGTTCACAAGTGATTGATGTTTCCCATATCTGTCTGAAGGTCACTGCTAAGATGAACCTATTCCTATTGGATTGAGCTACTTGGTTTGAATGCTACATCAACTCACTAGCATATACAAGGGAACCAAGAGTGACTTTATTCAACCAAAATAAATTTTTTTTTTTTTCTTTTTTTTTTTTTTAGACAACATGATTGGATCAGACTGGATCCAAGCGCATGATTCTTGTCAGCAAGTACATGATAGTTGCCTTGGATCCTGCATTCCACGCTTGTTTAGGCGACGGAGACAGGGACTACGTTTCACACATACTGCTATTCCCAAGTGTCATTTTATTCCGTTTTGGTCTAATTGGTCGGTCTCCTTTTTTTTTTCTATATTTTTTCTATATTTTTTAGTAACTCAATCACTCTATTTCATCCTAGTAGAAATAACACGTCGATGTTTAGTGACCCACCAAAACACTTAGAGAACAATAGATAAATATGGAAAAAATAAAAATAGAACGCGATATGGTGATATTCCGAGATATGGTAACAACTATCATGGTATTTATGATTATGATCTATGTTCGTCCCGTTTAGTTAATTGGTTCCTCAACTCCTGCATTCAAAATGGTTCCATCCACTAATGGTGTCATCCTAAAGGCACAAGTTTCTAGATTTCGGAGTTCAAAAGCACAAATTTTTTCTTGGTTTTTTTCTATTTTTCTGATTTTTTTTTTTTTAAAACAAACTATACAAACATATAAATGCTCCTCCACACTTAAACTTTACATTGTCCTCAATGTAAAATTGAATCATCCAAAGAAAGTTCAAGGTGGGAAATTCCGCAAATGATATGCAAAAACAAAGAAAATAAAGATAAAAGAAAATGCATAAAAATAAAAAGATAAGGGTAAAGATACAAAACCGGTGGGTTGCCTCCCACTTAGCGCTTGGTTTAAAGTCGTCAGCCCGACGTGCTCCTCGTTTGTTACGCCTTAGCCGGCGTCCAACACATTATGAAAATCTGATTGTATGTTACTTGAGTGTTTCCTCGCATCAAAGATGTTAAAGTAAATGACTTCTTCATCAAACTCCATAGTCAAGGTGCCATTGTAAACATCAATCTTCGTTCTAGCGGTACTCAAAAATGGTCTACCCAATAGTAACGGTGTAGACGAGGATGAATTCACATTACCCATGTCTAGAACATAGAAATCCACTGGAAATATTAGTCCTTTTACCTGCACCAAAACATCCTCAACAATCCCTTTAGGGTAAACGTTAGATCTATCGGCTAGTTGAATAACTATGCCAGTTTCCTTAAGAGGACCAAGATTTAAAGCATCATAAATGGAAGTAGGCATAACATTAATGGAAGCTCCTAAATCTAGCATAGCTTTTGTAAACCGTGTTTTACCAATTGTGCATGGAATAGTGAAACTACCGGGATCTTTCAATTTGGGTGGGAGTTTATTTTTAAGATACGCCGAAGCGTTCTCCCCCACACTCATTACCTCATTACCGGTTAGCTTGTGCTTGTTAGTGCACAATTCCTTGACACACTTTGCATAGCGAGGAGATTGCCTAATTACTTCAATGAGTGGAATATTCACTTGGACCTTCTTAAAAACATCCCAAATATCCCTATCTTGTTCCACCTTCGCATTAGCTTTAGCGAACCTGCCAGGAAAAGGTAGAGGAGGAACATAAGTAGAAACAAGAGGTTTAGAGTTTGATTTAGTTACCTCGGGAGTTCGGGGAAAATCTGCGTTCTTTTCCTCCAAAATTGGTTCCTTTTGCGCTTCTTCTTCACCCGAATTTGTAACTTCGGGTTGCACAAATTGTGTACCACTTCCCAACTTAATAGCATTGACACCCTCACTTGAGTTAAGAGGTTGGGAAGGGAGTTTCTCACCATTTTGTGCATGCAACTGATTAATCTCCTTGGCCATTGAACCTACTTGTGTTTGAAAGTCCTGGACCACACCCTCCGTTCTTTGCATAAAAGATTTCAGCAACTCTTCCATATTTGACCCTTGATTTTCAGGTGGTTGTTGTTGTTGGAATTGTTGTTGTTGCGGTAGACCAACTTGTGATTGCAACTCCTTAATTGTATTATCCATTTTCTGCTGATTTAAGATCGCTAGTTGTTGATTTTGCTGTACCACGGACATTAGAGCCTCCACCAAAGTAACCATCTTCTCCAATTATGGATTATGCCCTTGTTGTGGTTGTTTCACTTGTTGTTGGAACTCATGCGGATGGCTGTAAATAGAACTTGCACTTGCAAATTGCTCGTAAGTGTTGGAGTAAATACCATACGGCTGAGTTGAGAATATAGCATTGACATGCTCTACGTTCTCATAAGCTGGGCGTGACGGTTTTACAACCACTGCTGCAATTTGTTGCATCATTGCCATCATATTTTTCATTTGTTGACGTAATTCAATAATCTCGCCAACTTGATTAACTTCCTTGATAGATGGTTCTGACCCAAGAATTGAAAATTGTTGAGAATTTGCTGCCATACTCTCAATTAACTCTCGAGCTTTTGTCACCGTCTTGTTCATAAGTGCACCACCACTTGCAGCGTCAATAAGATTCCTATCACTCGATTGTAGTCCTTCATAGAAGTATTGGATAATCAGCGCATCACTGAATTGGTGATGAGGACAGCTTGCCACCAATCTCTTGTATCGTTCCCAACAATCATATAAAGATTCTCCCATATGTTTCTTCATTCCGAAAATCTCCTTGCGAATTTGAGTAGCCTTTGATGTTGGAAAATATCTCTCTAGAAAGAGTTTCTTCATCCCATTCCATGTTGTGACACTTTCGGGAGGCAAATAATATAACCAATCCTTAGCGCTATCCACCAAAGAGAATCGAAAAACTTTCAACATTGCACCATTCCCATTAGTACCCGCTGGAAGCACGGCCATGACAATGGTGTGGAAATCCATAAGATGCTTGTTTGGATCTTCATTCACCATTCCATGGAACTTTGGTAACTCTCTAAGCAATCCCGGCTTTATCTCAAAAGTAGAGTTGGTTTGAATGCAACCCTGTTGTGTATCCAGCTTATGAGAAGCCAAGTCCTTGAGTGTACGATTTGCAGCGTCACCCATTGCTTCTTCTTGTTTGTATTTCGGTAAGGTACCTGAAACACACTTCTCACAAACAAGTAAGAAACAAGACAAGAAACAAAAAGAAGTATGCGAACAGAGCAAAACAGTATGCGAACAGAACTATTAAAAAGAAACTAAAAACTAGATAACAAGCCGAATGCCTCCCCGGCAACGGCGCCAAAATTTGATCGCTTGTCGTATGCGTCAAAAATAATTTTACTTCCTCACTTAACTAATATGAATATAGTAATCGATAAGAAAGAGTTCGTATCCAAAGAGAGGCGATTGTTGTTATGCAATTTTCAGATTCTTAAGTAACCAAATAACCCAAGTTGTGTTTTTGTATTTATCAAAGTAATAATACTAAATAAAGCAAAGTAAATAGTTGGAATAATCAATAAGGAGAAGATATTGGTTAAGGGATAGTATCATTCACAAACATGTATTTTTCATCTACGATTAGAATTGGTATTTAATCTCTCAATTATCAAAAGTCCTAGGATATCTTGATCGCAAGAGTATCCCGTTTATTTCCTGATTTTATCACAAACAACATTAAAAGTTGCTATCGTGAAATCTTCTTAAAAAGCAACCTAAAGTGTAAAAGCACAATTAGATTTAACTCCCTAAGAGCAATAAGTTCTATGAAATAAGACTAATCGATGCAAACAAACGTGTAAAAGCACTAATTCGTTTTAACAAAGGTTATGATTCATATGCGATTAAAAAGATGTATCACTACAAGTATTAACCACAAGTTGCTACTAGAAATCAGGGACAAACAACTTTTACGTATTGAAAACCCTAATATATCTATAGAGATGAAAACAAATCCAATTGATTCTGGACTCAACCAAACTAGCATTAAAATCATATGATAATAAAAACAATGAATCATAAACGACAAAATTGAGACAAAACTAATTCATAGAATCAAATAATCATGCTTGAAGAAATCAACTTTTATCCCATAACCAATTATTGTATTTAGCTACTCATATTCATGGAGTTCATCATCAAAATATTCAAGGGAAGACTATGAAACATAAAAGAGAGCAAACCCTAGAAGTGGTTCTCTGCAAGAGCTCCAAGAATAGAATAAACACGTTCTTTCTTTGTTGTAGAAACTCTCTTTTTATAGCCCTTTGCTTTCCAAAAATAGGTCAAAGTCTTCAAAATCTTCAAGTCCACGTCCATGTACTAGTCCACCAATCCCAGGTGTGAGAAATATGTCTCTGGAAATTTTGGGTCCACAACTGGTCGTCGGAATGCTGACGTCATCACCGAAATCCGGTAGGCGGCGCCAGAATCCGGTCGCCGGAAAACTTTCTCCGATCACTTTTGCCATCTGAAACTATCACCAAGTAATTCTGCACTTCCAGTAGCTCAACTTCGCTTTCCTGTATTTCAAACATTTGCAAAACCCATCTAAATCCAATTTTTATTCTTGCGAAAACGTACCCAAAAGCGTGACGCGAAGCTCATATGTCCGGCGGCCAACTCTTGAATTCGACTCATACCCGCCTCATGATTCAGTGAAATATTATGATTCACGCTTTAACTTCCGCGATCCGACATCCCAGGCTATGCTCACCGGTGCACTATTTTCGCCCCGTTTTCGCACTCTTTCAGTCAGCACCAGCTTGCACCTTGTCCCACTTCCATCGCATCACTTGAACAATAGCAGCTATATTATCTCTTCTCGTAGCTCTTGCATAGCATCATCCATTCCGCAGCTGCACTTGTACTCATACCACAACATCTCAATCACTCACCATTTCAGCTTCCTTAACAAACACAGTACCTGTAACAAATCCATTTCTCAGCATCTCCATCCAACCACTAACACCTGCTATAAAGCAGCAACACTTCATTTGCTTTGCAGCTCCATAACTCATGCCCTTAGTTTGCCAGTTAACTCAGTTATCAGCTGCTTTCTCCTTCATTCGAGCTGCCTGCACCCACTCAGTTCAAGCCACCTGCAGCTCTTTGTAGCTACATTCTCAGTTCTCTCTCCAGCTAGCCACCGCACCATCACTTGCTCCAGTTCATAACTGCACAGCAGCACCAATGCCTTCGCTGCCAACTGTGGCTACAAACCATGACGCCACTCCGAACTGCAATCACCATTCATGCCTTATTCTCAATACAACCATCCTACATCTCCCAGTTAACTGCCAGTCATAGTTTACATTCCAGCACTATGGAAGTAAGCCATTTTATTCCAAGCTCTCTATCTACACCAATCACTGCATTCCCTGAACTGCCAGCTCTCCTTGCCTAATTCCTTTAACTGCAACGCACTATGAACATCAACAACACCAGATTCCTATGGCCTAGCCACCAGAAACTGTATCATGACAACTCTAGCTTCAGTTCAAGAACTCCAAATCCAGCTATTGCTTCTGCTCTTCATCCCTTACCTTTTACTGTAGTTCCAAGCCTACAACTGCAACTCTGCAAATCAATTGCACCATCTGTTTTGCACTTCAACTCAACTAACTACCACAACTTGAGCCAAGAACCTCCAGCTTCCTCAACTTAAGTCATCTCCCTGCTATGAATCATCTCCACAGATCCAACCAATAATTCTAGTTCTTCTTCTCAAAACCTTTTGTGCAAACTTACAGCATCTTCTTGATTCAAAACCCTGAGCTGCTTATTATCACCACCATTTGCCTTTTGCTCCAACAGTTTCTAACTACCATTTGCACTAATTCAGCCGTAGCGACTACCAGGAGCAACTACATTGCAATCTTGTTGTAACTTCTACAACATATCCACCTCTAAGAATTGACACACCACCAACAACAGCTTGTTATTATTCTATACATCGTCCATGTTCACTGCCAGCATCACCATCCATGTTGCTCCCCTAAAACTTCATTGAACTCCCTGAGTTACCCATAACCATACCTAGACCAACACAACTCAAGCCTTCATTGCAGTAATTCATTACAAGCCCCAGCAGAGATAACCTTCAATCACCACCAGACTCGACCTTCTCTAGTTCAACTCCTCGTCACTGCCATTCATGACTCATTGTACCAGAAACAGCTCCTACTTCTCATGTATCCCTACAACTCAGACACTTCTCCTCCGTAACCAGTATTAGCAGCAACTTTTGCTTCTCTTCACGGCTCAAGCATAAATGCAACTTCTGTAGCTTAATTCAATTCAGATGTTAGAACCTAAAAACCCAAATCAAACTCAGGTCCTGCAACTGCAATAGCCTTTAGATTTTGCACTTCACCACCAACTCCAGGCCACAACAACACTAATTAGCCTCTCAAATGCATACTCAATCCATGAATAACAGCACCAACACTCCGATAAAATCCCACATGAGCATGGCTATCCGACTGCAAAAATGGCTCAAGCATTTCGCCGAACAACTGATATGCGTCTTCATACACATACACAGCAACCCATGGCTATACTCCTCCTGAATCACCTATCAATTCGAAATGTTCAAACCTCATCAACAGACATCTCATCTCTTCTTCTCTCGAACCCCTGCCCGATTCCTCCATGCTTTCTTTCAACCTAGCAGTATAAATCGAACCTCATCAAAATCTTCCATTTCTGTTGAACCGCACTAGTTGTTCTTCACCACTTCGAAATTCCCAGTTAACCCATTGGAGCCAGTCCATCCACCTGAGCCTGCCGACGAGAACTCTTGGAAATAGCGGTACAGAATGAAGTATGAAACTTGTTGGTTTGAAAAGAGAATTTGTGTTGTTCAGGACTCGACCTAGATGAGGTCTAATACCCTGAAACTGATATCCGCACCCACTGTTTGGATACGGGGAGACTTAATATTCTCCATTCAGCTGTCAGTCCTGGAAGACTGACAGTTTAATTTCTTGTATAATATTTCTTTCCAATGCCTTGAAGAGATGTTTACTTGCTAGCTTCGCCTCTGTCTTGCGCACCTTAGCCTGCTCCAAGTATCTCTCGCCTGTGAATTGACAGTTTTGCCCTTCCATCTCAAATTGAGCAATTTCTTCTTCTTTTTCTTTGTATGACTCCAGAGTACCTAAAACACTCAAAAGTAAACATAAGATACATAATTCACACGAAAACTCGCAAAGAAAGCATAAATACTAGATATAAAATTAGGTGTTTATCACACCTATCAACTAACTTGCAAAAGAATAGTCAATCCAATTATCTTCCGAGAATTCTTGAAGAGGGTAACGGTAAGAAGGTTCTGGTTGCTCCTAATCGCACTCAGAAGTGGATACCAAAGAAAGTCAATAATGTTTTGAGTGTGAAAATAAATAATCTCCCAGAAAATTCCATGACTATGGAGAAGGCAGTATCCATGATGTTGGAACTTAAAAATTTCTTAGGAATGATGGATTTGGATGTGAAAGGTTCTAAAAGCGATCTCTTTCATGATAATCCAAAAGACACTTGTGGTGAGCAAGACATTTTTCACCTCAACACAACTTGATTGTGTTGTAAGTGAATCCTCACCAAGGAATTCCCTGCTATGTATACAGTAAGGGAAGCATGATAATTGGGGCACACAGATTATGTTCGGTAAGGTTGTAGAATTCGATTGGATTCTTCTAAAAAGGTTTGAAAATAGTAGTTCGGGATGTTTGGACTTCATGGTACACATACCAGGTATGAATACCATCATCTGAAATCAAAATCCAAGTAATTTAGTATGCATATCCGTTTGCATACTGCTCCAGGTCATAAACATTCGTATGCAAACCTGTATGCATACTTGCCTATAGACGTCGATATTCGGTAAACTTGTTTTGGCCGTATCGTCTTTGTCTGAACTCGGAATGACCTCATTCTTTTTGAATTCTATTCCTATTTGAATTATATTCAAAATTAAGATGAGAATTTTTGAATTTGGATGAGTTAAGATTGGTATTTTTCCCGTCTCTTGTTTTTGAGTGTTTTCCTCCATTTCGTCGCACTTGTTCCACTTCTCTTGGACTTGGGCACTTGGATTCTTGGAGTACCACTATTTTAAGATCATTTGTAGCTTTTACAAGAATATAGTTGGTGAATCACAAAGAAGGAAGTTCAAGAATGGGCAGTAGTACGCATTTTTATGTGATTCTTGAATGTTCACAATCATCTTATGTGAACTATGGTGCATGGTCATTAATGACTTTGTATGTTCTTATTTTTTAAGAAAATATTTGTATACGCCTTTTATAGCTATTCTTGGTGTAAATCCGTGCAAAAAATATTGATTATACCCACTAAGGACAAACCATCTTATATGTGCATTACAAGTTTGTCTTGATGTCTAGGAAACTTCTTATGTGAATTTATTCTTGTGTTTTTAAGAAGGATAACTAGGGTTTGGAATAACCATTATTGTGAGTACACATGGCTATTTCCAACGATTTTCATTTTGCAATATTTTTAGATTTATTTAAACTCTAAAATGTATTTGGAAGATGATTTTGCAGTATTAATCTTTATGGTATTATATATTGCAACTTGTTACAGGATATGTGTGTTTGCGTGCGTGAACTATGATTGTCCCATACGTGGTCAAAAGTTAAGTATTTCATATGTCTATATGCAAGTATTGATAAAATATTGAATGAACTTTTGACAAACAAAAGTTAAGCCTATTATGTCATTATGCAAATATTGATGGAAGATAGGATGAACTTTTGTTTACAAAGATTAAAGTCTATTATATGTCATTGTGCAAATAGTGATGAAAAATAGAATGAATCTTTGTTTATTCCGCAGTATTGATTTTCCTTGATCCATATCCTTATGTAAATATTGTGCGGCTCCATAAGTTTTCTTATGTGAGCATTTCCGATTAATTTAATCATGGGTTCTCTTGTGGTTAAATTGATTGAGATTTTTTGATACAAATTTATGTTTTATGTGAGTTGTTAATGTCCAAAGAAATCCTTCTTTTCTTGTAAAATTAAGGTCGCTCTTGTTGTTCTTTCAGGAATGACATTTTATGGGGGAGAGTTCTTAATTAAACTTGTGCTTAATTGCCAAATATTTGTGGGGAGTGCGTCTGTGGAATAGTATAGTAGTTATCTTGTATATTTATAAACTCGTTGATGAATGCATTTAGTTCTGGATATATGATTCCATCTAAAAAAAGTTGATATGTGCTTTTCTTTTGTCCATGAAGTATCTTTATGGAAATTTCATTAGGATCCCACTAATTTTCGTACCTTTGCCAATTTTATTGACAAAAAAGGGGAGAATCAATGTGTAATTCACACTACAAATACACATGGTTTTCTGATCATTATGTAAGGGGGAGTGGTTTTCATGTGAGATGAAGTATTGACTAAGGGGGAGTGATACATATCTCTATAGTATTGTTTTAAAAGTTGTGATACGATTGAACTTTGATGCTGTGTAATAATATTATGACAATGTATAACAATGATTGAGAGCTATTGTTTTCTCATTGTTATAGCTAAGGATCTCCAACAACGGTGATGTTGAGATGAACCTTTTAGAATCATTGGAATACTTGAAAGTGATGAAGATTTCGAGTAATGTTGAAGAACCAAGGAGATCAAGCATTTGGATGAGAAGCTACAAGATTTATTTATTTTGTATTCCATATGTATTGATAGTTTTGTCACTAAAATTGAAAAAGGGGGATATTTTTAGAGCATTGCTCGGTCGAACTCGCAAGCGTTGTTATCTCAAGCTTGTTTGTCAAGTTTAGTTGCCAAAACTATAAGTATTGATTTCTAGTATACTTATAGCTAAGTCTCGGATTAGGACAGTATGTGTAGTTGAGTTGTAGACTCCACGGCGTTCATCGAATGAAGACGAAGAACTACTCAAGGGAACTTGTGGAACTTCATCAACAAAAGGTATGTGGAGACTTGAACTTATCTATCACTGTAGTTGCAGGAAATCCTATAATACATCCCTCACAAGATTTCATAACAATCAACATATTTTTTTAAGATCAATAACAACACTTTTTATTAATTGAATCTAAAATTTTTACCAGAAGGAAATGAAATCAAGATTACAACACTATTTTGGACTTTCTATCTCCTCAAAACTTTCTTAACACTCCTAAAATTATCTCTCTCTACCTTATGCCTATTCATTTCTTTATATAGGGTATTCCATAGTGGATGACAACTAAGTTGACCTTTATTTTCGGATCTGACTTGCGGTATTTCTCAATCTTACAAATGTTAAACTTCGCAAACATCCTAAATTTCGCTAGATCATCACACTTTTCTCATGTTTACGCTATCGTCATCTGTTATGTCATTTCTGAAATCACTCTGCGACGTTTTCGTAGCGTTGCTGATAAAGATTTCGCAAGTGTGTTGTTATTATGATATTCTGATCCTATATCTTGCCTCTTCTCATGTCTTCTCTGCGAAGGGGAGAATGTCATGAGAATTTGTACTTCAGAATGCCGCAGTGTTCATCTTTCCATATTCTTTTATACTGACATGATCTTGTATTCTCCGCAATATTTATTACACGTATCTTTTCTTCCACCCATTTCTTGGCACGTCTTTTTCAACCATTATTTCTCAACCTTTCACGTCCACTCTTCGCATTAATGAGTTTATCTTCTCGAGAACTCTTCTCTCTATATATACTCTTCTTATTCTTTTCTTTTTCTTTTTTCACTTTCTTCTATTCTTCTCTGTAAATTTACAGTTTCTCCGCATATTCCACTTCTTCTACTGTAAATTTTCATCTTCGCTCCTTCATTCCCATACTCAGATATTCCTCCAAGAGGTCACAAAGCTAAAACTTCTCTTGAAGTAATTCAAAAAGCCTTTAAAGAGAAGGGTTTTACGATATCCACCATTCCCAATCAAGAAGCTACCTCCATTCTTTCTGCTAGATTATTTTTTGATCCTGACCTTCCTTTATTCTATGAAATACTCTCACATGTGAAGTTCTCGCAGGAAATATATCAGCTAAGTGGGGATTGCATTCGCTTAATGCTTGAATTCGCCAACCGTGGTGCTAGAAAAGGGTATCATTATTCAACAGATGTTAGAGATCATGAATTTAAGGAATTAGCAATTCTTCCCGAAAAATACACCACAAAAAGCTTCTTTGATAATTATGAACTAATAGCTATGAAGAACGTAAAATCTCGCTGGGGTATTCGTTTGAAGAGGAAGAAAAATGTTGATGATGATAAAAAGCTTATGCATGATATTGGTTGGAATTCTGGCAACAATAAAACTCCTCGCCAATCCAAAGATGAAAAGTGATGTGTCTTTCCACTGATTTTGAGGGGCCCTTATATTTCTGGTTCAAATATGCTTCATGCGAATCTCGCTACTTACCAACCTTGGTCATTTAATTGGCCTGAGAAATAGAAAGAGGTATGTTTATTTCATTCAATCTATTATCTTCCTTCCTCTTTATACTTATTATTTTTGCGAAATCTTCAGATTAGCAAGCTAAGAAGAAGCTACAATAAAAATAGCAAGGCAAGCACCCTAGCAACACTTTTCTCGATCACGGATGAAGTAAGAAATACTTTTCTTTATCATTTTTAATAATATTGTTGCCTATGTTTCTTATCTTCATTCATGTACGTAGATTGGCGTTGTAGTTGTGGAAGAAGAAGTGTCTAATGTTGCGAAGACCAAAGGCAAGGATAAAAGTACCCTTCGCAAGGAAAAATCTACAGTCCCTTCTTCAAAGAAAAGAAAAGTTCGCTCTCCCTCTCCATCAAGTTCCCACTCTGATGAGAGTACAGATGATGATGCTATGCTCGCAAAGGAAGGTGCCTCTTCTGAGTATTTAATGGCACAATTGTCTAGCATCTCTTCTGATTCCATGCAAGGGATTGGTGATGACAATCTCACCAATACATGTAAAGCTCTTGAGAATATCTATGATTCCACTCTATTGGAAGGTGATAGTTCTCTTCGAGGAGTTTCTAGATCAGTGACTCCTGACTTTCTGAACTCACTCGGTATTCTGGTATGCTTTCATTTCTTTGTTTCTTCTTCATACTTATAGTTCAAAATTATATCTGTCTTGATAATTCTTGCTTTCTTTCGCAGTCTGGAAGAGCTTCTTTCGTTGTTGCCTAAGATTTGGAAAGAAGGCGTGCTATTCTTGAGAAGAAGAATCTTGAGAAGAAGAATCTTCAACTTCGCAAGAAAAACGAAGAACTGGAAGCTGAAGCTGCTGATCTTCGCGAAAAGAATAAGCAGTTGGATTCTGAAAATTCCACTCAGAAGGGCAAAATATCTAGTCTTCAAGATGCCAATAAGAAACTTTATGGTATAGAGCTTTTCTTCCTTTTCTTCATTTCGTTTTCTCATTATCTTTCCTCATATGATTTACCATTTTCGCAGACGTTTATGGCCTTTCTGATAAAGCTAACATTCTTCGTTCTTTTCCCGAACCCATAGATAATGATACCTTGCTTTAACTACTTAATAATTATTTGTATAGTTTTTCAAATGACAAGATTAAGTCCCCTTCCCTAGATGAACGCAGATCCAAATTTCGCCTCTTAGAGATTGACCATAGATCCAGCTTGGGCTTAGCCAATAAATTTAAGCATTTCTATCTTAAATTTAAAGAGGAAATTAATAGTTTAAGGACCAAGAATAGTAGTCTTATAGATGAAAAATATCATATTTCTCTCCAAGGTGCTCAAACTCTAGCGAAATTCCATGAAACTCTTCTTGAGGTTCAAATTGAACGGGATGAAGCAATTCTCCAAAATGCTATACTTAGCGAAAGAGAGGGTCAAGTTCCCTCATGTCTTCTAATACATAATGATGATGAATTCGCTTGGGCTGCGAAAGTTCTAGATAACGCCAGGAATAATCTAGGTGTAGATGTTAGTCACCATAGTGAACACACAACCTTGGTTAGAGATATGATTTCTGACAGAGAAGGTTATTAACTACTCTTCCTTATTTAATTGTTTGTTTTTCATAAATTTCCATCAAGTTTCTAATTCAATTTTATACTTTCGCAGAGGCTGAAGAGAGACTTCGCAGAAGAATTGAAGAACTTGAGGCTGAGAATGGGTAGCTTGCAAAGTATCTTGCTTCTCGTAATGATAAATATTCTAAGCTGGAGAGCCAATTGAAGATTACTGTTGCGAACTTTAAAAATTATGCTACTCTTTTTCGCAACCAGACTATTAAAATGGTTTTTGATGACAATAAGATTCCACATTCCACATATCCTTATATCTTAGATGAAGTCCCAAAGAACACTCCTGACTTGGTCATCTCTGATAGCGATGCTAGCGAAGAAGAAGAATCTGACGCTAGTGAGGAAGGAAAAAAGTCCTATGAAGATAATGAAGAACCAAGCAAGAAATGATTTTTGCTTCCCTCCTTGATTTTTTGTAATATCGGTATATTTGTCTTTTAATCCTCTATCTTTGTAATCTATCACTGCGAATTTCTTCAATCTTCAATACAAGTTCTATTTCTTTTGTTTCTTCCTGCATGTGTTAGAAAACAATTCTTTCTTGCAATATGATTAATCAATATATAATTTATTTTTCATTTTGTGCGTAAATCTATCATATGGAAACAAATAACATACTCTCATTTTATGCATTCCCATACTTGCCTCTGTTATTTGTGTTCAAATGAGAGATTAAGCAAGTTACCTTTGTTTAGTAAGATTGTTGCGAAATCTTTGAGTATATGCATTCCCAAATCTCGCAGTTATTTCTGCATAATCTCGCAATCACATATTTTAGAATTGCAATTTTTCTTGTATTCTGATGTGGTCTTATTTTTCCTTCCTAAGTAAAGGTCTTATTTTGCCACCTCTTGTCATTGCGACAAAATCGCAGGACGTCTTTGCATTTTCATGCAAAAACCCTTGATCTTGTCTTAACCTTTTTCTCTTATGTTTTTTGTTGCGACAATATGACATGCCTAAATATTCTTACGAAAATAAATCCCCATGATATTGCCGTCTTGCGATGAAATCGCAGGACGTCCTTACACTTTCATATACTGACGCATTGATCTCATCTTATCTTTTTCTTTTGTATTATTGCCTCTTCAGGATTTCGCACAAATATGACAAGCCTTGATACTCCCGTGAGTAAAAAGCCTCATGACATTTGCGTCTTAAGACACTTATCAGCTCCTTAAAGGAGGGTGCCGCCCTGATCTTCCCACTGGTTGCCCCTTCAAGGAGACATACTTATGCCATACAGGGCTATCTCCTCCCATCCAGTCTTGACAACAACCAGTTGTTTTTGTAGACTCTTATCCCTTTTGCCTATATGGCTTATGGTTACGAGACTGCACCCTAACCAGGGGGAAGATAAGGGCGGCACCCTCCATTAGGGAGCTGATAAGTATATTAAGACGGCAATGTCATGGGGCTTTATGATTGCAAGAACATTTAGGCCTGTCATATTGTCGCGTGACATAAATTATACATAGGCAACAAGCCAAAAGTTAAGATGAGATCAATGGGTTTTTACATGAAAGTGTAAAGACTTCCTGCGATTTCATCGCAAGACGGCAATGTCATGAGTCTTTGATCTCGCGAGAGAGCTTAGACTTGTCATATTATCGCAATACAATCAAAGAAGAAAGATAAGGCAAGATCAATGGGTCAATACATGCAAATGTAAAGACGTCCTGCGATTTTGTCGCAGAAAGAAGGAGCGTGGAAAAATAAGACCTTTAATTATGAAGGCATAATAAGACCACAAAATTACTGCGATAATACTCGCAGATGTTATGAGAATTGCGATTTCACGCAGTTATTGCTGGCGATAAGATCGCCAATATTAAGGCAAATTTTATTTACTACTAATATCTAATCTTTAATCAATTTTTTATATTGCAGATGAATAATAGAGGCAAGTATGGGAATGCATGAGAACGATGAAATTATTATTCATCTTTCATATAAAAATTGCATAGATAAATGCACGCAGACAGTTAAAGAATAATAATTATATTGATTGATTGACTTGCAGAAAAAGAACTGTTTTCTAATTCATACAGGTAGAAGCAAAAGAAATTCACAAAATTGGAGAAACTCACAGCAATGTTACAGAAAGAAGAAAATAAATATACAAGGAAGATAGAAGGAAAAAGAAGAACTAGCTAGATCCATCGCCATCCTCTTCATCAGAATTCTCTTCATCGCCAGAGTTCTCCCTTTTATCATTATCATCACTATCTTCATTCTTATCAGATTCATCTCCTCCACCATATTTTTCTCCTTCGTCATTATCATTATCATTTTCATCCTCGTCAGAATCCTCATCTTCACTATCGGAGATGTTAAGTGTAATACCAGAATATCGCCACAATTATGTTCACGAGAGATTAACGACACTTCTGCGAGCGTTACTGAAAAATCTTCAACAACATTTCACGAGCGTCACAAAATAATTCAAAGAATGACGAAGTTGACGATTGAAGAGGCATATTAGAAGAGTGTTGTTTCACGAGGATTACAAAAGTTGGCGAATATTAACATTGTAATTACCGCGATGAGATCGCAAAATAGATCCGAAAGAATGGGAAAACTTAGCTGTCACCCACTATGTAATTTCCTATATAAAGGGTCCAAGTAAGTCCAGAAGAAGGGGATGTATTTTTTAGAGTTGAGAGAATCTTGAGGAGAGATAATATTTTAGGGGAGAGAGATATTTTTCAAAGAGATTTTTAGAGAGAGAAAATGTAATTTTTCTTTATCATCTTCTTCCCCAAAACTAGATTTAGAATTCCATTAATGGAGATTATCAAATGTAAAATCAAATGTAAACCTTAACAATCATAGTAGAGAATCATGGATGTAGATCAAATTGATCGAACCATGTAAAAATCCGTGTGTCTATTTATAATTTTTATAATTTTAAATATCAAATTAGTTTAGATTAAAAGATTATTATCAAGATATTACAAGGGGTGTGTTGTGGGAAATCCTGCAACTACATTTTGGCGCCGACTAAGGGGAGGAATAAAGGATTTATTCTTCCTGTAATTTGATCGGTTTAAGAGATTTTCATAGAAGAAATTACACTTTCAGGGAATAAACATCATCAACAATTTATCTCTTTCATGTTTCAAGGGGGAATATTTGTTAGATTGAAGAAGAATCAAAGAAACTAATTATTAAGGTGTTGGGTTTATAAAAATCAGGGGGGCAAAAATTGAAGTTTCAGAAAGAATTTTACATTTTTGGGAAGAATTTTACATTCAGGGACGGGGTCGACTGGTTGATTCAAGAGAAATTTGGTAAAGATGATTACGATATGCAGTTTTCTTTTCTGGATCTTTAAGATATGAGAACAAATAGGGAAGTTTCACCGAAATTCCATCTACAGCAAACAACATCAAAAGTTCATCAAAAATTCAGAGAAATCCAATAATAAGGAGAAAGAAGTTGAATCATCAAGAAACTACTCAAAAGTGTATTCTTCGCAAGAAGAGATGAGTAGTCCAATTCGTAAAGATGTTAAACAATTATTATCTGCGAAGCAACAGAAGGGATAAGAAGATGAATTCATTAAATTAGTAAAATTAGTTTGGTACGATAACGAAGGGAGGCATTAACGTCAAACCGGCAGTGAAACAGTGAAATAGCATCTACAATACTCCAGCGAAGATAACAACTTTTGAGTAGTTTATGTAATGGCGAGCAAATAAACAGCGAGAAAATAGCGAGCAGCAAAATAGTAAAATCAAAAACATAGTAAACTAGTGCATGTCATCTTAAGGACGTACAAATAAACTAGCGATAGTGCAAAAATAGCGAGAAAATAATAAACTGGCGATAGTGCATGAATAAAACCCAATCCAACAACGAAGAGAGACTTATCAAATCATTGTTTACGTGAAGCAATTCAAAGAACAAAGGAGCAAAAGTTAACAATTCGCAGGAAGTTAAAAATTCGCAAAAGTTAACAATTCGCTCGTGAAATGTAGCAAAAATGAAAGGATATCACGAGCAGCTCGTGGGATATCTTAGCATCTAACTAAAATTCGCTCCAATGAAGAATCACGAGATGCATACATCTTACGAGAGGAACTATGGATATAATGCCTAATGATAATTTTTTGCCTACACCCATTTTGTGGATATAATGCCTCCACGAGATACATTTGCTGACGAGTATGCAACTATGGATACTTTGCTGACGAGAGGAAGTGGATTACATCCACGAAATTATGAGCCGGTGATCCTTATGATACTATGGATATTTGACGTGATCCTTATGATACTTTCGCAAATGACGAGAGGATGTGGGAACCGGTGATACCACTTCACAAACCAGTACCATAACAACGAATCATACTAAAGCTAAGTACAATTTATGGTGAAATGTATCATTGTGGCAAAATGTATCATCGTCAACAACATTTAAAGAATTTCCTATGCCAAGCTCACATCAACGTCAGTTTTAGGGAATATAAAATATATATATATGAAATGACGAGATTAAAGCCAAGGATTTTATTGCCCTATGAAATGGAAGGAGAAGAACAAAAGATGACGACAAAATTTATACAAAGAGTATCTAGCAAAATTAGTCACTGGCGAAGAATACAAGTAAAGATCGCAGATATTTGATTACTTCAAAGTTCTTCTCGCTGATCAAGAAATTTACAAGTTAAGACACCGCAAAAGGAAGATCAAAAAGTAAAGATGTATAGAAGCTAGGACTTTCTATCACAAGCAACAAATAACCCAAACTGTCAGAGAAGGAGTATGAAAACTAGAATACTTGGCAAATCAAATACTTCGTGACAACTGGCAACAACAACAAATCGCCAAAAAGCTAAGTACCACTTCCTTGAATATTTTACTTGCAGGAAATGAAAGTTTTTAATTTATGTTATCGCTGGATTTCAAAGAACATTTCTAAGATTGTTAATATTTCAAAAAAAAAAAAAAAAAAAAAAATTTCAAAAAATTATAAAAAATGAGATCATCGCAAAAATTTTAAAGATCGCAAAAATTTTCAAAGATTACAATAAATGAAACTATCGTAAAGATTTCTAAGATTTCTAAAAATTTTGATTTCATTTCCAAAACAGCGATACCCTCGCAAGATTTCAAAAGATTACAGAAAATGGAATTATCGCAAAAAATTTCAAAGAATTCTAAGGTTACAGAAAACGAAATTATCGCCAAAATTTCTAAGATTTCAAATTTCCAAAATACGCGATACAATCGCAAGATTTCAAAGATTTCTCTAGAATATTTCTTTTACAGAAAGAAATTTTTGGTTTAACAAATGTGATAAAATCGCAAGATTTCAAAGAATATTTCTAAGATTTCAAAAGATTTTAAAGAATATTTCAACTCACAGAAATGAGCAAAACAAATTTTTATCAGAGATGCGAGCGTAATCGCGAGATTATTCAAGATTATATAAAGAATTGACAGAAATGAAAGAATGAAGAAACGCGAAAATATTGCGAGAAACGCGAATATAATTTCGCAGAGATTAAGAGAATGGGACAAATCTTTATGGCGTGCACCTTAGTTCGCGAATACAATTTCGTAAGAGGCAAATGTAAGACCTGCAAGCACGTTATAAGGGGGGTATCTCTTTACATGATTCAGAGATAAGGTTATACCGCTACTGGAACCTGAGTCATGCAGATGTTGGGGTTAAAGAAAGCCTATCCGGGAGAGAGATCTTGGATTTCCATCTTTATAAGGTTATACCCTTGTTGGACGACCGAGGATCTCTTCCAAGAAGTGCAAAGTATGACCAAGGCGCCGAGGTACACGGTTTATCCAAGGGTGCCCGGGACGGACGAACCTACCCTGGCCATCTTTGGTAAGTCTTGGCTACAGTGCACTTGGCCTGAAGAAAACCCCACCTAGGGTGCAGTCTTGTAACTATAAGCCATATAGGCATAAAGGACAAGAGGCTGCGAAAACAACTGGTTGTTGGTAAATCTGGATGGGAGGAGCTAGTCTTGTATGGCCGATGTTCCCTTCTTGAAGGGGCAACCAGGGGGAAGATAAGGGCGGCACCCTCCATTAGGGAGCTGATAAGTGTCTTAAGACGGCAATGTCATGGGGCTCTAAGATCGCAAGATCATTTAGGCATGTCATATTGTCGCGTAAATTATACATAGGAAAAATCCATAAGAGAAAAAGTTAAGATAAGGTCAATGGGTTTTTACATGAAAATGTGAAAACGTCCTGCGATTTCATCGCAAGACGGCAATGTCATGAGACTTTGACCTCGCGAGAGAGCTTAGACTTGTCATATTGTCGCATAACGGGCCAAAAAGCCTCAAGAGAAAAGATAAGGCAAGATCAATGGGTCAATACATGCAAATGTAAAGACGTCCTGCGATTTTGTCGCAGAAAGAAAAATTGGCGAAATAAGACCTTTAACTAGGAAGGCAAAATAAGACCAATAGAATAATCTCAAACATTAATTTTTTTCTTGTAAGAATGCAGGAAAGATTTGCTCATCGCAAGAGAGAAAGTAAGTACTATTCAGAATCTCTCAGAAATACTATTCAGAATTTTTCAGAAGTATTATTCAGAATCTATCAAGAGGAATGTTTACAATCTCGTAGCATTATTCACAATCTCGCCACTATTCATCGCCACTATTCAACGCTACTCATTGCCACTATTCATAACAACATTATTCAAAGCATTATTTCGGAATCTCGCACAAACATTTAGAGCCTCACAGAAACATTGATATTTTCGCAGAAAAAATCAGCAACTCGCAGAAACGTTCAGAAATTCGCAGAAACATTCATAAATTTTCAGGCTAATTCAGCATATTACAGACTATTCCAGAATTTCGCAGGAGAAATGATTATTTCGCGGAATATGATCATTTTATCAAATGAGGCAGAGGCAATTCGTTCATTTAGCATTTTCTCAGGGATTCTTCCTTCATAGATAAAGAACAGAGGCAACTGTGGATTACCAAGAAAACATTTTATGTTCCTTATCTTCTCGCAAGAATCATTTCCAAAATGGACTAGGATTTTCACCAAAAATCCAGTAATAACTTCACGAGAACAGAGGCAATACTTATAACTTTCATTCAAAAATGGATACTTCTTATATTTAGAGGATTGAGTACTTCTTATACTTCTTCAAGGATACTTCATACTTCACGTACTTCAAGGGATGATGCTTCTTATTTACTTCGCAAAACTTCAGAACTTCGCAAAAGAATAGAGGCAAGTATATACTTTTCAAATCCAGTATTCTTTCGCTCATTCCTTCATCAACAAAAATCAAAGACTATTACAACAACAGATTTTTTTCTTAAAGATTCCTTTTCAAGCAATATTCAAGAAGCAAGATGTAATACCAGAATATCGCCACAATTATGTTCACGAGAGATTAACGACACTTCTGCAAGCGTTACTGAAAAATCTTCAACAACATTTCACGAGCGTCACAAAATAATTCAAAGAATGACGAAGTTGACGATTGAAGAGGCATATTAGAAGAGTGTTGTTTCACGAGGATTAAAAAAGTTGGCGAATATTAACATTGTAATTACCACGATGAGATCGAAAAATAGATCCGAAAGAATGGGAAAACTTAGATGTCACCCACTATGTAATTTCCTATATAAAGGGTCCAAGTAAGTCCAGAAGAAGGGGATGCATTTTTTAGAGTTGAGAGAATCTTGAGGAAAGATAATATTTTAGGGGAGAGAGATATTTTTCAGAGAGATTTTTAGAGAGAGAAAATGTAAATTTTCTTTATCATCTTCTTCCCCAAAACTAGATTTAGAATTCCATTAATGGAGATTATCAAATGTAAAATCAAATGTAAACCTTAACAATCATAGTAGAGAATCATGGATGTAGATCAAATTGATCGAACCATGTAAAAATCCGTGTGTCTATTTACAATTTTTAGAATTTTAAATATCAAATTAGTTTAGATTAAAAGATTATTATCAAGATATTACAAGGGGTGTGTTGTGGGAAATCCTGCAACTACATTAAGATTTGGAATTACTGCGGGAATTTTCTTTGCAAGATCAGGATATATAGAAGGAGAAATTCCATGATAGAAGGAGAAATTCCATGATCATTGTAGACCAACTTAACAGAATCATTACGAACAACAATGAGAGATCTATTGAAATTTGCGGTGGTAATGTCAAACTTCTCTTTCAATCGTGAATATTTATTATTGCGAGCAGCAAGAGTATTCGCAAGCTGATTCTTCTCATTTTCAAGTTCCCCAATTCTTTCAAGATATCGTTTTTCAACTCCTGCGAGAATATATGATGACAAGTTAGAATTTTTGTAAATAAGAGTAATAAAAACAGGAAAATAGCGAGAAGAAGAACAGCAAACAACCTTCTCTTTCAGAAATCATATCTCTAATTAAGGCCTCTTGTTCAACTTGAAGGCTAACATTTACACCTAAGTCATTCCTGGAATTGTCAAGAACCTTCGCATCCCAAGCAAACTCATCATCGCTATTAATAAGGAGACGAGATCGAACTTGAGTCTCCCTCGTAAGAAGATCTTCATTATCGTGGATAAGTTTGTCTCTGTCCATTTGAACGTCAAGGAGAGTTTTATGAAAGTCTGCTAGGGTCTTGGATCCCTTCTTGATAGCAAGATCTTTCTCGTCAATGAGATCACTATTTTTCTATCTTAATCTATCTATTTCTTTCTTTGAATCAAGATAAAAGCGCTTATATTTGTCAGTCAAACCTAAATTGAATCTATGTTCAATTTTTAAGAGATTAAGCTTGGATCTAAGTTCATCTATGGAAAGGGATTTAATCTTATCATCTGAGAAATTACTTAAAGAATTATTAAGACAGGCAAGAAGAGTATGATCATCTACAGGTTCAGGGAAAGATTGAAAGAGTATAGCCTCGTCAGTAAGACCATAAATATCTGCAAGTTAAAAGTGGTTGCTTGAATAAGCTGCAATAGAGTAAAAAGAATTAAGAGAGAAAGGAAATCAGTCATACCATATAGTTGTTGGTTAGCTCTATCAAGATCAGAGATCTTTTGCTTATCAACTGAAGCTTCAGTCTCCAGCTGTTTATTCTTCTTGCGAAGCTCAATAACTTCAGATTCGAATTTCTCTTTATCTTGGCGAAGTTTAGCAGCTTTATCTTCAGAGTTGACACATCTTTTATCTAAATCAGAAGCAACAGCAAAAGAAGCTCTTCCAACCTGTGAAAGAAAAATATAAATTAAGATCTAACGATGGAGAAAATATATAAACAAACTGAAGAAATGAAAACATACCAAGGCACCAAGAGAATTCAAGAGACTGGGAGTCAGCGGTCTTGAGATTCCTTGGAAAGAATCATTATCCACCAGAATAGGTGCATCGGAAACTTTAGCGAGAGCTTGGGATGTCTTGTCAATAACTTCATCCTCGTCATTACAAGTTATGATGTGGTAAATATCGCTAAAAATTCTGGATAAATGAGTCATTGTAGAATCAGAAGAAGAAGAATTTTTTATTGAAGGAAAACCGCTAACATCAAAACCCTCGTCATTATTATCCTTATCAAGGTCAACACTTGGATTTTCTGGAATTAGTTGAGGAATTGAAGAAGAAGAAGGTTGAGTTTTCCTTCTCTTTAATGGAGGATCGCTAGATTCTTCATTGCGAGGGGCAGAAGGCTTTCCCCTAGAAGGAGCAGTAGATTTCTCCTTTGAAGATTTCCCAGATTTCTCTTTTAAAGATTTCTCCTTGGTTTTTGCGGGTATTAATGGTTCTAACTCTTCGATTTCCTGCGAACACAGATGAAGATAAGAAATAGGGGCAACAATATAATGTTAAAATTTATGAAGAAATATTTCTTACTTCATCCGTGAAAGATTTCAGAGCCAAGAAAGTGCTAGGTTTCCTAAGAGTTTGATAGCTGAGTTTCATTCTATCAATCTGAGAAAGATCAAAATAGTTAGCGAGAATATAAAGAAGACAGTAAATGCTAATAATATAAAAAAGTTAAGAGAATATACTTCTTTAGATCTTTCAGGCCAGTTGAAGACCCATGGCTCATACTCTGAGAGATTCGCAGGTAATGGGAGAGAACCAGATATATAAGGACCTTCAAGACATAATGGAAAGATGAACCACTTGTCATCGCTAGAATGGCGAGGACCTTGGTTGATAGATGTATGAAAATCAATATCCAGCATAAGATCTTTGTCACCAGCGACCTTCTCTTGTTTCAAACGAACACCCCAGCAGGTGCTATCCCTCTTCATAGGGACTATACTATATTTTACAAAGAAGTTGTCCACAGTATAATCCGCAGAAACAATGGGGACATTTTTAAATGGAGGATTCTTTGGATCTTCAGGGTAGTGAGTTCCTTTATTAGCACCGCGAGAAGCATATTCAAGCAGCAATCTGATGCAATCTCCACCAAGTTGATATATCGCTCGCGAGAATCTTTCGTCAGAAATTATTTGATAAAATAATGGAAGTTCTGGGTTATAGAGAGGAATGGGAAGACCATCTTCAAGTTGTCCTAGCGATACTATGATTTTTTCGCGAGAACATTGATCATCAGTAAATAATTTAAGAGAAAGTTCATATCTAGAATCCTGATCTGGAATTAAAGATAAGTTAAAACCTTTAATTTTGAGTTTCTCGCGCATCTCATTAAAGGCCTTCAAGTTTTTGGTACCATCAGCAACCATTTTTGAGTATGGGAATGAAATAAAAGGTTGAAAATAAAAAAGAAATCACAGCAGTAACATAAGCGCAATTCGCAAAAGAACAGTAAAATTTGCAGAGAGGGTATGGAGAGAAAGAAGAAGAAAGTAAAAGAGAAAAAGGAAAGGAATGAGAAGAGTATTTATAGAAGAAGAAATTTCTCGAAGAAGATGAAGGCAATTAATGCAAAGAAAAGACGTGGGTGGTCGGATCGCAGCTGTTAGAGGAGACGTGTCAAAAAATTATTGGAAGAAAGAATTCGTGAAAACAGCTGGCGAAGGACATAGAAACATGTCAGAACGGAGAAGTCTGGAAAGATAAACAGTTATGGAATTTTAAAAAAAAATTCTCATGATATTCTCTTCTTCGCAGAAAATACATGAGAAGAGGCAAGATGTAGGACCAGAATATCGCTACAACGCTATTCCTACGATATTAACAACGTTTTTGCGAGTGTCACTGCCAATTCTTTAACAACGTCTCACGAGCGTCACAGAATTCCCAAAAGAAACTGACAATGGAAGAAGTAAAAGAAGAATACGTTGATCTTTCGATGGTCATCGTTCTTGCGATAGAGAATATTGTAGTAATTACGATGAGATCGCAGAATAGATCCGAAATAGGAGGAAAACTTAACTGTCATCTATTATGTAAATCCCTATATAAAGGGTTCGATAGATCCAGAAAAGGATGATGTATTTTTGAGAGTTGAAAGAGTCTTGAGGAGAGAGAAACTTTAAGAGAATATTTGTAATCTTGATTTCTTCCAATTCTGTAAACATTTCTGAAATTTGAATAGTAAAGTGTCGTTTAATTCTTTGAAGTTTAATTGATTTCCAATAGATTTCTATAGAATCTTAACAAGGGTGTAGTGTGGGAATTCCTGCAACTACAATACTATGGTGATACTTCACTCCCCCTTAGTCAATACTTCATCTCACATAAACCACTCCCCCTTACATAATGATCCGAAAACCATATGTATTTGTAGTGTGAACTACATATTAATTCTCTCCATTTTTGTCAATAAAATTGGCAAAGGTACAAGAACGGGATCCTAATGAAATTTCCGTAAGAGACGTTTCATGACCAAAGGTAAATGTATATCATCTTGTTTAGATGCAATCATAAAGCCGAAGCTAAATGCATTCATCAAGGAGTCTATAAAGACGCAAGATAACCCCTATAATATTCCACAACCGCACTCCCCACAAAGATTTGGAAATCAAGTACAAGTTCAAAAGAACTCTCCCCCATAATATGTCATTCCCTAAGGAACAACAAGAGCGACCTTAATTTCAAAAGAAAAAAAGGATTTCTTTAGACTCAACAAATTGCATATAAGTATGAATTTGGATTCCAACAAGAAATATTCAATCAAATTAACCAAAGCGAACCAAGATTAATTTGAATAAATATGCTCAACACAAGTAAACTTATGGAGACATAAAAAAATCAATTAGATTGATCACAAGAAAACTTGCAAAAAATCTAATTGTCATCAACCAAACTAATTACAAGAGTAATCAACTTAATTGTCCACACTCTACATAAGAATATCTATGGAACAATGACTAAGTTAATCATAAAAATAACCATCCTAGTCAATTATGCTCAACATGAGAAGAACTTACGGAGTGCTAACTAAATAACCATACTAGACGATTGATTTAGTTCATTTGGGCTCAACATAAGAGATTATGGAACCCCGACTAAGATTATCATAAGATATGACAACCTTAACCGTACATGTACTCAACATAAGAAAACTTATGGAATACAAACTAAATAACCACACAAGTTGATTAATTTAGTTCTTGATGCTCAACATATAGCATCTCATAGAACAACCAACCATGCCAATAAGGAATCGACTTAGTCGTGTCGTGCACAACATAAGATACACAATGGAGCCTTCACGGTAATACATAAAAAAATGGATCAATAAGGATCTATACCGTGGATAATACAAGGATTCATTATATGTTTCTATCACCATTTTCACAATGACATACAATAGACATAATCCTTGAATCACAAAAGATTTTAACCTATCTTACATCAATAATTGACAATATAGGCTTAACTTTTGTGTTTGTCAAAAGTCTATTCATCCTTTTATCAATATATGCATATCAATTCACGGATGACTTTACTTTTGACAAAATATGGGACAATCAAGTTCACGGACGTAAAAAACATATCCCATCAAAATATTACAATATATAAAACCATAAAGACTAATACTGCAACCATCATCTTCCAAACAAACTTTATAATTTTCAAACCAAAAAATCTAAAAACAAGAAGATGAAAAACATTGGATATAGCTATGTGTAATCACAATAATGGCTATTCCAAAACACTAGTTATTCTTCTAAACAAAAGAAAAATAATAGAAGATTTACTAGATATTAAGAAATCAGAGTTCATTAAGAACCTCGTATCTTTCAATGAAACTATCAAAGAATGTATCGATGATTTCCTTTATTCTCTTGACCGTAGACACACCATGTACGTGTGTGTTCATAGCAGTTTAAGGAATAAACACACAATATAGGAATATATATGTGTTCGTGAACGAGAGTAATAATCTCTAATTAAAACCCTAAGAATTCACGGGAGGAGGTCACAAGCGTTCGCGGACTGCTAATCTCAAAACTTAAACTGAAATACTATACAACATACTTGAGTATTTCTCAATAATTTTCCTTGCATCTCTCAAGCTAGAAACAAGGAAACAAATACCTAGAATCAGGTGAGTGGGTGGAAACTATTCCCACTGTGCTTATCGAGAAAAGAGTTGTATATATCATCAGTCAGTTTGACCTTTGTTTTCTTCACCTTTCTTCGGTTGGTAGTGTTAGAGCACTGCTCGGTCAAACTCGCATGCGTTGTTATCTCAAGCATGTTTTTCAATCTTAGTGATCAAAACTATATAGTCTTGATTTCTAGTCTACTATAGCTAAGGTCTCGGACTTGGATAAAAAGTGTAGTTGAGATCAAGAACTCCATGGCGATCATCATACAAGATGAAGGACTACTCAAGGAACTAGTGGATCTTCATCGACTAAAAGGTATGTGGAGACTTGAACTTATCTATCACTTAAAAGTCTATCTACTCTATCTCCTATCTTGAGACAAAAGTCGTTTTACTATATAGACTAAGAATATGCATATGTGACATTTCGAGCTGAGTATATCTCGCTTATCTATTTATCGAAATAGGTGTTGGTAAAGCTTTTGCTTTAGACAAGTTCATCTTTGCCTAGTGACGAAAGTCATGTTATGTTTCAATTACTTTGGAAATTGCTCTGAAAAAAACTAGTTCATGAATAACAACTATATGACGTCCTCTGAGAATGTTTCAATGATTGAAATGAGAGTTTAGACTATATAACCATTGTGGGATATAAACATTGTTGTGGAAACACATATATGTATAAGTCCTTAACACTTGAACCGAAGTTTGCGAACTTTGTTGATCAAGTGGAACCGGAACGTGAGTAGCAACTCAGTCCGTGAACTGGCATAAGTTCTCGAACCCGAGAATATCTGTTGAAATTGAAGCTCAGGTGCAGTCCGAGAACCTAGTCCGTAAACTGACGAAAGTTCTCATCCCGAGAAATTTTGCTGGAGTTTATTAACTTCAACCGGTTAGCTTTAGTCCGCGAAATCAGTCCGCGAACTCAAGAGGTTATGTCTGAAAATGTTGTTCGTGAACTTATCTTAAATTAATAAGGAATGCTTTTGCAAACCGTGGCTTTATAGTTCATGAAATGATTCGAGTGAATCACATCATTTTTGATTCAATTGTGTCTCTTGTAGTACTTGAGATCTCATAGCAATTGAACAACTCTCTGACTAGTTCACTTGAGTCATTTGGACTAGTTATGGTGAAGAAGAATATGGTTGATATGAAAGTTATCATTTGGCTAATTATTTGGTTGACTAATATTGAACCAACCATTGTACACGTTTGGGTACGGTTACACGAACTCAAAACATCAAGTACATGTGTGTAGGACAAGCTAAGTTTTTGATCTAATGGTTGAGAGATATTAGCTTGTATCTAATCAGGTTTTCATATAACGGTGAATATTGAATGCTTTGTTACTAAGCTAACATTGATTGCAAACCCTGATTGGAAAGAATATATAAGGGAGAACTCTAGCAACTGGGAAACCTAATCCCCACACATTCTGTGTGATACTATTTTTCTAAGCTAGAGTTGATTCTCCTTTAACTTTTGGGTTTCTTCTTCTAAAACCATGTTAACGACTTAAAGACTTCATTGGGATTGTGAAGCCATGCCGATACTACTTTTCTTGTAGTTGTGTGATCTGATCTTGCTATTTATATCATACGAGTACAATTGTAGTAATTGGATTGATATTTTTATCTCCGATAGGAAAGATAAAAGTAGTCACAAACATCTTCGTTTCATTGTTTGTGATTCCTCAATAAGCTTCTTCGCTGCGTCGATTAAGTTTATTGTGAGGTGATTGGTGAAACTGAGATGTTCTTCGGGAATATAAGTCTGGTTTTATCGATTGGTTCCTGTTCACCTTAATTTATCAAAAGACAGAAGAAAACTCATAGGTTTATTCGTGGAAGACGAATTTATCTATTACATGTAGATTTTTCTGTGTGTGACATATTTATTTGCTAAAGTTTTCGTCTTTGGGTCGTAGCAACTCTTAGTTGTGGGTGAGATCATCTAAGGGAATCATGTGCGCAGTATCCTGCTGGGATCAGAGGCGTATGAGCATAATTGTACCATGGATCAGTGTGATATTGGTTGGGGTTCAACTACAGTCAAGACCGAAGTTAATTTGGAGTAGGCTAGTGTTTGTAGCGGCTTAATACAGTGTATGTTTAATCTGGACTAGGTCCTAGGGTTTTTCTATATTTGTGGTCTCCTCGTTAACAAAATTCTGGTGTCTGTGTTATTTCTTTTCTGCATTATATTTTTATATAATTGAAATAAAATAGGTTGTGCGTTGTTCAATCGATTAGAATATCCGACCTTATTGGATGTTGATTTAAATTGATTGACACTTGGATATTGGTCTTTGGTACCATCCAAGTTATTTCTCTTTGATTAGACTCGCGAATCTTATTTGCTTGAGTAAATCAAATCGAGAGATTGAGATAATAACTCTTTGATATATTTTCTATTAATTGAGTCTTGTTGATTCTCTAGAAAACAACTCGGAGTTGTCCATACAGATTGCTAGTTAAAATATTAGTTGAGGTTGTTAGACCCCCCGTATTTTCAATTGGTATCAGAGCAGGCAAACACGTTAAAAACCTTACAAGTATGTGTTTGTAGTGATCTGACTCTATGGACAGAGGTACTATCTCAATAAACATACCACCAGTCTTCGATGGATCTAATTACTTATGGTGGAAAATTGCTATGCGAGCTTTTCTTCAAGCACGTGAGGTATATGTTGTTAATGGCTTTGATCCTCCCATTTCTGCAGAAGGAGAAAATGTTCCAAAGAATATTGCTAAATATACTCCTGCAGAGATTCTTGTTGCAAAGCAAAACTCCGACGGTTTGAATGCGATCATACATGCCATTACCCCAAATCTTCAGCACCATGTGTCTAATTGCACTAAGTCGCAAGAATCTTGGGATATCTTAGCAACCGTATTCGAAGAAAACTCCAGCGAAAAAGATGCAAGGCTTCAGAACCTTAATTCCAATTGGGAAAACCTTCGTATGGTAGATGGATAAACATTTGATGAGTTTAATCACAAAGTGTCTGAAATTGTTAATGCGTCTTTTGCATTGGGTAAGACTATTCCAGAAAAGGACATTGTGATGAAAATTCTCAGACAACTGCCATCTAGATACGATGCTAAGAAGCATGCCATCGTTGAGGGAAATAACCTTGATGCTCTTTTCAGAAATTCTCTAGCAGGAAAGTTGAAAATTTTCGATTCTGAACTGGAGCAAAGAGAGAAACGACTTCTATCTAGCAATCTTGTTGTTGCTTCTAATCGTAAGTCTCGACGTCCCAAATTGATTGACAAAAAGGATGAGAATTGCTTTAATTCAGTTTTGTCACTGTTTATTCAACAGCTTAAGAAATCTCTTAGACAAAATAAAAGAAAGTCTCAAAAGAAAAAGAAGTCAATCAATAAAAAGGTTCAGAAAAGTTATACTTGTTTCAAGTGCTATAGAAGTGTTCATGATACTTCTGAACATCCAAATAAGGAAGTGAATGAGTTAACTAAAGCATGGAAGGCCACTCTTGACTATTGTCCCGAGGATGACTTCTATGAAGGCTCACTCAATCTGTTTGATGATAATCATGAATGTCCTCCTAACAGTCCTGATCATTCCATGATAAACAATCTTACTTTTTCAGAAGTCTTATAACTAGATAAAGAAGTCGTATCTAAAAAGATTGAAAATCTGGAAAGTAAACTGTCAAGGTTAAAAGAGAAGACTACTCACAATCATGACTCTTAAAACTTTTCGATTTTTTCGCCAAAAAGTTGTCAGAAAAATTCTCCTGAGACTATATCCTTCTTACGTCACTCATACAATAGGGATGGTACAGAGAATCACAAGGACATTCCTAATCTTACAGACTCTACTTGTGATTATCAGGACCATGTAAAAGTTTGGAGCACTCAGAAACAAAAAAAACTCTCTTCTACAAAACATTGGTTGCAGAAGATGAAAAAGAAAACTCATACAAAATTCTCTGCCTTTGTAAAAGAGATTTCCAAAAGAATGCATAATTTGCAAAAATCAACAATCAAGGTGTTCAAATCTATGCTAAAAGGGGAAAGGATGATTTCCACCCATCTTTCTTAAAAACAAGACAGAAGCAGACTATAACTTCATCACCTCCAAAGAATCTACCCAGTTCTGAGAAGAATTGGAATATGTATGGTTTATAACACTGTATTAAGGATCTCTTTATCTATCCCTCTTAGACAAAGAAATCATAATCTTTGAGAGGGTTGTGATGAAACATTTCTGTTCCAGTTTTTAAGGATAATCAAAATTCTGTTAGGGTTTTGATCAAAGGTTAGTTTTGGATTTTTATCTTCTTAGGTTCCTTTAAATTGAGGTTCCCTATGTCAAACATTTCATCTACCTTTCTATCATGTCCTACTCAAGTCTTTCTAGCAAAGAAAGTGATGTTTGGACTGTTCTCTTTCCATCAAAGAAGATACGATTTGATTCTTCAGATAATGGTGTGAACCCTGATTCTAATGGTTCCTCAATGGATGGGAATATCTCTGATTCTCATTTTGATAAGATCTCCTTGACTATAAATCTAGTTTTGGAATAAGTTCGTTCCCTGAAAAGTGATCTATAAACTTCCCCCAAGAGACTTGAAGAAAAGATGAAAAATCTAGAATCCAGAATTGATCTTATTGAAGATGAGCTTGAAGAATACAGATAATATGAAAATAGTATTCAAAGTAAGTAAATTATGTTTAGTAAATCTTCTATGTTTTCTGTTTTATTTACAAGAATAACTAGTGTTTTGGAATAGCAATGATTATGATTACACATAGCTATATCCAATGATTTCATATTCTTGTTTTTATATTTATTGGTTTAAATTCTAAAGTTGTTTGGAAGATGATGGTTGCAGTATTAATCTTTATGGTTTTATATATTGCAATTTTTTGATGGGATTTGTATGTTTACGTCCGTGAACTTGATTATCCCATATTTTGTCAAAAGTAAAGTTGTTCACGTATTGGTATGCAAATATTGATAAAAGAATGAATGGACTTTTGGCAAAACACAAAAGTTAAGCCTATATTGTCAATTATTGATGTAAGATAGGTTAAAATCTTTTGTGATTCAAGGATAAAGTCTATTATGTCACTTTGTGATGGAAAAATAGAATAGGTCCTTGTTTGTTATCCACAGTATAGAGCTTAATTGTTCCATATTATTATGTATTACCGTGAAGGTTCCATTGTGTATCTCATGTTAAGCATGATACAACTAAGTCGATTTCTTATTGGCATGGTTGGTTGTTCCATGAGTTGCTATATGTTGAGCATGAAGAACTAAATTAATCAACTTGTGTGGTTATTTAGTTTGTATTCCGTGAATTCTCTCATGTTGAGTACATGTACGGTTAAGGTTGTCATTTCCTATGATAATCTTAGTCGGGGTTCCATAATCTCTTATGTTGAACCCAAATGAACTAAATCAATCATCTTGTATGATTATTTAGTTAGCACTCCATATATTTTTCTCATGTCGAGTATGGACAATTGAATTGATTACCTTGTGATTATTTTAATTGTGTAATACGGTTAAAATATTTATGAGTTTTGTTGTGAATAATCTAATCGATGAATTATGTCTCCATAAGTTTACTTGTGCTGAGCATATTTATTCAAATTAATCTTGGTTTGCTTTGGTTAATATGATTGAATATTATGGATTCCAAATTCATACTTGTATGCAATTTGTTGAGTCTAAAGAAATCCTTCTTTTCTCTTGAAATTAAGGTCGCTCTTGTTGTTCCTTAGGGAATGACATCTAATAGGGGAGAGTTCTTTTGAACTTGCGCTTAATTTCCAAATCTTTGTGGGGAGTACGGCTGTGGAATTTTTAGGGGTTATCTTGTATCTTTATAGACTTCTCGATGAATGCATTTAGCCTCGGCTTTATGATTGCATCTAAACAAGATGATAGAACATTTACCTTTGGTCATGAAATGTCTCTTACGGAAATTCCATTAGGATCCCGTTCTTGTACCTTTGCCAATTTTATTGACAAAAAGGGGGAGAATTAATTGTAGTTCACACTACAAATAAGGGGAGTGAAGTATCACCATAGTATTGTTATTGAAGTTGTGATGCAATTGGACTTTGACGCTGTGTAATAATACTATGACACTGTATAACAATGATTGAGAACTAATGCTTTTCTTAATGTTATAGCTATGGATTTTCAACAATGATGATACTAAACTTACAACCTTTGGGACCATTGGACTACTTGGAAGTGACGAAGATTTCGAGTATTGTTGAAGATTAGACATGTGGTTTATTTATATAATTTTTGTATTCCATATGTATTAATAGTTTTGCCACTAAAATTGAAAAAGGGGGAGATTATTAGAGCACTGCTCGGTCAAACTCGCATGCGTTGATATCTCAAGCATGTTTGTCAATCTTAGTGATCAAAACTATATAGTCTTGATTTCTAGTCTACTATAGCTAAGGTCTCGGACTTGGATATAAAGTGTAGTTGAGCTCAAGAACTCCATGGCGATCATCATACAAGACGAAGGACTACTCAAGGAACCAGTGGATCTTCATAGACTAAAAGGTATGTGGAGACTTGAACTTATTTATCACTCAAAAGTCTATCTACTCTATCTCCTATCTTGAGACAAAAGTCGTTCTACTATATAGACTAAGAATATGCACATGTGACATTTCGAGCTGAGTATATCTCGCTTATCTATTTCTCGAAATGGGTGTTGGTAAAGATTTTTGTTTAGACAAGTTCATCTTTGCCTAGTAACGAAAGTCATGTTATATTTCAATCACTTTGGAAATTGCTCTAACGAATACTAGTTCGTGAATAACAACTATATGACGTCCTCTGAGAATGTTTCAATGATTGAAATGAGAGTTTAGACTATATAACCATTGTGGTATATAAACATTGTTGTGGAAACACATATATGTATAAGTCCTTAACACTTGAACCGAAGTTTGCGAACTTTGTTGATCAAGTGGAACCGGAATGTGAGCAGGAACTCAGTCCGCGAACTGGCATAAGTTCTCGAACCCGAGAATATTTGCTGAAGTTGAAGCTCAGGTGCAGTCCGTGAACTGACGGAAGTTCTCATCCCGAGAAATTCTGCTGGAGTTTATTAACTTCAACCGGTTAGCTTGAGTCCGCGAACTCAAGAGGTTATGTCTGAAAACGTTGTTCGTGAACTTATCTTAAATTACTAAGGAATGCTTTTGCAGACTATGGCTTTATAATTCATGAAATGATTCCAGTGAATCACATCGTTTTTTATTCAATTGTGTCTCTTGTGGTACTTGAGATCTCATAGCAATTGAACGACTCTCTAACTAGTTCATTTGAGTCATTTGGACTAGTAATGGTGAAGAAGAATATGGTTGATATGAAAGTTATCATTTGGCTAATCATTTGGTTGACTAATATTGAACCAACCATTGTACACGTTTGTGTACGGTTACACGAACTCAAAACATCAAGTACATGTGTGTATGACAAGCTAAGTTTTCGATCTAACGGTTGAGAGATATTAGCTTGTATCTAATCAGGTTTTCATCTAACGGTGAATATTGAATGCTTTGTTACTAAGCTAACATTGATTGCAAACCCTGAATTGAAAGACTATGTAAGGAAGAACTCTAGCAACTGGGAAACCTAATCCCCACACATTCTGTGTGATACTAGTTTGCTAAGCTAGAGTCGATTCTCCTTTAACCTTTGGGTTTCTTCTTCTAAAACCAGGTTAACGACTTAAAGACTTCATTGGGGTTGTGAAGCCAGACCGATACTACTTTTCTTGTAGTTGTGTGATCTGATCTTGCTATTTTTATCGTACAAGTACAATTGTAATAATTGGCTTGAGATTTCTATCTCTGATAGGCAAGATAAAAGTAGTCACACACATCTTCGTCTCATTGTTTGTGATTCCTCAATAATTTTCTTCATTCCGTCGATTAAGTTTATTGTGAGGTGATTGATGAAACTTAGCTGTTCTTCGAGAATATAAGTCTGGTTTTATCGATTGGTTCCCGTTCACCTTGATTTATCAAAAAACGGAACAAAACTCATAGGTTTATTCGTGGGAGACGAATTTATCTATTACCTGTAGACTTTTCTGTGTGAGACAGATTTTTTTGCTAAAGTCTTCGAATTTGGGTCGTAACAACTCTTGGTTGTGGGTAAGATCAGCTAAGGGAATAAAGTGCGCAGTATCCTGCTGGGATCAGAGGCCACTACATGAAAACTTGGATTTAGAAACTATTTTCTTACCAACTACGGTTGGTGGAATTCTTCAGCAATATTTTTTTGTAACTAAAAACAACTATAGTGGGCGGAAATATCTAACCACCAGCTTTCAGCAACGATAGTGGGTGGAAGGATTTAGAATGAATAACTCAACCACTGAAATATCGTATTTGTTGTTATTAGCCTCCAACCATCATGTTTAGGCAACCAAAACGTACCCTAAAAGGTACGTATCTTTTACCACTCATCTTACCCATGGAATAACATGTTGGTAGATACCTCAACCAACCATTAAATTATTGGCATTGTTAGTAGCTTTCAGCCACGAGAGTTTGACAACTACAAAGTACACTAGAAGGTAAATACTTCAAGACACTATGTGTAGCAACCAATTTAATCTCTTGGTAGACACTTGTACCAAGACATTAGTTTGTTGGTGTGGTTAGTAGCTTTCAGCCACCAGGATATGATAACTACCAAGTTTCATGGTTTATTAATTAAGTACGCAAAGATGATATAATTTTTCTTGGCGAGTTTAACGCTAGAGCATCGTATCGTTTGAAAAGTTTCTTCTTTTGAAACAAAATTTATCTTGGCGAGTTTATCGCTAAAGCATCGTATCATTTGAAAAGTTTCTTCTTTTGAAACAAAATTTTTCTTGGCGAGTTTATCGCTAGAGCATCTAGATGATATAAATGCATCACCTTACTTTAAAAAAAAACAAAATTACATCAATATGAGTATGAGTATGATTCCATTAACAAAAATGGATTCTATTATGAAATTATGTATACTGAGTTATTTATGACCGAATCCAAAATGCCAGACGAATAATAATTTTGAACTGATAGGTAGTCGGATGACCAAGATGCATGACTATACTAACAAAACAAGATTAAACAAAATACAGAAAAATTAAGGCTTCAAATCCACCTCAAAATTGTATATAAATCCGTAGGTGTATAAACCTATTTTTTTAATCAAGAAGTTGTAGCTTCCTCGAAGATGTGATATAATCACATGTCATATTGATGACTCAACCTCAGGAAAGTATGTCACTCCTTAGCATGCATTAGCTACCTGTTTAAGGCATAGATAATCATATGCTTCATTACATAACAAGAATAATTTTAACTACCATGGATGCTTGACATACAAGGTGCAAATGTTAAGCATTAAGACCGAGCAAAGTTTATAGTTAGAAAAATTAATGTAAGTTCCTAAGTATCTTTGAGACCAAGTGAGAGTGAGATCGGAAAAACTATAAAGTTTATAGTGAAACTAACTTATAACAAGATATAAATATATATATATATTTGGAAAAGTTTACAGTGAAACTAACGTACATCGCACAAGTGCTCAGGTGACTGAGCCGCAAATAGCGCGAAGCCTTCTCTGAAAATTACTTATTTCTGATAAGGGTAGTCTGGTCATTTTCACAGTCTCCATAATGTTTATTGCACTTATTTCCATCAAGGGTAATATGGTCATTTTCACATTCTGTAATATTTACTTTACCTATTTCCGATAAGGGTAGTCTTGTCATTTTTCACTGTCTCCATAATATTTATTGCACTTATTTCCATTAAGGGTAATATGGTCATTTTCACATTTTATAATATTTACTATACCTATTTCCAAAAAGGGTAGTCTGGTCATTTTCACAGTCTCCATAATATTTATTGCACTTATTTCCATCAAGGGTAATATGGTCATTTTCAAATTCTGTAATATTTACATTACTTAATTCCGATAAGGGTAGTCTGGTCATTACTAAAGATTTGATAATATTTATTGCACTTATTTCCATTAAGGGTGATATGGTCATTTTCACATTTTATAATATTTACTTTACTTATTTCCGATAAGGGTAGTCTGGTCATTTTTACAGTCTCCATAATGTTTATTGCACTTATTTCCATCAATGGTAATATGGTCATTTTCACATTATGTAATATTTACTTTACCTATTTCCGATAAGGGTAGTCTTGTCATTTTTCACAGTCTCCATAATATTTATTGCACTTATTTCCATTAAGGGTAATATGGTCATTTTCATATTCTGTAATATTTACTTTACCTATTTCCGATAAGCATAGTCTGGTCATTTTTCACAGTCTCCATAATATTTATTGCACTTATTCCCATTAATGGTAATATGGTCATTTTCACATTCTATAATATTTACTTTACCTATCCCTGATAAGGGTAGGCTGGTCATTTTTCAAAGTCTTCATAATATTTATTGCACTTATTCCAATTATGGGTAATATGGTCATTTTCACATTCTGTGATATTTACTTTACATATTTCCAATAAGGGTAGTCTGGTCATTTCACAGTCTCCATAATATTTATTGCACCAAATCTGATATATTTCGTCTTCAGTTCATCCGAATGAGAAAATCTGGTCTAACTCTAGTAATATTTGAACCTGTGATGTTCAATTCTGATATATTTTGTATTTTGTTCATCCGAACGAGAAACTCAGGTCTAACTCTAGTAATATTTGAACATGTGATGTTCAATTCTGATAAATTTCTTATTCAGTTCATCCGAATGAGAAACGCAGGTTTAACTCTAATAATATTTGAACATGTGCATGATGTTCAATTCTGATATATTTCGTCTTCAGTTCATCCGAACGAGAAACTCTGGTGTAACTCTTTGAACCTTTGATGTTCAATTCTGATATATTTCGTCTTCAGTTCATCCGAACGAGAAACTCTGGTCTAACTCTAGTAATCTTTGAACCTTTGATGTTAAATTCTGATATATTTCGTCTTCAGTTCATCCGAATGAGAAACTCGGGTCTAACTCTAGTAATATTTGAACCTTTGATGTTCAATTCTGATATATTTCGTCTTCAGTTCATCCGAACGATAAACTCGGGTCTAACTCTAGTAATTATTTGAACCTGTGATGTTCAATTCTGATATACTTCGTCTTATGTTCATCCGAACGAGAAACTCAGGTTTAACTCTAGTAATCTTTGAACCTGTAATGTTCAATTATGACATATTTCGTCTTCAGTTTATCCGAACGAGAAACCCTGGTCTAACTATAGTAATCTTTGAACCTGTGATGTTCAATTCTGATATTTTCGTCTTCAGTTCATCCGAACGAGGAACTCAGGTCTAACTCAGGGCCAGGTTTCAATCTCGGAGTCAGGTTATGAATACAGTATGCAAAAATAGGGTTTGTTTAAACTTTTGGGGAATATTCCGAAGGAATCTTACATGTAAATGGATGGATTCATCGTTCTTACCAAGTTTTTGACTTATAGTAATCCACTCACGGCCAGGTTTCGAATTTGTGTGTGTTTAAGGTTTCGGAGAATATTCCCATGGAATCTTACCCGTAAATGGTTGGATTCATCTTTTTTTGCGAACGTTCAGACTTATATAGTAGTCCGCTCCTAGCCAGGTTTCGATCTCGGAGCCAATTTCTTTCTCGAAGTTGACGAATTTGTGTGTGTTTAAGGTTTCTGAGAATATTCCATGGAATCTTACACGTAAATGGTTGATTCATCGTTCTTGCAGACTAATAGTAGTCCATTCGCGTCCAAGTTTTGATCTCAGAGCCAGGTTCAGTATAGAAGTTGATGAAAAGGGATGTGTTTAAGGTTTTGGGGAGTAGTATGATGGATTCTTACCTGTACAGGGGTAGATTCATTGTTCTTACGAAGTTTTCGACTTATAGTAGTCGCGGCTAGGTTTGAAACTCGGAGCTAGGTTCAGTATCGAAGTTAACAAAAATTGGTGTGTTTAATTAAGGTTTAAGAGAATATTCCTATGGATTGTATGCCATGATGCTAAGTTTGAAGTCATATGCCTCTCGGAGCTTCTTGGTTCATAGATTGTATGCTATTATATTGAGTATGAAGTTCGAATCGACATCGAGTTTCGTATTTATCGATTTTGATGATGTATCATGCTAAGTTTGAAGTCAGAACCCTCTCAGAGCTTCTTGGTTCATAGTTTGCAAGTCGTTATACCGAATTTGAAGTTCGAATCGACACTGAGCTTCGTATTCATCGATTTTGATGATGTATCATGCTAAGTTTGAAGTCAGAACCCTCTTAGAGCTTCATGGTTCATATATTGCATTCCATTATACTGAACCCTCGCGGAATCTTCACCTGGCTCTAAACCTACAAATGTTTCTCATATTACCCTTAATGACCTCTCCCACTAAGTCAAAATCTTCACTAGAGCTATAAACCTACAAGTGTTTTTCATATTATCCTTAATAACCTCCTCTACTAACTCATAATCTTCACCGGAATCCTAAATCTACCGATATTGTTCATATTATCCTTAATGACCTCTTCCACCAAATCGGAATCTTCACCGAAGCTCTAAACATATGAATATATGTTATATTATCCTGAATAAACCCGGCCCTCCACTAATGGAGAATCTTTATCAGAGTGATAAACATATCAATATTGTTCATATTATCCTCAACGTCTCCTACTATGTCGAAAATATACACCTGAGCACTAAACCTACCAATGTTTGTCAGATTTTTTTATTGAGCTCTTCCACTTATAAGTCAGAATCTTTAACGAAACTCAAATTCTATTGTCATTAAGTTTTGAATCTTGTTTAATTGAAAGAAAATAACAATTCTTGGTTTATTTTATGATTCTTCTGATTCATTCTTATATATTTTTCGGATTTATATATAGTTAGAAGGTCGATAACAATATCCAAATTTATTCTGATTTATATGTAGGGGTATGATCCGTTGACATGGTTATAATGACATAATCTTGACATGGTGGCACCTTTTTCTCTAAAACATCTAAATGACGATTAATTTGAAGCTAATATTTTGGTGACATGTTCCTCCTATAAAACTCTACATTCCTACCAAAAATGAGAGTATTTCGAAATACAAAACCTTGGATTTTGGTCTTACAAAGGTTCAAAAGAAACACAATTGTGTTCAAAAGAAACACCACTTATCTTAATACGTATGAGAATCCATTACTATTTGTATACCGTTGATAAATCTCTGTAATCCGTATGAGAATCAATCTCCATTGTCCAATTTTTATTTTTTACAAAAACCGAGCTTTTTTTCTCCTCTCACTTTCCTCTTTCTCTTATTTCCTTTCTCTTTCTTTCTCGGTCTGTTCTCTCCTCTCTAACTCCGGCTTAACCAAAACCTCTCATAACAAATCCTTGTTCACAACCCTAAAAATCCTTGAATCCTTGTTAATCCGTGAATCAAAAACCAATCCTAAATCGAAAAAAGCCTCTAATTGAAACTTTGATAACCCTAAAAATTTGATATTGTCCCTGATATAAAAAGAACCCTTTTTCTGTGATAATAATTGTTCTTTGATCTATTAGCCAACGATTGGGGTATAATCCCGAGCTTAATTTGTTGTTGTTTTTGATGATCTTGTTTGATTTTAATCTTAATGCATCCCAATTCGACTAGGATAGTAGATCTGATGATTGGTTTTTTTAACAGAATAGAACCTAATTTTTCTTATCTTCAGAGATTATCTCTATTATCCCATCCAAGATGAGTTTCTTCCGTTTGTCTCTTTTCAATTTTTGTTGTATCTTTTAATATTTGTTGAGAAATTACGAGTTTCTTCCCTTAATCTATTCTTCAGGTTTTGATGTATGTGTTTGTTGAGAAATTGATTGGGTTTAGATAATATTTTTTTGCTTGGATGTCTTTGGTTCTTTTTTTGTATTGATTCTGTGAAAATTGTGGTTAGTTTTGTAGAAAATTGAAGAAATCCTTCGCATACTGGTACCAGATCGGATCTAATTTTGGGAGGTGGTTTTTGATGAGCATGGTATTGATTCAACTGGAGTGTGTATTTGTATTATTTTGTAAGAATCGTTATTTTTTAACGGGTTAGCTAGGGTGTTATAGAGATAATTTTGTAATTGGGTTTTGGTTGTTTTTGCTAATTTCAGGATTCATCAACAGAAGAATCAAGAGATTTACCAGCAGTAAGGTAATTTAATGGTTCGTTTTATGATTATTTATATTTCCTTACTTCTGATTTTGTTTTAGATCAGTTTATTTTGTTTTAATTTTGTGGATTTCCATGAAAATGAAACCTAGGTTTTCTAATTAGGGTTTGTACTCGATTACAGACGCAGGTTAGGGGATTTCTGAATGAGGGACAGATGAGAATTGGAGAATTTGATGAGGTAGTATTAGCACCGAGTCCATGCAGACTAGTTTATTTTTTGTTTGCCAAATTGTATGAGATGGCAGATAGACACTCCTGCAACAGTATTTTGTTTGTTTGGATGTTTAATATACGATGATTGTGCTTTATATTTTACTGTTTTGGATCAAATGGAATTACCTGCAGCACTATTTTGTACTTGGAAATTTAGTAAGATCAAATTCTAGTTTGTAGAAGTCCTATATGATGGGTTTTATAAGTAAGACCTTGCAAGTTAGACACTCCTGTTTTAATATGTAGAATGCAATTTGTTCTGGTTTATGGCTAAATAGGTCAATGCATGTATCTTTATTAAAAAAAGTTTAGGGTTTAGCTGTAATACTGGATTACTTCTTCCTTCAATGTGAACAAAAATTAGTCTCTAGAAATGGTAAGTAATCTTTGTTAGTTGATTCTAATTTAGTATCTTGGTTTAGTCATTTTTGTTTTTAAGTTGGTCACGATGTATGCAGAATGTTTACATTTCCTTCAATGTAAAAAGAATGTAGTGTGCCATTCTGGTCTGCCATGTGGCCCGTGTCAAAGAATTTCGGTACGTATTTTAATTTAACTAATTTGTAGTATTCGGTGTTCTGCGATTCTCTCAATTTGCTAATATGAAGTCACTCATTTTCAATTTTAGGAAGATGGAGCCTAATGATTTCGATTTGTTGATTTGGTCATGACATTGGGTTCTTTTAGGTGGTTATCATTCACATTAATCACGTAGGACATTCTTGCTAGTTTCTATCATGGATCCCATTATGGTTATTGTGTAGTTGAATAGTTTCTAGGCATATTTGCTTTCGACTTGGAATTGGAATGGCTCTTAAGATTTTTGCACAAATGTTGGTGGAGTTTGTATGATTTTCCAAATCGGATAAAAAAAAATTGAGAAGTTTTACTGGATTTTATTGATACCTCTACTTTTTATGTCCTAGATTTCATCTGTTTTAGTGAAATTTTGAACACTTTGTTAAGCTGCGATTGAATATATTTAAAACAAAGGTGGAATGATATTTCTTAATGGTCTCATCTAATGCATAGGGTCCCTTTGTTTTTTGATCCAGGAAATGGCAAAGCAAGTGCTAAGCTAACTGCAAAATCTAGTTGAGAAGAGATGTGCGCTGCATCGAGAGACATACCGAAAGAAATGGATGTTAAGATTGTGAGTTCTTTTTGTTATTTTTTTAAGACACTGCGCGCGACCTACCATTTATCCTGAGCATGAACTTGAGTTATTATTTGTATCTATGGTCTGCTAGAATTAAATTTGGGTTGGGTTGCTTCTGGCACAGATGACACATCTTCCAAAATATAAGACCAAGGGACGAAAAACAAAAGTCACACTAGTTAGAATTCAGAAATACCATGTCAAAATGCTGGGATGAAAATGTCCCCCATGAAAATGGAAAGACCTTGATTTAAAACAGTTTCGCGCGCGATAATTTACATTCACAGTTTTACTGTATAATTTTCTCATGTGTTTAAAAATACTCGTTGATTTAAGTGATACTGGTACTTAGGATAATAGTTTAATAATCACATATTTGAGGATGAAAAGTTAGGTGTACATTGTATGACATGAGTACCTAGAACGTAGATTTTCTTATGAGACATTGGGTTTGAAACTGATTGTGTGAGTTGAACAATAATATAGAGGGCAATGGATATTTAAGAATTTTTTTAACTAATCGTCATATTTAACTACCGTTGATGCATTGTGTGAGTTGAACAATAATATAAGACCCAAGTTAGCTCAATTACTGATTGAAATGCATGTGGAATAGTGACTTAACATTAGATTGGGTCTTTTGGGATCGGTGGATTCTGAAGCCATGTTTAATTGCATGTGTTGCTATCTCTTTACTGTCCTGTCTAATAATTAGCTAGTAACCAAATATACTATCATTGGTTTAGCAATAATAAAGAAACATTGTGTATTACGGCACAGATTATTGGGGACTGTTTATTGGTTGTTAACTTATCAGTGATAAGGCCAATCATTAGTGCTCGAAGGACAACCAATATCTGATATATTGCAGTTTATACATATCTTAATCAGTGTTGATGCTTTTCACTTCCTGCTTCTGCTGTTTTATTGCTTTTTACTCTAACAAGGATGGGGTAATTGTTCAGGTATGTGTAACTTGGAAGGACAAAGTAGGAAGGAAGTTCACAGTCATTTTTCCTGGCACCACAAGAGAAGGGTTACTATGTTCAGAATGATGTTTTTAGGTATAAGAGTCAAGTTCCGAAGCCCAAGCCCGTATTGGTTAACTGAACAAGTGAAAGCATTACAACAGTAGCTCAAGAACTTGGCTGGTCTCGTTCTTTTATTATTGTTTCTCCTCTTTTTCTACGATAATGGGACTTGAATATTGTTTTTCTTTTGAAAACCCTCTCATGTCCCTGATCTCGCATGCCAGGTACTGCAGCACTTATTGCGGAGGACCCGAGTAATGGTGTTGAGGAGGTAGTTGTGCAGGAAGAGGTAACTTAAGCACACGGTGCACTTCATGGGGGGTGTATGTGCATTATTTAAACCAATGCCTGAGTGACCCATCATACTGCTGTTGCATATGATATTGGAGCTGATGATCCCCACTGCATAGGAAGGTATTCCTTTAGGTACCCTAGATCCAATCATTTCCGTAGTGAGAGCATAGATAAGTAAAGATCCAAACTTCAGTTGTTGCTCAATCACCGCTTAGGTCCATTTGTGATCTGTATATATTGTAGTTTGATGTTTTGTTTATGATGTTTTGAATGTTAATGAGTTGAATTTTATTAAAGTTTACATTTAGTTTTTCATGATAGTCTCGAGAAACCACTCTCTAGTAACTCAAATTTGTAGAGGGACAAGTCTTTAACCAACAATAATAATATCTTGACCGACTGATTTGTAATGGCTCAAACCCCTAAGTAGCTAAAGTAACCATGTGTGTATAACTTTTCACCAACTCAGAGCTAGCACTTGGTCCAACGACTCCAACCAGAAAACTGGTGTCTAGAAACCTTGACCAACAAAATGTTGGTGGCATAACCCTTGAGCCAACTGCAAAAACAGCGGCTGAGTTTCTCATCCAACAAACATTACGGAAGTTTAAATTCTTGAGCAACTGAAATTCAATGGAAGGAAACTCTCTTCCATCAAGAAATATAGCGGCTTCAACCCTTCACCAGCACCCCCACGTCGCTCCTTAGCCATCCGACTATTCTGCTGCTAGAATCCCTCTGCCAACAAAGATCTAGTTGATAAAACTCTTGACCGTCAAAACATTGGATGATAAAATTGCTTGACCAACGACATCAAACACCTCCACCAGCCATCCAACTATTCTGCTGCTAGAATCCCTTTACCAACAAAGATCTAGTTGATAAAAATCTTGACCGTCAAAACATTCGGTGATAAAATTGCTTGACCAACGACATCAAACACCTCCACCAACTGAAAAATCAGTAAGTTATGATCTTTAGCAGCTTACAACGTTTTATAACATCATACCTCTACCAAAGATGTATTAGTCTTCATCAACAACATATTTTGCGGGTGAAATGTTTCAGGAACAAATGTTTATACTTCTAACAATGATAGTTAATAGTTACTTGTGTCGACTAAAACTTTCGTCGTTTCATTTAGTTGACAGATATCTCTTCCAACAGCATGGTTGGTCCAAGCCTTTAGCAAAGAAGCCTGTAGTCACTGAGGATATCTATTGCCATGTTGGTTGCTGCAGAGCTCCATCCACAGAAAACGGCCCTGTACCAACTGAATCAAGGTAATCGCTAAATCCTAATTTTCTTGTAGTGGGTGTAGGAGGATAACTGTACCTTGGATCAGTGTGAGATTGGTTTGGGTTCAACTACAATCCAAACCGAAGTTAATTTGGAGTAGGCTAGTGTCTTTAGCGGATTAATACTGTGTATGTTTAATCTGGACTAGGTCTCGGGGTTTTTCTGCATTTGCGGTTTCCTCGTTAACAAAATTCTGGTGTCTGTGTTATTTCTTTTCCGCATTATCTTTTTATATAATTAAAATAATACAGGTTGTGCGTTGTTCAATCGATTAGAATATCCGACCTTATTGGTTGTTGATTTAAATCGATTGTCACTTGGATATTGGTCTTTGGTACCATCCAAGTTATCTCTCTTTGATTAGACTCGCCAATCTTATTTGCTTGACTAAATCAAATCGAGAGATTGAGATAATAACTCTTTGAGATATTTTCTATTGATTGAGTCTTGTTGATTCTCTAGAAAACAACTCGGAGTTGTCCATACATATTTATAATCGAAATATTGGGTGAGGTTGTTAGACCCCCGCATTTTCAGGTATCCATCCCTGAAGGATAAAACATGGAGTTTTCAACAAATCCATCAGATGGATTTCTCTGAGGACTAAGTCTAGGACCTCTTGCAACTGGTTCAAGAGGATCAGAATAGATAGGTGTCCATTTTATATACTTGGATTTATCAGAAACATCCTTATAAGTACAGGAAATGCTTTTGTTAGTAACACAAGAATTTAAGCCAGAATGCACTTGAGCCCTGTACTGATTTCTAGAATAGAGATCATTCTTATAAGGTTTCTGATTGCTTGTGGCCATACGATTCACTGCGTTAGTCGACTGACTATTTGTTCCATTGACAGTGAAGAGAAGCAAATTACGAAGCTTAGAAATTTGTTTCTTTCTTGCAAAACAGTGGATAGCATAGTAATTCTGTTTCCCACAAAAACTACAGATTCGAGGAGGAGAAGCAATAACTGGCACCTGATTAAACTCCATAGCCATATGAGAAGATTGCAAGTTATGTAAACTTTTCTTGACACAATCTTCTTCTGGAGAATACTTTGTCTTGTACAGAACATCACGAGAGTTAGTTTGTATAGAGGATTTTCTCCTTAAGACAGAGTTTTCCTTTTCTAAGGATTTGCACTGTTCATGGGCTAGAGTAAGAGATGCACATAGTTTCTCTTTTTCAGCACGAATTCTGTTGAGATCTGACGAATGAGGATTGAGAAAACGTTTTTCTCTAATTGAGTCCTCTTTAATAATATCCTCCAGGGTACTAATCTTTTCACGCTGGAGAGTAGTTTCTTGAAGAAGTTTCTCAATATTCTTAGAGAAGGACTTAATGATGTTATAGAGATCATGTTCTCGATCAAAAGACTTTTCAAATTCATCAATGAGTTGATCATGATTATTAAAATTAATATCTTCAGCTGTATGTCTTAAAATTCTGGTGAGCTCCTTTTCAGCTTCTGCCAGAGTGTCACATGCCTCATGAGAGGAAGAAATGTCATTATCACATTGAACATTATTTTTACCTCGGGATTCGGAAGAATCAACTAAGGAATAATCCTTTGAGGTGTTTCCAAGACACTTGACACGATCAAAAGCTTTAGGAGGCATTTTGGTATGCACAACATAGATTTTGTCCACAGACTCAGATTGCCACAAACACAGACTTGTAAGGTCTTAAACGTGTTTGCCTGCTCTGATACCAATTGAAAAAGTGGGGGTCTAACAACCTCACCCAATATTTCGATTAGCAATCTGTATAGACAACTCCGAGTTGTTTTCTAGAGAATCAACTAGACTGAATCAAATACAAAATACTCAAGGAGTTATTATCTCAATCTCTGGATCTTATTTTCTCAAGCAAATATGATTCGCGAGTTATAATCAAAGAGAGATAACTTGGGAGGTACCAAATACCAATATCCAAGTGTCAATCAGTTTAAATTAACAACCAATAAGGTCGGTCGGATATTCTAATTGATTAAACAACGCACAACTTGTGTTATTTCAATTATATAAAAATATAATGCGGGAAAGAAATAACACAGACACCAGAATTTTGTTAACGAGGAAACTGCAAATGCAGAAAAACCCCGGGACCTAGTCCAGATTAAACATACACTATATTAAGCCGCTACAGACACTAGCCTACTCCAAATCAACTTCGGTTTGGACTGTAGTTGAACCCCAACCAATCTCACACTGATCCAAGGTACAATTATGATCCTATGCCTCTGATCCCAGTAGGATACTGCGCACTTGATTCCCTTAGCTGATCTCACCCACAACCAAGAGTTGTTACGACCCAAATTCGAAGACTTTAGCAAACAAATCTGTCTCACACAGAAAAAAAAAGTCTACATGTAATAGATAAATTCGTCTCCCACGAATAAACCTATGAGTTTTGTTCCGTATTTTGATAAGTCAAGGTGAACAGGAACCAATCAATAAAACCAGATATTATTCCCGAAGAACATCTCATTTTTATCAATCACCTCACAATAGTCTTAATCGACGCAGCGAAAAAAGATATTATGGAATCACAAACGATGAGACGAAGATGTTTGTGATTACTTTTTTATCTTGCCTATCGGAGATAGAAATCTCAAGCCAATTATTACAATTGTACTCGTACGATAGAAACAGCAAGATCAGATCACACAACTACAAGAAAAGTAGTATTGGTCTAGCTTCACAATCCCAATGAAGTCTTTAAGTCGTTAACCTGGTTTTAGAAAAAGAAAACCAAAGGTTAAAGGAGAATCGACTCTAGATTAGCAAACTAGTATCACACAGAATGTGTGGGGATTAGGTTTCCCAATTGCTAGAGTTCTCCCTTATATAGTCTTTCAAATAAGGGTTTGCAATCAATGTTAGCTTAGTAACAAAGTATTCAATATTCACCGTTAGATAAAAACCTGATTAAGTCGAAAACTTATCTTGAACCGTTAGATCGAAAACTTATATAGTCTTTCAAATAAGGGTTTCCCTATTAGTAACAAGCTAATATCTCTCAACCGTTAGATAGAAAACTTAGCTTGCCATACACACATGTACTTGACGATTTTGGGTTTGTGTAACCGTACCCAAACTTGTACAATAGTTGGTTCAATATTAGTCAACCAAATAGTTATCCAAATGATAACTTTCATATCAACCATATTCTTCTTCAACATAACTAGTCCAAATGACTCAAATGAACTAGTTAGAGAGTTGTTCAATTGCTATGAGATATTATGTACTACACAAGACACAATTGAAGCAAAAATGATGTGATTCACTCGAATCGATTCATGAACTATAAAGCCACGGTTTGCAATATAATTCCTTAGATAATTTAAATAAGTTCACGAACATCGTTTTAAGACATAATCACTCAAGTTCGCGGACTGGGTTCACAGACTTAAGTAACCGGTTGGAGTTCACAAACTCTAGCAGAAATTCTCGGGTTCGAGAACTTCCACCAGTTCTCTGACTAAAACCGAGCTACAACTCCAGCAGAAATTCTCGGATTCGAGAACTATGCACGTTCACGGACTGGGTTGACTGCTCAAGTTCCGGTTTTCACTTGATCAACAAAGTTTGCAAACTTCGGTTCAAGTGCTAAGGACTTATACATATATGTGTTACCACAACAATTTTTATATCCCCAGCGGTTATATTGTCGAAACTCTCATTTCAATCATTGAAACATTCTCAGAGGACGTCATCTAGTTGTTATTCACAAACTAGTTTTCGTTAGAGCAATTTCCAAAGTGATTGAAACATAACATGACTTTCGTCACTAGAAAAAGATGAACTTGGCTAAAGCGAAAGCTTTACCAACACACATTTTGAGAAATAGATAAGCGAGATATACTCAGCTCGAAATGTCACATGTGTATATCTTTTGTCTATATAGTAGAACGACTTTTGTCTCAAGATAGGATATAGAGTAGATAGACTTTTGAGTGATAGATAAGTTCAAGTCTCCACATACCTTTTAGTCGATGAAGATCCAATGGTTCCTTGAGTAGTCCTTCATCTTGTATGATGATTGCCATGGAGTTCTTGATCTCAACTACACTTTCAATACTAGTCCGAGACCTTAGCTATAATAGAATAGAAATCAAGACTTTATAGTTTTGATTACTAACATTGACAAACATGCTTGATATAGCAACGCACGCGAGTTCGACCGCGCAATGCTCTAACATGTTATACACAAATGAAATTTAACTTCATTTAGGTTTGAGTAACCGTACCTAAACGTTGTTGATGGTGGATTTTCAACAAAGGGAAAAATCATAAATTCATGAGGCATGTTTTGACATGGCTTTCAGGCATGCAACGACTCATATTTTACGAAGCCATGATGAATATGTTTTCGAAAATCCCCACTGGTTTAGCGATTCGATCCCTGGAATTTCATCATGACCTCTATACAGAATAACATAATTGGGCAGTTCTCCGTAGATTGAGAACTTAACGCCTTCAAGACGTCGGTGACACTCATTGTTCCCTGACTGCAGGAGAGAGACCCACCTCCACATAGAAGAATAGTTGGGAGGCGGACGCCCTCAAGACGTCGGTGACACTCACCGTTCCCTGACTATATGGAGAGACCATGCATAGATTCAGGCGGTTCTCCGTATATTAAGAGCAGTAACGCCTTAAGGTCATAAATAACATCAGTAACTCCCTGACTATGCACCATTCAAAATGGATGTGACGCTTTAACTAGTTAATATCTTTTCAGTATTAGATTAATTCTGCCATGACATTCACCACTGAATTCCCAGAATGATCTATTATTACTCTTATTCCATGGTCGAATCCACGGCATGATCCCATGGAATGGAAACAACAATTGCTCTGATTCCATTATCGAATCTACGACTTGATCTCACCAAATGGCAATAAACTACTATATTATCTCATTATTCCAATTTCATGATAGAATTTATTTCTAATCTCATGAAATTGTAATAGATAATTTTATTACTCCGATTTTATGGTCGAATCCACGATCCCATGGAATGATAATGCTTATTTTATTATTCCGAGTTCATGGTCGAATCCACAGCTGATCCTATGAATTGATAATAAATAACTACTCATTTTATTGTTCCGTTTCATGAATTATTCTACACTGAATTTCATGAATTAGCAATAAATACTCAACCATCGGGCATCTGGATCATCACTGAGTGAGCCCCACAAAAATGGTGTAAGTGTACTCGACAATGATGCACGACTGAGCACCCGGATGACAAAACGATCATCCAAAAATATGGACAGATGAGGAATCCTACGCAAAATAGGAGAAAAAAACAAATAATAATAAGAGACTCCCAGGGGCCGGGCCGGCCGGCCATGCCCTAGGGCCGGTCCCATGCCTCTTCTATTATTTTTCCCTATTTTATTATTTTCATGAACTCATGAAAAACTCCTTCAATCTAATTTATTGTGCAACCTAGCCGGCCGATCATGCCTAAGCCGTATCCGGTCCCATACCTTACAATACTTAGCCTTTTATAATTATCATTCCCAAATTTCATGAAACTCCTCCGTTTCAACAAAAACTCATGGATTCTCCATAACATCATGATTTCGTGAATGATAATAATATAAAATTAGGTAAAGTGTTATAGGATCGGGGAACATAGCCGACCAACCATCCCCTAGACGTGGATGCTCCCACACCCTGCAATCCCTAGCCTTTTATAATTATTATTTTTCTCAATTCATGAAACTCCTTGGTTTGAGCAAAAATCATGATTTCGTCATATCTTCTCAAATTTTGCTCAAATCACAAAAAACCAAAAGCCAACAAGGTCACACGACAGGGTAGCCTCTCGCAGAAATTTCAAATGTTAAAATATTCTTATTTTAATATTTCTAAAATATTGATCAATTGAGCATACATGCTCATTCCAACAAAAATCAAGAATTTCAGTCAAGATGAAACTCTTCTGAAAATTCACAATGTCGCTCGAACGCACATCAAAAAATACTGAAACTCTCAGTACGGAGACATGGACACCATGAAAACACATGCATGCCTTCATGACCGACCAGGTTCATCCCTAGTGCTTACACAAAGCCGGTCCCACATGTTTTCATAATTCTGACCTAATTTTCTCAATTGCTCGTATTGGGCCCAAACTCTCTTCAAACAACCTGGGGATTGCTCAAACAACCAACATCCAGTCCCATGACTACCAAGATCCGGTCCCATGCTCTCTTGGTCGGTCCCCATCTTTCATACTTAGGTTTCATCACCTAATGTTGAATCCAACAATATTTCAATAAATGATGAAACCGGCATTTAATCATCATTCCTTCACCAACTGGCCAACTCAGGACCCTGGTGCATGCTCACTCGAGCAATCGGTAATCACATGGATGTCCATAGTTACATGTGGTCGGTCCCTCCTTCAATCATGACCTATTTTCAACAATTCGTCAATTAATGAGCAATTGATCAAAAATTAGGGTTTCGAACAAACGCTCCACGAAATCATCATTCTGAGCACGTTCAAACACTAAATAATCCATGCAGATTAATTATATAATATTTGGTAATCTACCAATATTTTAATTGGGTCACATCACCTATAAATAATTCGTCGAATTAAGCAATACTTGCTCAGTTGCTCGAATATTGTTCCACTATTAATATTCAGTAATTTATCAATAATTCGTCGAATTAAGAAATACTTGCTCAGTTGCTCGAATATTGATCCACTATCAATAGCAATATTCAGTAATTTATTGGTAATTTGTCGAATTGAGCAGTACTTGCTCAATTGCTCATATAATTATTAGTAATTCGTCGAATCGAGCAAAACTTGCTCATACGCCCGAATTTACAATAACTATACACGAGTAATATAAACATAAGGACTAACACGTCCAAGTCCATGAATCACTGAGCATTCGCTGATAATGATCAATTCAGCAAAACCTAGGCTCATTGTCTAATCAGTCAACTGACAAACTAAATATACGTCTGTTATGCAGACTCCATGATTCGTGAGACATCAATCACGTCAAATTGGGGGATAACAACTAGAGTTTTTTCTGGCGGCCTACATCACGTGGATTCATCCACAACGACGAATGTGCGTAAGTTGTGTAAACGGTTGAAGGAGTTAGCAAAGTAGTGGGTGCACGATCCGTCAAGTTTTCACACGACATGGAACTGACTTTACCACAATCTTCCACTTTCCCACTCTTCCACTCATGAAACCGTCACACTTACAGGGATCAAGGTGTTCACAACTCTGACAATATAAATAAGTCTTTGAATCCATGATTGAGGAAAACGAATGATCACTAGCTATCAACAATCGTCCATATATAATTTCTCGAGTACCTACTCTCAGGAATTCATCAATCCATCAGAATTTATTTGAACTCAACAGTTCACCAATTATTGCAGAAACCTTCAACACATCCACAATCCTTGATCATCATTGATCCCATACAATTCTCAGCTTCCCTCCTACAGATCAACCCATCTCCCTCTTTGCGACCGAATTGACTCTGGAACGACCATTGACTTGGTTTAGTCCAGAGTCCAGTAGATTGATCTCTTGAATCTAAGCACTCCCTTTGAAGTGCATCTGTGTGAGGTTAAGCAGTTTGCTCGGTCGAGAAGTCTCGACAACACGTCAGTCTCTTCACTTTTCCGAAAAAACCAGCGAACCGTTCTTCCCAATCCACAGATTGGCGACCATAGTGGGAGATTAATCTCCCGGTTGTAATCTCTCATTTTCACAAAATAGTTGATCTTAGGTCAGGGTCAGTTACAAATACTAACACAAACAATGCTAGCACCAGCAACAACCATGAAATTCCATAAACTATTCCTGCTTCCAACAGTGGTGGTGACACTACTCCTCCTCACAATAATGTCGAAAATCATCTTATCTTTGGTCTACATCCTGAGGAACTCAGATAAAGTCCACCCACCATCGCTGATCTCATAAAAATCTAAGAAGTACTCGTTAATAATCTAACTAACATGGCTGCTACTCAGATGGAATTATGTAACCATCTCAAAACTGTTACTGACAAGATGTCAGACAAAACTCATGATAAGGGAAAAGACAAGGAAACATCTCCAACTATGGATCCCGAAGTAATTCTAGTCCCTGACGATGATGAAACCCGCAAAGCTGCAGAAATTGAACCTGCTAATTTCATCACTCGTGAAGATCTGGAATATTTTATAGAGAGACGGAGAAAGGGCCATGCACCATTAGTCCATCGTCATCAGCCTCCGTACCCTGCTGCTACACAAAGAATCCCTATTCCAAAGGGTTACACTTCTCCAACCTTCATACTCTACAATGGAACGAGGAATACTCGAGAACATGTTTCTCGATTCTTGGAAGCATTAAGAGAGAATGAACACAACCATGTCGTCCGTTTGAAGGAGTTTCCAAAATCCCTGACGGGTTGAGCATATACTTGGTATAACAACATCGCACCAGGAAGCATAGCTAATTGGGGAGAAATGATTAATGCTTTCTACAGGAAATACTTCTTTATTTCTGAGAAAGTTACTATTTCCGACTTAGGAAGGATGGATCATAAAAATGCTGAAAATCCGAATGACTACGTGAATAGGTTCAGGGTTCAAGCCTTGGATTTCCATGATCCCAATGTTACTGAACAACAACTAGTGGATTTTTGCATCAATGTGATGATCCCAGTCTACAGAGCTTTGCTGGAAAATCTTCGTTTTCAGACCTTCCCAGAACTTCATGAAGCAGCCAATCGATCATCAACTGCCGCTCATTCCTTGCTATAAAGAACAAAAACTGTCAAAGTAGAGGAATCGAAAGACACTTGAAGCAGCACTTCCAGTCGTCTAATCAACAAGCAGTACAATGTCGAAGCTTCCTTGAATGTTGCTGAAGGGAGCAAGGAAAAGGCTGATGCATAACGCAAGGACGCTCCTTCGATGTCTCGCCCTCCAAAAGCGCCAAGGAAAGACAATCAGGCTAGAAACGCGCAACCACCAGTTTAGTAGCAACAGAACGACCATGATGCGATTGACTTCCCTTTCCCTATAGACGAAGTGATCGAACTATTGGAAGTCTGGATTCAAGACGGTGCGATCAAACTACCTCATGTCAAAAAATAACCAACCAAAGAGCAGGTGGAAAATGCACGATACTGCCATTTCCATAGATATGTCAGTCATCCAACAAGTGATTGCAGAATTTTGAAGCGCATGTTCAAAGAAAAGGATGATTCAGAGGAACTGGGGACTGAAGGAGTGCACACAAATCCTCTCCCAATCAAGACATTTTCACTCTATGAGCAGGAGGTCAAAGAAGTAGTTCAATCCCTAATTGAGCATGCATGTGAGTTACTGTACTTGTCAAAATCTCAAAGAAATGATATGTTTGCTGCATTGAACCATATTGTGTTTGGGAAACAGTTAGAAATTCAGGAGATACCCCCTGTATCTCCAGCAACAAACAAGAATATGTATGACTGGGGACTTCTCGCCACAGTTCACCTCAAAGGAAATGAATTCAAGCGAGCGTTGGTTGATGTTGGTACTGTTAACATCATTCCTTTGAAAACCCTCAGAGCCGCTGGTATCACCCGACAAGAAGCAACTCACGCTCTTTTCTCAGTCATAGACCATGAAAGAATCCATAGGGATGCCTACGGTTACATCGTCCTCAAAATGAAAGTTGGGGAAATCTGGTCAAAAACCAAATTTCACATAATCCGAGAAGATCCAGGACATGACATGGTACCGGGACGTACATGGATTCACGCTGAGAACGTAATCCCAACATATTCAGTTGCACATTTCTCCATTGAAGAAAGCTCTGACTCGGAAGATGATCAACTGTTCAAGGATTTGGGAAAAGTTATGGCCTTAATGGAACTCACACAAACACCTGAAGAAAGTGCACATAAATTCGTCAGAAGGTTCCGTACTCAGGCAAGTCTTATTTCCCCTGATGCATATATTTCACCAACTTTCAAATACGCTACTCTGATCAGGGACTTGATCTTACTCATAACTCAGCTGCCACCAAACATTATGAGTGCTTAGTTTCACCTCAGCAATACTTCACCAAGTGGTTAGATGCCAAACCTCTCGAAATTCAGCATCTCACCAACACGGTCATTGATAGAATAATGAACGAGTTCCATAATCAATACCTTAAATATTCTCCCCCACACGAGTGTCCACATGTACCTCAGAATTGGAAAGATCCACCTACGCGGAATCCTACAACATGGGGAATTCCAAACCAGCAGAAGATATTTAGGGAACGAATAACCAAGCCTAACAAATTTCATGAAGAGTATTTGGTTCTTAAAGCAACTAAACACAATTTGCATTCCACAAAGAGTTCTAAATGGGAGGGGCCTTTTATGATCGCTAAGTCAGTTGCTGAAGGATACTACAAATTGGATGACATCAAGGGCAAGATAAGTATACCAGTGATTCATGAGAATTGGCTCAAGATTTTTGATGCATAAAGCATTCAATATCAGGTGTCTTATGTCTAAGACAAACGCTAAAGACATCTGACGTTTGCATCTTAGGATTTTCTTTTACCTGTAATTTCAATTCCTCCAAAATGTTTGCAAAACTTGCATCCAGTATTTGAATTCAACAATTTATCAAAAGTTCTTTTATTTAAGAAAAATCTCTTTCAAACCCAAAATCCAAAAGAAAATCCTCAATCACTCATAAATTCACCAATCAAGAAATTCAAAACCAAAATAAAATCTCACATCTCTCAGAAGTTCAAAGTTCAAGAGATTATGGAAGGAAAACTAAAGAAAGCCATCAAAGTACGATTTCTGCTTCTCAGCATCCTCTAATACTTGCAAAGCCGCTTTCTCCAACTCCAGCTTTTGAGTCAACTCAAAAATCTTAACCATTTTCTCCACCACAGCATCACTGGTAAAAGGTATATTCTTCACTACTACATCCTTGATGGTGTTGATCTTCTGACGAATCCACTTCAGGTTAAATCCAAATCTCTCAGAATTATCCAAGTTGTACTCCCAATCAAAGAGTACATCTCGAGTGACGGTTCTTCTGGGCCTGGTACGAATATCATCTATGACACGCAATATGTTTCCTAATTGCATAGTCAAGAATTAGCTACGTTCAGGATCTCTTGCAACGACAATATGGCCTTACATCTTCCACAACTTCTCATTCATATTGGCATACCCAGTAGGAACGCTGAATCTGCCAATCAACGCATGATTTGGAAGTAAAACACCAAATGGAGGATCACAAACAATCCCTGCAGTAGAGTATTCATGCAATATTATACGGTTCTCGATTTAGATCTCGGGAGCAACCTCAGAAATCAGAGGCGCATCTTCTTCTGGAATAATATTTTTTTACTCTCTGCATGACTTCTTCTATTTCTGGAGAAATCACCATTGGTGTTTCAATCGCTTCACAATATCAGCAGAAACCATCTCATGGCCTTGAAGTTCAGAGATGGTTGTCTCATTATCAACATTGCCGGGATTTCTCAAAAAATCATTATTGGTCTCGTTATTCCCAACTTCGGCATTTAGCACCTGATAAGAAGATTACACGGGATTAGAGCAATCCAAACATGGAAACTCAATACAATCATAAAGTCCAGCATGTAAGTGAACTAACATTATCTAAGTTCTTCACTATGCATCCAAGACATGAGCAAGTTGCATAAAAGTCATAAAACACGTTTTTCAATAAGTTCGTCAGAATTTTTTTATACTACTCTATATAAAACGACGAACTGGGAACAATTTTTAAAGAATCTAAGGCTGAGTCATATTCCATTCTCTTCGTATGGATGTCATCTAAAAAATATCAAAATTTCATAGCAATTGGATGCACGAGAATGGATTTGTGGCCAAAACATTGGACCTCATACCAACTGAAAATTTTATGGAGGTCTCCTGGAAGTTTATTGTTTCATCGATTTCGACCCAAAAGTGCTCAAAACTTAAAAATCTTCTTTAAAAAATCTTGTAAATTTCCTGTGCATAAGGATACATGGGTAGATCACGAAAATATGACGCCGAATGAAGATTCCACATCATTTTTGCTAAAAAAACTGAGGTCCGGATTTTTCTGATGACGTAGTTCCGCAAAATTTCTCATATATTCATCGGGATCTTTATTCATTCATCGACAAATCAACAACATTATACTTCTATGAAGATAATACAAAATGGATACTTACTATAGGACCAGAATATCGCCATGATATTACTCTTGCGAGATTAACAACACTTATGCGAACACCACCGCGAGTTCTTCAACAACACTTTGCGAGTATCACAAGATAATTTAAAGAGTGACGTAATAGTTGACGAATGAAGAAACACGAGAAGAGCATGATTGTCCTGCGATGGTTACAACGCTTGCGAGAATTGACATTATAACTACTGCATCCGAAATTAAAGGACAGCTTAGCTATCATCCACTATGTAACTAACCTATATAAAGAGACCCAGTAGATTCAGAGAGGGGATGATGTATTTTTTGTGTTGAGAAAGTTTTGAAGAGAGAGAAAATTCAAGAGAGTGGTTGTATTCTTGATTTCTTCCATATCTTGTAAACATTTCTGAGAATCAAATAAGAAAGTGTTGTTTTTAATCTTCAAATATGTGTTAATTACTGTAAATTCTTATAAAGGGTGTAGTGTAGGTTTTCCTGCAACTACATTTTGGCGCCCGAAACAGGGACTGAATTAACAAAAATCATAGAAAAATCGAGGTAGAAGATGAGAGTTATTCAAGATTAAGAAGATAATTGAACAAATCAGTGAAATAGTTGAAGGAAAAATGATCAGAGCCAAAGAGAATTATAGGAAATTGTCGACAAATTCCATGAAAACATTAAAGGGAAGATACATAAACGAGATTTTGAAGGAAAGAAAATTATGAAGGTGGAGAAAATATCATCGTTGAAGGAATGGAAAAAGCATAAAATCACATTTACAGCAGCAGAAATACCAACAGAAAATTTGAATCATACATCTCCTCTGGTAATTACGGTATCCGTTATACAAATAAAGAAGGAAAAATCAACAAGATCTACAGAAGAATGGGCTGTAAATAGAACTTTGGTGGATGCAGGAAGTTCTGTAGATATAATATTTTATCATGCGTTTAAGAAAATGGGATACAGAGATGAAGAAATTTCTTGTTCAACATATCATATTCATGGCTTTGGAATTTTTTTAACAAAACCTAAAGGCGAAATAGTGGTACGAGTTCCGCTAGGAAATATTGAAACACAAGTAATATTATGTATGGTAGATATGGAATCACCGTATAACATGTAATACCCACGTTCTGTTTATAAAATATTAGGGTGCGAACCCAATCCTTTTCTATTGGAAGATCAGAACTAACGTAATGTGGAGCATTAAATCTAGTGGTTGTGTTTTGGTTGAGAAACACTTGGATTTTTGCGTGAGAAATTTTAATTCTCTTTGCGTGAGCCTGCCCGTAGCATGTACGAATGCTAATAGAGGTATTTATTCTCGAATTTATGACAAAATGACACATGCAAAGGGGTATGTGTCTTGCTTATGTTGAAAGAAGGGTATTTTGGTCTTTTACTTACTTTGATAAGTTTTAATTACTGAATTTTGGTTGAACTAAGAAGGGGAAATTTTATTTTCACTTCTGATTTCTCTTTCTCCTACATAAAACACAAAAAAAAATATTCTATCACAAAACTTGGAATTTCAAGCTTGTTTTATATCAATTGCTCATTTGATTCAAGTAGGAAGCTTTGGATTTGTTTGCTACACAAAAGATAAGGGTAAAACTCTTCTTTAAAACTGATTTGAATTTAATTTCATTAATTTGAATAATCCATGGGTACTCTCAATTTATTGGAGTTGATCTTTACTTTCTCTTGAAATTCAATTTAGAAGCAATTTCTGGGATTTCTGGAAACAGTTTTCTGTCCTGTTTTAGGACATATTTCTCACCCAGTTCGTTTGACTATTATTTTTGGTTTTAATTTTTATATGAAAGAGTATCTTTTAATCTTTAAAACTAGCTAAGAATCAACTGATTCCGATAAGTAATGAAGTCTGGGTGAATTTTTGATTAACATGCTTCCAAAACTGTAATTTCTGAAGAACTTGGTCACTGTCTTGTTTATTTGAGACTTTTCAGATCAGATTAATACCTGATTTCTTCTGGTTATTATTTTTATTTAAAATTAAAATCTTTCATCTTTTCAACAAGACCAAGTTTGCTAAATTCCATTATGTAATGATTTTTGCACGAATTTTTGATTTACAGACTACCAAAACTTATTTTTCTGAAGAACTGCACATCTGTCCTGTTTGTTTGAGACGTTTAAACATATCTATAAACTTATTTACCTTTGTTTATCATTTTTATGTCAAAGTGAGGTTTATTAGCTTTCTAATGGTACCGAAATCTCTGAATTCCGTTGTGAAATGAATTTTACCCGAATTATTGATTTCAGACTATAAAAACTGGATTTTCTGTAGGACAGCATCTCTGTCCTGTTTTGTAGAGAGATTTAAACATGCTTATGTACCTCATTAACCTTGTTTATCATTTTTATGTTAAAGTTGGGTTTCTTAGATTTCTAAAGGTACCAAAACTTCTGAATTTATTTGTCTAATGATTTTTATACGAATTTTGTTTATGTACACTGTCGAAACTGCAATTTCTGAAAACGTAAGTTCTGTGCACATTTCTGAGGTACTTTCAAACAGACTTAAAACTCATTGATTTTTACCTAACATTTTTACATGAAATCTTATCTTTTAATATTTAAAATGAGATAAGAATCACTCATTTTGGTTGTGTAATGAAGTCTACACAATTTCTTTTAACACAAACTATACAATATGAATTTCAGAAATGTTCTGCTATTGTTGTATGCCTACATCTCTTGTTATCTAAACTATTTGATTTTCTTCGCTTTGTTAATGATTTTTGTGTGAAAGGAGGTATTCTCCGGTTTCTAAAATGGTAAGATTTATCGCATTTTGTTTTTAAACGAAGCCATGGTAATATCTTTGAGTAAGTGGTTTAAAACGGTATTTTCGTGCAAACTCTTGGTTTGAATGAACGTATTGATTTTGAGCTTATGACAGCTCTAACATTTAAGACTTTAATGTATTTATTATTTTGTTTTACTTTGGAAAAGTTAAAGTTAAAGTTAAAGAAAAAGAAAAAATTAAAGGAAAAGAAAAAGAAAAGAAAAAGTTTTTATGTAATGATTATGTTTTATGTAATGATTATGTTTTATTTTAATGATTATGTTTTGTGTAATGATAACTTATTAGTGGTGTTATTGAGGTTAGATACAGATATGCAGAGACAATTAGTACACAGTAAAATAGATGAAAGAAACCTTATAGGGAACATAAAACGTCAATATTAGTCAGCTTTGGATTTTGGTTGCACCAAAAAGGGAATTGCTAGTTCGTTTGGTATTGTTCTTCCATATGATTACTTGCTTGCGATTGAGGTAGTCGCAACACAATCTAAAACTCTTCTTTTATTTAAGTTTCTTTTAATTAAATTTATGTTTCCAAGTTTTCATTAATATATGAATGATAATCGATGTTGTGAGCATAATTATGAAGGTTGGGCTGCGGTCCATAGAATGTGATTCTTAAAGATTATTTATGAAGGGATACGAGATATCCTTGGAAACGGTTTTTGTTTCCTAAACCCACGTGGGGCTCCCTTGGGCGAGCGGATTGATTGAATTTATTGTTGGGATACGAGATATCCTTGGGGACGGTTTTGTTTCCTAAACCCACGTGGGGCTCCCTTGGGCGAGCGGATTGATTGAATTTAATTATTGTTTATGGATGTGGTGTTTCCATATGTAGGCTCCCTTGGGGGAGCGGATTGATTAATTTAATTATTGTTTATGGATGTGGTGTTTCCATATGTAGGCTCCCTTGGGCGAGCGGATTGATTGAATTTAATTATTGTTTATGGATGTGGTGTTTCCATATGGGGTTCCCTTGGGCGAGCGGATTGATTGAATTTAATTATTGTTTATGGATGTGGTGTTTCCATATGGGGCTCCCTTGGGCGAGCGGATTGATTGAATTTAATTATGGTTTATGGATGTGGTGTTTCCATGTGTTGATTAATTTGGTTCTCTTTTCTTCATTTGATATGGGCTCCCAAAGGAGTAGCAATATTTTTAAATGGGTCGAACAAGTGTCTTGGGTAAGTTTAACCTTAATGATTCGATCATCTTAAAATTGTTGATTGTGTATTTGGTGCATTGTCTGATGAACTACGGTCGTGCTTGATCCTTTTGGGTACGTAGGCAGCCGCTTAGCGGTCCAGCACGTAGAGTCAAAAAAAATAGGTTAAATCAACGGTTAGATCTTCCAAAATGAATTTCTAAGTTTTCCGCTGCGACAGAAATAGTAACATGAACATAAACTAAATAAGACTGAATAAATTATTTAATGAGCTTGGGATTTGTAGCCGGGCCTCGGCTATGGTTTCCAAGTGGCACTTCGGGTTTTCGGGCATGGGATCCGGGCAGGATCCGAGTTTTGAAAACCGGGGCGTTACAGTTTGGTATCAGAGCGCGATTAGATCCTTCGAGAACTAGTTGTTGCACAAACAGTTAATAAATGTAAACTGTGTTCGATAAAATTAATTGTGTTTTTCATTATCCGAGATCTGCGGGAGAAATGTATGGAGTTACTTGGAGGTAACTTTCGTTAGTCTCTTTCTTTGTTTTGAATTTCGGGTCGAAATTCTTTTTAAGTGGGTAATGATGTAATACCCACGTTCTGTTTATAAAATATTAGGGTGCGAACCCAATCCTTTTCTATTGGAAGATCAGAACTAACGTAATGTGGAGCATTAAATCTAGTGGTTGTGTTTTGGTTGAGAAACACTTGGATTTTTGCGTGAGAAATTTTAATTCTCTTTGCGTGAGCCTGCCCGTAGCATGTACGAATGCTAATAGAGGTATTTATTCTCGAATTTATGACAAAATGACACATGCAAAGGGGTATGTGTCTTGCTTATGTTGAAAGAAGGGTATTTTGGTCTTTTACTTACTTTGATAAGTTTTAATTACTGAATTTTGGTTGAACTAAGAAGGGGAAATTTTATTTTCACTTCTGATTTCTCTTTCTCCTACATAAAACACAAAAAAAAATATTCTATCACAAAACTTGGAATTTCAAGCTTGTTTTATATCAATTGCTCATTTGATTCAAGTAGGAAGCTTTGGATTTGTTTGCTACACAAAAGATAAGGGTAAAACTCTTCTTTAAAACTGATTTGAATTTAATTTCATTAATTTGAATAATCCATGGGTACTCTCAATTTATTGGAGTTGATCTTTACTTTCTCTTGAAATTCAATTTAGAAGCAATTTCTGGGATTTCTGGAAACAGTTTTCTGTCCTGTTTTAGGACATATTTCTCACCCAGTTCGTTTAACTATTATTTTTGGTTGTAATTTTTATATGAAAGAGTATCTTTTAATCTTTAAAACTAGCTAAGAATCAACTGATTCCGATAAGTAATGAAGTCTGGGTGAATTTTTGATTAACATGCTTCCAAAACTGTAATTTCTGAAGAACTTGGTCACTGTCTTGTTTATTTGAGACTTTTCAGATCAGATTAATACCTGATTTCTTCTGGTTATTATTTTTATTTAAAATTAAAATCTTTCATCTTTTCAACAAGACCAAGTTTGCTAAATTCCATTATGTAATGATTTTTGCACGAATTTTTGATTTACAGACTACCAAAACTTATTTTTCTGAAGAACTGCACATCTGTCCTGTTTGTTTGAGACGTTTAAACATATCTATAAACTTATTTACCTTTGTTTATCATTTTTATGTCAAAGTGAGGTTTATTAGCTTTCTAATGGTACCGAAATCTCTGAATTCCGTTGTGAAATGAATTTTACCCGAATTATTGATTTCAGACTATAAAAACTGGATTTTCTGTAGGACAGCATCTCTGTCCTGTTTTGTAGAGAGATTTAAACATACTTATGTACCTCATTAACCTTGTTTATCATTTTTATGTTAAATTTGGGTTTCTTAGATTTCTAAAGGTACCAAAACTTCTGAATTTATTTGTCTAATGATTTTTATACGAATTTTGTTTATGTACACTGTCGAAACTGCAATTTCTGAAAACGTAAGTTAAGTGCACATTTAAAGGTACTTTCAAACAGACTTAAAACTCATTGATTTTTACCTAACATTTTTACATGAAATCTTATCTTTTAATATTTAAAATGAGATAAGAATCACTCATTTTGGCTGTGTAATGAAATCTACACAATTTCTTTTAACACAAACTATACAATATGAATTTCAGAAATGTTCTGCTATTGTTGTATGCCTACATCTCTTGTTATCTAATCTATTTGATTTTCTTCGCTTTGTTAATGATTTTTGTGTGAAAGGAGGTATTCTCCGGTTTCTAAAATGGTAAGATTTATCGCATTTTGTTTTTAAACGAAGCCATGGTAATATCTTTGAGTAAGTGGTTTAAAACGGTATTTTCGTGCAAACTCTTGGTTTGAATGAACGTATTGATTTTGAGCTTATGACAGCTCTAACATTTAATACTTTAATGTATTTATTATTTTGTTTTACTTTGGAAAAGTTAAAGTTAAAGTTAAAGAAAAAGAAAAAATTAAAGAAAAAGAAAAAGAAAAGAAAAAGTTTTTATGTAATGATTATGTTTTATGTAATGATTATGTTTTATTTTAATGATTATGTTTTGTGTAATGATAACTTATTAGTGGTGTTATTGAGGTTAGATACAGATATGCGAGACAATTAGTACACAAAAAATAGATGAAAGAAACCTTATAGGGAACATAAAACGTCAATATTAGTCAGCTTTGGATTTTGGTTGCAGCAAAAAGGGAATTGCTAGTTCGTTTGGTATTGTTCTTCCATATGATTACTTGCTTGCGATTGAGGTAGTCGCAACACAATCTAAAACTCTTCTTTTATTTAAGTTTCTTTTAATTAAATTTATGTTTGCAAGTTTTCATTAATATATGAATGATAATCGATGTTGTGAGCATAATTATGAAGGTTGGGCTGCGGTCCATAGAATGTGATTCTTAAAGATTATTTATGAAGGGATACGAGATATCCTTGGAAACGGTTTTTGTTTCCTAAACCCACGTGGGGCTCCCTTGGGCGAGCGGATTGATTGAATTTATTGTTGGGATACGAGATATCCTTGGGGACGGTTTGTTTCCTAAACCCACGTGGGGCTCCCTTGGGCGAGCGGATTGATTGAATTTAATTATTGTTTATGGATGTGGTGTTTCCATATGTAGGCTCCCTTGGGGGAGCGGATTGATTGAATTTAATTATTGTTTATGGATGTGGTGTTTCCATATGTAGGCTCCCTTGGGCGAGCGGATTGATTGAATTTAATTATTGTTTATGGATGTGGTGTTTCCATATGGGGTTCCCTTGGGCGAGCGGATTGATTGAATTTAATTATTGTTTATAGATGTGGTGTTTCCATATGGGGCTCCCTTGGGCGAGCGGATTGATTGAATTTAATTATGGTTTATGGATGTGGTGTTTCCATGTGTTGATTAATTTGGTTCTCTTTTCTTCATTTGATATGGGCTCCCAAAGGAGTAGCAATATTTTTAAATGGGTCGAACAAGTGTCTTGGGTAAGTTTAACCTTAATGATTCGATCATCTTAAAATTGTTGATTGTGTATTTGGTGCATTGTCTGATGAACTACGGTCGTGCTTGATCCTTTTGGGTACGTAGGCAGCCGCTTAGCGGTCCAGCACGTAGAGTCAAAAAAAATAGGTTAAATCAACGGTTAGATCTTCCAAAATGAATTTCTAAGTTTTCCGCTGCGACAGAAATAGTAACATGAACATAAACTAAATAAGCCTGAATAAATTATTTAATGAGCTTGGGCTTTGTAGCCGGGCCTCGGCTATGGTTTCCAAGTGGCACTTCGGGTTTTCGGGCATGGGATCCGGGCAGGATCCGAGTTTTGAAAACCGGGGCGTTACAGTTTGGTATCAGTAGGGCTGTCAATGGATGCTAACGTAACGGATAATGGCTCTTCCACTGCCGTTGCTATTAAAAGTTAGCGGATATCCGTTATCCGTTAATTTCCGCCGGAAATAAGAAATCAAATCCATTGCCGTTACCATTACTTAACTGGATATCGGATAATTATCCATTACCGTCCGTTAACAAAATTTAGTGCAACGTATTTCCTAGTTAGCAACGGATATAGACGTTGTGAAGGGTGCAACGTCTATATCCGTCCTCCTTTCTATTTTTTAATTCTTCTGTTCAATATTTAGTGCAACGTATTTCCTATTTCGCAACGGATATAGAAGTTGTGAAGGGTGCAACGTATATATCCGTTGCACATCCCCAAAATCAAAGCGTTGCTAAAACCAGGATTTGGTGTAATGTTGTATGCTATCGGATAACGGAACTAAGCCTAACGGAAATGCTAGTTCCACTTTACGTTATCCGCTAAGGGAATTATCCGTTAACTTAGCGGTATCGGTTATCCGTTATCCGTTATGTCGGACGGTAGCGGTAACGGCAACCGGATTATCGGTATCGTATTTCGGATTATCGGTTTCCATTGACAGCCCTAGGTATCAGAGCAGCGATTAGATCCTTCGAGAACTAGTTGTTGCACAAACAGTTAATATATGTAAACTGTGTTCGATAAAATTAATTGTGTTTTTCATTATCCGAGATCTGCGGGAGAAATGTATGGAGTTACTTGGAGGTAACTTTCGTTAGTCTCTTTCTTTGTTTTGAATTTCGGGTCGAAATTCTTTTTAAGTGGGTAATGATGTAATACCCACGTTCGTTTATAAAATATTAGGTGCGAACCCAATCCTTTTCTATTGGAAGATCGAACTAACGTAATGTGGAGCATTAAATCTAGTGGTTGTGTTTTGGTTGAGAAACACTTGGATTTTTGCGTGAGAAATTTTAATTCTCTTTGCGTGAGCCTGCCCGTAGCATGTACGAATGCTAATAGAGGTATTTATTCTCGAATTTATGACAAAATGACACATGCAAAGGGGTATGTGTCTTGCTTATGTTGAAAGAAGGGTATTTTGGTCTTTTACTTACTTTGATAAGTTTTAATTACTGAATTTTGGTTGAACTAAGAAGGGGAAATTTTATTTTCACTTCTGATTTCTCTTTCTCCTACATAAAACACAAAAAAAAATATTCTATCACAAAACTTGGAATTTCAAGCTTGTTTTATATCAATTGCTCATTTGATTCAAGTAGGAAGCTTTGGATTTGTTTGCTACACAAAAGATAAGGGTAAAACTCTTCTTTAAAACTGATTTGAATTTAATTTCATTAATTTGAATAATCCATGGGTACTCTCAATTTATTGGAGTTGATCTTTACTTTCTCTTGAAATTCAATTTAGAAGCAATTTCTGGGATTTCTGGAAACAGTTTTCTGTCCTGTTTTAGGACATATTTCTCACCCAGTTCGTTTGACTATTATTTTTGGTTGTAATTTTTATATGAAAGAGTATCTTTTAATCTTTAAAACTAGCTAAGAATCAACTGATTCCGATAAGTAATGAAGTCTGGGTGAATTTTTGATTAACATGCTTCCAAAACTTTAATTTCTGAAGAACTTGGTCACTGTCTTGTTTATTTGAGACTTTTCAGATCAGATTAATACCTGATTTCTTCTGGTTATTATTTTTATTTAAAATTAAAATCTTTCATCTTTTCAACAAGACCAAGTTTGCTAAATTCCATTATGTAATGATTTTTGCACGAATTTTTGATTTACAGACTACCAAAACTTATTTTTCTGAAGAACTGCACATCTGTCCTGTTTGTTTGAGACGTTTAAACATATCTATAAACTTATTTACCTTTGTTTATCATTTTTATGTCAAAGTGAGGTTTATTAGCTTTCTAATGGTACTGAAATCTCTGAATTCCGTTGTGAAATGAATTTTACCCGAATTATTGATTTCAGACTATAAAAACTGGATTTTCTGTAGGACAGCATCTCTGTCCTGTTTTGTAGAGAGATTTAAACATGCTTATGTACCTCATTAACCTTGTTTATCATTTTTATGTTAAAGTTGGGTTTCTTAGATTTCTAAAGGTACCAAAACTTCTGAATTTATTTGTCTAATGATTTTTATACGAATTTTGTTTATGTACACTTCGAAACGCAATTTCGAAAACGTAAGTTCTGTGCACATTTCTGAGGTACTTTCAAACAGACTTAAAACTCATTGATTTTTACCTAACATTTTTACATGAAATCTTATCTTTTAATATTTAAAATGAGATAAGAATCACTCATTTTGGTTGTGTAATGAAGTCTACACAATTTCTTTTAACACAAACTATACAATATGAATTTCAGAAATGTTCTGCTATTGTTGTATGCCTACATCTCTTGTTATCTAAACTATTTGATTTTCTTCGCTTTGTTAATGATTTTTGTGTGAAAGGAGGTATTCTCCGGTTTCTAAAATGGTAAGATTTATCGCATTTTGTTTTTAAACGAAGCCATGATAATATCTTTGAGTAAGTGGTTTAAAACGGTATTTTCGTGCAAACTCTTGGTTTGAATGAACGTATTGATTTTGAGCTTATGACAGCTCTAACATTTAATACTTTAATGTATTTATTATTTTGTTTTACTTTGGAAAAGTTAAAGTTAAAGTTAAAGAAAAAGAAAAAATTAAAGGAAAAGAAAAAGAAAAGAAAAAGTTTTTATGTAATGATTATGTTTTATGTAATGATTATGTTTTATGTAATGATTATGTTTTATTTTAATGATTATGTTTTGTGTAATGATAACTTATTAGTGGTGTTATTGAGGTTAGTTACAGATATGCAGAGACAATTAGTACACAGTAAAATAGATGAAAGAAACCTTATAGGGAACATAAAACGTCAATATTAGTCAGCTTTGGATTTTGGTTGCAGCAAAAAGGGAATTGCTAGTTCGTTTGGTATTGTTCTTCCATATGATTACTTGCTTGCGATTGAGGTAGTCGCAACACAATCTAAAACTCTTCTTTTATTTAAGTTTCTTTTAATTAAATTTATGTTTGCAAGTTTTCATTAATATATGAATGATAATCGATGTTGTGAGCATAATTATGAAGGTTGGGCTGCGGTCCATAGAATGTGATTCTTAAAGATTATTTATGAAGGGATACGAGATATCCTTGGAAACGGTTTTTGTTTCCTAAACCCACGTGGGGCTCCCTTGGGCGAGCGGATTGATTGAATTTATTTTTGGGATACGAGATATCCTTGGGGACGGTTTTGTTTCCTAAACCCACGTGGGGCTCCCTTGGGCGAGCGGATTGATTGAATTTAATTATTGTTTATGGATGTGGTGTTTCCATATGTAGGCTCCCTTGGGGGAGCGGATTGATTGAATTTAATTATTGTTTATGGATGTGGTGTTTCCATATGTAGGCTCCCTTGGGCGAGCGGATTGATTGAATTTAATTATTGTTTATGGATGTGGTGTTTCCATATGTAGGCTCCCTTGGGCGAGCGGATTGATTGAATTTTAATTATTGTTTATGGATGTGGTGTTTCCATATGGGGTTCCCTTGGGCGAGCGGATTGATTGAATTTAATTATTGTTTATGGATGTGGTGTTTCCATATGGGGATCCCTTGGGCGAGCGGATTGATTGAATTTAATTATGGTTTATGGATGTGGTGTTTCCATGTGTTGATTAATTTGGTTCTCTTTTCTTCATTTGATATGGGCTCCCAAAGGAGTAGCAATATTTTTAAATGGGTCGAACAAGTGTCTTGGGTAAGTTTAACCTTAATGATTCGATCATCTTAAAATTGTTGATTGTGTATTTGGTGCATTGTCTGATGAACTACGGTCGTGCTTGATCCTTTTGGGTACGTAGGCAGCCGCTTAGCGGTCCAGCACGTAGAGTCAAAAAAAAATAGGTTAAATCAACGATTAGATCTTCCAAAATGAATTTCTAAGTTTTTCGCTGCGACAGAAATAGTAACATGAACATAAACTAAATAAGCCTGAATAAATTATTTAATGAGCTTAGGCTTTGTAGCCGGGCCTCGGCTATGGTTTCCATGTGGCACTTCGGGTTTTCGGGCATGGGATCCGGGCAGGATCCGAGTTTTGAAAACCGGGGCATTACATAACACGATACTGGGAATACCATGGATACATGTAATCAAGGATGTTGCATCAACATTGCATCAAATTTCTTATGCCCAATGGAATTGGAGAAATTAGAGGAGATACTGATCTTGCGAAGCTGTGTTATCAAACTGAAGTAAGAAATTATGAAGAGCGTCCAAAGCAGCGAAAATCTCGCAGAAAAATGGCGAAAGAAACAAAGAAAGAAGAAGAATTTAAAATTTACATGATAAGAGCAAAAGAAGGAAAAGGAATACCCAGCGAAATCTCGCAAGAAGGAGATGAACTCGCAAGAGTTGTGAAAACCTCGACACCAATGGAAGAGCCTGAAGCCAGCTACACCACAGCAGAGCCAACAAAAGAAGTAAATATTGGAAGTAAAGAAGAACCTAAGATACTGAAAATCGGAACGAATATGGATGAAGATGAAGAAGAGCGAACCGTAAACCTCTTGCGAGAGTATAAAGACTTCTTCGCATGGAATATAGATGAGATACCTGGAATAGACCCATCAGTTGCATGTCATAAGCTAAAAATTAACAAGGAGGTAAGACCATTTAAACAAAGGATAAGAAAAATCGCAACAACATACCATTCCCAAATAGAAGAAGAATTACAGAAGATGCTTGGTGCGGGAATTATAAGGCAGGCAAAGTACCTGGATTGGATTGCAAATATGGTGGTGGTTCCAAAAAAGAATAAAGGGAAAAGAATTTGTATAGATTTTACTGACTTAAACAAAGCTTGTCCTAAAGATAGCTTTCCATTACCAGATGTTCCTCAAATGGTCGAATCAGCAGCGGGAAATGATAGAATATCTTCATTAGATGGGTATAAAGGATATAATCAAATTCCTCTCGCTGAAGAAGATCAAGAGCACACCGCATTCTTTGCTCCAAGAGGATTGTATTGTTATACAAAGATTCCATTTGGTTTACGAAATGCTGGTGCAACATATCAAAGAATGGTGGAAAAAGTGTTTGCAAAGTGGATCCATAAAACACTAGAGGTATATGTAGATGACATGTTAGTCAAAAGTAAAGAAGCTAAAAACCATGTGCAAGACTTAAAGGAGATTTTCGATCAAATGCGATATTTTAACATCAAGGTGAATCCCGAAAAATATAATTTTGGAGTAGCTTCAGGAAAAAATTTGGGGTACATTGTGTCAAAGGAAGGAATACAAGTTGATCCAGATAAAGTACAAGAAATTCGCGACATGCCAATGCCAAAGAACAAGAAAAGATGTGCAGAAGTTGAACGGACTCTTAGCCTCGCTAGGAAGATTTATCTCACGATCTTCAGATAAATGCAAGCATTTCTTCAACATACTCAGGAAGGGTACAAAGTTCAAGTGGACATATGAATGTGAGAAGGCTTTTTAAGGAATTAAAGAATATTTAATGAATATATCTATCTTGCAGAAGCCAGAGCCCGGAGAAGAATTATTGATCTACCTTGCGAAAACTTCACACGCGTTAAGTGCAGTATTATTGCGAGTAGACGCAGGAATAGAAAAACCAATTTATTACATCAACAAAACATTTAATACTGCAGAGAAAAATTACTCAAAGATTGGGAAGTTAATTCTGGCATTGGGTTATGCAACCTTTAAACTTCGCATCTATTTTCAAGCACATAAAATAAAAGTATTAACAAAGGTACCTATTGAGTCAGTAATGAAGAATTCTAAAAGATCGGGCAGGGTTGAAAGATGGAACGCACAAGTAGGGCACTTTGAAATCAAATACGAAATCCTATCCTCACCAAAATCACAAGCTGTAGCAGATTTTTTAGCAGAATTTCCTCTAGAAGATGATGAAGCTATAGAAGAAATGATGGACATAGAAGAAGAACATGGAGACCCAAAAGATCTATTAAAGGAACCCAACATGTGGGAAATACTGGTAATAGAAAAAATGGGAACATGGACATAGAATTGGAGTTGTATTTATTTCACCAGAAGGAGAAAAAATGGCTTTTTCATTTCGTTTGGAGTTCACATCCACTAATAATGAGACGGAGTATGAAGCTGTAGTGCATTCGTTAAAATTCGCAATAGAAATGAAGTTGGAAAATGCTAGAATTACTAGTGACCCGCAATTGGTTATTCGCCAGATAAAAGGAGAATACACAACAAATGAACCATCTTTAAAGAAATACAAGAACCTAGTTGAAGAATTATCTGCGAGAATTCCAAAAATAAAATGGAGACATATATCAAGAAAAGATAAGAGACTCGCGGATGCTTTTCATTTCGTATCTAGCATGATGATAAATCCAGCTGCAAGATACATAAAAATTCAAACACTTGTATAACCCTCAGTCAATAAGGAAGAAGAAGATGAAGCAGATGTGATGATGATAGAAGGTGGTGAAGAAGAACCAAAATGCAATATTGCAGACTGGCGAGCAGAACTTCATGCATATTTGGTAAGAGGGGAGACACCAAGAAATAGATTAGAAACACATAAGTTAAAAATCTGAGCAACAAATTATGAATTAAGAGAATGGGGTATTATATCGGAAATCTTTTAATGGACCATTGCTAAGATGCTTGACACGGGAAGAATGACAAAAGGTGTTAAAGATGTTGTATAGTGGAGACGCTGGTAATCACAGTGGGGGAAGATCTCTGGCATACAGAACAAAAATGCAAGGTTATTATTGGCCATACATGCATGAGGACGTAGCAACTTTCAAAACGATGCGAAGATTGTCAGCGGTATGGAAAAAAAACACATGCACCAGGGGCACCATTATCATCCTCAACTAGTGTGTCGCCTTTTGGAAAATGGGGGTTGGATATTGTGGACCATTTGTACCGGGATCTGGACAAAGAAGATATTTAATTATCGCTACAAATTATTTCACAAAATGGGGAGAAGTAAAAGCAGTGTAACACATCCGCGACAAAGACATTTTTACATTCATATTTGAAAATATAATTTGTAGATTTGGGATTCCTGCACAGTTGGTATCTGATAATGAAAAAGAGTTTGAAGGACAGAATATCGAATTGTTACTTAATGCATTTAAGATTAAATATGGAAAATCAACACCACTATATCCACAGGACAACGGACAGGCAGAGGCGACAAATAAGACAATTACAGATATACTGAAGAAGAAATTAGAGGGGCACCACAAGGCATGGTGCGAACAAGAACATAATGAAATATGGGCTTATAATACAACTAGACGGGAAGCTACTGGAATGTCACCTTTTTGTTTGACATATGGGGTTGAAGTTGTATTACCAACAAAAGTTGTTATTCCTACAACAAAAAGAGAAGTTTGGGAGAAGAATCTTAGTGCTGGTATGATTCTACTATGAGTTAGAAGAGAAGAGAGAAAAATCCCTACAACATATGGAAAATTATCATCGGAGATTAGCTCGCGAGTATAACAAACGTGTCAAAATACGTGATTTCCAACCAGGTGATTTAGTGTTGCGAGAAACACCAGTGTATCAGAGAGAAAATGGTGGAAAGTTGGCGAGAAAATGAGATGGACCATATATCATTAAAGAGATAGTTGGAACCGGGGTATACAAATTAATGGACCCAGAAGGTAGAGATGTTGGTCAAAGACTTGATAGACCATGGAATAGATTATATCTGAAAAGATATTATCAATGACAAATTCTGCGAGATTAGAGATGCTGGTATATTATATGATGAAATGAATAATAAATTTTTCTTTTTCTATCACAACTGCGAGATTCTTCCAATGACAGAGCAAATAAGAAATGCGAAAATATCGCAAGAAACGCGAATAAAATTTCGCAGAGACATAAGAATGGGACGAACCTTTATGGCGTACACCCTAGTTCGCGAATAAAATTTCGCAAGAGTCAAATGTAAGACCTAAAGTGCATCATATAAGGGGGTATCTCTTTGCATGGATCAGGGATAAGGTTATACCGCTCTTTGGAACCTGAGTCATGGAGATGTTGGGGTTAAAGAAAACCTATCCGGGGGAGGTACCTTGGATTTCCAACTGTATAAGGTTATACCCTGGTTGGACGACCGAGGGTCTCTTCTAAGGAGTGTAGAGTATGACCAAGGCGCCGAGGTACACGGTTGAGCCAAGAGTGTCCGGGGCGTACGAAACTACCCTGGCCATTCTTGGCAAGTCTTGGCTATGATGCACTCGGCCCAAAGAAAACCCCACTTAGGGTGCAGTCTTGTAACTATAAGCCATATATACATAAAGGAAAAGAGGATACGAAAACATCTGGTTGTTGTTAAGACTGGATGGGAGGATCTAGTATTGTATGGCCGATGTGCCCTCCTTGAAGGGGCAACCTGGGGGAAGATAAGGGTGGCACCCTCCATTAGGGAGCTGATAAGTGTCTAAAGACGGCAATGTCATGGGGATTTATGATCGCAAGAACATTTAGGCCTGTCATATTATCGCGTGACAAATATTATACAGAGGCACCAAGCCATGAGAAAAAGTTAAGATGAGATCAATGGGTTTTTACATGAAAGTGTAAAGACGTCCTGCAATTTCATCGCAAGACGGCAATGTCATAAGGCTTTGTTCTCGCAAAGGAGCTTAGACTTGTCATATTGTCGCAGAGAAATCGACAAAATATAGATAAGGAAAGATCAATGGGTTGTTACATGCAAATGTAAAGACGTCCTGCGATTTTATCGCAGACACAAAAAATTGGCAAAATAAGACCTGTAACTAGGAAGGAAAAATAAGACCAACAGAATAATCCCAAACATTAACTATTTTATTTTAAGAATGCAGGAAATATTTGTTCATCACAGAAGAGATAATGAGAAACAAGTATCCTTCAGAATTTCTCAAAAACATTATTCAGAATCATACAGCAGGATTATTCATAATTTCGCAAAAGTATTCATAATATCGCAATACTATAAATAATTTCGCAAGTACTATTCGCAACACAGTTCGCAAGGAGAAAATGCGGGAAACACTTGTTCATCACAAGAAAGATAATGAGGGGCAAGTATGGGAGTTGATAAATAAAATATCATTATCTTCCTTGAGAATATTCAAAATAACAGAAATAAAATTGAATTCCAAAGTTGCATAAAGATACATTGCTCGCAAGAAAAAGGAGGAAAAAGAAAACAAAAACAAAACTCAAGCTTCAATATTGGTCTCGCCAGCTTCATTCTCCTTGTCAATATTCTTCGCATCATGATCATCTTGAGTTTCTTCTTCATCTAACTTTTCACCAGTAATTGCTTCACCACCAGTAGCTACTTCTTTAGAAGGACTTTTTTCTTCTTCTGTTGGGTCTTCTTCTTGAGAGACATCTTCTTCACCACTTGCATAAATTAGATTATTATCAATGGGAAGATAAATTTCATCATTATCTACTTCTAGAGGCTCAACCGATACAGGAGGGAGAGACTAGGATATTAGAATGTCATTTACAAGAACTTCAGCACTAAGATGAACCTTGCGAAGGAAACCTTTATCATGATTTATAATTTCCATATTTTTGAAGTATTCAAGATAGTCATATCTTCTCTCTGGACGATCGTGAGATTGAACAAGATTGGCGGTGAGCACTCCGTTTTCTTTGCAAACCTTAGCCAGTTTTTCAGTCAAATCAGAAATAGTAGAATGAAGGCTTTTTTTTCAGATTCTGTGAGAAACATAAATTGACAAGAAAATATTCAGATAAAAATCTCGCAAGAAATATAGCATAGAAATTAAATAGAAAAATTAACAATTAAGGCAGTCAAAATGACTACCTTCCTTTTGAGAAGTTAAGTTTTGAATCAGTGTTAAGAAACAATTCTCCCATTGGTTCGTGGCATTATCAAAATTATCTCCAACTATACCCTTCAGGCGAGATTTTATAATTTCTTCTTTGGAAAGGAGATAAGTATTTTATTTTGCTAATAAGGAGTAAGATTCTTCTAATTGATAATATTGATCTTGGATTTTAATGGCCTTTATACTTAGAGTTAACCTGCCTTTGATAAGTTTATCTTTCTCAGCGGCAGAAGATTCAGTTACTTCCTTGAGTTCGTCTTTTAATGAACAAAGAGATTGTTCTTGGTCGTTACATACTTTCTGAAGAATATTTATTTGTTGCGAGGAGATCACCATCTTGTTTAAAAAGCTATGTTTCTCCTGAGATAAAGTTTTATTTTCATCTGATAAAGATTCAATCGCCAAGTTAGCTTGGGTTAACAAATATGAAAGGCGAGTAACTTCGCTACTTTACAGATTTTTCCTTTGCGCTAATTGATCGTTCTCATTGGTAAGATTATCTATTTGATCGATCGAGTATGTGTAAAGATTATCTAATCTATTATATTGATCCATCCAAGAATATCTCTCAACACGGGATTCTTCAGCGACAGACTCAAATTGAAATATCTTCATTAATCGTTTCTGATTTAAAGCTAAATAGGCAAACCAAATATTTAAAAGGAAATTGAGTACAGAAAAGATGAAAATTTATTATAACAGAAAAATTAGAGGCAGAGACAGAAGAACTATACCTTTTAACTCCTTGTTTTTATCGCGAAGGTTTTCGCAATCTAGTAAAGAGTTGCGAAGCTTGTGATCAAGAATATCACATTCTGAAGTTTTGGCTTGGAGACTTCTCTTTAGAGATTCAACTTTATTTTCTAAAGACGCTCGCGAAGTAGTTCGATCAGAACCAAAATATTTGACTAAAGTCTCGCAGACATCATATTTTAAAGGGTCAGTAGAAGATTTCCTGACATCATCTAAAATGTCAGACAAAACTTTAAAAGCAGCATCAACCCCTACTGATGCTTCTTTAGATGAGGGAAGAGGTGCAGAGGGTGAAGTGGTAATGATGGCGAGTTGGAGATTTGAGTCATTTGCGATGGTTGCATCACCAGAAGGTGGAGTGTCTGGAAAAGTAACGGTTGGAAGTAAAATAGGAGAGGAAGAAGCTTTGTTCATAACAGTTTTGGGAGGCTCATTCATTGGAGGATTAATGGCATTGGGGGTATTGATAATGATATTCTCGTAAATAGATGATGGAGGTTCCATCTGCGAAGTAGTAGAAACAGATTTTGAAGATGAAAATTTGGGAATAATAATATCAATCTCAAGAGCCTTGGCTTTGCGATATTTCTTGCGAGGTTTAACAAAATTTTCATCACCCTGCGAGTAATAATATAGATAAGAAATAGAGGCAACAATATTGTTATTAAGAAAACAAATGTTTCTTCCTACCTTATGACTCGCAGACTTCCTTTTCTTTTCAGTGAGTTTTTGTTGTAAATGTTCGAGAAGATTAGGGTTTTGGTCGATAAACTGAGTGTTGGATGTAGTTCCACTGAAAATAAAACATAGTATGGGAGTTATATAGAATCAAGCAAAAAAGATCAAATAAGGTGAATAAATATGATTTAGACAAGCAAAATCGAGTTTAATAACGTCAGAAGAACATATACCTTGGAGATTCCATTGAAGCAGCAACGGATGAATTTGCAGAAGAAGAAAGTTGAAGGTAGAAAAAATTTGCAGAGAATGAAGAGGTGAAGAAGACAAAGAAGTAAAAGAAGAAAGAATATTTCTTTGATAGGTTCTCTCTTTTATAGACAAAAGGATGGTAACCGGGTAATAAAAGATTAACCGGTAAAAAGAGGGATATTCGACACGTGTAGGCGGTAACACTTAATATACAGAGTTTTGTTGATCATAGAAGATGAAACGATGAATAGTTGCGGTATTTTATTTCTCATGATCTTTCCTCCTTCGTAGAAAAGACATGAGAAGAGGCAAGATGTAGGACCAGAATATCGCCATGATATTACTCTTGCGAGATTAATAACACTTCTGCGAACACCACCGCGAGTTCTTCAACAACACTTTACGAGTATCACAAGATAATTTAAAGAGTGACGTAATAGATGACGAATGAAGAAACACGAGAAGAGCATGATTGTCCTACGATGGTTACAACGCTTGCGAGAATTGATATTATAACTACTGCGATAATATCGCAAACCAGATCCGAAATTAAGGGATAGCTTAGCTGTCATCCACTATGTAACTACCCTATATAAAGTGACCCAGTAGATTCAGAGAGGGGATGATGTATTTTTCGTGTTGAGAAAGTATTGAAGAGAGAGAAAATTCAAAAGAGTGGTTGTATTCTTGATTTCTTCCATTTCTTGTAAACATTTCTGAGAATCAAGTAAGAAAGTGTTGTTTTTAATCTTCAAATATGTGTTAATTACTGTAAATTCTTATCAAGGGTGTAGTGTAGGTTTTCCTGCAACTACACTTACTTGAGGAGTTCCCAAGTCCTCTGAGGGGTTGGAATGGTCGGCACCAACATGAGTAGTGTTGTTATCTCCATTCGGTTCCAACCCTTGAAGGTTCTCTTTCCTTCCACCATTCGAAGATAAATGAATAGCATGATCATGTTGGTATTCCACAAAAATTTCCTCTTAGAATTATTAAAAATAATCATTATGATTTCATTCAAGGAAATGCCGAAATCACTTACATGAAAGGATACTCACATCAACCTCTCCATCGATGCTGGATTCCTGAATTGTTCGTATGGAGGAAAGATGAAGACCGTCAATAACTGATGGGGAAAAACTCTGAAACAAATTAGCAATACTATTTTAAGATCCTAATTATATGGAAAATAAAGTCGCAACGATAAGAGAAGTGCTAACGACTCACCAAAGAAGCGGTAGGGGACTGCACATTATTCGGTTTCATTCTATGAGTTGTTTTGCTTCTTCCTTCTCCACCCGGGGGACTTTTTTGAAGGTATAAGAAGTTTACACAGATTTGAGGCCTCACAGCACGGCCATACTACACAAAATCAATGAATTATTAGAACACATCTATCTTACTTTCAACGATCGTGAAGAAAGTAGGCTTACCTATGCACATTCCGGAGATGTCTTCCTCTTGTCACCAAGGGAAAGGTACTTTAGCCTTGGTCGAGCATTAATAGAGTCAAGGGAAGGAAAATCTTGCGTTGGAGACTTAACATCCATCATAAAAGTATACAAACGCTCAAGTTGCTGACGCCAGAAGTCTATGTAACCCGGAGTCACGAAATTAGCACAATCAGAGCATAGGAATAAATACTCATTTCCCTCCACATGAGTGCAGTCCAGATTATCTTTCAAATACTCAATTGATGGTTTGTTTATTCGTTGACCTGGGATACACTGGTCTACGCCCATCTGCCGAGCTTCCTTGTCAATGTTATATTCCTCTACTATGAATTATCCATGCATTAATAATACTAGGTGGCCAGGAGTGCAACTTAATATGAAATATCTCTCTCCATCATTCAAATCAGCACCAGTCTTCAACGTGATATTTCCTTCAGCAGCATTGAAGGTGATCAATTATGAGAAGAGATCGGGGACCAACACCCAGGGGCGAAAGTTGAACTCGGATTCAATGTCAAAAATATCAGTGATGCATATCTTGTATTGCGGAGGCTTTGTAGACCACCTCATGATCCTGGCGTTGTCTTTCTCGAGGAAAGCATGGCGAATGTCGACATTAGGCCCTTGTAAAACACTACGGGGAATCGGAGCATACTTTTCAAGATGCTCCCATATCAAATCTTAGAGGAACATGCTATTAGCATATGTCTTAATTTTCATGAAAACGTTAGAGACACTGGAGTCAATAACCAAAGAGTCCAAGTTGGCAAATAGTGAACCTAGATTCAGGCTACCAATTGGAAGTTTCTCACATTTAGCCATCCTAATGGCCAAGGATATCAACAACGGTTTCAACAAATGTCCTATGTCCTCAAGAACATCTCTGGAAATCCACAAGCACATGAAAGCAGCGATGGACAGGGTACCATCAACATGTTCTTCATGAATTTTATCTCTCGGCCACCAGTATCTCAACCATTGAGCGTAGAAAAATTTGGGAGACTCATTGAACTCATGCATTTTAGCTTTCAAAGTACGAGATATCAGCTTCTCCTCTGTCGAGAGTTCTCCAGGGAAATTTCCGGCGACTGGTTGGTGCAACAAAGCGACTACATATTCTAAAGTAATCATGAACTCTCCCCATCTGCATATGAAGGTGTGAGTAGGAATACACCAACGAGCAAGCAAAGCCACGATACCTGGTATATCATGATTAATGATCAAATCTCCAGTAGCTTGAATGGCTCGCGTCACCTGCGCACTATCCAGCAAGCTCCTCACACGACTGTGGCCTAGCATGCCTTGCCTATCCAGAAAAATGTGCCAGTGGCTTCCGAGAAAGTTTGAGTTCCACATGAGAAGCCGAATAATGTTTCCCTTCCAAACAGAACTGAATTATTACTAAAGGAGACACCAACTTATTCTGAGCAGTAGTCCTGGGATTTATGAGCAACCGAAATGAAGAACCTAAATAAGGTTTTTCAGGCATGTACAAGTATTCAAAGAATCTGTCTTCGATGCTTGGAATGTTCTTGGGTTTGGGAATTCCCTCCTTCTCCCGAGAAGTTACAGAATCACCATCCCTGGAGCAATAATCATCTCCCGAAGTGTCTTCTATGGAAACGTCACTTTCAGCATCATTACGGAATCGAGTCATCTCTGCTAAATCGCTGTAACATTCCACACGAATTTCATCAATATAGTGGAATTATAGGAATCAAACAATTACGATGCTCACAACGATAATTCTAAACTCTTTCCTATTTACGATTTCATGAACTTAGTGATAACAGCGTAAAACTTCAAAAACTTGTTCGTTCTTTCAAACCTGCAAAGCCGAGCAAAAATCTTATTATTATTGTAGTACCAGAATATCGCCACAACGATATTCTCGTGATAATAACGACATTTCCACGAGAAGGTTGAATACTCCCACTACAAGAATGACATCTTTCACGAGAGCGTCGTGAGAATTCTCCAACGAAATTTGGTGAGCAACATGAGAAAGCATCAAGATAGTTGACAATTGAAGAAGCATGATAAAAGAATGTTTTTTCACGAGGATTACAAAAGATGGCGAAAATAAACAATGTAACTGCCACGATGAGATCGCAGAATAGATCCGAAAGAAGGGGAAAGCTTAGATGTCTTCCATTATGTAATTTCCTATATAAGGAGATCAGGTAAGTCCAGAGGGGGATGATGTATTTTTTAGAGTTGAGAAAATCTTGAGGAGAGAGAAACTCCAGAAAAGAAAGTTGTAATTCTGAGTTTGAATATTTTTACGTAAACATTTCGAGATCTAAATAATAAAAGTGTCGTTTAATTCTTTAATCTTCAACTAGTTTCACTTAGATTTTTATAGGATCTTAATAGGGGTGTAGTGTGGGAAATCCTGCTACTACATTTTGGCGCCGACTAAGGGGAACGTTGAATTAGCAAAATCGAAGAAAAGGTAAAAAAGAAGACATGAATTATTCAAGATCAAGGAAACTTTGAAGAAGATTGGTGAAATATTCAGAAGAAAAATGATTAGAATTAAAGAAAATTGTAGGAAATTGAAGTATGAATTAGTGTCAAGAGAAATGATCGATAAATTTCATGAAAATATTAAGGGGAGGATACATAAACGTGATTTTAAAGGGAGAAAAATTATGATGGTAGAGAAAACGCCATTATTAAAGAATTGGGAAAAGCAGGAAATTACATTTACAGCAACAGAAGTATTAGAAGAAAATCTAGATCATACATCTCCTTTGGTGATTATGGTACCCATGATACCAATAAGGAAGGAAAAGTCAATAAAATTTGTAGAAAAATGGGCTATAAATAGAACTCTAGTTGACACAGGAAGTTCTGTGGATATAATGTTCTATCATGCTTTTAAGAAAATGGGGTATAAGGATGAAGAAATGTCTATTTCATCATATCATATTCATGGTTTCGGAAAATCTATAACAAAACCAAGAGGAGAAATAATAGTACGATTACCACTTGGACAAATTGAAACACAAGTAACACTATGCATGGTGGATATGGAATCACCATACAACATGATATTGGGAATACCATGGATACACGCAATTAAAGCTGCAACGTCAACCTTACATCAACGCATCAAATTCCCTATGCCTAGCGGAATTGGGGAAATTAAAGGAGATACAGGTCTTGCGAAGACATGCTATCAAATTGAAGTAAAAAATTGTGAAGAACGTCCTAAGCAGCAAAAAGCTCGCAGAAAATTGATGAGAGAAACAAGAAAAGAAGAAAATTTTAAAATTTACATGATAAGAGCAAAAGAGGGAAAAGGGATACCCAATGAATTTTCGCGAGAAGGAGATGAACGTGCGAAAATCATAAAAACACCAAAGACCAGAAGCCGCTTACATCTGCAATTTGAACCAACAAAAGAAGTAAATGTTGGGAGTGAAGAAGAACCTAAAATACTGAAAATTTGGACTAGAATGGAGATAGACGAGGAAGAAAGAACTATAAATCTTTTGCGAGAATACAAAGACATTTTCGCGTGGAGCATGGATGAAATTCCAGGGATAGATCCATCGGTAGCATGTCATATATTAGAAATCAACAAAAATGTAAGGCCATTCAAGCAAAGAATAAGAAAAATCGCAACAACATACCATTCTCAGATAGAAGAAGAATTACAGAAGATGCTTGATGCAGGAATAATAAGGCAAGCAAAGTATCCAGAGTGGATTGCAAATATGGTGGTGGTCCCAAAGAAGAATAAAGGAATAAGAATTTGCATAGATTTTACCGATTTAAATAAAGCTTGTCCAAAAGATAGTTTTCCACTACCAGATATTCCTCAAATGATTGAGTCAGCAGCGGGAAATGCAAGAATATCTTCGTTAGATGGATATAAAGGATACAACCAAATCCCTCTCGCTGAAGAAGATCAAGAACATACTGCATTATTTTCTCCAAGAGGGTTATATTGTTATACAAAAATGCCCTTTGGATTACGAAATGCTGGTGCAACATACCAAAGAATGGTGGAGAAGGTATTTGCAAAGTGGATCCACAAAACACTGGAGGTATATGTAGATGATATGTTAATCAAGAGCAAGGAAGCTGAAGATCGTGTACAAGACTTGAAGGAGATTTTTGAACAAATGCGACAATTTAATATCAAATTAAATCCTGACAAGTGTACTTTTGGAGTGACTTCAGGAAAGTTTATGTGGTATATTGTATCAAAGGAAGGAATACAAGTTGATCCAGAAAAAGTGCAAGCGATTCGCGATATGCCCACACCAGCTACAGTAAAAGATGTGCAAAAATTGAATGGGCTGTTAGCCTCGTTAGGAAGATTCATCTCGCGATCCTCTGATAAATGCAAGAATTTTTTCGATATACTCAAAAAGGGAACAAAATTCAGATGGACAAATGAATGTGAGAAGGCCTTTCGTGGGGAATAAAAGAGCATTTAATGGATATAACCATTTTACGAAAGCTGAACCAGGAGAAGAGTTATTAATTTATCTCGCGACAACGGCATATGCGCTAAGTGCGGTATTCTTTGCGTAGATCTTTGGGATAGAGAAACCAATTTACTATATTAGTAAAACATTCAATTCAAATAGAGAAAAATTATTCAAAGATTGAGAAATTAATCCTAGCATTGGTACATGCAACTTTCAAGCTTCGCATTTACTTTCAAGCACATAAGGTCAAGGTGTTAACAAAAGTGCCAATTGAATCGTCAATGAAGAATTCAAAAAGATCAGGAAGAGTAGAAAGATGGAATGCACAAGTGGGACATTTCGATATCAAATATGAAATTCTATCTTCGCCAAAATCCCAAGTCATCGCAAATTTCTTAGCTGAATTTCCTTTGGAAAATGACGAAGCTGCGGAAGAAATGATGGAGGCAGAAGAAGAACATGGAGATCCAAAAGAATTATTGACAGAACCCAATAGATGGGAGATATTAGTGGATGGATCATCTAATGGAGAAGGAAATGGGATTGGAGTTGTTTTTATTTCACCAGAAGGAGAAAAAAATTTTCTCATTTAGGTTAGAATTTACATCCACTAATAATGAGACAGAATATGAGGCTGTTATCCACGCTTTGAAATTTGCAATAGAAATGAAGTTGGAAAATGCTAGAATCACAAGCGATTCTCAATTGGTTATTCGTAAAATAACTGGAGAATATATAACAAATGAACCTTCTTTAAAGATATACAAGAGACTCGTGGAAGAATTATCTGCGAGAATTCCAAAGATAAAATGGAGGCACATATCAAGGAAAGATAACCAGCTTGCGGACGCTTTTTCCTTCATATCTAGCATGATGACAAACCCACTTGCGAGATGCATAAAAATTCAAACACTCTTATTACCTTCAGTAAATAAATAAGACGAAGATGTGGATGTGAATTCCGTCGAAATTGACGAAGAAGGAGAGAAAGATGTGATGATTGTAGAAAATGGCGAAATAGAAGCAAAAGAGAGAAACAAAGATTGGCGAGCGGAACTTCTTGCTTATTTGGCGAAAGGAGAAACTCCAAGAAATATACTGGAGGCACACAAGCTAAGAAGCAGGGCAACAAATTATGAGTTAAGAGACGGAGTGTTATATCGCAGATCTTTTAATGGACCATCGCTAAGATGTTTGACAAGGGAGGAAGGAGAAAAGGTGTTAAAAATGCTGCACAGCGGAGATGCTAGTAATCATAGCGGAGGTAGATATTTGGCATATAGAACGAAGATGCAAGGATATTACTGGCCTTACATGCATGAAGATGTGAAACAACATTCAAGGCGTTGTGAAGAATGTCAGCGATTTGGAAAAAAGATACATGCACCAGGAGCACCACTATCATCCTCAAAAAGTGTATGGCCCTTCGGAAAATGGGGATTATATATTGTGGGACCATTTGTGCCTGGCTCTGGACAAAGGAGATACCTCATTGTGGCTACAGATTATTTCACAAAATGGGGAGAAGTAAAAGCAGTACAACATATTCGTGATAAAGATATTTTCACATTCATATTCGAGAATATCATCTGCAGATTTGGAATACCAAAGACATTGATGTCTGATAATGGAAAGCAGTTTGAAGGACATAACATAGAATTACTACTCAATGCATTTAATATAAAGTGTGGAAAATCTACTCCTTTATACCCACAAGCAAATGGTCAAGCTGAGGAAACTAATAAAATGATCGCAGATATTCTGAAAAAGAAATTAGAAGGGTATCACAAATCATGGTGTGAGCAAGTACATAATGCAATATGGTCCTACAACACCACTAGAAGAGAGGCTACTGGAATGTCACCCTTTTGTTTAACATATGGGGTTGAAGCTGTATTACCAACAAAAGTTGCTATTCCTACAACAAAAAGACAAGTGTGGGAAAGGAATTTAAGTGCTGGTATGAATTTACATAAACTAGATGAATTGGAAGAAAAAAGGGAGAAGACTCTACAGCATATGGAAAACTACCAGCGAAGGTTAGCTCGCGAATACAACAAACGTGTCAAAAAACGAGAATTCCAAATTGGTGATTTAGTTCTGCGAGAGACACAGAGATATCAGCGAGAGAATGGTGGAAAATTGGCGAAAAAATGGGACGGACCTTACTTAATTAAAGAAATAATTGGAAATGGGGCATACAAATTAATGGATCCTGAAGGAAGAGATGTTGGCCAACGACTTGATAGACCATGGAATAGACTATTTTTGAAAAGGTATTATCAGTGACAAATACTGAAAGGTAAGAAATATTAGCATAATTAAAGGTTATTATCAGTGATTATTTTTATTTTAAAGATTACGCGAGAAATATCGCGAGAAACGCGAATGAAATTTCGCAGAGATTAAGAGAATGGGACAAACCTTTATGGCGTGCAACTTAGTTCGCGAGTACAATTTCGTAAGAGGCAAATGTAAGACCTACAAGCACGTTATAAAGGGGGTATCTCTTTATATGATTCAGGGATAAGGTTATACCGCTACTGGAACCTGAGTCATACAGATGTAGGGGTTAAAGAAAACCTATCTGGGAGAGAGATCTTGGATTTCCAGCTTTATAAGGTTATACTCTGGTTGGACGACTGAAAGTCTCTTCCAAGAAGTGCAGAGTATGATCAAGGCGCCGAGGTATACGGTTTAGCCAAGGATGCCCGGGACGGACGAATCTACCCTGGCCATCTTTGGTAAGTCTTGGCTACAATGCACTTGGCCTGAAGAAAACCCCACCTAGGGTGCAGTCTTGTAACTATAAGCCATATAGGCATAAAGGACAAGAGGCTGCGAAAACAACTAGTTGTTGGTAAATCTGAATGGGAGGAGCTAGTCTTGTATGGCCAATGTTCCCTCCTTGAAGGGGCAGCCATGGGGAAGATAAGGGCGGCACCCTCCATTAGGGAGCTGATAAGTGTCTTAAGACGACAATGTCATGGGGCTCTAAGATCGCAAGATCATTTAGGCCTGTCATATTGTCACGTAAATTATACAGAGGCAAAAATCCATAAGAGAAAAAAGTTAAGATGAGGTCAAGGGGTTTTTACATGCAAATGTGAAGACGTCCTGCGATTTCATCGCAAGATGGCAATGTCACGAGGCTTTGTTTTCGCGAGAAAACTTAAACTCGTCATATTGTCGCAATATAATAAATAAATATAGATAAGGCAAGATCAATGGGTCAATACATGAAAGTGTAAAGACGTCCTGCGATTTTGTCGCAAAAAGAAAAAATTGGAAAAATAAGACCAATAGAATAATCTCAAAAATTAATTCTTCTTTGTTAACCATGCAGGGAAGATTTCTTTATCACAAGAAACAAGTTGAATTCAACAAGTCTCAAGAAATTTAATGAGGAGGCAAGCAAGGGAATAAATATGTAGGATTTCATTAAGTTTCTTGAGAATATTATAGTTTAAAAAAGGTTATATCATTTGCGAGAAAGAAGAAGCAAAAATAAATTAAAAATAGAACTCAAGCTTCAAGCGGTAGTCTCGCCAGATTTAGAATTTTCAGGATTGTTATCATCACCAATATTTCTTTCATCGCGAACATCATCGCCAGAGTTCTTTTTGTTACGATCTTCTCCTTCTTTTAGAGGGTTTTCTTTTTTTTCTTGATCATCTTCTTCTCCAGCGTCTTCTTCAACATCTTCTTCAGAAGACGGATATTCTAAATCTTTATCCATAGGAAGAGGGACTTCATCATTGTTAACTTTCAAAGGTAGAACGGATACAGGAGAAAGAGAGTTGGAGATCAAAATTTCGTTCACGAGAACTTCAGCACTAAGATGAACTTGGCGAAGGAAACCTTTGTCACGATTTCTGATCTCTATATTCTTGAAATACTCAAGATAATCAAGTATTCTTTCTGCTTTATCACGAATTTCTAAAAGGTTGAGAAGAAGAGTCTTGTTTTCTTTGCGAACACTGTCTAGCTCCTTAGTAAGATTGGTGATAGTAGAATGAAGGCTTTTTTCAGATTCTGCGAGCAACAAAATAATGAAAGGTTATAGAAATAAATATATCGTGAGAATATCAACAAGTGAAATATAACATAAATTGTGACAAGGGAAATCAACAAGTGAGGCAGTCATAATTGACTACCTTCTTTTTGCGAAGTTAAGTTTTGGATTAATGAAAAGAGGAAGTTCTCCCATTGGTTCATAGCATCATAAAATTTGTCGCCAACTATGCCTTTTACACGAGATTTCATGTTCTCTTCTTTGATGCGTAAATATGAATTTTCTTTTGACAATGAGGAATGAGACTCCTTTAGTTGGGAATATTCATCTCGAAGCTTGCTGGCATTCAAACTAAGAGTTAGTCTACCCTTGATAAGTTTGTCTATTTTAGCGGCAGATGATTCAGTTACTTCGTCAAGTTTATTTTTAAGAGAGCGGAGAGACTGCTTTTGGTCATCACATATCCCTTGAAGATTGTTTACTTTCTGCGAGGAGATCGCCAACAAGCTTGATAATTTGTGTTTCTCTTGAGATAAAGTTCTATTCTTGTCTGACAAAGATTTTATAGACAAATTAGTCTTGGATAACGAATATGAGAGGCGAGTAACCTCATTGTTTAGAAAACTGTGATTTTGCAATAATTGATTATTCTCATTTGTGAGATTTCTTATTTGATCAACTGAATATGTATAAAGATTATCTAATCTACTATGCTGGTCCATCCAAGAATATCTTTCAATGCGAGATTCATCAGCTATGGTTTCAGATTTAAGTTTTTCGATGAAACGATTTCGGTTGGAAACTAATATATAAACCAAGAATTTAAAGGGAGGATTAAGTACGAAGAATATGGAAATAGAATAAAAAGATAAAAGGACAGAGGCAAAAAGAAGCTTACTTTTTAGCTCATCAATCTTTCTAGCGAAATTCTCGCGATCCAGTACAGAGTTATTGAGCTTGTGGTTTAGAGTTTCACATTCAGAAGTCTTATCTTGAAGACTTTTTCTCAAAGCAGCATTTTCATTCTCTAGAGAAGCTCGTGAAACAGAATTTTCTGAGCCAAAATATTTGAGCAGAGTTTCGCAAACTCCGCTTTGGAGAGAATCAGTAGAAGAATCTCTAGTATTATTTAGAATGTTAGATAAAATTTTGAAAGCAACATCAATTCCTACGATGGTCTCATTTGATGAAGGAAGGGATGTAGAAGGTGAAATAGAGGAAGTGAGGACAAGTTGATGATTTGAGTCATTAGAAATGGTTGTATCATCAGAAGGAGGAGTTTTAGGGAAAGTAACATTTGGAGGAAGTAAAGGGCTAGAGGGAGTTTCAGGTATGATGGGTTCTGCAATTTGAATTGGTGAAGGACCAGTATAGGCAGTGGTAGTGAAAGCGAGCTTCTCGCCAGAAGAAGGATGAAGATCAGATTGCACAGGTGTAGGTGAAGCTTTCGCAGATATTAAGGGAGGAATGACGAAATTACTTCCAAAGGTCTTATTTAATTGGCGAGATCTTTTAGGAGGATTAGCATTACCCTCGTCATTCTGCAAACAATAATCTAGATAAGAAACAGAGGCAACAATATTGTTATTAAGAAATAGAATGTGTTTCTTACTACCTTATTGCTCGCAGAATTTTCTTTCCTTTTTACAGTCGGCCTCTTATGAATAATAGGTTTTTGAGTCGAGGATTGGGAAATAGATGCAGCTCCGCTGAAGAGTACATAATATGGGATTATAAAGAATTAAGTAAGAGAAGATCGAAGAATATAAATAAAAAGTTTGATCTAAGAAAATACCATGATCAAAAATATACCTCGAGGACTCCATTAATACAGTAGCAGAATAATGATAAGGAGAAGAAGTTGCAGAACAAAAAGCAAAGAAACTAAGTAAAGAAGAAAGAGAGTTAAGAGAAGTAAACTAGAAATGAACTTCGACTCTTCCTTTTATAGGCAAAGAAGGGAGTAAATTATGTGAGACGTGTCAATACAAAAGGACAGATTTACAACACGTGTTAACAAGGAAAGCTGAATTAGCGGAATATTGCCGGAGAAAAAAGTTCAGATATTCTTGCGATAGTTAAGGATTCTCATGATCGTTTCTTCTTCGCAGAAAAGACATGAGAAGAGGCAAGATGTAGTACCAGAATATCGCCACAACGATATTCTCGTTATAAGAACGACATTTCCACGAGAAGGTTGAATACTCCCACTACAAGAATGACATCTTTCACGAGAGCGTCGTGAGAATTCTCCAACTAAATTTGGTGAGCAACATGAGAAAGCATCAAGATAGTTGACAATTGAAGAAGCATGATAAAAGAATGTTTTTTCACGAGGATTACGAAAGATGGCGAAAATAAACAATGTAACTGCCACGATGAGATCGCAGAATAGATCCGAAAGAAGGGGAAAGCTTAGCTGTCTTCCATTATGTAATTTCCTATATAAGGAGATCAGGTAAGTCCAGAGGGGGATGATGTATTTTTTAGAGTTGAGAAAATCTTGAGGAGAGAGAAACTCCAGAAAAGAAAGTTGTAATTCTGAGTTTGAATATTTTCTGTAAACATTTCTGAGATCTAAATAATAAAAGTGTCGTTTAATTCTTTAATCTTCAACTAGTTTCACTTAGATTTTTATAGGATCTTAATAGGGGTGTAGTGTGGGAAATCCTGCTACTACAATTATTTGAAATCGACATTGGCTTTTCATGAAACTATGAATAATTCACATAACCTTCCATGTGAATATTCGCTGATTTTTATGTGTGCCTATACTATAAAATCGCCAAACTCACACATATACTACGAATTCATCAACTCATAGAAATATTGTTTGCCATCAACAATGTTTCATAAATCAAATCTTGATTTTTTCTTTATTAAAAATGTGAATAAGTCACGTATTTAAAAAAATAAAAATAAATCGTGAGCTGGTAACTCACGTAAATATTAAAAAAAAAAACTTTTTGCTCAGTTGAGCATACATCTATGGAACGAGGGTCTTTTCTATTTTGCAAAGGTCTACATATTCTAAATAAAATTTTGAAGGTTCATAAACAAATTTTTATCATGAACAATAGGATTCCTCAAAATTCCTTTAACCCTAAGGATCATTATTTACTACTTTTACGAACAAACCTACGTTCTTAAAAGTATTTGCGAAGTCCATGCTTTGAAAACAAACTTGGGTTTTCATGAAACCTAATAAACAAAAAATTTACTACTGCAACTATACCATGTCTATACAAAATTTTATGTATCTCTTCCATATTAGGGATTTTTGTTCGTTTCCTAAACTAACGAAAAACGGGCATTCATACATTTTCTAAAAACAAATTCTTCATGAATCCTACGCATGCTTGCAACTATGGAATTTTTTGTTTTGTGAACAACTCATGAATCATAGAACGAACAAAAGAAAAACAAAACGCAAGCTTACCTGTCGGCGCCGGAGTACGGTCGGCGACGTTCGGCGCTGAATTCCGGCAACTCTTCCTCCTCTCCTGATGCACACGTGAAGATAGTGAAGGGATGAAGATGCTTGGTCGGTCAACAATTTTTTATTTATTAGGGCTTTTCTCCTTTTATATTATTTTTATTTTCAAAACCTAAAATACTTGGGTTTCCTCTTTTGGGTTTGGGGCCCACAAGCGCTAAACTGACCAAATAAGCAACGCCTCACCTCTGTGTCCACAAAATAACGCTCTATCACGCTATTAGGATTTTCACTCAAATATTTGCTCGTACATGACACCATTACAGTGAACCGAGGATTCTGAGCATACCTTTGTAGATTGAGTTCAACCATTAATCTCATCGATTGAAAATCACCATTTAATGCATTACTGCGGAACATGATTGTTCCCCACTAAGCAGGGGACTTAATGTTGATGGTGGATTTTCAACAATTTGCAAAATCGTAAAATCATGAGGCATGTTTCGACACGGCTTTCAGGCATGCAACGATTTATATTTTATGAAGCCATGATGAATATGTTTTCGAAAAGCCCCACTGGCTGAGAGATTCGATCCATGGAATTTCATCATGACCTCTATGCATAATAACATAATTGGGCGGTTCTCCGTAGATTGAGAACTTAACGCCTTCAGGACGTCGGTGACACTCATTGTTCCCTGACTGCAGCAGAGAGACCCACCTCCACATAGAAGAATAGTTGGGCAGCGGACGCCTTCAGGACGTCGGTGACACTCACTGTTCCCTGACTATGTGGAGGACCATGCATAGATTCAGGCGGTTCTCCGTAGATTGAGAGCAGTAACGCCTTTAGGTCGTAAACAATACCTGTGACTCCCTGACTATGCACCATTCAGAATGGATGTGACGCTTTAACTTGCTAATATCTTTTCTATATTAGATTAATTCTGCCATGACATTCACCACTGAATTCCCAGAATGATCTATTATTGCTCCTATTCCATGGTCGAATCCACGGCCTGATCATATGGAATGGCAATAACAATTGCTCCTACTCCATGGTCGAATCCACGGCCTGATCCCATAGAATGGCAATAATAGTTGCTCCGATTCCGTGATCGAATCTATGACTTGATCTCACAGAATGGCAATAAACTACTATATTATCTCATTATTCTAATTTCATGATCTAATTCACTGCTAATCTCATGAAATGGTAATAGATAATTTTATTAATCCGATTCTATGGTCGAATCCACGATCCCATGAAATGGTAAATGTAGGAGCAGAATCTCGCAACAACAACGCTCTTGAGAAAACTTCTACCACACATTGCAAATGTCGTAAATTAATTACAGAAGTGACATAATAGACAACGACAACATAAAACATGAAAAAAATATGAAGACCTTGTGAAATTATAGAGAAAGCTTGCGAGAACATAGCAAGAGAGAGAGAGCTTGGGAGAATGTAGTAAGGGATCCTAAAATAGGAGAAATATGAGTTGTATGTGAGATGTCATCCACTATGTAAACACCTATATAAAGAGAAGAACAGGAGAGAGAAAGAGGAGGAACACATTCTGAGAGGGAGATATTTTTTGTAAGAGAGAGAAATTTATTTTCTTTATCATCTTCTTCCCCAAAAACTAAATCTAGAGCCCCAAATACTCATTAATGGAGTCTCCATGTAACCCAAATGTAATTTCAATAATCAAAGTGAAGAACCCTAACCCCTTGGATGCAGATCACATTGATCGAACCACGTAAATCTTGTGTCTTATTTTATAATTTTAGCACTTTAATCTTTATTTTGGTTAGGAAATAAATTTAGATCTAGAAATTATTATCATAATATTATATGGGGTGTGTTATGGGATTTCCTGCAACTATATTTTGGTGCTAGAAACAGGGAAGAGTAAATGATTTATCCTTCCTGTAGCTTGATTGGTTCAAGAGATTTCGATGAATATTTGCTACTGTTCGTATTTTTCTCGATCTAAAAAATTTAGGTTCAAAAATGGAAATTTCATGGAAGAAATCACACTTTCAGGGAGTAAACATCATCAACAATTCAAAGACATGAAAAGAGTAAGAGAAAAAAATTAGTTGTTGTGGTGAATTTAAGGAAGAAAATCAAAGTTTCGGTGGAAGATTTTCATGTTCAGTAGAAGAAGGAAAATGTGAATGAAATTAAGGAAGAACGAAGAGAAGATAAGAGGCAGACGCTGCAATTTCTATCACAAACATAAATTCGCACAGATGGTTCAAGGCTGCAAGAGAAACAAATAGGTCAGGTGTTCAAATTCGCAGAGACACATATTTTTCATTTTCTTCTCATTTTCATTGGAGAATAAAAGAATAAGGAAAAACGTTATGCGTTAATTTTGCAGAGAGGTTCTTGAACAATTGGTTCAGAGAACAGTATGTGAGTTTGTGGTCACAGGTTCGAATTCGCCTGCGAGCATAGTTTTCTTCTTTTTACAGAGGGTGAAAAAATGAATAATTTCGCAGCATTGTTTCAATATTTCGCAAGCAAGAGGCAGCACAGTTGGTGATCTGCGAAGTTAATGAGTTCATGGTCGCGAGTTCAAGTCCCAAAACATGCATATTTTTTCTCGAAATCCTTGATAATTTCGCAGGTATATTTCACACAAAAGAGAGTTCATGATAATTTCGTAGAGAAATTTCGCAAGCAAGAGAACTAGCACAGTTGGTTAGGAGGCATGAATGCAAGCAGCAGGCCGCGGGATCAATTCTTGCTTCTCGCAAGTTTATTTTTGTTATTGGATCTCTGCGAAATCAAACTTTGATTACTTCGCAAGATCTTTGATTAATTCACAAGAGAGGGTTAGCACTGTTGGTTTGTTGCAAGAAAATGCAAGAGGCAGGTCAAGGGTTCAAGTCTCATCTCTCACTCTTCTTTTTGCAGCGAGACGTTCAGACAACTCGTATAAGAGCTAAGTACCCTTTCCTAGAACATTTTACTAACCACAAATAAAATATTTTTTATTTAATTTCCAAAAAGCGATACAATCGCAAGATTTCAAAGAAGATTTCAAAGATTTTTGATTTGGTTTACAAAACGCGATACATTCGCAGAATTACAGATATTTCAGAATTACAAAGATTTCACAATTACAAGAGAAACCGAGAACAATATCTCGCAGATCAATTTATATATTTCCTTTAAATATTTGCTTTGTTTCAAATGAGAATGATATCTAACATGGAGAGTAGCAGGAGGAAAAATAAGACCTTCCATCAATAGGATGCATAAGACCTCATTAGGATCATTTCCTTGAAAGATGTTTATCGGATGAGACGAAACAATTTATATAAAGGAAATCAAAACAAAGAAAAATGATTTGAACTTGTAATTAAATGAAAATTTTTGATAAAAGAAATGTTGAATACTAATCTAAATTCTTATTTCTCTTGAATATTTAGTTTGCTTCAAATGATATGATATTATAAGAATAAAAGAGTGAATGGAAGAAATGACAGAAATGAGAGAATGAATGAAAGAATAAAGAAACGCGAAAATTTCGCAGAGAAACAAATAGAATGGGACGAACCTTTATGGCGTACACACTAGTTCGCGAATAAAATTTCGCAAGAGGCAAATGTAAGACCTAAAGTGCATCATATAAATGGGTATCTCTTTGCATGGCTCAAGGATAAGGTTATACCGCTGCTGGAACCTGAGTAATGGATATTTGGGGTTAATGAAAGCCCATCCAGGAGAGGTACCTTGGATTTCCAACTATATATATATCTTAAAAGTTGGACGACCGAGGGTCTCTCATAAGGAGTGCAAAGTATGATCAAGGCGCCGAGGTACACGGTTTATCCAAGGGTGACCGGGGCGTATGAAACTACCCTGGCTATTCTTGGCAAGTCTTGACTATGATGCACTCGGCCTGAAGAAAACCCCACTTAGGGTGCAGTCTCGTAACTATAAGCCATATAGGCAAAAAGGATAATAGGCTGCGAAAACAACTGGTTGTTGGTAAAACCGGATATGAGGAGCTAGTCTTGTATGGCCGATGTACGCCTCCTTGAAGGGGAAACCAGGGGGAAGATAAGGGCGGCACCCTCCATTAGGGAGATGATAAGTGTCTTAAGACGCAAATGTCATGAGGCTTTATTTTCGCAAGAAAATTTAGGCTTGTCATATTTGTGCAACAAATATAAAGAGGAAAAAAGCCAAGAGAAAAGATAAGACGAGATCAATGGATTTTTGCATGAAAATGTAAATAGTCCTGCGATTTCGTCGCAAGACGGAAATGTCATGGGGATTTACGTTCACAAGAATACTTAGTCATGTCATATTGTCGCAACAAAAATTCAAATAAAGAGATAGTTAAGGAAAGATCAATGGGTCGATACATGAAAGTGTAAAGACGTCCTGCAATTTTGTCGCAAAGAAAAAAAAACGTGGCGAAATAAGACCTTTAACTAGGAAGGAAAAATAAGACCACATTAGAAAGTAAGCAAATAATCTTGCGAAAAATGATTATATGTGAGCAAACAAGCTTGCGAACATATATACTGAAATGAAATTAAGATAGTGAAAATGATGCACCTTTGATATTTTAATTATATTATATTATGCGAGACTAATAGTGCAGGAATAAACAGTAGGGACAATAAAACAATGAGATACAATGAGCAAGAAAGATGAGGCAAAATGAACTTGCGAGAACAATAAATATGCAAAGAGGAATGCATATACTAGAGACAAAAACAGAGAAATGAAGAATGGAAGCGATTTAAAGTTACATCAATTTTACTGAGGCAAAATGAGCTAAGTAACACAAACATTAGAGCATTCTCATCATACAGGCATCACACTTGCATCATGAAAGCATTTCATGGACATTGCATACACATCTCATAACATAATCATCACATAAGCATTAAATTCGCACAAGTATTTTACAAAAAATTACGAAATATGCAGAAGTTCGCAAGATTATTCAGGGTTATTCGCAATACTATTCAGAATCTCTCAGGAATATTATTCATAATTTTGCAGAATATTTCATAATTTCGCAGGATTACTCATAATTTTTAAAGAATGTGTCAGAATTTCGCAGAATGTGGTTATTTTGCCGGATGAGATTATTTTGCACAATTATAAGCAACTTAAAGAGATTATACTATAGCATGAACACAAAACATAAGACAGAGGCAAGATAAGAATAGAGAAGCAATTTTCTCATTCAACACTTTTACAAGAATTCTACCCTCATAGATAAAGAACAGAGGCAACTATGGATCACCAAGAAAACACTTTATGTTCTTTATCTTCTCGGCAAGAATTATTTCCAAAGTGGACATTCACTAATGAACAACAAGAAGTCTCACCAAAAATGGAGTAATAATTTCACATGAACAAAGGCAATACTTATCACTCTCTGTAGGACCAGAATATCGCTACAACGCTATTCCTGCGATATTAACAACGTTTCTGCTAGCGTCACTGCCAATTATTTAACAACATTTCACGAGCGTCACAGAATATCCAAAAGAAACTGACGATGGAAGAAATAAAAGAAGAATATGTTGATCATGCGATGGTCACCATTATTGCGATAGAGAATATTGTAGCGATCGCGATGAGATCGCAGAATAGATCCGAAATAGGAGGAAAACTTAGATGTCATCCATTATTTAAATCCCTATATAAAGGGCTCGATAGATCCAGAAAAGGATGATGATGTATTTTTGAGAGATGAAAGAGTCTTGAGGAGAGAGAAACTTCAAGAGAATATTTGTAATCTTTGATTCCTTCCAATTCTGTAAACATTTTTGATATTTGAATAGTAAAGTGTCGTTTAAAATTTTGAAGTTTAATTGATTTCCAATAGATTTCTATAGAATCTTAACAAGGGTGTAGTGTGGGAATTCCTGCAACTACATTTTGGCGCCCGAAACAGGGATTGAATTAACAAAAATTGAAGAGAAAGTGAAGAAGAAGATAAGAATTGCTCAAGATTAAGGAAATCATTAAGTAAATTGGTGAGATAATTGAAGAGAGAATGATCAGAATCAAAGAGGATTGTAGAAAATTGGAGTGTGATGTGGTAACAAGAACAATGATTGATAGATTTCATGAAAATATTAAAGGGAAGATAGACAAACGGGATTTTGAAGGAAGGATAATTATGACGGTGGAAAAAATATCACCATTGAAAGATTGGGAAAAGCAAGAAATCACGTTTACAGCAGCAGAAATACCAGAAGAAGATCTAAGTTATACATCTCCATTGGTAGTCACAGTAACCACTATACCAATGAGAAAGGAGAAATCAATAAGGGAAAATTAGGGGCAGGCCCAAAAAAAAAAATTCACACTAGCAGGCCCACGATTAAGTTTCCCTACGGTCGCACCCATAATTTTTTGAAAAAATTAAAAACGTGAACAAAGTCACTAATACCCTCAGCGGTTTCGTACAGTTATAACTCCCATTTATTTCATTTCCAACCATTACTACTGCTATTTCTTCTTTATCTTCATCGCTTTCTCCGTCATGATCTACGTTTTTTTTTCTCCATTATCATTTTTAGGAAGCAAAATTAGAAATAAATTTCAAAACACAAACCCTAGAAACTAGTTACAGATTACAGATTCGTCAAAAATCAAAACCCTAAAAACCAGTTCATCAAAAATGGAAGAAACGCCAAGTAAAACGCGTCTTCAGAAGTCGAAACAGAAGAAAACAGGTATTGAAACTAGTTTTAATCCATGTATTATTGCTTTCATTCAGTAATTTTTTTTTCTTTTCGATTTTAACTTTTGTTCTTGATTTTGAAGGCGAAGGAGAAATTTAGTCGAAGAAAAAGAAAAAAAATGGTGAGATTCAGCAATTACTTCATCTGTTTGTGTTTTGATTTAGTTTTTTCCATTTCTGTATCTTTAATTTTAAGATTTGTTTGTAGCAGAAGCCGATGAAGAACCGAAAGCCGGAAATCCCATAAAGAAGAACAAATCTAAGAAGAAAATTGTTTCTGGTGAAATTTTCATCCTAAACATGTTTGCCCCTAATTTCTTTCTTACCCACTCTTTGATTTTAACATCAATTTTACCTGATAATGTTGAAGATGAAAAAGTAGAAAGTGATAGTGACCAACCACTGGTAAAGATGCAAAAGAAGGCAAAGAAAGATACTGTGGAAAGATTGGAAGTCTCTGGTATGCATCCTCACTAACTGATGTGTGATTCTGCATTAAAAAAAAATGCATAACAAGTAATTTAGTGCATAATAAGTTATGCATACTTTATGAATGATTGCAGAACAGGTTATGCCTTTATAATTGTGAATGCATGACTAGTTCTGCATTATGCATGACAGGTTATGCAGCACAATATCTGGTTATGCATTATGCATGAAAGTTATGCCTTTGTAATTGTGAATGCATGACTAGTTCTGCATTATGCATGACAGGTTATTCAGCACAATATCTGGTTATGCATTATGCATGAAAGGTTATGCAGCATCAAAATAAATGTGCATAACATGTTTTGCAGATGCATGACAGATTATGCTTTCAAAAAAACACTGCATAAAACCCATTTTTAAGTGTTACTTCTTTTTCATTTTAATCTATTTAAGTTTTAACATCATTTTTACCTGCTAATGATGATAATCTAGAAGTGGAAAAGGCGGAAACTGATGGTGAACAGCAGCAGAAGGAGACGAGAACCAATGTAAAGCCCGGTGCTACCAAGAAGAAGAAGAAAGTCTCTGGTATGCATTTACTTTCCAGAAATGCATGACTTGTTATTCTTTCCAAAATTACTCCATAACCTGATATGAAGAACATTTTTATTTGTGTGTCAATAAGATCCTGAAGCAACCACCCCATCAAGGAAGTCGCGGAGATTAAAAGACCAGGAATCATCTAGTTCACCTAAGCCTGAAGCAGAAAAGAAAACAAAGATAGCAATGAAAGCTGCACCAAAGGAAATTTCGGGTGATGATGATACAGTTAATGAGGATGATAACACTGATGATGAGAAGGAAGTAAATGGTAAGATTTTTTTGCGATATCTTTTGTGTGATATATTGTTTCTTTAGTGTAATTGAGTTGTTTCAATATTGATTTGGTCCATTTCAGTTAGGAAAGATGATGATCAGATGAAGAAAAGAAAAAGACATGAACCCAAATAATCAGAAGACCTGAAAAATAGGAAGAAGAAGAAGCAATCTGAAACATCCGAAAGTGAAAGGGAAAAAGAAGAAGAATCTGATAGTGAAAAGCAATGTGTTGTCTATAAACAAGGTGCGTTGAATTCCTGTTATGCATCAATTATTAAAATTCTCTTATCAATTAAGCTGCTTGTTTATATGCTAACACATCGTGTTTCTAGTTCATTTACATAATGCATAACCAGTCATGCATTCACATTTGCAGATGCATAACTAGTGATGCATTGATTTATTAAGGTGCATGACATATTATGCACTCATATCATATAGTGCATAATTGTTTATCAAGATGCCTGGGAAGTAGGCATGAGTAGTTATGCAGTTCCAAACAGCAGTTCTAAAAATGCAGTTTTTTTTTTGTTCTTTTGCTTCTGCAGTAAAACCCAAATCTGCAGTTCAAGGAGGTAATTACAGAGCAGGTTTTCTAAGGATTGGTTACTTGTTTGGCAAGATAATAGAAAGAGGTGGTTTGACTCCGTTGCAGGCTAACATGATGAATGTGTGTCCGTTTGGGAAATTCTATAACTGGTTATATGCTGCAAACATGGCGTACTTGGATGGTAAGAGCAACCAGCTGATGGATGAAGTCTTTCTATCATATGACCATGATAATTTGAATCAATATTCGTTCAAGGTGTCCGACCACAAGTCGATACAGTCAACGTCTAGTGAGCTTGCAGTTACTTTTCTGATTCCAAGAATTAAAGAAAACAAAGGAAATGATATTCTGACTTCAAAGAAGGAGGTGGACCTGACTCAGTCACATGCCCTCGTCAAGCAATTCCCATTAAAAACAAAGGCGGGTTATATCAGTACAAATCCCAAAGCACGGGTGACAAAAGTGTGGATTGATGATATTGAAAAGCTGGTGTTGGAAAAGCTTTATAAGAAAGGCGATGAAGAGGAAGTTGTCTGCCTTATCTTCCTTTACATGCTAGTTGTATTGTTCTTTTGTACTTCAATGGGAGACAACTTGGATGTCTCGTATGTTGGTTTGGTTAAGGATTTGGAAACCATGGACTCTGTATCTTTTCCTGATTTGATTCATGAACACCTGATGGATGGCATAAAGACTGTCAAAAGAAAGAATCATCGTATCAGGAATTGCAACGGGTGCACTATATATTCTCTTGTGAGTTAGTTTTTTTACTCAGTTAATAATCTTGTACTGTATATTAATTTACAGAATATCTTATTAGTTATTGTTTTTCGCAGCTTTGGTTGGCTGAGCACTCCAACATAGATGAGATATCATCCGACATCGTCAAGGTCAGTCTCAATGCTACACCAAGAGCTTCGAGGTGGGACTTGGCAGCAATGAAGAAAGCAATGCTCAAGAAGCATATTACAAGCTTAGAGGTACTTGTATATGAACCTTAAAAATGAATGCCTAATTAGTTATGCACCTTAATAAATCAATGCATAACATGTTATGCTGCTCAATTATGAATGCATAAGAAGTTATGCATTGTTAATCAGGGTTGTGTTTTTCAGAAACTATGAATGCATAACTAGTCATGCACCTTAATAAATCAATGCATAACATCTTATGCAGCTCAATTATGAATGCAGGATCAGTTATGCATTGTTTAGAAATGGAAAAGTGTTAATCAGGGTTGTGTTTTTAAAAAACTTTGAATGCATAAGAAGTTATGCACCTTTATAACTCAATGCATAACATATTATACAACCTAATGAAAATGCATGACTAATTATTATGCATTGTTTAAACTAACTGCATCACATGTTATGCATATAAATAATGTTGTTATATTATTTTTGCATTCCCTTGATGAGTGTTATAAATCATGTCGCAGTTCCATGAGAAATTCAGAGATGAGTACAGTGCAATGGAGTTGGAAGTCTGTGAACCAAGAGAACCAAGGAAAAGGTCAGTGATACTTGAACTCGTTGCAATGAATCTTGAAGTGAACAGGGACAAGTATGAAGAAGCATTTCAGGATGCAATAAAGATAATTGAAGAAGAAAGTTATCCCGCCGATAGTGCAGAAGCAAGATTGCAGATCATTCAAGAAAAGCTGAAAGACATGAAGCATACTCAGGAGAGGAACAAACAGTTTGGAGGAGAGTTAAATGAAAAATTGTATGATTACGTGAAGGAATTGCTTGTTGATTGTGGGAACGAAGAGGTGCAGATGGATTCGCCAGTTGGCCCTGGCATTGATGTATCATCAGCCGAGCCAAGCGTCCTACTCAGCCAAAACTTGCCAAGGAATGAGACTCTTGTAGAACTGGTATCTTCAACAGAACAACCTACACAAGAATCAGTGCCAGAAGTCATCAGACTTGATAGCCAAGACCAAACAGCTAGTCAAGGAATCCAGTCTTCACCTTTCAAGTTCATGGATTTGGAAAAAGATGTTAATCTCTCCAGCGACGACAAGGAAACAGAAACTTTCGAGGAATTGCAGACAACACCCAATATAGCAACAACACAAGAAAGAATTGAAGCACAGGAAAAGGATTTTCTGGCTGGAGGTGATGAAGACAATCTTCCAGAGACTCAGAAAAAAGCATAAGAACATGAAGTGCCCACATTTAACCTGCATTTGTCACAACCTGCTGCTGAAACTAAAAATGGTGCTGAAGCACCACAACAACAACAACAAAATGAAGAACCACAAGATGAAGCAGAGAAGGAGATGGTTGTTGAGACAGTCGTTGCACCACAATAGTAGCAGCCAAAAGATGAAGCAACAAAGGAGATTGTTGTTGAGACAGTAGTTGATGTCTTGGAGTATCTGGCAGAGAATCCTCTAACTCCAGCCACACAAGATGCTGAAAAAGAAGAAAGCTCGAATGAAGATGCAAAGATAAATACAAAAGACCTGGTACATAAAATATGAACAGATTATGTTTTTCAAAATAGTAACATATAACATCTTTATATGTTTCTTTTTTTAATGTCAAATGAACTATGTACTATTTCAAGTTTTAATCAACTATAAATTATTTACTATGTTGCTATTTTGCTATGTAATCAACTATTTCTAAATAAATTGTTTATATCTAACATATTTTGGTTACATGAATCTCTAGGAAGAAGCACATAGAGGGGAATGTATAGCAAGAACAGAAGTTCGCAAGACGACACCACCAGTGAAGAAAAGGCCAGTAGCAAAGCAAACAAAAGATGGTAAGCAGAAACAGAAAGATGAGAACCAGGTGGAAATGGGAAGTAAGGTAAAACGAATAAAGAATAGGACAACAGGTGAGGAAAGAAAATACAGTGTACTCCTCAAAGATTGTTACCTAGGGAAGCAGCCGAAGAAAATAGACAAGCCTGCAGATGATAAAGTTGAAGCAGTAACTGCTGCTAAATCTGGTAATCCGTTCACAAAATTAACACCGCTTGAAACAATGGAATGCTTTCAAGCTTACAAAGATACATTAGAACCAGCCACCTTGGAAGTACTGGAGAGATACTTTGAGCAAGACAACAGCCTGTGAGTACAGTAAACTACTTTATATGCTTGTTAAACAAATTCAATGCATTACACAAGTTATGTTTTTTAAAGCTGAATGCATAATAAATTATGCTTTATAAACAAACAATGCATAACAGATTATGCTTTAAAAAATTTAATGCAGCACAAGTTATGCATACAAATAAATCAATGCATAACAGTTTATCACATTTTTTGGGTGACTAAAAAAAGAAAAAAAACTTATTGTGTCTTCTGCAGCAATTCGGCTTGGTTTATCAAAGACGAAGAATCAGATGAAGACCCATACCTATGGGATATTCGGATTCACGGAGATGTAATAACACAGCTGCTGAACAATAAATACCTGGAAGATCAAGTATTAAGCTTCTACTGTTATACGTTGTTCCATAAGCGGAGAATTGAGAAGGATCTGCTGAGTATTCAACATAGGTATGCTGAGACTGCATTCATGAAGCCAGCTGCTTGGGTAAGTTAAATAACTGTTACATCCATTGACTACAGTTACATAACAACTATTTTTTCTGCATGAAAAGTTATGCATCTCCATTTTACTGCATAACCTGTGATACCCACATTGTTTCTTCTGCACAACAAGTTATTTATCATTGTTTACCAAATCTGATGTGCAGTATTATGTTAAAAACAAGGACCTAGATGGGATTTCCAGGTATGTTGAACAATTCATCTTAAATATACCTGTGGAAGTTGAGAAAATGTTCATTCCAATGAACTATATCACAAAGGAAAACCCTTATGGTTCTCATTGGACATTGTTAGAGTATGACTTCTCTGAGGGTGAGTGGAACTTCTTCAACAGTCTATCGAGCTATAAAGTTAAATGCAAGAATCAAGCCGTTCAGATGGCAACTGCTTGTATCCCTTATTTGATCCAAAGATATGACAACCTGAAACTATCAGCAGAAGTCGTGGATATAAATAGAGGTAAACTTGTATACAAGGATATAACTTCAATCAAGGTCCATGAACAAGGTTCTTACCCCGACTGCCTCATTAATGTCTGCTACTATATGAAGATGAGGATGAAGTTAGAAGGCCAAAAGAAATGGGAGAAGTTGACGACTGAACAAGCAATATCGAAAGTCAACAAGAAGAAACTAGGTTTGGCAGTGAAAATGCTGACAGATGTTGGAAACAGTTGGGCCATAAATGTCAATGAAGACTACTGGGATTCAATACCAGATGTTCCCATACCAGGTATTGGAGTTTGAACTGGTATCTATTTATAGGAACCGAAAAACTTTAGGGGTGTAATGTGTAAAGCCTAACTTCAGTCTCTCAATATTACTATGTTTTTATATATTAATGCTTGTTTCGGTGAACTTATTTGTTTCAAAACTTAGTTAACGAGGGGGCGCTGCCCCCTCGACCCCCGATTATAAACATAACATGTTATAAATCATACAAAGTATTTAAGTGAAAACAGGTTGCTAAAAGACTGAACACATACCAGGTTATGCAATACAAAAAAAGAATGCATAACATATTAAGCACTGTAAAAAAATTACTGCATAAAAAATTATGCATATCTTAAAAAACAAAGCATAAGGAATTATGCATCTAAAAATTACTGCATAACAAATTATGCATATCTTAAAAAACAAAGCATAAGGAATTATGCATCTAAAAATTACTGCATAACAAATTATGCATATCTTAAAAAACAAAGCATAAGACAGGTTCTGCATTTTAAAAAAAGGGCATTACACACAGTAAAAAAGAAAGTTCTTTTTCATAAAAACCAATATGTACTAAGTAAAAAAAAAGTCTTACAAAATAAAAAATACTGTAAATTAAATATGAAATAGGTTCGAACACAAATGTAACAGTCTGAAGAAACCAACAATCTAAATGCTCTCACTTAACTTCCCTTAGGCTTCTTCGGCGGCTTTGGCGGCTTCTTGTAACAGGTAGGCTTTGTACAAGTTTGCTTGTTGTGATTACCAATCTCACAACAATTACCACAGCGCATAGCTCTCCTGGCCGGCTTCTCATAACGGCTCAAATGTCTATTAGCTTGTGGTCGCCCTGGCGGCCTCCTAACATCAGGTACATTGATAATATCATTACCTTCATAAACTTCGGGCCTGTTGTAGTTCGGAATAGGATGAATTGCATGGATGTAGGCATTATTGAAGTATGAAGTAGTGAAATAAGGTTGAACAAAATCATACGGATTAGAACCAGACATTGTTATCGATGCGAAAGCATGCACACATGGAAATCCATAGACGCGCCACCTCTGATAGGTACATGTCATTGCCTCAAGGTTAACACTATGAGAACTCTCCCCTCCCTCCACTTCATAAACATGAGTATCGGACTGTATAACCAGCCAGGTTAAGCCCTCATCAATAAGAGACTTCATCTTAGCTTCATTCTTCGATGTGAGAATTGTTATGAAACTTTTACCAGTATTACGCCTTTCTGACATCATATCCATCACATCCTTTCTTATCTGATCCACAAGAGCATTTGCAGGGAGCTTCTTGTGTACCTTCATCCAACTATTGAAGGATTCAACAAGAGTAGAAGATGTCCTACCATACCTACAACCCTGAAAAAAGGCATTTGACCACTTCTCCGGAGGGATACCTTCAATATAGTCTGCAACCCAACCACAACCAAGACCCCTAATCGTAGCGATGACAGTTTGGAAACCTTCGGGACTAAGAGCATACGTAGCAGCTTGAAATGCATCAATAACAGCACCATACCTTTCGTTAGAGCCATTAATTAGCAAGTTCATCTTCAGATGATAGTAGCAGAAACTATGGAAGGCTCTAGGAAAATAAACTGGAATAGCTCTCTTTAGTCCTTCTGCACGATCAGATAAAAATGTGATTGGCCTTTGATCATGATCAAGAACATAACTCAAATTCCTCATGAACCATTCCCAGTTATCATTATCTTCACCAGGTACCAGGGCCATGGCTAGTGGAAAGAACCCTGCACAGCAAAAAAAATATAAAATCAAGCCAGCGTAAACATAAAGTATGCGCGCTAAAAACAGATGCATAATGTCTTATGCATCTAAACTAAATAGTGCATAATACATTATGCACTTGCATAAAAAAGGATGCATAAGATCATAAAAGTGAAAAACAATAATGCATAAGACATCATGCAGTTAAAATAAAAATGTATAATGTCTTATGCATCTAAACAGAAATGATGCATAACCAGAAAAGTGAAACCAAAAAAATGCATAATGTCTTATGCATCTAAACTAAAAGATGCATAAGACATTATGAAGTTAAAATAAATAATGTATAATGTCTTATGCATCTAAACAGAAATGATGCATAACCAGAAAAGTGAAAACATGCATTATCATAAATAATGCACAATGCATGAGACATTATGCACATATATAAGAAGCATGCATTATCAGAAAAAAAATACCATTTTCAGCATTGATAGCGGTTGCAGCCATGAGGCATCCTCTATATGTCCCTGTAAGAAAGGTAGCATCGACATATATCATGGGACGAAGGTAACGGTAACCATGGATGGATGCCTCGAAAGCAATAAAAAGACGCACAAACTTATTTGAAGGTGCCTCATCTTCTAATTCAGTTGAACTATCCTCGTTCAATTCAGGTTCATCCATTTGAACTTGAAAATCAATCCAACTCCCAGGATTTGTGCTGCGAATGGCATCTACATACCATACCAGATGCGAATACGACATGGCCTCATCACCAAATATTTCCTCATACACTTTCTCTCTTCCATTGTAAGCTTGGTAATATTTCATATTCATCCCGTAACTAGATTTAAAAAACTTATTCAAATCAAATGCTCTAAAACTCGGATCAATTCTAATTTCATCCTTGATAAGACTAGAAATAAATTTACTGCTGAGCCTGTGGATAAGCCTTTCACATCCCACACCACAGGTATGACCGCTAACATACTTCTTAACCTTAAGCATCTTGTTTTCAACATTAACAGCACAAACCTTATACTCCCAAGGGCATTTTTATTTAGGGCATTTTGCATAGAACCTGCTAGGTTCATTCTTAGAATATACAAGAACACGCCCAGTTTTTACCTCGTATTTATTTACCGCAATACGTACCTCTGCTACACCTCCAAAAAATACTTTATCAACATCACCAAGTAATTTATCCCATCCCTCAGTCCTAAGAACCTTGTTAATAGGCACAGAACCATCTTCAAGGAAATTCACCATAGCTTCTTCTGGTTCAGGTTCTATTACACGCCTACTTGATGAAGCTCTACTACGACTGTTCAAAGAATTGAAGCCAACTTCAACAAGTAAATCAAAGCTCTTCTGACCTTTACAGTGGCAACGAGATACAAAACACTGAAGCAGAACATCAGAATCAACTCGCACAAACTTGCTTTCATCATTATAAGAAAATTTGACATGATGAGGTAGTAAACGAGTCCACTTATCGCAAACGGCTGTCTTCAAACTCTCCAGAGTTGTGTTGAGATCAACAGAATGTGCTAAGAATTCACTAAAGTAGTGAATTACAGCTAGTGCACTTGCAGCAGGCATTTCACCCTGCAAAAACACAAAAGAAAAAAATCTATCCTGCATATGGCTTCATAATAATTCTTACTCAAAATTAAAAGATATAATCAACAACAGAAAAAACAAATCTACATTAACCATAATCAAATCAGAAATCAACAAGGTACCAAAATCAATAACATCTCCATTAACGTAACAGAAAAAAGATCAAAAATAGGAGTGGAAAAACAAATCAAATGAAAAATCGAATAAAAACAAAAGCAAAACCTAAAAAATTGGTGTATCAACATCCGAACATGAAATCGAAACAAACAGATTGAATCGAAAAGTTCTACATTGATCGTAACAAATTCAGAACCTAGAAAAAAAAATCAAAAACAAGATTAAAAAATCTAAAAACCGATTCGAAAAACTAAATTAATCTTTAGAAACCTAAAATAATAGATCTTAATCTTACAGAAACTAAAAGGAACTAAAACCTAGAATCGAATCCATATTAAACAAAAATCAGAAACAAGAATTGGAATGTAGCTCGAACCTGAAACTTTAATTAAATCCTCAATCAGCTCCTTTTGAATCTCTGAGCTATCAATCTTTATCGAATCTGAATCTCTGAGCTATCAATCTCTATCGAAAGTGAATCTCAGAAAGTGAAAGTGAGGATCGAAACTGAATCTCTTCAATTTTTCTGGGTAAATTCACTGCTAGATCAACTCCTTCTTCAGCTCTCGATAATTGATTCTCTCAGCTCTAGCCGGTATTCGATCTCCTTCTCCTTCTCAATCGCTCAGCCTGAAATTTCTCTCTCAAAACCGAATTTATGAAATCTAAAACGAAGCTGTGAACTTAGTTTCTGCTTGTGAGGTTAAACTTGGAAAAAAAAGGCAATTTCGAAAACTTTGGGTGCGTCAATAATTTCCCCTCCGTGTTTGGGTGCGCGTGTGATATTTCACCCGTGTGGGTTTCACAGTAGGAAATGTTGTAAAAATGGGTCTCCCTGTAGTTTCCACAATCAATAAAATCTGTAGAAGAATGGGCTATGAATAGAACTTTGGTGGACACAGGAAGTTCTGTAGACATGATATTTTATCATACTTTCAAGAAAATGGGATATAAGGATGAAGAAATGTCTTTTATTTGCAGGATTTCCCACACTACACCCTTGTCAAGAATCTATGAAAACTAATTCATAATTGTGGATGAACAACAACACTTTTATTAATTCACTTTCAGGAAGATTTACAAGAAATATCAAAACTCAAAAATACAACTTTCTTTCTGGAGTTTCTCTCTCCTCAAGATTCTTTCAGCTCTCAAAAATACATCATCCTTTTATGGATTTAGTTGAACCCTTTATATAGGAAAATACATAGTGGAAGACAGCTAAGATTTCCCCTTAATTTGGATCTACTCTGCGATCTCATCGCCATAACTTTAGTCTTCACCATCGCCAACTTTATAACCATCGTGAAGCAGACTTATTCTTCATATATCTTTAATCGTTAACTGTTACATCACTCTTTTGTGACACTCGCCAAATGTTGTTGAAGAATCTTGCGACATTCTCGTCAAAGTGTTGTTAATACTTGTAGAAATGTTTGGGATTCTCGCAGAAGTGTCGTTTCCATCGTGAGAATATCGTTGTGGCAATATTATGGTCCTACATCTTGCCTCTTCTCATGTCTTTTTTGCGAAGAAGATAAGATATGAGAATCTAATATGCCATAATTGCTTATCTTTTCAGATTTCTCCGTCTTTCGCTAGCTGTTTTCACGAATCTTTTCTTCTAATAAAATTTTGACACGTCTCCTCTAACCGCTGCAATCTGACCACCCACGTCTTTTCTTTGCATTAATTACTTTCATCTTCTTCGGGAAATTTCTTCTTCTATAAATACTCTTTTTATTCTTATCTTTTTCTATTTTACTTTCTTCTTCATTCTTCTTCTCTGCAACTTTACTTTGTCAACAATTCCAGGTCAAGATTCTAAATCTGAACTTTCTGTCAAGTTATTTTCTGAACAATAACTTTCTCGCAATAAAATTATAGTATCGCTAGGTCAACTTGAAGCTGGCCTCCCCGTTCCACTTTATGACCCAGAACGTCCCTTTACGAAATATGAAATATCCTTAAGAAGTATAAGAAGTATAAAATATCTTTGAAGAAGTATTAGCAGTATCCAATTCATGAAGAATTTCCCAATATATGGAGAAGTATAAGAATTGTATGAAGAAGTATAATAAGTACTTAACCTTCGCAAAATTAAATATCCGTTAAAGAAGTATAAATATGAGATATTCTTGAAGAATTATAAGAAGTATTCAATCTTTTGGAGAAATAATCAATATATGGAGAAGTATAAGAAGTATGCAATTCTCGTAAATTTTTACAAATATGAACTTATCTGTATTTGATTGCTATCAAAATCGCATCTTTTGTTAAGTCTTCGTTAAAATTCTTCACTGATGTTGTCTTCTTTGATAGGACTTCTTGTAAAAATTCTTCAATGATATTGACAGAGCTGTCTTCTCTTCAAATTTTTTTTATGTATATTCTTGTAAAATTTCTTCAATGATATTGACGAAGTTATCTTCTTTTCAGATCTTCATAATGTATATTCTTGTATAATTTCTTCAATGATGTTTAATGCAATGAATTTCATTAATTTCTGTGGTCTTATCATGCCTTCCTAAGTAAAGGTCTTATTTTGCCACCTCTTTTGTAGTAAATTTTTGTATTTGCGATAATATGACAAGTCTGAACATTCTTGCGAACATACAACCTCGTGACATTATCGTCTTGCGATGAAATCGCAGGACGTTCTTACACTTTCATGCAAAAACCCATTGATCTCATCTTAACCTCTTTGTATAGTATTTTAACCTCTTCAGTAATTGTTGCGACAATATGACAGGCCTAAATATTCTTGCGAACATAAATCCCCATGACATTGCCGTCTTGCGATGAAATCGCAGGACGTCTCCACACTTTCATATGGTGACCCATTGATCTCTTCTTAACTTATTTATTATGTTCTGCGAGTTCTTTATTCTTTTTTTTTTTAGAAGGCTCGCAGAACTTCATTTGTTGCACAAATATGACAAGCCTTTATGTTTTCGCAAACAAGAAGCCTCGTGACATTTGCGTATTATAGCACGTATCAGCTCCCTAATGGAGGGTGTTGCCCTTTATCTTCCCCCTGATTTCCCCTTCAAGGAAGCGTACATCGACCATACAAGGTTAGCTCTTACCATCCGGTTCTGCCAACAACCATCTTTTGATCGCAACCTCTTATCCTTTTTGGCTATAGGGATTATAGTTACGAGGTTGCACCCTATGGGGTATCTTTGGGCCAAGTGCATCATTTGCCAAGACTTGTCAAAAATGGCAGATGTGGTTCAACCTCACCCGACACTCTTGACTCAACCGTGTACCTCGGTGCCTTGATCGTTTTCTGCACTTCTTGGGAAAGACTGTATGCCTTAGTCGCCCAACCTAAATCCTCTTACACCGCATTTTATATTGCGTAATGTCGTTAGATTAGGTGAGAATCCAAGGTGTCTAACCCGGATAGGTACCCCATTATTGGGTTGTACCCCAAATTTTTTACCATGTACTAAGGGCCCTTGGTGGTGTTCCAGTTACCCTTAGCCACGTTATAGGTACCCCCTTAAATGACGTACTTTAGGACTTTGCCTCTTACGAAATATAGCTTCGCGAACTAGGGTGTACGCCACAAAGGTTTGCCTGTATAAAATTTTCTGCGGCTCTCTTTCTTTTTTTGAGGCTGATCACAGATTGCGGTCTTTTATTCGCAAATTAATGAAATTTTAATCGGAATATAAATTCTGAAATTCGTAACTTTTCCCAATTTCCTGCGAGCAAACAATATTCGTAAAATTTATCACGAAATAAAAATTTTGTTTTACCACATACCTTATTTCCACGAGTAAACATACTGATTACCCTCTTGTTTTATTATTTTCCTTCTTCTTTCTTCGCAAATCACAATCCTTTATTATCATCGTAAATTTCTTGTATGATTATCATCGTAACTTTATCCTCTTTTTCCTTAATCCTCTGCCATTAAATTTTCACTTCTTTTCACAGCCTTTGCTCTTTTTCTCCAATTTTCCTTCTCAACAGTTTTTCCTTCGCAAACTTCTACTTCTGTATCGTAACATTTCTTTCCCTCAGCCCAATCACCCTTGATAATTCCAATACCCTTCATATGAGGAAATTTTATGCACTGATGTAGAGTGGAATCTACGCCTAGAATTCCATGAATCCATGGTCTTCCTATCAAAGCATTATATGGTGATTCGACATCAACAACGCAGAACAGAATTTCAGTTCGCATTCCACTCAATGGAATTCGCATGCTTACTTCTCCTTTGGGCTTGTTGGCAGTTCCATTAAAACCATAAATTCTATAAGTAGAAGGTATTAAATCTGCATCTTTTCCCCCCATAGTTTTGTAAGCAGAATAGAAAAGGATATTGACAGAACTTCCAGTATCAATCAAAATCCTATTAAGACCAATTGATTCTTCCTCCATATCATCTTCGTTTTCCTCCATATTCATGTAGATTGCTAATCTTACTACCAATGGATTATCATGTGCTTCACAACCTTCTGGAATTTCAGTGGCTTCAAAAGAAATTTCACGTTTCTGCCATTCTTCAAGTCGTGAAATTTTTGCGATGTTCATTACTTCCTTTCCTTCACCATCCCTCGCATATACCCTGCTTAACACATTATCATGAAAATCCTCTATGGTTTTATATGAATGAACAATGGAATTACAGAAAACATTCCTTGCTTTTGACCCCACTTCTATATGTAGGATTTCTTCTCCCTTTTCTTTTGTTGTGTTCTCACTGCGAGTTATGGCTGGAGCCTGTGGTAATTGTTGCGACTATGTCTGCTTAAGTAAAAATTGATTTAGTTTTCCTTGACCAATCATTCGCAAGATTATCCTCTTGATATTATGGAAATTATTTGTAGAATGTCCATGGAAGTGATGATATGAACAAAATTCATGACTTCTTGGACCCATTGGTGGTTCCTTTCCCATGTTCCATGGAGTTGGTATATTCTCTACCAGGATAATTGCTTGCCATATCTTTTCTACACTCGTATTCAAAGGTGGCAACTTTATCTCTTCCCTTACCATTCTTTGACCTCCTTGACCGTTGTTATAATTTTGTCTCTGGTTCCCTTGTCCAAAATAATTTTGCCTTTGTCCCCCATAATTTTCTTGTTGTTGATCTAGTCTTGGAATTTGGTTATTTCCTATTCTATTATAGAAATTCTTCTCTCTATCATACTCTTCTTGATCTCTACTGCCCATTGCTACCATCTTTGGCTGGCTATCATTGATTTTCTTCTCTTCTGAAATTTGCGAAGAAGTTTGTGAGGATGTTTGCGAAGTACCTGCTACTACATTGATTATTTTGGGAAGTAAATTTGCTCCTCCTTCTTGATTGCTAGTGTTTGCTACTGGATATGACTCCATACTGTTTTGCTTTTCCTCTAATATAATGTATTCTTCTTGCAATTCTCGTAACTCTGTCATCATTATGGAATTCTTTCTTCTGAAGATTTGAACATACAGCTGTTCATTCGCGAACATCGCATTTATAAAGGACAGAATCAAGTATCTCTCATCCACACGCCCTGCCATATCACTGCACATAGTCTTCCATCGTCTTACCAAATGCTTCAAACTTTCACCCACTCTTTGTTTTAAAACAAATACATCTTCAATACCTAGTCGTGAAGAGTGATTTGTGATATATGCTCCGAGGAAAGTTGCTTGCAAATGACTGAATGATGTAATAGTGTTCTTAGGGAGTCCTTCGAACCACTTTAAAGCTTCCCCTGTTAAACTTGATGCGAAGTACTTGCATAACACAGCATCATGATTCTCCATTGTAACATGCATCTTATGTATGCTTTAATGTGCTGAATAGCACATGAAGTCCCATCAAAGATACTGGTAAGTATGGGCAAATTGCATTTTGGCGGAATTCCTCCCAATTGTACTTCTCTAGCAAATGGAGTCCTCGCAGCTTCTTCTATCGCTTCATTTAATTGTCTTCTATCTCCTCCTCTTCTATTGTTTATCATCCCTCTCATTTCTGCTAATTCTCGAAAGATTCGTGCATTTGCCTCAGAATTCTCATCCATTGGTCTTTTTAATGTAGCTTCTCTTCTTCTACGTTCTTGCGCTTCCTCCCTTGCAATCCTTCGAATTCTATCATATTCTTCATTAATGTTTTCATTTGCATAATTTTGCAAATATCTTCTTTCTAAATTATCATAATTGTTCAGTTGCATAGCATCTTGGAATTCTTGTTCTTCCCTTTCTATTCTTCTCATGCGAATATTAGGAATTTCTTCTTCTTCATTTCTCCTTCTTCTGTGACTTATTTCTTCTTGATTTACTTGTACTCTGATTCGAGAATTTGGTTCATTCCTTTCCACTTCTGTTTGTTGATTTACAATTCTTCTCTTAATTCTTTTTTACTCAACATTTTGTTTGTTACGAACTTCTTCATGTATTCTTACTCCATTCTCGTGATTGTTTTGATGTATTGCTTGTTGTCTCTCAGTTTCTTCCATAAATTGATATTCTTCCTCTCGATTCTGATTGTTTTCTCTAGGATTTGGTCTTGTTCGTAAATTCTCCATGCTTTGTTCATGGTTTGGTATTAAAATGAAACGATTCTCTTGATTTCTTTCACTTTGATTCTGCTCTTGTTCTTGCATATTATTTTCATTATTGATTATCGGTGAATTTTGTCCTTCTCTTTCTGTTCTAACATTTGATCTTGCAACACTTTGAGATTTCCTCCTTTGTAACATCTCATTTTCCATCCTCAATTCTTGATTTTGTCTTGTTAATTTGGCACGTTCTTCAGCTTTGATCATTCGTTCTTTTTGGATTCCTTGTCTCAATGTTTCTAACATCTCCCTTTCTCTTTCAAGAATTGTTCCTCCCATCAACCTCCCATTTTCTCTGATTTGTGGTTCTCTATCTTCTTCTTCTGGTGTATTAGTTCTCCAAGTGTGTATACTCACTTGATCATGATTTCCTACTTGTTGAGCTTGATTTCTTCGATTACTTCTTCTCCTACTAGGTTCTCCTGTTATATTTGCTTCTCCTCCTGCTAATCTTACACTTCTTCTTACTTCAGTTAATGGTTCTGATATGTTTCTTCTTCTTGTCATTTTTCTGGTACAGGAATTCTTCAAATCCCTGTTTCTTGCGCCAATTATGTAGTTGCAGAATAACCTACAACTACACCCTCAATAGAATTAGTAAAAACTCAAGAAGTTCTTGATGATGAATAACAATTTTCCTATTAATGTTCTCAATTGATTACAAAGAAGTATCTAAATGGAACTAGAATAGTTACAACTTTCTCTATTCTCTTTCCTAAGATATTTTCTAACACTCACTCCAAGAACCTCTCGAATTTTACCTTTGAACTCCTATTTATAGTAAAACTTATACAGTTGTATATGAATTGCGAAGTATCGCAATTCATACTCGCAAAATTACTTCATCCTCGCAAAATTTCATATTTCCCTGCGCTACTTCTATCATCGTATCATTTTATATCTCTTTTCTCCTTTATTTATTACGATACTCGTGAACTATTATCTTGCGATATTCAGTACTTACAGTGTTGTTGCGAGTAGATGCAGGGGTAGAAAAACCAATTTATTACATTAGTAAAACATTCAATTCTGCAGAGAGAAATTATTCAAATGAGAAACTAATTCTAGCATTGGTACATGCAATTTTCAAACTTCGCATCTATTTTCAAGCACATAAGGTCAAAGTGTTAACGAAAGTGCCAATTGAGTCAGTAATGAAAAATTCAAAGATATCAGGCAGAGTTGAGAGATGGAATGCACAAGTAGGACACTTTGATATACAATATGAAATTTTATCCTCGCCAAAATCACACGTCATCGCAGAGTTCTTAGCTGAATTTCCTTTAGAAGATGATGAAGCTGTGGAGGAGATGATGGATGTATAAGAGGAATGCGGAGATCCAAAAGAGCTATTAACAGAACCCAACAGATGGGAAATATTAGTGGATGAATCATCCAATAGAGAAGGAAATGGAATTGGAGTTGTTTTCATATTGCCAGAAGGAGAAAAAACAGCTTTTTCATTTAGATTAGAATTTGCATCCACTAATAATGAGACAGAGTATGAGGCTGTGATCCATGCTTTAAAATTTGCGATAGAAATGAATTTGGAAAATGCCAGAATCACCAGCGATTCATAATTGGTTATTCGTCAGATAAAAGGAGAGTACACAACAAATGAACCATCTCTCAGAAAATACAAAAGACTCGTTGAAGAATTATCTGCGAAAATTCCAAAGATAAAATGGAGACACATATCAAGGAAAGATAATAGGCTCGCATATGCTTTCGCTTTCATATCTATTATGATGACAAATCCATTGGCGAGGTGCATAAAAATTCAAACACTTTCATTTCCATCGATAAACAAAGAAGAAGAAGATACATATGTAATGATGATAGAAGCTGGCGAGGGAGAACCCACGAGCAATATCACGAGAAGATCTTCATGCATACTTGGCGAGAGGATAAATTCCAAGAAATAGATTAGAAGCACACAAGTTGAAAAGTAGGGAAACCAATTATGAGCTAAAAGATGGAGTGTTATATCGCAGATCTTTTAATGGACCATCGCTAAGATGTTTGATGAGAGAAGAAGAACAAAAAGTATTAAAGATGTTACATAGTGGTGACGCTGGTAATCACAGTGGAGGAAGATCTTTAGCATATAGAACAAAAATGCAGGGTTATTACTGGCCGTATATGCATGAGGATGCAAAGCAACTCTCAAGGCGTTGCGAAGATTGTCAGCGATACGGAAAAAAGATACATGCACCAGGAGCACCATTATCATCTTCAACAAGTGTATGGCATTTTGGGAAATGGGGGTTAGATATTGTGGGACCATTTGTACCGGGTTCTGGAAAAAGAAGATATCTAATTGTCGCAACATATTATTTCACAAAATGGGGAGAAGTAAAGGCAGTACAACATATTCGCAATAAAGATATTTTTACATTCATCTTTGAAACTATAATTTGCAGATTTGGGATTCCAGCACAATTAATATCTGATAATGGAAAGCAATTTGAGGGACAGAATATAGAATTGTTACTCAATGCATTTAAGATAAAATGTGGAAAGTCTACTCCTTTATACCCACAAGAAAATGGTCAGGCTGAGGCAACTAATAAAACAATCGCAGATATCTTGAAAAATAAGTTAGAAGGATACCAAAGAGCATGGTGTGAACAAGTGCATAATGCAATATGGGCCTACAATACAACTAGATGAGAAGCTACTAGAATGTCACCTTTTTGTTTGACATATGGAGTTGAAGCTGTGTTACCAACAAAAGTCGCTATTCCTACAACAAAAAGAGAATCTTGGGAAAGAAATCTAAGTGCTGGAATGATTTTAAATAAATTGGATGAATTAGAAGAAAAAAGAGAAAAAACTTTGCAACATATGGAAAATTACCATCGAAGATTAGCTCGTGAGTACAACAAACGTGTTAAGAAACGTGAATTTCAACCTGGCGATTTAGTGCTGCGAGAAACACCAAGTTATCAGAGAGAGAGTGGTGGAAAGTTGGCAAGAAAATGGGATGGACCATATATCATCAAAGAGATAATTGGAACTGGGGCATACAAACTAATGGATCCTTAAGGAAGATATGTTGGTCAAAGACTCGATAGACCATGAAATAGATTATTTCTGAAAAGGTATTATCAATGACATCTTCTACAAGATAAGAGATACTGGTATGTTATATGATGAAACATGTAATAAATTCTTTTATCTCTATTTACAACTGAAAAATTCTTCTGATAACAAAGCACAACAAAAACAGCGAGCATTATCGCAAGAAAAGCGAATACAAATTTCGCAGAGATTAATAGAATGAGACGAACCTTTATGGCGTGCACCCTAGTTCGCGAATAAAATTTCGCAAGAGGCAAATATAAGACCTAATAGCACGTCATAGGAAGGGGGTGGTATCTCTTGAAATGATTCAGGGGTAAGGTTATACCGCTGCTGGATCCTGAGTCATGCAGATGTTGGGGTTAAAGAAAACCTATCCGGGAGAGAGATCTTGGATTTCTAACTATATATGGTTATACCCTGGTTGGATGACCGAGAATCTCTTACAAGAAGTGCAAAGTATGACCAAGGCGCTGAGGTACACGGTTGAGCCAAGGGTTCCAAGGGCGTACGAAACTCCCTTGCCATTCTTGGTAAGTCTTGTCTATGATGCACTTGGCCTGAAGAAAACCCCACTTAGGGTGCAATCTTGTAACTATAAGCCATATATGCATAAAAGATAAGAGGCTGCGAAAACAGCTAGTTGTTGGTAAATCTGGATGGGAGGAGCTAGTCTTGTATGGCATATGTGCCCTCCTTGAAGGGGAAACCAGGGGGAAGATAAGGGAGGCACCCTCCATTAGGGAGCTGATAAGTGTCTTAAGACGACAATGTCATGGGGCTTCATGATCGCAAGAACATTTAGGCTTGTCATATTGTTGCGTGACGTAAATGATGCAGAGGCAACAATCCACGAGAGAAATGTTAAGATGAGATCAATGGGTTTTTACATGAAAGTGTAAAGACGTCCTGCGATTTCATCGCAAGACGGCAATGTCATAAGGTTAAATTCTTGAAAGAGAGTTTATGCTTATCATATTGTCGCAAAGATTTTGAAAGAACATGGATAAGACAAGATCAAAGGGTCTTTACATGCAAATTTTAAGAAATCCTGCGATTTTGTCGCAAAAAGAAAAAGTTTGGCAAAATAAGACCTTTAATTAGGAAGGCAAAATAAGACCAAAAGAATAATCTTACCAATTAACTATTCTATTTTAAGATTGCAGGCGCAGAGCAATGTATAAGAAGGCAAATTCTTAACATTGTAGATTCCTTCAGAATTTTTCAGAACATCGCAACAGTATTCATCGCATCGCAGATACAAATAAAGATAAAATTCACCATTTCAAGAAAGATAATAAAGGGCAGATAGGGGGATGGAGAAGTAATATTTCATTATCTTCCTTGAAAATATTCCAAGTAAACTAAGTTAAAAGTTAAATTCTAAAAAGGTTTCAAAAGTTACATCGCTCGCAAGAAAGAAGGAGAAAAAGAAAGCAAAGATAAAATTCAAGTTTCAGCAATGGCTTCGCCAGATTCATTCTTCTTGCTCGTCAAATTTATTATTTTTTCCAGAGTTATCAACTTCATCAGCATCCTTTTCATCGCGAGTCTCTCCTTCTTTTAATTCTTTATCTGCGACTACTTCGCCACTTGCAGTTACTTCTATGGGAGGACTTCTTGCTTCTTCTTCACCATCTTCTTGGGTGGTATTTTCTTCATCATTAGTAAACTCTAATTCTTCATCCATGGGAAGAGGAATTTCATCATCATCAACCTTTAGAGGGGGAACAGATACAGGAGGGAGAGAATGGGAGAGCAGGATCTCATTCACAAGAACTTCAGCACTGAGATGGACTTTGCGAAGGAAACCTCTGTCACGATTCCTAATCTCTATATTTTTAAAGAGCTCGAGATAATCAAGTCTTCTTTCTGCTTTGTCGCGGGCATCAAGATAATTGGAAAGAAGAGACTTGTTTTCTTTACAAACTTTATCCAATTTAGTGGTCAGATCAGCAATGGTAGAATGAAGATTCCTTTCGGATTTTGCGAGCAACAAAATAATAAAAGATCAGTTAGACAAAAATATCACAAGAAATATAACACAAAATTTTATGAGAAGATCAACAAGAGAGGCAGTCAATTGACTAGCTTCTTTTCGCGAAGTTAAGTTTTGGATTAATGAAAATAAACAGTTCTCCCATTGATTCATGGCATCATCGAATTTATCGCCAACCATACCCTTCAGACGAGATTTCATGCTTTCTTCTTTGTTGTAAAGATATGAGTTTTCCTTTGCTAGTAAAGAATGAGATTCCTTTAATTGAGAGTATTGATCTTGAAGTTCGTTGTCCCTTAAACTAAGAGTTAATCTACCCTTGATAAGTTTATCCTTCTCGGCAGCAGATGATTTAGTTAATCCCTTGAGATCATTCTTGAGAGAACGAAGAGATTGCTCTTGATTATGACATGTGCTTTGAAGATTACTTAATTTCTGCGAGGAAATCTCCATCAAGCTTGAAAATCTTTGTTTTTCTTGGGACAAAGTTTTATTCTCATCTGATAAAGATTCCATCGCCAAATTAGCCTTAAAAAACAAATATGAGAGGCGATCAACCTCGCCACTTAATAAATTATGCCTTTGCAATAATTGATTATTCTCATTAGTAAGATTATTTATGTGATCAATTGAATAAGTGTAAAGATTGTCTAGTCTAGTATGTTGATCCATCCAAGAATCTCTTTCAACGCGAGCTTCTTCAGCGATAGATTCAAATTTGAGTCTTTCTATGAAACGAGTCCGATTTGAAACTAATATATGAATCAAGAATTTAAGAAGGAAGCCTGAGTACAGAAAATATATAAATAAAATAGAAAAACAAAAGATCAGAGGCAAGAAAAATGTACCTTTCAGCTCGTCATTTTTTCTGCGAAGATTCTCGCAGTCTAGAGAAGAATTGCAGAGCATATGATTCAAAGTATCACATTCAGCAGTTTTAACTTGAAGGATTTTCCTCAGAGCTTCAATCTCATTTTCCAAAGACGCTCGCGAAGCATTACAATCAGATCCAAAATACTTGAAAAGAGTCTCGCAAGCTTCCTGTTGGAGAGGGTCAGTGGAAGACTTTCTAGCATTATCTAAAATGTTAGACAAGATTTAAAAGAAACATCAACACCTGCAAAAGTTTCGTTTGATGAAGGAAGGGGTGTAGAAGGTGAAGTAGTAATGAGAGAAAGTTGACGATCATTTGTGATGGTTGAGTTATCAGGAGGAGGAGTATGTGGAAAAACAACAGTTGAAGGCCGTAAAGGACTATAAGGAGTCTCAGTCACAGCAATTTTAGAAGCTTGATTTTTCAAAGGGTCAGAAGAAGTAGAAGTATGGACAGCGATATTCTCGAAAACAGAAGAATAAAGATTTATTTGCGACGATATGGGAGTAATCCTCACAGATGTTAACGTGGGCATAATGAGATCTTCCCCAAGTGTCTTAAAATGGCGAGATCTCTTGGGAAGTTTAACAGGGTTCTCGTCATTCTGCGAATAATAACTCAGATAAGAAACAGAGGCAACAATATTGTTATTAAAAATAGAGGGTGTTTCTTACTACCTTATCATTCGCAGAACTCATCTTCTTCTTTTCTACTAGTCTTTTGCGAGTATTAGGTTTTTTAAATGTGGATTGTGTGTTAGAGATAGTTCCGCTGAAAAGAAGATATAACATGGAAGTTATGAAGAATCAAATAAGAAAGATTAGAGAATGAAAGTAAAAATGGCTTAAATAAATGTCATAAGTCAAGAAACATACCTTGATGACTCCATTAGAACAGTAGCAGAAGAATATGAAGAAGAAGAAAAGTTGCAGACGGAAGAAGAAAATTAGTTTTGAAACTTAATTATACCTTTTATAGGCAAAAGGGGGTGGACCTATTGAGCAGAGATGTGTCAATAAATGGAGGAATTCACAACACGTGTAGGAAAGGCTAGATTAACGGAATCTTGTCGAGGAGAAAGTATTAAAAGGGAAAGGAGTTGCGAGGGTAATAAAGAATATTGGTTCTCATGATCTTCTCTTCTTCGCAGAAAAGACACGAGAAGAGGCAAGATGTAGGACCAGAATATCGCTACAACGCTATTCCTGCGATATTAACAACGTTTCTACGAGCGTCACTGCCAATTCTTTAACAACGTTTCATGAGCGTCACAGAATATCCAAAAGAAACTGACGATGAAAGAAATAAAAGAAGAATATGTTGATCCTGCGATGGTCACCATTCTTGTGATAGAGAATATTGTAGCGATCGCGATGAGATCGCAGAATAGATCCGAAATAGGAGGAAAACTTAGCTGTCATCCATTATGTAAATCCCTATATAAAGGGCTCGATAGATCCAGAAAAGGATGATGATGTATTTTTGAGAGCTGAAAGAATCTTGAGGAGAGAGAAACTTCAAGAGAATATTTGTAATCTTTGATTCCTTCCAATTCTGTAAACATTTCTGAGATTTGAATAGTAAAGTGTCGTTTAAATCTTTGAAGTTTAATTGATTTCCAATAGATTTCTATAGAATCTTAACAAGGGTGTAATGTTGGAATTCCTGCAACTAAACTCTCATTCAAGGACGGATACTTCTTATATTTCGAGGATTAAGTACTTCTTATACTTCTTCAAGGATACTTCATACTTCGCATACTCCAAGAGATGATACTTCTTATTTACTTCGCAAAGCTTCGGAACTTCGCAAAAGAATAGGGGCAAGTACGTACTTTTTAAGTCCAGTATTCTTTCGCTCGCTCCTTCATCAACAAAGATCAAAGACTACTACGACAACTGATTTTTTTCTTAAAGATCGCTCTTCAAGCAGTATTCAAGAAAAAAGAGGCAAAATGTAGGAGCAGAATCTCGCAACAACAACGCTCTTGCAAAAACTTCTACCACACATTGCAAATGTCGCAAATTAATTACAGAAGTGACGTAATAGACAACGACAACATAAAACATGAGAAAAATATGAAGACCTTGTGAAATTATAGAGAAAGCTTGCGAGAACATAGCAAGAGAGAGAGAGCCTGCGAAATTATGGAGAGAGCTTGTGAGAATGTAGTAAGGTATCCTAAAATAGGGGAAATATGAGTTGTATGTGAGTTGTCATCCACTATGTAAACACCTATATAAAGAGAAGAGCAGGAGAGAGAAAGAGGAGGAACACATTCTCAAAGGAAGATATTTTTTGTAAGAGAGAGAAATTTATTTTCTTTATCATCTTCTTCCCCAAAAACTAAATCTAGAGCTCCAAATACTCATTAATGGAGTCTCCATGTAACCCAAATGTAATTTCAATAATCATAGTGAAGAACCCTAACCCCGTGGATGTAGATCACATTGATCGAACCACGTAAATCTTGTGTCTTATTTTATAATTTTAGCACTTTAATCTTTATTTTGGTTAGGAAATAGATTTAGATCTAGAAATTATTATCATAATATTATATGGGGTGTGTTGTGGGATTTCCTGCAACTACAGTAATGCTTGTTTTATTATTCCTAGTTCATGGTCGAATCCACGACTGATCCTATGAATTGATAATAAATAACTACTCATTTTATTGTTCCGTTTAATGAATTATTCTACACTGAATTTCATGAATTAGCAATAAATACTCAACCATCGGGCATCTGGATCATCACTGAGTAAGCCTCACAAAAATTGTGTAAGTGTACTCGACAATGATGCACGACTAAGCACCTGGTTGCACAAACGAGCATCCAAAAATATGGAAAAATGAGGAATCCTACGCAAAATAGGAGAAAACAACAAATAATAATAAAATAATAAGAGGCGCCCTGGGGCCGGGCCCACCGGCCATGCCCTAGTCGTGGCCTGTCCCATGGCTCTTCCATTATTTTGCCCTATTTTATTATTTTCATGAACTCATGAAAAACTCCTTCAATCTAGTAACTTTTCTTGTTTGTGCAAAACTCATGAATTCCCCATAACTTCATGGATTCATGAAAAATAATATTATCAAATAGGGAAAGGTATGCGGGACCGGGAAACCTAGCCGTCCGGTCTTGCCTAAGCCGTTGCCGATCCCACACTTTACAATTCTTAGCCTTTTATAATTATCATTTCCCAATTTCATGAAACTCTTCCGTTTCAACAAAAACTCATGGATTCTCCATAACATCACGGTTTCATGAAAAATAATAATATAAAATTAGGGAAAGTGTTGTGGGACCGGGAAACATAGCCGGACGGCCATGCCCTAGCCATGGTCAGTCCCACACCTTGCAATCCCTAGTCTTTTATAATTATTATTTTCCTCAATTCATGAAACTCCTGGGTTTTGAGAAAAAATCATGATTTCGTCATAATTTCTCAAATTTTGCTCAAATCATGAAAAACCAAAAGCCAACATGGTCACATGACCGTCTAGCCTCTCTCGGAAATTTTAAATGTTAGAATACTCTTATTTTAATATTTACAAAATATTGATCAGTTGAGGATACATGCTCATTCCAACAAAATCCAGAATTTCAGTCAAGATGAAACTCTTCTGAAAATTCACATTGTTGCTTAAACGCACATCAGAAAAAACTGAAACTCTCAAAACTAATACACGTGCATCATGGAAACACGGGCATGCTCCCTTGACCGACCAAGGGTGGCTCTAAGGCTTGTAATGAGCCGGTCCCACACGTTTTCACAATTTTGACCTAATTTGCACAATTGCGCATGTTGGGTCCAAACTCTTTCCAAACAACTTGGGGATTTGCTCTATCGACCATCAGCGGTCCCACACCCTCAAGGGCTGGTTTCATGTCTTCTTGGACGGTCCCTCTGTAGTTGCAGGAAATCCTACACTACACCCTTGTTAAGATTTCACAATATTCAACTCATACTTAAAGATTAAAAACAACTCTTTATCATTTAATTCTTAGAAATGGAAGAAATCAAGAACACAACTATTCTCTTAAAGTTTCTCTCTCGTCAAGACTTTCTCAACTCTCTAAAATACATCATCCTTCTCTGAATACACTGGGTCTCTATATATAGGGTAGATACACAATGGATGACAGCTAAGATGTCCTTTATTTTCGGATTTGATTTGCAATCTTATCGCAACAGTTATAATATGAAATTTCACAAATATTGTAACTATCGCAGATAAATCATGCTCTTCTCGTGTTTCTTCAATTGTCAGTTATTATGTCATTCTTTGAATCATTCTTTTAAGTTATTCTGTGACGCTCGCAAAGTGTTGTTGGAAGAGCTCGCGGTAATGATCGTAGGAGTGTTGTTAATCTCGCAAGAATACTGTCATGGCGATATTCTTGTCCTACATCTTACCTCTTCTCATGTCTTTTCTACAAAGGAGGAAAAATCATGAGAACTGAAATTTTTATAATGTCGCAGCTGTTTATCTTTCGCATTCTTCTGTTTTGACACGTTTCTATATTCTTCGCCAATTGTCTTCATGTATATTTTCTTCCATTAAATTTTTGACACGTCCTTTTCAACCGATGCGATCTAACCTTCACGTCTTTCCTTTGCATTTATTACATTCATCTTTTCGAGAAATCTCTCCTTCTATAAATACTTCTCCATTCCTCTTCTTTCCCTCTTTTTACTTCTTTCTTCCTTCTCTTTGTAACTTCTCTGCAAATTTACTGTTCTTCCGTAAATTCCGGATCTGTTACTTTCATAAATTTTCTCTCAATTTTTTACTTATTCAATCTTCATTCCCATACTCAAGATGGTTGTAGCTGGTCGCAAATATGAGGCTGCCTTCGATAAGATTCAAAAAGAATATCAAGACAAAGGTTGTACTTTATCCACCATTCCCAATCAAAACCCATAGTATGAACTTTTTGTACCATTATTTTCTAACTTTCAATGTAATTGCGAGAAAATCATATTCTCTCTAGGTCAGCTTGAAGCTAGTCTTCCCATTCCTGTTTATAACCCTGAACTTCCTCTATTTTATGAGATTCTTTCTCATGAGAAGTTCTCGCGAGAGATATATCATTTGAGTGGGGACTTCATTCGTATGTTGATGGAATATGCTACTCGCGGTGCTAATAAAAAATCTCGCTTTCCTGAAACCGCGAAGAATCCTGATTTTAAGGATATTCCAATTATTCCTGCGATGTATACTGTAGATAATTTCTTCAGAAATTATGACATTATCCCCATGAAGAGGGATAACACTTTTTGGGGTGTCCGCTTTCAAAAGAAAGATAAGATCGCTGAAGATAAAGCACTTATGTTGGATATCGATTGGCATACAAGTACTAATCAAGGCCCTCGCCACTCTAACGATTACAAATGGTTCATCTTTACTTTTTGTCTTGAAGGTCCTTACATCTCTGGTCTTCATACCTTCCCTGCGAATCTTACAGAATATCAACCGTGGGTCTTCAACTGGCCTGAGAGAACTAAAGAAGTATGTTCTTCTTAAGTCTTTGTATAACAAGTTATTATTATCAATATTTCCATATATTTAAGCTCTCGATGACTATTCCTTTTTATTAGATTGAAAGGTTAAAATCCAGCTACAAGAAGTCTGGGAAACCTGCTACTCGCTTAACTCTTCAATTACTCACAGATGAAGTAAGAAATATTTCTTTATAAATATTAACAATATATTGTTTCCCCTGTTTCTTATCTTTATTTGTGCTCGCAAGTAATTGAAGAAATAGAACCTGTAAAAATTGTAAAATCCAAGGGGAAAGACAAAGATGCATCTCGCAAAGAGAAATTTACCGCGCCTCTCAAGGAAAAATATTCTGCTTCTCGCAGAAGAACAACTGATGCTCCTTCCTTAAAGAAAATAAAAATTCAACTTCTTTCTTCTTCAACTCTTCAATCCAATGAAGGAACTTTGGATGATGATTTTAACAATGGCAACGATGATGATGATGAAGATAATAATGGTTATTCCCCTCCTGAGTCTTCTATGACTCAATTATCCAAAAAAATTGGCGATGTTACACATGGCATCGCAAATGATTATAGAGATGAATCTCTTAATGGGATATCCCAGTCTCTTGATAAAGTCTGCGATGCTCCCATATTAGTTGGTAATGATTCTCTCCAAGGAATCTCAAGATCGCTGACTTACAGCCTCTTAAATTCGCTTGGTATTATGGTATATTTTTATTTATTCATCACTCTTATGTTTTTTTTTATCACTATATCTTGACTTATATTATTCTCTCGCAGGTTGGGAAAGCTTCATTTGATGTTGCCTCTGACTTAGATAGAAGACGTGCATCTTCCCATAAGAAGAACATTGCTCTTCGCGAAAAGAATGAGAAGTTAGAATATGAATTCTCTAACCTTCGCGAGAGGAAAGAACAAATGGAATCTGAACTTGCTAGTCTTCGCGAGAAGAATAAAGAACTTGAGAATAATCTTTCTCAACAATCGCTCAAAGTATCCAATCTTGATACTGCTAACAAACAACTCTTATATACGATAATCTTCTTATTTTCCTTCATAATTTTATGTTTTATTATTCTTTCTTACTTGATTTATCATTCTCGCATACATTTATGGTCTCACTGATGAGGCTTTAACCATTCGTTCTTTTCCTGAACCAATAGACAATGATACTCTTCTAGATCTTCTTAATAATTCTTTGAATAACCCTTCCAATATTAATTCCCTTTCCATAGATGAACTTAGATCTATGTTTCGCCTCTTAGAAATTGATCACAGATCTTTTTTAGATATAACTCACAGATTCAAACAACTTTATTATAACTCCAAAGTTGAGATTAAAACTTTAAAGGCCAAAAACAAGGATCTTTCAAAAGACAAAGACCGTATATCTAGACAAGGAGATGAAACCTTAGCAAATTTCCATAAGACCATTCTTGAAGTTGAAATTGAAAGGGATGGGCTTATCCGCGAGAAGGAAGGTTTTATTGAAAGATAAAACCAAATTCGTTCTTGTCTTCTTATTAATAATGATGAGGAGTTTGCTTGGGCTGCGAAAGTTCTTGCCAATGCCAGAACTAATTTAGGTGTAGATGTTAGTCTTCATATTGAACAAGCAGCTTTAATTAAAGACTTGATTTCTGGAAGAGAAGGTTGTTAACTGTTCTTCCTTGTTAATTCCTTGCTTTTGTTATTCTTTCTTGCAAAACTTCCAATTTATTGTTGTATACTCGCAGGAGATGAAAAGAGATACTCTGAAAGAATTGGAGAACTTAAAGCTGATAAGAATCAACTCGCAAGTACCCTTGCTGCTTGCAACGAGAAGTATTCAAGATTGAAAGACCAATTAAGAATTAACGCTGCGAATTTTAGTAGTACTCTTGTTGATGTTCGCAATAATTCCATTAAATTTGTCTACGATGATCATAACATCCCTCATTATACATATCCTGATCTTGCGAAAGAAGTTCCAGCAAAAACTCCAAACCTTGTTATCTCTGATAGTGAAGCTGAGGAATCTGATGAGGATGAAGATGATGGTAAGGATGAAGAAGGAGAAAAATCTGGCCACAATGATAGTGGATCTAATTAGATCTGTTTCTTCTCTTATCTTCCTTGTAATTCTATACACTTATTTTTTGCTTCTCATAATATTACTGCGAATTTCTCCAACTTGCTGCGAGTTTCTCCAACTTGATGTATAAATTTCTTTTGCTTCTATCTGTATGAATTAGAAAACAATTCTTTTCTGCAACATGGTTAATTAACATAATTTTTTTTTTAACAGTCTATGTAAATGTGTCATATAATAAGATCTACGTAATTTTATCATATAATGATGAATAATAATTCCATCGCTCCGTGCATTCCCATACTTGCATCTATTATTCATCTGCAATATGAAATTTTTTGAGTAGAGCTTAGATATCCATTGTAATTAAATTGAGTTGCGAGCATCATCGCAAGTATTAGTTGTATACTTTGATGATCTATGCATGAATATCGCAAATTTCATATTCTCTGCAGAAATATCGCAGTCATTCAACTTCTTGTGGTTTTATTATTCCTTCCTAGTTAAAGGTCTTATTTTGCCAAATTTTTCTTTCTGCGACAAAATCGCAGGACGTCCTTACATTTGCATGTATTGACCCATTGATCTTGTCTTATATGTATTTTGTCAATTTCTCTGCGACAATATGACAAGTCTAAGTTCTCTCACAAGAACAAAGTTTTATGACATTGTCGTCTTGCGATGAAATCGCATGACGTTTTTACACTTTCATGTAAAAACCCATTGATCTCATCTCATCTTTTCTCTTATGGCTTGTTTCTTATGTGTAATCTTTGTCACGCGACAATATGACAGGCCTAAACGCTCTTGCGAGCGTAAATCCCCATGACATTGCCATCTTAAGACACTTATCAGTTCCCTAATGGAGGGTGTCGCCCTTATCTTCCCCCTGGTTGCCCCTTCAAGGAGGGAACATCGGCCATACAAGGATAGCTCTTCCCATCTGGATTTACCAACAACCAGTTATTTTTGTAGCCTTTTATCCTTTATTCCTATATGGCTTATAGTTACAAGACTGCACCCTAAGTGGGGTTTTCTTCAGGCCGAGTGCATCATAGCCAAGACTTACCAAGATTGTCCAGGGTAGGTTCGTCCGTCCCGGGCACCCTTGGCTCAACCGTGTACCTCGGTGCCTTAGTCATACTCTGCACTCCTTAGAAGAGCTCATCAATCGTCCAACCAGGGTATAACCTTATATAGTTGGAAATCCAAGGTACCTCTCCTGGATAAGTTTTCTTTAACCCCAACATCTGCATGACTCAGGTTCCAGTAGAGGTATAACCTTATCCCTGAGTCATGTAAAAAGATACCCCCTTATATGACGTACTTTAGGTCTTACATTTGCCTCTTGCGAAATTGTATCCGCGAACTAGGGTGTACGCCATAAAGGTTCGTCCCGTTCTTTGTTTTTTTTTGCGAATATCACAATCTTTTGTTCTTTAAGTAACCTTGAATAATATCGCGATTTAACTCGCTGCTTCTAATGAAATTTCTTCTTATGATCTTATTTCAGCTCTTGCATAATTTTTCAATTTCATCTTTCTCATTCAAACAAAATAAAACAACAAACATTTATAGACTTCATCATTTTACCTTCCTACTTACTGCTTTTTGCTTCTCCCCTTTTGTTGCATTTTGATATTTTTTCTTCATTTGCGATACGATCGCCATCTATTTTCTGCTTCTCATATTGATTTTGCAGCATCTCATCTTCTCCCTGATCTATTATATCAACCATTAACCTGTCACATCTTTGTCTTTGTTTGATGTTCTGCTTCCAATTGCTTTTCTTCGCAACTCTATCTTCACAAAACTTTATATCAATCTCTTAACATTTTCTACTCTCACCCCAATCTCCTTTGATGACCCCGACACCATGTGGATGTGGAAATTTAATACATTGATGATAGGTTGATGCCACACCTAAAATTCCGTGTAACCATGGTCTGCCAGTTAAGGCATTATAGGGTGTCTCCACATCTACTACACAAAATAAAACTTTGGACTTGATTCCCTTTAATGGTATCCTCATTGTGATCTCTCCCTTTGGTTTATTGGTGCTACCATTGAAACCATATATCTTGTATGTTGAGGGTATTAAATCCTCGTCTCTCCCTCCCATGGTTGTATAAGTGTGATAAAATAAGATATCCACCGAACTACCTGTGTCAATCAAAACTCTATTAATTGCCCATGAATCTTCATTTTCATCTTCTTCAACTTTATCTTCATCTTCACCTTCATTTTCATTTTATTTTGGGTTTATCTCTAATCTTACAACCAATGGTTGATCATGCATTTCTCCAGGTTCAGGTACTTCTTGTGCGGTGAAAGAAATGGTTTATTTTTCCCACTCCTCTAATGGAGAGACTCTCGCAATGTTCATAATCTTTCTTGCATCTGTGTCTCTCGCGAAGACTCTTCTAAGAACGCTGTCATGGAAGTGCTCAATAGTTTTGTATGAATGTACGATGGAATTACAAAACAAATTATTTTCCTTTGTTCCAACCTCTATCACGAATGTTTCTGTTCCTTTTACAGCATTCACCCTGCGAATATCTGGTACTGGTGGTAATTGTTGAGATTGTGGATGTCCTATTAGAAAATAATTTAACTTTCCTTGATCAATCATCCTCAAAATTATTCATTTTACATTCCTGCAATCGTTTATTGAATGTCCATGGAAATGATGATAAGGACAAAATTCTTGATTTCAATTATTCTGATGTGGCTCTTTTCCCATGTTTCAGGGTGATGGTATATTTTCCATCAAAATGATAGCTTCCCAAATATTTTCTATGCTGACATTCAAAGGTGGCATCTTTATTTCTTCCCATATTACTCTTTGATTTCCTTGTCCTCTGAAATTATTTTGCCTATAACCACCATAAGTCCCTTGCGGCTGGTCTAATCTTTGAATTTTATTATTTTCGCCGCGATTGTAATAATTATTTTCCCTTTCATACTTTTCTTGATCTCGACTGCCCATGGCTACTAATTTCTGCTGGTTATCGATCACCACTTTCTCTTGTTGTGTATGCGAGGTGCTCGCCACATTTTTAATCATCTTAGGAAGTAGACTTCCATTTGCCGCTATCGAGCTAGTATTTGCAATTGGATATGATTCCATCTCATTTTGTTTCTCCTCTAAGGCAATGTATTCTTCTTGTAATTCTCGCAGCTCCGTCATGGTAATTGTATTCTTGATTTTGAAAATTTGTATGTACAACAGATTGGTTGCGAACATTGCATTGATAAAAGATAAAATAAGATATCTCTCATCCACTCTTCCTGCCATTTCACTGCACATTGTTTTCCATCTTATGGTTAGGTGTTTCAGACTCTCGCCAACCCTCTGCTTTAACCCAAATACATCTTCAATACCTAGCCGCGATGAATTGTTGCTTATATATGCTCCTATAAATGTAGCTTGCAAATGGTCAAAAGAAGTTATAGTATTTTTGGGAAATCCCTCGAACCATTTTAGCGCCTCGCCAGTTAAACTTGATGCAAAATATTTGTATAATACATCATCATGGTTTTCCCACTGTAGCATACACATAACATAAGCTTTGACATGTTGAACATCACAAGTTGTCCCATCAAAGATACTGGTTAATGCTGGTAAATTGCATTTGGGGGGTATTCCTCTTAACTGTACTTCTTGAGTGAATAGAGTTCTCGCAGCTTCCTCAATGGCTTCATCAAGTTGTCTTCTACCTCCTTCCCTTCTGTTATTTATCATACCCAGCATTTCTGCTAGCTCTCTCAATATTTGTTCGTTTTCAGCTGAATTTTGCTTTATTGGTCTTTTTAGTGCAGCTTCTCTTATTCTGCGTTCATGTCTTTCTTGTCTTGCGAGATTTTGTGTATCTTCTTCTTCTTCTTCATTTTACATTCTTTTGCGATCTCCTCCTTCATCTCTTTCTTGAAATCGCAGCTGATTATGCTGTCTATTTTCTTCTCTGCAAATTTCTTCATTTCTCATTATTTCTCTTCGTTGTCTTTCTATTCTCCTCTGTATTATTTCATACTCCTCATTGATATTATTGTTATGGCGATTTTGTGTGCGTCTCCTTTATCGATTATCATGATTATTCTGCGGAATTGCTTCCTGAAATTCTCGTTCTTCCACTTCTGCTCTAAATCTTTCCCTCTCGCAAGCTAGACGTGCTTGTTCAGCATAATGTCTCTCAATTTTGTCCTCAATGATTCTTTGTATTTCTCGCCCATGTAATATTGTTCTACCTTCTTCTCGATTTTATTCATCATTTTGATCATTCCTACCCTCTTGATTTTGTCTACCATTCACATCTTCATCGCGTGGATATGACGGTCATCAATTATCTCTTATTCTCTATGATGCTGTTCTTCATTCTTTCCACATTTCTCATAGGGGAATTTCGCCTTGGTTCTTCTCTAAATGACCTTGAGCTTGATCTAGCAGTACTTCTTGATCTCCTTCTTTGCAATCTTAAATTCTCCATTCTTAACTCATGATTTTGCCTTTTTAAATTCGCACGTTCTTCTGCTTCTAATCTCCTTTCCTTTGTCTTAAATCATCTGTTGTTTCATTTTCATCTTCTCCATGAATTAATCCTTCAACCACTCCTCGATCTCTTTCTTCTCTTCTTTCATTTCTTAATTCCCGATATTCTTCTTCTTCCACTGAATCTGATTGCCAAGTATGCACGCTAACTCTATCATAATCCACAGCTCTATCTTGTAGTGGTGTTTGCTGATTTGATTGTTGAACTTGATTTTCTTCATTATTCCTTGTTCTATTTTTTCTTGTTCTTACTCTTGAATATTCTCCCATTTCATTTGTTCCTCCACCTGCAAGTATTTTACTCCTCCTTACAGTTGTTGGTGGTTCTGATGTGTTTCTTCTTCTTCTAGCCATTATTGCGTTAGATCTTTCACTAATTGTTCCAAATTACTTTCAATCACAATGTCAATTTTTATCTTTTTGTTCAAGTAATCATCAATTCATCCCTGTTTCGGGCGCCAAAATATAGTTGTAGGAAATCCTACACTACACCCTTGTTAAGATTTCACAATATTCAACTCATACTTAAAGATTAAAAATAACTCTTTATCATTTAATTCTTAGAAATGTTTACAGAAATGGAAGAAATCAAGAACTCAACTATTCTCTCAAAGTTTCTCTCTCCTCAAGACTTTCTCAACTCTCTAAAATACATCATCCTTCTCTGAATATACCGGGTCTCTATATATATGGTAGATACACAATGGATGACAGCTAAGCTGTCCTTTATTTTCGAATTTGATTTGTGATCTTATCGCAACAGTTATAATATGAAAACTCGCAGACATTGTAACCATCGCAGATAAATCATGCTCTTCTCGTGTTTCTTCAATTGTCAGTTATTACGTCATTCTTTGAATCATTCTTTTAAGTTATTCTGTGACGCTCGCAAAGTGTTGTTGGAAGAGCTCGCGGTAATGATCGTAGGAGTGTTTTTAATCTCGCAAGAATAATGTCATGGCAATATTCTGGTCCTACACCCTCACTTCTCCGTAATTAGGTTTTATCACCTAATGCTCAATCGAGCATTATTTCAATAAATGGGTAAACCGACATTAATCGTCATTCCTTCACCAACCGGTCAACTCAGGACTTTGTTGTATGATCACTCGAGCAATTGGGCATCAATGGACGTCCATAGTCCCATGTGGTCGGTCCCTCCTTCGCTCATGACCTATTTTCAGTAATTCGTCAATTAATGAGCAATTGATCAAAAATTCGGGTTTCGAACAAACGCTCAACAAATCATCATTCTGAGCAAGTTCAAAAACTAAGTAAATTTATGTTGATCCAGCAAACAACACGCGAATTAATTATACCAATATTTTAATTAATATTTTTGGGTCGCGTCACCAATAAATAGATAATTCGTCGAATTGAGCAATACTTGCTTAGTTGCTCGAATATTGATCACTATCAATATTCAGTAATTCATCGAATTGAGCAATACTTGCTCAGTTGCTCGAATATTGATCACTATCAGTATTCAGTAATTTGTTGAATTGAGCAATATTTGCTCAGTTGCTCGAATACTGATCACTATCAATATTCAGTAATTTGTTAGTAATTCGTCGATTCGAGCAATACTTGCTCAGTTGCTCGATTAGTAACTCATCAATATTCAACAACTTATCAAATTTACAATATTTGCTCAGATGAGCAAAGTTAACACTCATGAATTGCTGAGCATTTTTCAAACATGCTCGATTCAACAAAACCTAGACTCATTGTATAATCATTCAACAACTGAAAAACTAAATACACATCTGTCATATAGACTCCACAATTCGTGAGACATCAATCACGTCACAAATAAGGGGATATAAATTACGGTTTTGGTCTGGCGGCCTACGTCACGTGGATTTATCGACGATGAGAATGTGAGTAAGTCGTGAAACAGTTGAAGGAGTTAGCAAAGTAGTGGGTGGACGGTTAACCAAGTCTCCGCACGACTTGGAACTGGTTTCACCATGTTCTTCCACTTTCCCACTCTTTCACTCAAGAAACTGTCACACTTACAGGGATCAGTGGTTTATCATTCTTGCAATATAAATAAGTCCAAATCGAGGACAACAGACAAGGATCATCATCCGTCAACAACTCGATAAAAAACTTATTCGCAGAACTCACATTCAGTAATTCTTCAATTTGCATAAACCTTCAACACATCCACAACCCTTGATCATCACAGATTCCACACAATTCTCAGCTTCCCTCCCACAAATCAACCCATCTCCCTCTTTGTGACCGAATTGACTCTGGAACAGCCATTGACTTGGTTTAGTCCAGAGTCCTATAGATTGATCTCTCGAATCTAAGCACTCCATTTGCAGTACATCTTTGTGAGGTTGAGGAGTTTGCTCGGTTCTAGGAGTCTCGACATGCTCGTCTCTTCACTTTCCCAAAAAACCAGCAAACTGTTTTTTCCCATCTACAGATTGGAAACCACAGTGGGAGATAAATATCTTGGTTGCAATCTCAAACTTTGACAAAATGGTTGATCTTAGGTCAAGTTCAGTTACGAATACCAACCCAAGCAATGCTATCACTAGCAACAATGGTTGAGCTCCAGAAACTACTCATATTTCCAACAATTGCATTGACAATACCACTCCTCCACAAACCAACATCAGAGACAATCCTATCTTCGACAGGCTTCCCGAAGAAATTAGAGAAAATTCACATACTATTTCTGATCTCATGAAGGTCCGGGAAGTTCTTGCCAAAAATCAGACTGACATGGCTACGACGCAGAAAGAGCTGTGCAATCACCTCAATACTTTCACTGACAAGATGACTCAATAGAAAGGGAAATCCAAAGAAACTATTAATCTCGAAGTGGTTCCAGTCCATGTTGTAGGATCAGAATATCTCCACTGTAATGCTCTTGCGAAATTTATAAACAACGTTTCTGCAAGCTCTTCAACAACACTTTACGAGCATCACAGAGTGACTCAAAGAATGATTCAAAAATGACGTAACGGATGACGGTAGCAGAAACACTAGAAGAGCATGACGATCCTGCGAAGATTACGACATCTGCGAGAATACGCATTACAACTGCTGCGAGAATATCGCGAGTTAGATCCGAAATTAAAGGACAGCTTAGCTGTCATCCACTATGTTACTACCCTATATAAAAAGAACTATTAGACCCAGAAAATGCGAGATCAATTTTAAGAGTGTTGAGAAAGTTTTGAGGAAAGAGAAAGTTCTTGTAAGCGGTTGTATTCTTGATTTCTTCTATTTCCTGTAACATTTATGGGAATTAATTAATAAAAGTGTTGTTCTTAATCTTCAAATATGTGTTAATTATTATGAATTCTTGTGAGGGGTGTAGTGTAGAAATTCCTGCAACTACACATGTAGTCGACGTTGATGAAGTCCAAAAATCTATGGAAAACCCACTAACAAAGGGACCTGCCGGTTTTATCACTCCTGAAGATCTGGAACGTTTTATGGAGGATCGAGGAAAAGGCAATGAGACATATGTCCATCATCATCAACCTCCACATCTTTCTGCTACACAAAGGATTCCTCTCCCAAATAGCTATACCTCTCCAATATTCACGTTATACAATAGAACAGAGAATGCTCGAGAATACGTCTCTCGATTCTTGGAAGCATTAAGAGAACATGAACATAATCATGTTATCTGTTTGAAGGAGCCCTTGAAATCTCTGACTAGACGAGCCTACACTTGGTATAACAACATCGCACCAGGGAGCATAGCTAATTGGGGAGAGATGATTAATGCTTTCTACAGGAAATACTTTTTTTGTTTCTGAGCAGATTACTCTTTCTGACTTAGGAAGAATGTCTCAAAAGTATGCTGATAATCCGACCGATTATGTAAAGAGTTTCAAAATTCAAGCTTTGGATTGTCATGATCCTAATGTTACTGAACAACAACTGGTGGACTTATGTATTAGCGGAATGATTCCAGTGTATAGAGCCTTATTGGAAAATATTCGGTTTCAAACATTTTCAGAGCTTCACGAAGCATCCAAGCGATGAAAAACCACTGCCCCAGCTTTGCTAGAAAGAACCAAAACTGTCAAAGTCGAGGAGCCGAACATGCGAAACAGCACCAATAGGCATCTAGTCAACAAGAAATACAATGTTGAAGCTTCCATGAATGTTGTTGAAGGGAGAAAGAGAAAAGATGATGCACAACGTAAGGATGCTCCTCCGATGTCTCACCCTCCAAAATCGCCAAGGAAAGACAATCAGGATAGAAATGCGCAACCACCAGTTCAGCATCAACAGAATGACCAGGATGCGCATGACTTCCCCTTTCCCGTTGAACAAGTGATCGAACTATTGGAAGTATGGATTCAAGACTGTGCGATCAAACTACCTCCTGTCAAAAAGGAACCAACCGATGAACAAATGGAAAATGCACGCTACTGCCATTTCCATAGATATGTCATCCATCCAACAAGTGATTTCAGAATTTTGAAGCATATATTCAAAGAAAAGGCTGATTCAGGGGAAATGGGGACCGAAAGAGTGCACAAGAATCCTCTCCCAATCAGAACCTTTGCAATCTCTGAACAACAGGTCAAAGAAGCAGTTCAATCGTTAATCGAGCATGCCTGCGAATTTATTTACCTTTCAAAGGCTCAAAGGGAGAATCTGTTCGTAGCTCTAAACCATGTAGTGTCTGGGAAATGATTATTTATAATGGAAGTGCTCCCTGAACCTCCATCCACAGATAAGGAAATGTACGACAGGGGACTTCTCACCACGGTCTGTCTCAAGGGAAATGAATTCAAGCGAGCGTTGGTCGATGTTAGCACTGCTGTTAACATCATCCTTCTAAAGACTCTCAGGACCGCGGGCATCACTCGACAAGAAGAAACTCACGCTCGTGTTTCAGTTAGAGACCATGAAGGAATATCCAAGGATGCTTACTGTTATATCATTCTCAAAATGAAAACCGACTCAATTTGGACTGAAACCAAGTTTCACATAATTAGAGAAGATCCAGGATACGACATGATTCTTGGGCGGACATGGATTCATGATGGAAAGGTCACTGCAACGCCCTCATCCTCAGTCGCACATTTTTCTGTTGAATAAATCTCGAACTCAGAAGAAGTGGAGGACGACTAACCATTCGAACATATGGGAAAAGTCGAAGCCTTGATGGAACTCACACAAAAACCTAAAGAAAGTGTACATGAATTTGTAAGAAGGTTCCGTACTTAGGAAAGTCTTATTCCCTATGATGCATATGTTTTACCAACTTTCAAATATGCTGCCCTAGTCCGGGGACTCAGTTCTGCTCAGAACCCAGATATCACCAAACGTTATGAATGGTTAGTCTCCCCTCAGCAATATTTCACTAAATGGTTAGACGCAGAGCCTCTCCGAATCCAGCATCTCACCAACATAGTTATTGGTAGAATAATGACTGAATTTCACAATCAATACCCCAAATATTCTCCCTTGCACGAGTGTCCACATGTGCAGTAGAATTGGAAAGCTTCACCAACATGGAATCCTATTGTACTAGGAATTCCAAACCAACATAATATATTCAGGGCACGAGCAACCAAGCCCAACAAGTTTCATGAAGGAGATTTGGTTCTTAAAGTAACTATACATAATTTGCATTCCACAAAGAGTTCTAACTGGGAAGGACCTTTTATGATTGCTAAGTCAGTTGCTGGAGGATATTACAAATTCGATGACATGAAGGGCAAGGCAAGCATACCATTGATTCATGAGAATTGGCTCAAGATTTTCGACGCATGAAGCATTCAACATTAGGTGTTTTATGTCCAAGACAAATGCTCAATGTAGTTGCAGGAATTCCTACACTACCCTCACAAGAATTCATAATAATCAACACATATTTGAAGATTAAGAACAACACTTTTATTGATTAATTCTCAGAAATGATACAGGAAATGGAGGAAATCAAGAATACAACCGCTCACAAGAACTTTCTCTCTCCTCGACACTCAAAAATTGATCTCCCTTTTCTGGGTCTATTAGTTCTATTTATATATGGTAGTTAAATAGTGGATGACAACTAAGATGTCCTTTAATTTCGGATCTGACTCGCGATATTCTCGTAGCAATTGTAATGATTATTCTCGCAGATGCCGTAATCTTCGCAGGATCATCATGCTCTTCCCGTGTTTCTGCTATCGTCATCCGTTACGCCATTCTTTGAGTCAGTCTGCGACGCTCGCAGAAACGTTGTTTATAAATTTCGCAAGAGCACTGCTGTGGCGATATTCTGATCCTATATCTTGCCACTTCTCAGGTCTTCTCTGCGAAGTGGAGAAGATTATGAGAATCTCCATCTCTTCAGAATTCCGCAACTTTCTATCTTTCCATATTCCATTCACGACAAATCCCCATAAATTAAGTATAACCGCCTACACGTGTCAAATATTCCTCTTTTTACTGGTATCTTCATTATTATCCGGTCACCATCACTTTTGTCTATAAAAGGTAGAATCTGGTACAGAAATAATTTTCTTCTTCTGCTTCTCCGTCTTCTTCATCTTTTCGTCTTTTTTCCGTCTGCAACTTTCTTCCTTCAAAGATTCTTCTTCTACTGCTTTCATGGAGTCATCAAGGTATATGTTTGTAGTTGCAGGAATTCCTACACTACACCCTTGATAAGAATCTATGGAAATTGGATTATTTTGAAGATGAACAACAACACTTTTCTTATTTTAATTTTAGAATTCTTTACAAAAGATATAAGAACTCAGAAGTACAAATTTCTTTCTAGCGTTTCTCTCTCCTAAAAACCTTATCAACTCCCCAAAAGACATCATCCTTTTCTGAACCTAACGAACCCTTTATATAGGGTTTTACATAGTGGATGACAGCTAAGTTTTCCTCCTTTTTCGAATTTACTCTGTGATCTCATCGCGATTTCTATAATATTCTCTCTCACAAAATTGATAACCATCGTGGGATAAACATACTCTCTTTGTATTTCTTCTATCGTCAGCTTCTTTTGGATTCTTATGTGACGCTCGAGAAATGTTGTTAAAGAATCTTCTGTGACGCTCGCAAAAGTGTTGTTAATATCGCAGAAATAGTGTTGTAGTGATATTCTGGTCCTACATCTTGCCTCTTCTCATGTCTTTTCTGCGAAGAAGAGAAGATCATGAGAACTAATACTCTTTATTATACTCGCAACTTCTTTCCCTCTTATATTTTCTTCTCGACAAGGTTCCGTTAATCTAGCCTTACCGCCTACACCTGTTGTGTAGCCCTCTTTTTACTGACACGTCTTTGCTTAATAGGTCAACACCTTTTTGCCTATAAAAGGTAGAGTTAAATTTCAGAACTAATTTTCCTCTTCCGTTTCTTTATCTTCTTCATCTATTTACTTCGTCTTCCGTCTGCAACTTTTCTTCTTCATATTCTCCTGCTACTGTTTTAATGGAGTCACCAAGGTATATTTCTTGACTTATGATATTTATTTAAACCAATTTTTATTTATATTCTCCAACCTTTCTTATTTGATTCTTCATAACTTCCATGTTATATCTTCTTTTCAGCGGAACTATCTCTAACACACAATCCACAACTCAAAACCCTAATATTCGCAAAAGGCCAGCTGAGAAGAAGAAGAGGAGTTCTGCGAATGATAAGGTAGTAAGAAACACCCTCTATTTTTTAATAACAATATTGTTGCCTCTGTTTCTTATCTGAATTATTATTCACAGAATGACGAGAACTCTGTTAAACCTCCCAAGAGATCTCGCCACTTTAAGACTCTTGGGGATAATATCACTATTCCCTCGCTAACATCCGCGAGGACTACTCCCACATTGTCGCAACCAAATATTTCTTGTTTTGTCTGCGAGGATATCACTGCCCATACTTCTACCTCTTCTGACCCTTTGACGAATCAAGCTTCTAAAATTGCTGTGACTGAGACTCCTTATAGTCCTCTATTGCCTTCAACTGTTGTTTTTCCAAATACCCCTCCTCCTGACAACTCAACCATTGCAAATGATTTAAATCGTCAACTTGATCTCGTTACTACTTCATCTTCTACACCCATTCCTTCATTAAATGAAACTTTTGCAGGTGTTGATGTTATTTTTAAAATCTTGTCCAATATTTTAGACAATGCTAGAAAGTCTTCTACTGATCCCCTCCAATATGAAGCTTGCGAGACTCTACTCAAGTATTTTGGCTCTGATTTTAATGCTTCATGAGCGTCTATGGAAAATGAGGTTGAAGCTCTGAGGAGAAGCCTTCAAGTCAAAACTGCTGAATGCGATACTTTGAATCATATGCTCCGTAATTCTTCTCTAGACTGCGAGAATCTTCGCAGAAAAAATAACGAGCTGAAAGGTACATTTTTCTTGCCTCTGCTCTTTTGTTTTTCTGTTTTGCTTTTATATCTTCTGTACTCAAGTCTTTTTCTTAAATTCTTGATTCATATATTAGTTTCAAATCGTACTCGTTTCATGGAGAGACTTAAGTTGGAATCTATTGCTGACGAAGCTCGTTTCGAAAGAGATTCTTAGATGGACCAGTATAATAGATTAGATAATCTCCATACATATTCGATTGATCAACTAGATAATCTTACTAATGAGAATAACCAATTATCGCGAAGTCAAAGTTTATTAAGTAACGATATTTCTCGTCTCTCATATTCGTTAACCAAGTCTAACCTGACGGTAAAATATTTATCAGATGAAAATAGAACTTTATCCCAAGAGAAACATATATTTTCAAGCTTGATGGCGATTTCTTCACAACAATTGAGTAATCTACAAAGGATATGCGAAAATCAGGAGCAATCTCTTCGTTCCCTTAAAAATGAGCTCAAGGAAGTAACTGAATCATCCGCTGCTGAGAAGGATAAACTTATCAAAGGTAGGTTAACTCTTAGTTTGAAGACCAGTGAACTTCAATACCAATGCTCTCAATTGAAGGAATCTCATTCTTTACTAGCAAAGGAAAACTTGTATCTACGCAATAGAGAAGAAAACATGAAATATCGTCTGAAGGGTGTGGTTGGCGATAAACTCGATGACGCTATGAATCAATGGGAAAACTGTTTCTTTACATTAATTCAAAACTTGACCTCGCAGAAGGAAGTTAGTCAATTGACTGCCTCTTTTGTTAACCTTTCTGTTAAATTTTATGTTATATTTCTTGCAAAATCTTTGACTAAATGATATTTTATCACTTTTGTCACTCGCAGAATCTGAAAGAAGTCTTCATTCTACCATTGCTGATCTTACCAACAAATTTGATAAAGTTCGCAAAGAGAACAAGTCTCTTCTTTCCAATTATCTTGAAGCCCATGACAAAGCAGAAAGAAGACTTGATTATCTCGAGTACTTTAAAAATATAGAGATTAGGAATCGTGATAGAGGTTTCCTTCGCAAGGTCCACCTCAGTGCTGAAGTTCTTGTGAACGAGATTCTGCTCTCCCATTCTCTCCCTCCTGTATCTGTTCCTCCTCTAAAGGTTGATGATGATGAAATTCCTCTTCCCATGGATGAAGATTTAGAGTTTACTAATGATGAAGAAAATATCACCCAAGAAGATGGTGAAGAAGAAGAAAGAAGTCCTCCCAAAGAAGTAACTGCAAGTGGCGAAGTAGTCGCTGATAAAGAATCAAAAGAAGAAGAGACTCGTGGTGAAAAGGATGCTGATGAAGTTGATAACTCTGGCAAAAATAATAAATCTGACGAGCAAGAATAATGAATTTGGCGAGGCCATCGCTGAAACTTGAACTTTATTTTTGCTTTCTTTTCCTTCTTCTTTCTTGCGAGCGATGTAACTTTTGAAACCTTTTTAGAATTTAACTTTCAACTTAGTTTACTTTGAATATTTTCAAGGAAGATAATGAAATGTTACTTCTCCATTCCCCTATTTGCCCTTTATTATCTTTCTTGAAATGGTGAATTATTTTTTGTATCTGCGATGCAATGAATACTTTCTTTGCGATGTTCTGAAAAATTCTGAAGGAATCTACAATGTTAAGAATTTGCCTTCTTATATATTGTTCTGCGATGAATGAATATTTCCTGTAATCTTAAAATAGAATAGTTAATTGGTAAGATTATTCTTTTGGTCTTATTTTTCCTTCCTAATTAAAGGTCTTATTTTGCCAAACTTTTTCTGTCTGCGACAAAATCGCAGGATTTCTTAACATTTGCATGTAAAGACCCTTTGATCTTGTCTTATCCATGTTCTTTCAAAATATCTGCGATAATATGATAAGCATAAACTCTCTTGCAAGAATTTAACCTTATGACATTGCCGTCTTGCGATGAAATTGCAGGACGTCTTTACACTTTCATGTAAAAACCCATTGATCTCATATTAACATTTCTCTTGTGGCTTGTTGCCTCTGTATAATTTACATCACGCGACAATATGACAGGACTAAATGTTCTTGCGATCATAAATCCCCATGACATTGCCGTCTTAAGACACTTATTATCTCCCTAATGGAGGGTGCCGCCCTTATCTTCCCCCTGGTTTCCCCTTCAAGGAGGGCACATCGGCCATACAAGACTAGCTCCTCCCATCTAGATTTACCAACAACCAAATGTTTTCGCAGCCTCTTATCCTTTATGCCTATGTGGCTTATAGTTACAAGACTGCACCCTAAGTGGGGTTTTCTTCAGGCCAAGTGCATCATAGCCAAGACTTACCAAGAATGGCAAGGGAGTTTCGTACGCCCCGGGCACTCTTGGATCAACCGTGTACCTCGGCGCCTTGGTCATACTTTGCACTTCTTGGAAGAGATTCTCAGTCTTCCAACCAGGGTATAACCTTATATAGTTGGAAATCCAAGATCTCTCTCCCGGATAGGTTTTCTTTAACCCAACATCTGCATGACTCAAGATCCAGCAGCGGTATAACCTTACCCCTGAATCATGTCAAGAGATACCCCCTCCTATGACGTGCTATTAGTTTTTACATTTGCCTCTTGCGAAATTTTATTTGCGAACTAGGGTGCACGCCATAAAGGTTCGTCCCATTCTATTAATCTCTGCGAAATTGGTATTCGCTTTTCTTGCGATGATGCTCGCTGTTCTTGTTGTGCTTTGTTATCAGAAGAATTTTTCAGTTGTAAATAGAGATAGAATAATATATTACTTGTTTCATCATATAACATACCAGTATTTCTTATCTTGCAGAAGATGTCATTGATAATACCTTTTCAGAAATAATCTATTCCATGGTCTATCGAGTCTTTCACCAACATCTCTTCCTTCAGGATCCATTAGTTTGTATGCCCCAGTTCCAACTATCTCTTTAATGATGTATGGTCCATCCCATTTTCTCGCCAACTTTCCACCATTCTCTCGCTGATAACTTGGTGTTTCTCGCAGCACTAAATCGCCAGGTTGAAATTCACGTTTCTTAACACGTTTGTTGTACTCACGAGCTAATCTTCGATGGTAATTTTCCATATGTTGCAAAGTTTTTTCTCTTTTTTATTCTAATTCATCCAATTTATTTAAAATCATTCCAGCACTTAGATTTCTTTCCCAAGCCTCCCTTTTTGTTGTAGGAATAACTACTTATGTTGGTAACACAGCTTCAACTCCATATGTCAAACAAAACGGTGACATTCCAGTAGCTTCTCGTCTAGTTGTATTGTAGGCCCATATTGCATTATGCACCTGTTCATACCATGCCCTTTGGTATCCTTCTAGCTTCTTTTTTAAGATATCTGCGATTATATTATTGGTTGCTTCAGCTTGACCATTTGCTTGTGGATATAGAGGAGTAGATTTTCCACACTTTATCTTAAATGCATTGAGTAGCAATTCTATATTCTTCCCTTCAAATTGCTTTCCATTATCAGATACCAACTGTGCTGGAATCCCGAATCTGCAAATTATATTCTCAAATATGAATGTAAAAATATCTTTATCGCGAATATGTTGTACTGCCTTTACTTCTCCCCATTTTGTGAAATAATCTGTTGCGACAATCAAATATCTTCTTTGTCCAGAACCAGGTACAAATGGTCCCACAATATCTAACCCCCATTTCCCAAAAGGCCATACACTTGTTGAAGATGATAATGGTGTTCCTGGTGCATGTATCTTCTTTCCATATCGCTGGCAATCTTCACAACGCCTTGAGAGTTGTTTTGCATCTTCATGCATATATGGCCAGTAGTAGCCTTGCATTTTTGTTCTATATGCCAAAGATCTTCCTCCACTATGATTACCAGCGTCACCACTATGTAACATCTTCAATATCTTTTGTCCTTATTACCTCGTCAAACATCTTAGCGATGGTCCATTAAAAGATCTGCGATATAATACTCCATCTCTTAATTCATAATTGGTTACCCTACTTTTTAATTTATGTGCTTCCAATCGATTTCTTAGGATTTCTCCTCTTGCCAAGTATGCATGAAGATCTGCTCGCCAATCTGTGATATTGCTCGCTGGCTCTCCTTCGCCAGCTTCTACCATCATTACATTTGTCTCTTCTTCTTCTCTGTTTACCGATGGAAATAAAAGTGTTTGAATCTTTATGCACCTTGCTAATGGATTTGTCATCATACTAGATATGAAAGAAAAAGCATCTGCAAGTCTATTATCTTTCCTTGATATATGTCTCCATTTTATTTTTGGAATTCTCGCAGATAATTCTTCAACAAGTCTTTTGTATTTTCTCAAGGATGGTTCATTTGTTGTGTATTCTCCTTTTATCTGGCGAATAACCAATTGTGAATCTCTGGTGATTCTCGTATTTTCCAAATTCATTTCTATCGCAAATTTTAAAGCATGGATCACGACCTCATACTCTGTCTCATTATTAGTGGATGCAAATTCTAATATAAATGGAAAAGCTATTTTTTCTCCTTCTGGTGAAATAAAGACAACTCCAATCCCATTTCCTTCCCCATTTGAGGATCCATCCACCAAAATTTCCCATCTGTCGGGTTCTGTTAATAACTCTTTTGGATCTCCGTGTTCCTCTTCTATATCCATCATTTCTTCCATAGCTTCATCATCTTCTAAGGGAAATTCAGCTAAGAATTCTGCGATAACTTGTGATTTTGGCGAAGATAAAACTTCATATTGAATATCAAAGTGTCCTACTTGTGCATTCCATCTCTCAACTCTGCCTGATCTCTTTGAATTTTTCATTACTGACTCAATTGGCACTTTCGTTAATACTTTGACCTTATGTGCTTGAAAATAGATGCGAAGTTTGAAAGTTGCATGTACCAATGCTAGAATTAGTTTCAAAATCTTTTAATAATTTCTCTCTGCAGAATTGAATGTTTTACCGATGTAATAAATTGGTTTTTCTACCCCTGCATCTACTCGCAGCAACACATCACTTAGCGCATATGTGGTTGTTGCAAGATAAATCAATAATTCTTCTCCCGGTTCAGCTTTCTATAAAATAGTTATATTCGTTAAAAAAAAATTTATTCCTTGAAAAGATTTTTCACATTCATCTGTCCACTTGAATTTTGTTCCCTTCTTGTGTATATCGAAAAAATATTTGCACTTGTCTGAAGATCGCGAAATGAATCTTCCTAGCGAGGCTAAGAGTCCATTTAATTTCTGCACATCTTTTACCGTCGCATGTTTTGGCATATCGCGAATTGCTTGTACCTTTTCTGGATCAACTTGTATTCCTTCTTTCGATAAAATATACCCCAGAAATTTCCCTGAAGTTACTCCAAAAGTACACTTATCAGGATTCATTTCAATGCTGAATTGCCGCATTTGATCGAAAATCTCTTTCAAATCTTGCACATGATTCTCAGCTTCTTTGCTTTTGATCAGCATATCATCTACATACACTTCTAATGTTTTGTGGATCCACTTTGCAAACAACTTCTCCACCATTCTTTGATACGTTTCCCCAGCATTTCGTAAGCCAAATGGCATCTTTGTATAACAATATAATCCTCTTGAAGCAAAAAATGCGGTATGTTCTTGATGTTCTTCAGCTAGAGGGATTTGATTATATCCTTTATATCCATCCAACCATGATATTCTAGCATTTCCTGCTGCTGATTCTACCATCTGTGGGATATCTGGTAATGGAAAACTATCTTTAGGACAAGCCTTGTTTAAATCAGTGAAATCTATACAAATTCTTATCCCCTTATTCTTCTTTGGGACCACTACCATATTTGCAATCCACTCTGGATATTTTGCTTGCCTTATAATTCATGCGTCAAGCATCTTCTGTAATTCTTCTTCTATTCGAGAATGATATGTTGTTGCGATCTTCCTTATTCTTTGCTTAAATGGTATTATGTTTTTTTTTTATTTCTAATTTATGACATGCTATTGATGGATCTATCCCTGGCATCTCATCCATGCTCCACGCGAAGATATCTGCATACTCTCGCAAAATATTTATAGTTCTTTCTTCCTCATATGCCTTCATTCTAGTCCCAATTTTCAGCATTTTAGGCTCCTCTTTACTCCCAATATTTATTTCCTTTGTTGGTTCTGCTGCAATATAACTGGCTTCAGGTTCTCCCATTGGTGTTGGTGTTTTCATAATTCTCGCGAGTTCATCTCCTTCTTTTGGGATTTCACTGGGTATTCCTTTTCTTTGTTTTGCTCTTATCATGTAAACTTTAAATTATTCTTCCTTCTTTGTTTCTCTCGCCAATTTTCTGCGAGCCTTTCGCAGTTTTGGTCGTCCTTCATAATTTCTTACTTCAATTTGGCAACACAGTTTCGCAAAATCTGTGTCTCCTCTGATTTCTCCAATTCCACTGGGTGTAGGAAACTTGATGCATTGATGCAACGTTGATGCTACATCCTTAATTGCGTGTATCCATGGTCTTCCTAATATCATGTTATACGGTGATTCCACGTCTACCACACATAATGTTAATTGTGTTTCAATCTCCCCTAGTGGAATTCGTACCATTATCTCGCCTTTAGGTTTTGTTAAAGACTTTCCAAAGCTATGAACATGATATGTTGAATAAGACATTTCTTCATCTTTATATCCCATTTTCTTGAAAGTATGATAAAATATCATGTCTATAGAACTTCCTGCATCCACCAAAGTTCTATTCATAACCCATTCTTCTACAGATTTTATTGATTTATCCTTTCTCATTGGTATAGTGGATACTGTGACTATCAATGGAGATGTATGACTTATATTTTCTTCTGGTATTTCTGCTGCTGTAAACGTGATTTCTTGCTTTTCCCATTCTTTTAATGGTGATATTTTTTCCACCGTCATAATTTTCCTTCCTTCAAAATCCCGTTTGTGTATCTTCCCCTTAATATTTTCATGAAATATATCAATCATTGTTCTTGTTACCATATCACACTCCAATTTGCTACAATCCTCTTTGATTCTGATCATTCTCCCTTCAATTATCTCACCGATTTACTTAATTATTCCCTTACTCTTGAACAATTCTTACCTTTTTCTCCACTTTCTCTTCAATTTTTGTTAATTCAATCCCTGTTTCTAGAGCCAAAATGTAGTTGCAGGAATTCCTACACTACACCCTTGATAAGAATCTATGGAAATTGGATTATTTTGAAGATGAATAACAACACTTTTCTTATTTTCATTTTAGAATTCTTTACAAAAGATATAAGAACTCAGAAGTACAAATTTATTTCTAAAGTTTCTCTCTCCTCAAAACCTTATCAACTCTCTAAAAGACATCATCCTTTTCTGAACCTAACGAACCCTTTATATAGGGTTTTACATAGTGGATGACAGCTAAGTTTTCCTCCTTTTTCGAATTTACTCTGCGATCTCATCGTGATTGCTATAATATTCTCTCTCGCAAAATTGATAACCATCGCGGGATAAACATACTCTCTTTGTATTTCTTCTATCGTCAGCTTCTTTTGGATTCTTCTGTGACGCTCGCGAAATGTTGTTAAAGAATCTTCTGTGACGCTCGCAAAAGTGTTGTTAATATCGCAGAAATAGTGTTGTAGCGATATTCTGGTCCTACAATGTTCTTCTATCATTACTAAACTCAATCTTGTTTATTTAAATCATGTTCATCAAAGTTAATTAAAACTCAATCTTGTCTTTGCTTGATTTTATGTGATTCCCATACTGTGTTTTCTTTTCAGCGGAATCACTTCTAATACCAAATTTGTAGTCCAAATCCCTAATTCTTCCGGAAATTCGCAGCAAAAGTCCGTTGAAAAGAAAATGAAGCCTGCGAATCATAAGGTAATAAGAAATATTTGTTTTCTTAATAACAATATTTTTGCCTCTGTTTCTTATCTAGATTATTATTCGCAGGGTGATGAGAACACTAATGCTCCTCGCAAGAAATCTCGCCGAGCTAAAGTTGTTGATTTTGATGTTCCTATTCCCCAATTAATTCCTGCCGGTTCTATTCTTACACCTTCGCAAACTGAACATGTAACTTCTGTCTGCGAGAACATCGCCATAAATATTCCTGCCTCAACTGATCCCATCATAAATAAAATTCCTGAAACTGCTGCGAATGACGTTTCTTCCCCTCTTGTTGTAATTACTTCTCAAGTTAACTCTACTTCAATTCCATTTATTACTTTCCCTGAAACTTCACCTTTGGATGATGCATTTGCTGCGAATAATTCAAATTCCCAACTTTCTATTATCACTTTTTCTCCATCTACATCCCTCCATTCTTCTAAAGAAACTTCATTAGGAGTAGATGTTTCTTTTAAGGTTTTGTCTGATATTTTAGATGATGCTAGGAAGTCTTCTGTTGATCCTTTTAGGCATAGTGTCTGCGAGATTTTAAGTAAATATTTTGGTTCTGACTGAATGGCTTCGCAAGCATCTTTAGAAAATGAAATTGAAGCTTTAAGGAGAAATTTCCAAGTCAAAACTTTAGAATGTGATACTCTTCATCATAAACTGAATAATTCTTCACTGAACTGGGAGAATCTTCGCCAGAAAAAAAATGAGTTAAAAGGTATAAATCTTTCCATCTTTGTCTTTAGTTTTCCTATGTTAATTGTTTTTCTTCTTTTCATACTTCATTTTCTTAAAATCCTTTATTCGCACATTAAGCCTTAAATCAGAATCGATTAATGGGGATATTCAAAGATGAATCCGTTGCTGAAGAGATTTATGTTGATAGAGATTTTTGGATGGGCCAATATAACCGATTAGATAATATTTATACGTACTCCCTTGATCAAGTAGAGAACCTTACCAAAGAAAACATACAATTAGCACAGAAACAATATTTATTAAGTAACGAAATATCTCGCATCTCTTATTTGTTAACCAAGGATAATTTAGCAATGGAAACTTTATCAGATGAAAATAAGATTTTATCTCAAAAGAAGCGGGATCTTTCAAATAAAGTGGCGATCTTCTCGCAGCAACTAAGTACTCTTCAAAGAATGTATGATAATCAAGAAAGATCTTTTCATTCGCTAAAAGATGGACTTAAAGAAGTAACTGAATCTTCTATCACTGAGAAAAATGCGCTCATCCAAGGTAGAATAGCTTTAAGTATAAAGATAAGACAAATTAAAGAATAATACTCCAAATTAGAAGAATCCAACTCTTCAATAGCGAAGGAAAATACTTATCTCCTTTCTAAAGAAGAAAGTATAAAATCTCGCCTAAAAGGCATAGTTGGAGATAAATTCGATGACGCCATGGATCGTTGGGAGAATTCCTGCCTGTCACTAATTCAAAAATTAACTTTACAAAAGGAAGGTAGTCATTTTGGATGCCTTGATTATTTTTATTTTGTTGAATTTCTTGCAAAATTTTTAACATAATAATCTTTATTTTCATTGTTGTTGTTCACAGCATTTGAGGAAAAGCCTCATTCTACTATTTATGCTATGAGTGCTGATCTGGCTAAGGTTCGCAAAGAGAATGGTATTCTTACTACTCATCGTGCTTATTCTCGCGATCTAGAAGAAAGGAAATATGACTACCTTGAATATTTTAAAGATATGGAGAATAGAAACCGTGATAAAGCTTTTCTTCATCAAGTTCATCTTTCTGCACAAGTTCTAGTGAATGATATCTTGCTATCCAACTCTCTTCCTCCTGTGTCAATCAAACCTATAGAAGTAGGTGATGATGAAGTTCCTCGTCCTGCTGACAGTGATTTTGATTGTGAAAGTGGCGAAGAAAATCATTCTCAAGAAGACCAGGTGGATAAAGAAAAAATCCCTCCAGAAAAAGCTACTACTGATGATAGAACAACTGCTGGTGACAAGTATGATGAAGAAGAAGCTATAATTAATCAGAATGAAAGGAATGTTAGCGAAGATAATAACTCTGGTAAAGACAATGGAGCCAGCGAAGTTAACACTGAACTATGAATTTTTATTTTTTATTTTATTTTCTTGAGTTATTTCTTCTGTAAGAACTTTGAAATTTTCTTGAGTTATCTCTTCCTTTTCTTGCGAATGATATACTTTACACTATTTATTGAATTCAGTTGTGCTTGCGAGAAAGATAATAATGTTCTTGTGAGAAAGATGTTGTTGCCTCTTTTTATCGATTCCCATACTTGCCCCTCAATATCTTTCTTGCGATGAACAAAGTTTATCTGCATTTGAACAAAATAGTTAATGTTTATGATTATTCTTTTGGTCTTATTTTGCCTTCCTAGTTAAAGGTCTTATTTTGCCAAATTTTGTTTTTGCGACAAAATCGCAGGACGTTCTTACATTCGCATGTAAGAACCCATTGATCTTGCCTTATCCGCGCTGTATCAATTTTTTTGCGACAATATGACAAGCCTAAGTTTTCTGGCGAAAGCAAAGCCCCATGACATTTCCGTCTCGCGATGAAATCGCAGGACGTCTTTACACTTTCATGTAAAAACCCATTGATCTCATCTAATCTTTTTCTCTTGGCTTTTTGCCTCTGTATATTTGTTACACAAATATGACAAGCCTTAATACTCCCGTGAGTAAAAAGCCTCACGATATTTGCGTCTTAAGACACTTATCAGCTCCCTAATGTAGGGTGCCGCCCTTATCTTCCCCCTAGTTTTTCCTTCAAGGAGGCATACATCGGCCATATAAGACTAGATCATCCCATCCAGTCTTAACAACAACCAGTTGTTTTCGCAGCCTCTTGTCCCGTTCTCCGATATGGCTTATGGTTATGAGACTTCACCCTAGGTGGGGTTTTCTTCGGGCCGAGTGCATCATAATAAAGACTTGCCAAGAATGGTCAGGGTAGTTTCATACGCCCCGGGAACCCTTGGCTCAACCGTGTACCTCGGCGCCTTGATCATACTCTGCACTCCTTGGAAGAGACCCTCAGTCGTCCAACCTAAATCATAAGTTTAGGTTGAAAATCCAAGGTACCTCCATCTCCATGACTCAGGTTCCATCAGCGGTATAACCTTATCCCTGAGCCATGCAAAGATATATCCCCTTATATGACGCATGTTAGGTCTTACATTTGCCTCTTGCGAAATTTTATCCGCGAACTATGGTGTACGCCATAAAGGTTCGTCCCGTTCTTATATTTCTCTTGCGTATATCGCCATTTCTTATTTTTATATTATTTCTTGCAAATAATCTCGCAGCTGTGTCAAAAGTTTCTTTTATTTATTTCTTCTTTGTTTCATCATATATTATACCATCACCTAGACTTTCTTCGAATTTGTTACTGGTAATATCTTTTTAAATATAGTCTGTTTCATGGTCTACTAAGTCTTTGACCAACATATCTACCTTCTGGATCCATCAATTTATATGCCCCTGTTCCAACTATCTCTTTAATAATATATGGTCCATCCCATTTTCGTGCCAAATTTCCACCATTTTCTCGCTGATAACCTGGTGTTTCTCACAGCACTAAATCACCTGGTTGGAATTCACGTATTTTGACACGTTTGTTGTATTCGCGAGCCAATCTTTGCTGATAATTTTCCATATGTTGTAAAACTTTTTATCTTTTCTCTTCTAACTCATCAAGTTTACTTAGAATCATACCAGCACTCAGATTCTTTTCCCAAGCCTCTCATTTTGTTGTAGGGATATCAACTTCTGTTGGCAGTACTGCTTCAACACCATATGTTAGACAAAAAGGTGACATCCCAGTTGATTCTCTCTTAGTTGTATTGTAGGACCATATTGCATTATGCACTTGTTCACACCATGCCATGTGGTGTCCCTATAGTTTTTTCTTCAGTATATCTGCGATTGTCTTATTGGTTGCCTATGCCTTCCCATTAGCCTGTGGATAAAGAAGTGTTGATTTTCCACATTTGATCTTAAATGCATTAAGTAACATTTCTATATTTTGTCCTTCAAATTGCTTTCCATTATCAGATACCAACTGTGCTGGAATTACAAATCTGCAAATTATATTTTCAAATATGAATGTAAAAATATCTTTATCGCGAATGTGTTGTACGACCTTTACTTCTACCCACTTTGTGAAATAATCTGTAGCGATGTAGGATCAGAATATCGCCATAGCAATACTCTTATGAAATTTATAACGACATTTCTGCGAGCTCATCAACAACACACTGCAAATGTCGCAAATTAATGATGTAATAGACAATGAAACCATAAAACACGAGAAAGATGTGAAGATTTTGCGGTTGTAGAGAAATCTCGCGAGAATGAAGCGGAGCTCGTGAGAATGAAGCAAGAGCTTGCTAGAACAAGGCAGGAAATCTAGGGGAGAAATATCAGTAAGGGAAAGTGAAGCAAACATTTAGCTAAATCCGTATGAAAACAAATGGGAAAACGAGAGCTTAGTTCATTTCGTCATCCACTTCAGAGAGTTTTCAGCTTAGTCAATAATAAAATCTCATTACTTGGGGGAGAATGAATAGCACCGCAGCCAAAAGGAGCACATGATAATATCGCTGCAAGCAATACCATTAACGAAAAGGAGAAGATTTGCGATGGAAGGAAATACAAGAATCCTAACTACAATTATCAACGAGTAAAGAGAAGATATATGATAGGAAGTCAAACTCAATCAGCGAACAAATTAACTCGTTAGTGAAGAAAAGAAAAGATGTTATGGATTTATTTACTTTGTCAGAACTTAGCAGATCAATCAATCTAGTTCTCGCCAAAATAACCCAGTTCAAGGCAATCAGTTCAACGCAAGCTCAAAGGATCACAAATCGACAAGTAATTTCTCCCATGCAGTTCATGCACGTGAAACTTGCAGTTCCACTTCACTTTCTTAGAGCAGTATTATCGACTATCTGTGAAGGAGCAATGTTATTCAAAGAGATAACACCATATACGAATGGAGATAATACCTTGTATATTTTGTCACCAGACCTAATGACGAGCAAAGAAGATAGCCAATCCAGCGAGATGCAACCGCGGGAAAAATAAAGAAAGATGAAGTTTATAATCCACCAGCTCACTTTACTTCACCAAATTACTAAAAGAACTATAGTCCACCAGCTCTCTTTGGGGAAATGAACATCAGGAAAGCTATCAAAGAAGTTAGTTTCATGAACCACAAGCAACCCACGAAGGAACCATATAAATCTGTATTGCGAGCAGGAGAACTACCCAAGCAAATACTAAAAACCAAAATATGAACTTATATAAATAATAACTGGTTGTTACAGGGAAGACAAAAGAAAATGATCCATTCCAGCTCAGGGTGTTCTTCATCTACTTATTAGCATCGCAGGTTCACTGCATAAAGGAGTAAAACGTAACATTAATGGAAAGAGAAAGACGCAGAATAAGCACATCTCAGAACCAAAGCAATGGGAAGGATTCTCAAATACAATTAGGAAGAAGAAGAGTAGGAAAAATATGAACATGATAAAGACAATTTTAAACTTCTAGGAACAAATATAAAAAGGGATGGATGTAAGATATCAAGAACAAGAAATGATAAGAGTGATTAAAGGAACATAGATCGAGAAAGGAAACATTATAACTATCCAACAACAAGTTTCGGAGATAAACGAAGGAGCAGTACATAATGAAGAAGAAACACAAGCCAAGACTATGTCTTCTTATAAATTAGCTGCGAAAATAACAACAAACCAAATTCAAAATCCAGTGAAATCGAAGGAGGGAGATGGATATATTGGCGAGAAGAAGGAAAACTAAAGAAAGGCAGTAACGAGAAGAGGGAAATGTTAATTAGCTAAGCTACATCAATAATATTCTATGAAATGACGGGGATGAGAACACATCAAAAACAAAGAGCAATTCGAGAATTAATAAGAGAAATATAGTTAGCAGTAATTTTTAGAAGATGCAACTTCATGAACTAAAGAAAGGGACACTCATGTAAAGCAAAATTGGGAATTTGTTTTAACACAAACAGTGAAAAACGAGTTGAGAGAGAAGCTGGGAATTTTTTTCTGCGAAGGAAAAGAGTAAAAAACAAATTGGTCAACAATTTTAGTGAAAGAAAATACTAGGAGGTAATCATTTCCTCGGGACGAATTTAAGCAGAAACATGCCATATATCAAATCCAAGTGAAGGCAATGAATAATTAAACATCTGTGGTAATGGAGATGATATCTGCAAAGTTACAATAGCCGAATGGAGATGAAGATGATAATTTTGCAAAGTTACGTACTTCGCAGAATTATGTGAACCAATAATATTCCAGCGAGATATTTCTGCGAAGTTACATTTTTGGTAACTTCTTTTTCTCTCCAATGACGAAAACAGTAGCAGTAAAGCTTCAGCCCAAAACAGCTAGATCGTAGCAATCAGAAGAACATAGCACCAATGATGAAGTCTGATGAAAATTCATTAAGCGACGAGAATCAGCGAGATGCATAACCTTATTCATTCATAGGGCAAAACCATCTCAGATATTAACTTTACCAACAAAGAACACCAGCAACTACAAAGATAAAAGAAACTATCCATCTCATACTCTAGGAATTAGCTCGTACCGAAAGTTCAAGTTTTATAACTCCTTTAATGAGTCGACCATATTCAGCAAGCGATAGTATCTCTACCAAATACCGCAGACAACACATTACAAGGGAATATATCTCTCTCTCCCTTTAAATTAATCAGGATTCCACTATTACAATTTAAATTTAAGAGATGAGAGTTAAGGATATTCCCTTGGAAAACAATTCTTTCGGTATTTTTCAAAAAGAGAGAGAGTCGATTATACACATAGAAATTCGCAAAGAAATGATAGAAATGACATAAGAATTTCGCAAAGAATAAAGAAACGCGAAAATTTCGCAGAAGCGCGAATAAAATTTCGCAAAGACATAAGAATGGGACGAACCTTTATGGTGTACACCCTAGTTCGCGAATAAAATTTCTCAAGAGGCAAATGTAAGACCTAAAGTGCATCATATAAGGGGGTATCTCTTTGCATGGCTCAGGGATAAGGTTATACCACTGCTGGAACCTGAGTCATGGAGATGTTGGGGTTAAATAAAACATATCTATGAGGGGTACCTTGGATTTCCAACTATATAAGGTTATACCCTGGTTGGAAGACCAAGGCGCCGAGGTACACGTTTGAGCCAAGGGTGCCCGGGGCGTACGAAACTACCCTGGCCATTCTTGGAAAGTCTTGGCTATGATGCACTCATCCTGAAGAAAACCCCACTTAGGGTGCAGTCTCATAACTATAAGTCATATAGGCATAAAGGATAAGAGGCTGCGAAAACAACTGGTTGTTGTTAAGACCGGATGGGAGGAGCTAGTCTTGTATGGCCGATGTGCCCTCCTTGAATGGGAAATCAGGGGGAAGATAAGTGCGGCACCCTCCATTAGGGATCTGATAAGTGTCTTAAGATGGCAATGTCATGGGGCTATACGTTCACAAGAACATTTAGGCCTGTCATATTTTAGCGTGACAAATATTCTACAGAGGAAAAAAGCCAAGAGAAAAAGATAAGATGAGGTCAATGGGTTTTTACATGAAAGTCTAAATACGTCCTGCGATTTCATCGCACGACGACAATGTCATGGGGCTTTGTTCTCGCAAGAAAACTTAGGCATGTCATATTGTCGCAACAAAATGTCAAAAATAGGATAAGGAAAGATCAATGGGTCTTTACATGCGAATGTAAGGACGTCCTGCAATTTTGTCGCAAATACAAAAATTGGCAAAATAAGACCTTTAACTAGGAAGGCAAAATAAGACCAATAGAATAATCTCAAACATTAACTACATTTCTTTTAGGAATGTAGGAAAGATTTGTTCATCGCAAGAGAGATAGCAAGTACTATTCAGAATATCTCAGAAGTATTATTCAGAGTCTCTCAGGGTTACTATTCATAATTTCGCAGCACTATTTTGTAGCACTATTCATAATCTCGCAGCACTATTTCAGGAGCACTATTCATAAATTCGCAGATTGTTCGTAATTTCGCAGAAGTATTCAGATTCTCGCAGACTCATCCAGAATTTCGCAGACACGTTCAGAATCTCGCAGACTCATCCAGAATTTCAAAGGAGAAGTGATTATTTCGCAGAATGTGATTATTTTCTTAAAGAGATTATCGCATGAGGCAGAGGCAAGATAAGAATAAAGAAACAATTCGCTCATTCAACATTTTTTCAAGGACTCTACCTTCATAGATAAAGAATAGAGGCAACTATGGATTACCAAGCAAACATTTTATGTTCTTTATCTTCTTGGCAAGAATTATTTCCAAAATGGACAAGAATTTTCACCAAAAATGAAGTAGTAATTTCGCATGAATAGAGGCAATACTTATGACTTTCATTCAAGGACGGATACTTCTTATATTTTGAGGATTGAGTACTTCTTATATTTCTTCAAGGATACTTCATACTTCGCATACTTCAAGAGTTGATACTTCTTATTTACTTCGCAAAGATCTGTACCTTCACAAAAGAATAGAGGCAAGTACGTACTTTTCAAGTCCAATATTCTTTCGCTCATTCCGTCATCAGCAAAGATCAAAGACTACTTCAACAACATATTTTTTTCTTAAAGATTGCTTTTCAAGCAATATTCAAGAAAAAAGAGGCAAGATGTAGGATCAGAATATCGCCACAGCAATACTCTTGTGAAATTTATAACAAAATTTCTCGAGCGCATCAACAACACACTGAAAATGTCGCAAATTAATGATGTAATAGACAACGACAGCATAAAACACGAGAAAGATGTGAAGATTTTGTAGTTGTAGAGAAATCTCGCGAGAATGAAGCGGAGCTCGCGAGAATAAAGCAGGAGCTCTCTAGAACAAGGCAAGATCTCGAGAGAGTATGGAGAAAGCTTGCGAGAGTATGGAAAGGGATCCTAAAATAGGGGAAGTGTGAGTTGTCATCTATTATGTAAACACTTATATAAAGAGGAGAGAAGGAGAGAGAAGGGGTGACAATTTTCGTAAGAGAGAGAGATTTTGCAGAGAGATATTTTTGGAGAGAGAATTATTTTCTTGATCATCTTCATCCCCAAACCTAGATCTAGAACTCCATTAATGGAGATTATCAATGTAAATCAAATGTAAATTTAAACAATCATAGTGAAGAATCATGGATGTAGATCAAATTGATCGAACCATGTAAAATCTGTGTGTCCATTCACAATTTTAGTATTTTAATCATCATTTTCATATCAAATGAGTTTAGATCAAGAAATTATTATCAAGATATTGCAAGGGGTGTGTTATGGGATTTCCTGCAACTACAAGCGACAATCAAATATCTTCTTTGTCCAGAACCGAGTACAAATGGTCCCATAATATCCAACCTGACTTTTCTTTTTAATAAGAGAAATGCTTTTATTTTATAATGTATGCAGATAGAAACAAAAGTAATCTATAATAGCAAGGAACTTTAGAAGCTGGAGAAATTCGCAGCAATGTATTATAAGGATAAAGAGATGAATGTACAGATATTACAAAGAGATTTAAAGAGAAGATAAATCTATTTAGATCCTTCATTATATTCACCAGATCCCCTTTTTTCATCTTCATCTTCATTATATTCTTCATCTTCTTCAGACTCTTCAGCTTCGCTATCAGATATGATAAGATTAGGGACGTTCTCTGGAATTTCATTCGCAAGATAAGGATATGCAGAATGGGGAATTTTATGATCATCACAGACCATTTTAATAGAATCATTGCGAACGCCAACAAGAGTATTTGCTTTTTGAACTTGGAGCATTTCTTATTGTGAGAAGACAGAAGTTTTGCGAGTTGCCCTTTCTTATTGTGAGAAGATAGATTAGTGGAAAAACAAGAATAACCACCTTCTCTTTCAAAGATCATATCCTTAATCAAGGCAGAATGATCAGGTTGAAGACTAACATTTACACCTAAATTATTTCTGGCGTTATCAATAATCTGTGCAGCCCAGGCAAACTCATCATCATTACTAATGAGAAGATGAGATAGAACTTGATTTTCCTTCTTCACAAGAGCATTATTCTCGCAGATAAGTCTGTCCCTTTCAATTTGCATATCGAGAAGAGTTTTATGGAAATCTGCTAAAGCTTGAGCACTGTTTTTAGCAATGAGGTCTTTTTCGTCAATAAGGTCACTGTACTTGGTTCTTAATATATTAGTTTCCTATTTTGGATCAATATAAAGGCGCTTAAACTTATTGGTTAAACCCAAGTTGAATCTATGTTCAATTTTTAAGAGAAGAAATTTGGATCTAAGTTCATCTATAGAAAGAGATCTAATTTGATCATCTGAAAGGCTACTTAAAGAATTATTAAGGCGATCAAGAAGGGTATCCTCATCTACAGGTTCAGGAAAAGAGCGGAGGAATGTAGCCTCATCAGTAACACCATAAACATCTGCAAAAATGGTTGCTTGAATAAGATAAAATAGGATAAAAGAATTAAGAGAAAAGGGGAAGAATTCATACCATAGAGTTGCTGGTTAGATTTTTCAAGATCGGATATCTTTTGCTTGTCATTTGAAGCATCAATTTCTAGTTGTTTATTTTTCTTGCGAAGTTTAGCAACTTCAGCTTCCAGTTCTCTATCCTTCTTGCGAAGATTAGCACAAATTAGCAGATTCATTTTCCAATTTTTCATTTTTTCCGCGGAGAACAACACTCTTCTTTTCAAAAATTGCACGTCCCCTCTCCAGGTCCGAGGCAACAACAAAAGAAGCTCTTCCAGCCTGCGAAGGAAAGCAAAAATTGTCAAGGCAATTATAAATTAAAACATGGCGAGGAAATGAGAATACAAAAATGTGGAAAAGAAATGAGAACTTACTGGAGCGCTAAGTGAATGTAAGAAACTTGGAGATATAGATCTTGAAACCCCGCGAAGAGATTCATTATTCTCCAAGAGTGGGGAATCACAGATAGTTGTCATAGATTTGTAAGCTTCGGCAAGAGCAGTATCGCCAATCCCTAGCATGGTATCAGAAAATATGCTAGACAGCTGAGACATATAAGACTCAGGTTGGAAGGATTTCTTCGCAGAAGTAATATCAACATCACCATCATCATCATTGTTATCATCGCTAAAACTCTCGCTAGAATGAAAAGTTGAAGGAGAAGAGGATTGGACTTTTCTTTTCATTGAAAAAGGAGCACCATATTTCTCCTTGCGAGGAGAATCAGATTTCTCCTCGAGAGAAGCACCTCTTCCTTTACCCTTAGTTTTTGCAGGCTTAGGAGGTTCAATTTCTTCAATAACCATCAAACACAGATAAAGATAATAAATAGAGGCAACAATATATTGTTAAGAATCGTAAAGGAATATTTCTTACCTCATATGTGAGTGATCTAAGAGCTAATAGAGTATTGGGATTCCCAAACTTGTTGTAGCTAGCTTTCAGCCTTTTGATCTGGTAAAATTGGAGTAATCAATGAGAGTATATATGAAAGTATGAGAAAAATAATAAAGATAATTTAAGCAAAAAATTCGAGAACATACCTCTGTATTTCTTTCAGGCCAATTAAACACCCATGGTTAGTACTCTGCGAGGGTCGCAGGTAAAGCGTGAGAACTAGAGATGTATGGACAATCTAGAAATAATGGGAAAATACATCATTTGTCATCACTAGAGTGGAGCGTACCTTGATTGTTACCCGGATGCTAGTCAATATCCAACATGAGAACTTTATCTTCAGCAACGTCATCCTTATTTTGTAAGCGGACACCCCAACAAGTGCTATCCTTCCTCATGGGGATAACTTCATAATTCACGAAGAAATTTTCTACAGTATACTTCGCAGGAATAATTGGTACTGCAGAAAATTTAGGATTCTTAGCTTCAAGAGGGTAAGGAGATTCTTTACCAGCCCCGCGAGTAGAGTACTCAATCAGCAAACGAATGCAGTCTCCACTCAACTGATATATAACTCGCGAGAACTTCACATAAGAAAGTATTTCGTAGAATAAATGAAGTTTAGGGTCGTAAAGAGGAATGGGAAGGCCATCTTCAAGTTGACCTAATGATACTATGATCTTCTCGTGAATACACGAAATATCAGAAAATAATTTAACAGAGAGCTCAGCCCTAGGGTTTTGATCAGGAATGGTGGATAAAGTAAAGCCTCTATCTTGAAGCTTCTTTTGCTGTTTTTCAAAGGAAATTAGATTTTTACGACCTGATGGAGGCATTCTTAGTATGGGAATGAAGAAAATAGAAAATCAAAGGAATAAGAGAAAAAATACAATAGCAGCAGATGCGAAAGTTGCAGAGAAAGAAACAGAAAATAAAAAGAAGAAATGAGAAGAATGAAGAAGATATATATAGAAGGTAAGAATTCTCGAGAGCATAAATGCATTAAATGCGAAGAAAAGACGTGAACAGTTGAAGTGCAGCGGTTGAGAAGGACGTGTCAAAAATTGAGTGGAAGAAAAGATACGTATAATAAATCTGGCGAAAAATGCAGAAACGTGTCAGAACAGAAGAATGTGAAAAGATGAACAACTGCGACATTTCAAAAGAATTCAATTCTCATAATCTTTTTCTTCTTCGCAGAAAAGACATGAGAAGAGGCAAGATGTAGGATCAGAATATCGCCACAGTAGTGCTCTTGCGAAATTTATAAACAATATTTCTGCGAGCTCTTCAACAACACTCTGCGAGCGTAGCAGAATGACTCAAAAAATGATTCAAAGAATAACGTAATGGATGACGGTAGCAGAAACACTGGAAGAGCATGATGATCCTGCGAAGATACGGCACCTACGAGAATAAGCATTACAACTGCTGCGAGAATATCGCGCGTCAGATACGAAATTAAAGGACAGCTTAGCTGTCATCCACTATGTAACTACCCTATATAAAGAGAGCCAATAGACCCAGAAAAGGGAGATAACTTTTTGAGTGTTGAGAAAGTTTTGAGGAGAGAGAAAGTTCTTTTGAGCGGTTGTATTCTTGATTTCCTCCATTTCCTGTAACATTTCTGAGAATTAATCAATAAAAGTGTTGTTCTTAATCTTCAAATATGTGTTGATTATTATGAATTCTTGTGAGGGGTGTAGTGTAGGAATTCCTGCAACTACACTCAATATATCTGACGTTTGCATCTTAGGATTTTCTTTTACCTGTATTTTCAATTCCTCCAAAACGTTTGCAATACTTGCATCCAATATTTGAATTCATCAATTTATCAAAAGTTCTTTTATTTAAGAAAATCTCTATCAAATCCAAAATCCAAAAGAAAATCCTCAGTCACTCATAAATTCAAAATCAATCAATAAATTCAAATCTGAAATAAAATCTCACATCATGTTCAAAGTTCAAGAGATTATGGAAGGAAAACTAAAGGAAGCCATCAAAGTATGATTTCTGCTTCTCAGCATTCTCCAAGACTTGCAAGGCCGCTTTCTCCAACTCCATATTTTCAGTCAATTCAACAATCTTGGCTTTTTTCTCCACCACATCATCACTGGTGAAAGGTATATCGTTCTCTACTGCGTCCTTGATGACATCGATCTTTTGACGAAGCCACTTCAAGTTGAATCCAAGCTCTTCATATTATTCAAGTTGTACTCCCAATCAAAGAGTACATCTTGAGTAACGGTACTTCTATCCCTAGTCCGTATATCATCTATGACACGCAAGATAGCTCCTACTTGCATTGTCAAAAAGTATCTGCATTTTGGATCCTTGGTGACGAGAATGTGACCATACATTTTCCATATTTTCTCATATATTTTAGCATACCCTATGGGAACGCTGAAACCACCAACTATTGTGTGGTATGGAAGTGACTCACTGAATGGAAGATCACAAATAATCTCTGCATTGGGATACTCATGCAGTACTATGTGATTCTCAATTACTGGAGAAGCTTCCATAGTAATTACAACAGCTTCTTATGGGACAGTCTCTTCTGCTATTGGCTCGGTTCCGTCTGTCAGAGCAATAACAACTGGAGTCTCAGTTTCCTCGAAAACCTCAGTAGAAATATTCTTATGAAATTGAGGTGCAGATATCATAACATCATCAACTTGGTTCAGCATACAGCTCGAATCATCATTTGCTCCATTATTCTCAACTTCGGTATTTGATACCTAATACGAAGATTACATGATGTTAGAGAACTTCAAGCATGGAAACCAAAGGAAATCATAAAGTCCTGCATATAAATGAACTAACACTATCTAAGATCTTTATTATGCGTCCAAGACATGAGCAAATGGTGTGGATGTCATGAAACACGTTTTTCAATAAACCCGACAGAAGAGATTCTATACTTCCCTATATAAGATGACGAACTGGGAGAAATTGGTAAGGAATCTAATTATGAGTAATATAACGTTCTCTTCGTATGGATGTTTTTTATAACATATCAAAATTTCATAGAAATCGGATAAACCAGTATGGATTTGTAGCCAAAACATGGGACTACATGCCAGCTGAAAAATTCCTGAAAGTCTCATGGAAGTTTACTGTTTCTCTGATTTCAGACCCTAAACATGCTCAAAACTCTAAAAGCCTCTTTGCTTAAGCTTGTTAATTTCGTGGGAATAAGGATACATGGGAAGATCGCGAAAATCTGACATCGTATGAAGATTTAATGGCGTTTTTGCTAAAAGGCTGAGTTCTGAATTTTCTGGTGACGTATTTTCTGGTGATGTATTATACAAAATGGATACATACTTGAGGAGTCTCCAACTCATTCGAAGGTTTAACAGGGTCGGCATCAACATTGGGAGCACCATTATTTCCATTCAGTCGCGATTCTTGAGGATTCTCTTTCTCACTACCATTCAAAGAAGAAGGAATAGCATGACCATGTTGGATTTCCACAACAATCTCCACCTGGATCCATCAACAATAATCACCATTATTTCATTCAAGTAAATGCCGAAATCACTTACATGAAAGGATACTCACATCAACCTCTCCATCGATGCTGGATTCCTGAATTGTTCGTATGGAAAAAAGATGAAGACCGTAAATAACCGATGAAGCAAAATTATGAAACCAATTAACAACATTCTTTTGGGATCCTAATTACATGGACAAGAAAATCACAACGATAATGAAAATGCTAACAACTCACCAAAGAAGCAGCTGGGGACTACGTACTATTAGCTATCATTCTGTAATTCACCCTGCTCGTGCTTTCTCCACCCTAGGGAATGTCTTGCCATTCAAAGATGTAGGATCAGAATATCGCAGCAAGAACACACTTGCGAAGTACTCACCAACGACACTTTGCAAGCGTCGCAGGTTTACTAAGAAAACGACGTGACAAATGACGATAATTTAAATATAAGAAAAATGTAAAGATTGAGCGAGATTTAGGAATGTTGCGAATTTAACATTTGTATACCTGTGATAATATCGCAAGAAAAACCCAAAATTAAAGGTTAGGTTAGTTGTTTATGAGCTGTCATCCACTATGTAAATATTTATATATAGAGGAGAATAGGAGAAAGAAAAGGGGGGGAGGGGAATAAGTGTTAAAGGAGAGAGAGATATTTTTCAGAGAGAGTTTATTTTCTTTATCATCTTCTTCCCCTAAATTAAATCTAGAGCTCCAAATACTCATTAATGGAGTCTCCATGTAAATCAAATATAAATTCAAATAATCATAGTGAAGAACCATGGATGTAGATCATATTGATCGAACCATGTAAAAAATCTTGGTGTCTGTTTATAATTTTAGCACTTTTACTACCATTTTTATATGTAGATCTAGAAATTGATATCAAGATATGATAAGGGGTGTATTGTAGAATTTCCTGCAACTACATTTTGGCGCTAGAAACAGGGACTACTTGTTGTATAGAGGAAGATTCAAAAAAAATTAGTTAAGGGTGATGATGATTTCAACCGGATCTATAAGCTACAAAGGCGAAAACGTAAATTACAATGAGAGAACAAAAATTAACATCAGGAGCTCACAAAATCAGGGATTTAGAAACATTCACAGATATTAGTGCCGCATTAACGATTATAGACCAAAAAAGTGCAGCAAGGAAGAAATCTAATGAATCTGCATCAACCTGAATTAATTAATTGTTCAAACAGGACAAATTCTCTCTTATCTGGATCTGGAAGATTTTGAGTTTTAAACTACTAATCTTTGTTTTTCACAAAAAATGCTTCTTAGTTGATATTTTGGATTAACAAGAATTTTAATCATAAATTTACATCCATAAACCTTGTATTTAATCATAATTTTGATCGTATTAACAACTCATTGAACATGATTTTTGTGATTGAAGTTAAAGACGAAGGAGGAAAAAAGAAGAAAATAGATGGCAGAAGAACCATGGTTGTGGTAGAATCCAAGGGGCTATAGAAGAACAAGTCTATGTGAAGTTATCGCAACACCAACTCAAAAGAATTATGACAAAGCGATGGATTCATGAAGTTCACACAGCTAATCAAGCCTGTAGTATGCGAGTTGGAAAATTCGAATCTCTTCTTGCATTAAGCAGCAAAAAGCAAGGAAAAGTTAATTGTTTAAAATTAATGTATAGGAAATATTACTTTATGCAGGGAAAATACAAAATGTCTCTGCGAGTATCTAAGATCTTTATGCAGGGAAGCATATACTACATCTTCAATAGCAAGACAACGAGCATAGCTGAAGAAAAAGATTAAATTTTCTCCAATGGAGATTGGCAAAGCAACTCCCGTGTGAAAAATATAGGAAGGAAAACAATGAAGAGGGACCAAAAGAAGTTTGACCAAAAAAACCTATGCAAATTTCAGAACATGCTAAGACGCAGGGAATAACTTCAGCAAATCCTATAATATGATACTGGGTGCGATGACTTCGCCGAAAGGGGAAAATGATGAGTTAAAGTTATAATAACAAGTTAGTTGGAAACACATTATTGGAACTTTATGAAGAACTATCTTCAGTTCGCCAGGACCTATTCAAAAGGAATGAATTGCAGAGAAAGTAAAACTAAGGCATCAAGACAAAAAATGAAGATGAAGAACATATATCATCTTCACAATACATCTCATGAGACCATTCATACATAATTGTCAAGGGAAGCAAGAAGATACTGTAATGTAAGATATTGTTCTCTTTTTCTTTTTTACGTGAAGCCTGCGAAAGCAAGAAGATACTGTTCTCTTTAGACGTGAAAAATTCAACCATAATGAAGAAAAAAGTAGAAGGGAGATGGGACCATTCCAACAGAGGCAGTACCGCAAAAGAGTTTTCATAGGAGGAACCAACTTCTCAGCAAAGCATCAAAAACGTTAAACTGCTCAAAAGATGACACAAACAACTAAAGTAATAATTCTACATAAATGTCAAGGGACTATGGAAGAAAGAAGCAGATGGAAACGACCAAATAGAGTCGTAGAAATTTTAATCCTAAACAAAGTAAATTTTAGCACCACTATAGCGGAGAGAACTCAACTTACCAACTTGGAGAAATTCACAACATCATTTAAGAGTAACTTCAGGATAAATTCGCAGCATCATGTATGAGCAGCATGAAGACAAGATAAAGTTTCAGATAAACAGAAAGAAAGAAAAAAAGACACATTACCAAGATGATACCAGCAGAGAAGTAACGCAGTGAGAACAATCTAAACAACCTAATAATTCAGCTATAGAGACAACAAAGTTTAAGTGCTACCAGCTGCATAAATTTTTAAGAGTGAATGAAGAAATTTGTTTACTTCTGCAAAGGAATAAAATATCAGCAAAGAAGATAAGAGACGGGGGAGGAGTTCTGCGAAGCATATTTCGTCAAAAAATTTCAACCAGCGAAGCTCAGTTAAGGAACGGATGGGAATCATTGGAAGTGAAGAAGAGTACAGTATGAAAGAAGAACATATTGAAAACAGTCCTAAGAAACGAATCCATACTCATGTTCTGGGAAGAATATTCACGGTTGGAGAGAAATCAATTAATCTAATTCACAACAATCAGTCCAGTTCGCAATAGCTTGGTTTGAATCAATTCAATACTTGCGATATTAATAATTCCTGCGAAGTTAATAATTTATGCGAAGAAGGAATGAGTTTCTCAGAGCATTGCGGATAGTTCCAATGAGGATTAGCTAACGAAGAAACCAAAGACAGATTACAAAATAATGAATAATTATAATAGCATCAAGTTAAATAACATTTGAGACTCCAACGGAGGAAAGAACAAAGTGGAAAATGAACAAAAGCCAAAGAAATAAAACAAACAGCGTGAAGATGAAATATACACTAGCAAGAACTAGCACGTGAATGTGTTTCTAAAGCTGCAGTAGCAGTTTTGGGGGACCTGATTCATACACTAGCACGTGAAGGGTGGTGTGCAAAAACTTTTGAAGTCCACCTCGCAAGTAATGATATGTAGTCCACTTCGCAAGTAAAAATGAGTAGTCCACTTCTCAAGTAATATAGTGGATACCATAAGGAACAGTGGCCAACTATGTTTTTCTTCAAAAATATTTTCTTCGCAATATTTTTCTGAGACTTGCATAAACAACAAAAATAATTTTGCTGCGAGCAACAATAACTATATAATATGAAGAAAAACCATGAGGCAACGAAGAAGCTGCGAGCAACACAACCAACAAAATAGTTGTTCGCACAATTGGTCTTTAATTATTTCACAAGGTCTTTGATTATTTCACAAATGAAGAAAGTTGATGATTGTTTCGCAAGTTAATTTAGCAAGTGAGGGTTAGAACAGTTGGTATGGTGCGAGAGTATGCAAGAGGCAGATCAAGGGTTCATTTCTCATTTCTTCTCATTTCACAAGCAAATCATACACTTCGCAAGAGACGACAGCAACAAACAATCACGTGAAAGATAAGTACCATTTTCCTAGAACATTTTACTTCCAGAACATAAAAGATTTTTGATTTAATTTACAAAAAGCGATAGAATCACAAGATTTAAAAGAATATTTCTATGGTTTCAAAAGATTATAAATGGTGAAATCATCGCAAAGATTTAAAGATCTCAATTTTTTTTAAAGATTACAGAAAGCGAAATTATCGCAAAGATCTCTAGGATTTCAAGGATTTTTAAAAGATTTCAATTTTTTTTAAAAGATTCAAAGATTTAAAAAAAATAAAAAATTATTATTATTATATTTTCAAATCTTATTTTTCTCTCTTGAATATTTACTTTTCTTCAAATGGTATGATATTATGAGAATGAATGAAAGAAGTAACAGAAATGAAAGAATGTATGGAAGGACTGACAGAAATGACAGAAGTGAAAGAATAAAGAAACGCGAAAATTTCGCAGAGACATAAGAATGGGATGAACCTTTATGGCGCATACCCTAGTTCGCGAATAAAATTTCGCAAGAGGAAAATGTAAGGCCTAAAGTACGTCATATAAGGGGCTATCTGATTACATGGCTCAGGGGTAAGGTTATACCGCTGTTGTATCCTGATTCATGGAGATGTGGGGCTCAAGAAAGCCTATCCGGGAGAGGTACCTTGGATTTCCAACTATATATATAAGGTTATACCCTGGTTGGACGACCGAGGGTCTCTTTTAAGGAGTGCAGAATATGGTCAAGGAGTCGCGGTACACGGTTGAGCCAAGAGTGCCTGGAGCGGATGAACCTACCCTGGACATTCTTGGCAAGTCTTGATTATGATGCACTCGGCCTGAAGAAAACCCCACTTAGGGTGCAGTCTCGTAACTATAAGCCATATAGGCAAAAAGGATAAGAGGTTGCGAAAACAACTGGTTGTTGGTAAATCCGGATGGGAGGAGCTAGTCTTGTATGGCCGATGTACGCCTCCTTTAAGGGGAAACCAGGGGGGAGATAAGGGCGGCACCCTCCATTAGGGAGCTGATAAGTGTCTTAAGACGCAAATGTCATGAGGCTTCTTACTCACAAGCGTATCAAGGCTTGTCATATTTGTGGGACAAATATAAAAAGAGGCAAAAATACAAGAGAAAAGATAAGATGAGATAAATGGGTCATTGCATGAAAATATAAAGACGTCATGCGATTTCATCGCAAGACGGCAATGTCATGGGGATTTATATTCGTAAGAATATTTAGGCCTGTCATATTGTCGCGTGAAAAATATCCTGCTGAGGCCATAATAGAAGAGATAAAACAAGATCAATGGGTCAATACATGTAAGTGTAAAGACGTCCTGCGATTTTGTCGCAAAGAAAAAAGAAACGTGGCGAAATAAGACCTTTAACTAGGAAGGAAAAATAAGACCACATAATAAAGTAAGCAAATAAGCTTTCAAAAATGATCATATGTGAGCAAACAAGCTTGCAAAAACTATTAGTTATGATCATATGTGAGCAAATAAGCTTGCAAAAATGTTTTATTGTCTCCACTGTTTTTTATTTGTTTTATTGTCTCCACTGTTTATCATAATATACAATGAGAAAGAAAAATGAGGCACAAGCAAATGAACTTGCGTGAACAATAAATATGCAAAGAGGAACGCATATACTAGAGACAAAAATTGAGAAATGAAGAATGGAAGCGATTTAAAGCTACATCAATTTTACCGCGGAAAAATGAGCTATGTAACACAAACTTTAGATATACATTGCAATAGATAAGCATTCTCATCATACTCGCATCATAAAAGCATCGCATAAACATTTCATGGCATAAACATCGCATACACATTTCATAACATAATCATTAAGTAAGAATTAGATTCACACATGTATTTTACAAAATTTTACTCAGAATATGTAAGAATTTCGCAGCACTATTCGCAGCACTATTTCAGGAGCATTATTCAGAATTTCGCAGAGTACTTTAGAAATTCGGATAATTTCTCAGAATTTTAAAGAATGTGTCAGAATCTCGCAGAAGTATTCAGAAACTAGCAGGAATATTCAGAAATTAGCAAGATCATTTATAATCTCGCAGACTCATTCAGAATTTCGCAGACTCATACAGAATTTCGCAGGAGATGTGATTATTTCACAGAATATGATTATCTCGCACAATTGTAAGAAACTTAAAGAGATTATACTATCGCATGAGACAGAGGCAAGATAAGAATGAAGAAACAACTCTCACATTCAACATTTTCACAATGATTCTACCTTCACAGATAAAGAACAGAGGCAATTATGGATTACCAAGAAAAAATTTTATGCTCTTTATCTTCTTGGCAAGAATCCTCGCCAAAAATAGAGTAATAATTTCGCATGAATAGGGGCAATACTTATTACTCTCATTCAAGGACATATACTTCTTATATTTTGAGGATTGAGTACTTCTTATACTTAAGTACAATGCTTCTAATTAATTCTCAATGCTTTGGAACTTCGCAAAAGAATAGAGGCAAGTACGTACTTTTCAGGAAAAGTATTCTTTTGCTTATTCCTTCATCAATAAAAATCAAAGACTTCTACAACAACAGATTTTTTCTTAAAGATCGCTCTTCAAGCAATATTCAAGAAAAAAGAGGCAAGATGTAGGATCAGAATATCACAGCAAGAACACACTTGCGAAGTTCTCACCAACGACACTTTGCGAGCGTCGCAGGTTGACTAAGAAAACGACATGACAAATGACGATAATTTAAATATAAGAAAAATGTAAAGATTGAGCGAGATTTAGGAATGTTGCGAATTTAACATTTGTATACCTGCGATAATATCACAAGAAAAACCCTAAATTAAAGGTTAGGTTAGTTGTTTATGAGCTGTCATCCACTATGTAAATATCTATATAAAGAGGAGAACAGGAGAGAGAAAATGGGGGAATAATTGCTAAAGGAGAGAGAGAGATATTTTTCAGAGAGAGATATTTTTCAGAGAGAGTTTATTTTCTTTATCATCTTCTTCCCCTAAAATTAAATCTAGAGCTCCAAATACTCATTTTGGAATCTCCATGTAAATCAAATGTAAATTCAAATAATCATAGTGAAGAACCATGGATGTAGATCATATTGATCGAACCATGTAAAAAATCTTGGTGTCTGTTTATAATTTTAACACTTTTACTACCATTTTTATATGTAGATCTAGAAATTGATATCAAGATATGATAAGGGGTGTGTTGTAGGATTTCATGCAACTACAAGAGAAGTCTACAAGAATTCGAGGTCTCACAGCACGACCACCCTATAATGAAATAATTGAAACAATTAAAGGTGTGATTACTATGCTTTTACCAAAAATCATAAGAAAATATTTACATGTGAAGACTCTGGAGATGTATTCCTTTTATCACCACTAGAAAGAGGTTTCAACCATGGGCGATCCAAGAATATTTTAGCAGAAGGAAACACCCGTGTCGGAGATTTGACATATATCACAAACTTATAAAAGCGTTCAATTTGTTGATTCTAGAATTATGCATAACCTAGAGTTACGTAAATATCCCGGTCGGCAAAGAAGACACATAATCGCTCCCTTCCACCTGTGTGTTATCTAAATGAGCCTTCAAATACTCAACCGATGGTTTATTCATTCGATGACCTGGGGCACACTGATCGAGACCTATTTGTCAAGCTTCTCTGTCAATATTATATTCTTCCACCTGAAAGTCTCCTTGCATCACCGACAGTATATAACCAGGAGTGCAACTCAGTATAAAAGACTTCTCTCCATCACTCAACTCAGTACCAGACTTCAAGGTGATGATCTCTTTAGTATCATTGAAAGTGACCAATTGTGAGAAGAAAGGAGGAATTGTCGTCCAGGGATGAAAGTTGAACTCATACTCAGTGTCTAAAATACTGGTGAGGCGTGTATTTGGTCGTGGTCGCTTTGTAGACCAGCGCATAATCCTAGCACTATTTTTCTCAAAGATAACATGACGGGTATCAACATTGGGTCCTTGCAAGACCCTAATAGGAATTGGAGCATATTTTTCAAGGTTCTCCCTTATTAAAGCTTGGAGAAGCATGGTATTAAAATATGTTTCGATTTTCATGAAGCCGTCGGAGGCACAAGAGTCTATAACTAAGGAGTATAAGTTGGAAAATAGCGAACCCAAAAATAGACTACCAATGGGAAGTTTCTCACCTTTAGCCATCTTTATAGCGAAAGTAATCACAAATGGCTTCAGCAAATGTCCATTATCTTCAAGAATGTCTCTAGAGAGCCACAAGCACAAGAAAGCAGCAATGGTTAAAGTAGTATCAGCAGGTTCTTCAGGAACTCCATCTCTCGGCCACCAGTATCTCAACCATTCATCATAGCAAGTTTTGGATGACTCGTTGAATTGATGCATTTTAGCTTCTAACACGCTAGACATCGCATTCTCCTCAGCTGGGGACTCTTCAGGGAAGTTGCCAATAATTGGAAGATGCAACAGAGAGACTACGTCTTCCAAAGTGATAGTAAATTCTCCCCATCTGCATATGAATGTGTGAGTAAGAATGCACCAACGAGGAAGCATAGCCACCATACCTGGTATGTCGTGATTGATCATTAAATCCCCAGTCGGCCGAATAGCTCGTGTCACTTGTGCACGATCCATTATAGTTTTTACATGACTATAGCCCAACATATGATGCGCCCATCCGGAGAAATGCGTCAGGGGTTTTCGATATAGTTTGAGTTCCACGTGAGAACCTAAATAGTGCTTCTCACTCAAACAGAATCTAATTATCGCTTGAGGACTTACCAACTTGTTCTGGGTAGTGCTTCTGGGATTTATGAGCAACCGAAATGCAGAACCTGAAGGATGCTTTTCGGTCTTGTACTGAAACACAAAGAATTCATCATCAACATTTGGGATATTCTTGGTCTTGTCCTATTTTCTCCTAGAAGTCCTAAAATCATCATTTCTTGAAGATACATCAGCAGAAGATTCCTCTCCGGAATCATCATCTCTAGAAGAATCCTCTCCGGAATCATCATCTCTGGAAGATGCGTCTATAGAAATATCCTCTTTAGGAGTTCTCTCTCTAGAAACATCATCTTCAGAAGCGCGGGAATCAGTCATCTTTAGAAAGTTGTTGTGACATTCATACACGAATTTCATCAACACGGTAGAATTAAAGTAACATAATCATTATGATGCTCACATCAACGTCTACAAAAATGATAATTTACGGTTTCACAAACTTAGTGATAATAACGTACAACTCTGAAAACTTGCTTGTTTCTTCGAACCTGCGAGAGCGAGCAAAAATTCAAAGTCAAACACCTAATTTTTCATGAAACCATGAATGATTCATATAACCTTCCATATGAACATTCACTGATTTTTTATGTGTACATACACTATAAAATCACCAAACTCATACATACATTATGAATTAACGAATTCACCAAATATTGTTTTCTTTCAAAAAATTGTTCATAAATCAATATTTGATTTTAAAACAAAAACGTGAAATTCGAAGCTTTTGGTTGGTAACCTAGCGACAAGTCATGTAATTTAAAAAATAACGTGAAATACAAAACGTGAATAAGTCACGTAATTATTTATTTTATTAAAAAGGTTCGGACTTACCTGGTCGGCGCCGGCCGAAAGTTGACCAGATGGCAAACGGCGATGATCGACGGCGACTGAAATCCGGAAAAAAACTTTTTTCCCCTGCTGCAACTCGCGTGAGAATGGTGAAGAGAGGGAGGTGCTTGGTCGATCAAAAATAAAAAAAATTTAGGGCTTTTTCCCTTTCATATTAATTTTATTTCCAAAACCTAATAAAACATAGGTTTCCTTTTTTGGACTCGGGCCCGTAAATCCTAAACTAACCAAAAACTAAGCCTCCGGGATCCAAAATCAGTAGTGTCTCATCTCTCCGTACTCACGAGATGACACTCTAACTTGCTATCAGGGTCCTTATCTGTGTATTTTCTCGTACATGACACCATTAGAGCAAATCGAGGATTCTGAAACTACCTTTGTACGACTGAGTTCAACCACCGATATCGTCAAGTGAAAATCACCATTTAATGCTTAGTGTGGAACATGACTGCCCCTCACTAAGCAGGGGATTTAATGTTGGTGGTGGATTTTCAACAGAGGTCAATACCGTAATGAATATGTCTTTCGAAAAGCCTCCACTAGATGGTGGATTTTCAACTGCATGTTTCTGATACGGCTTCAGTCATGTGACAATTCATATTTTACGAATCCATGACGAATATGTCTTTCAAAAAGCCTCCACTAGATGAGTGTTCGATCACTGGAATTTCATCGTGCCCTCTATGTAGAATAACGTAATTGGGCGGTTCTCCGTAAGATTGAGAGAAATAACGCCTTCAGGACGTCAGTGATACCCATTGTTCCCTGACTACAGGAGAACAATTGGGCGGTTCTCCGTAAGATTGAAAGTAATAATTCCTTTAGGACAGTGACACTCACTGTTCTTGACTATGTAGAGAGACCGTGTATAGATCCAGGCAGTTCTCCATAAGATTGAGGGCAATAGTGGCTTAAGGATATCAACCGTCTCCTGACTATGCACCTTGCGGAACGGGTATGACGATTTAACTAGCTAATATCCCTTATGCAATAGATTAGTTCTACCGTGACATTTACCACTGAATTCCTAGAATATAATTTATTTTATCTAATTACTCCGATTTCATGATCGAATCAACGACTGATCTCATGGAATGGTAATATATAATCTCATTACTCTGATTTCATGATCGAATCCACGGCTGATCTCATGGAATGATAATACACAACTTTATTACTCTGATTCTGTGGTCGAATCCACGATCCCATGGAATGGTAATACTCGCTTTATCATTCCGAATCCATGGTCGAATCCACGGCCGATCCTATGGATTGATAACAAATAACTACTCACTTTTATTACTCAGTTTCATAAATTATTCTCCACTGAATTTCATAAATTAGTAATAAATACTCAATAATCGGGCATCTGAACTATCACTGAGTAAGCCCCATAAAAATGGTGCAAGTGTACTCGACAATAATGGTATTGCAGAAACTTATGTTGTAGTGTATGCAGCTGAAATGGCTGTTGAAATGGGTGAAAAGAATATAATTATTAGCTCATATTCTCAGACTGTTATCTCAAAATTTGCAAGAAATCAAGTGCCCTGGTTCATTAGAATGAGATGGCAGAAAGCAAGGAAGGAAATCACATCAATTCATTTCAGACATGGCTTCAGAGAAGGCAACTTCTCTGCTGATACAGTAGCAAAGAAGGCAACCAATCTCATTGCAGGTGAAAGGAAAATCTTTTTAAGCAAACCAAATTTTCTAACTAGAGTTGAAATGCCAGGAATACAGTACTTCAGATTCTGCTGAAAATGTGATGAAGTATTAACTTTTGGGCTTGTTAAGTTTCTCATTTGCAGTCTGTTTTTTGGGCCTTATTAGTAAGCCTACTTTATTATTTTGGGCCTATGTAGTTGGCTTCCTTTTATTCTCTTATTTCATGTAACCTCCAATTTTTGGATTCCTTCTTTTTTAATGCTAAATCTTATGATTCAGAAAGAAAAAAAATACTCGACAATGATGCACGAACGAGCATTCGAAAATATGTACAAATAAGGAATCCTGCATAAAATAGGAAAGATAAAATAATGGAGAAACGCCCATGAGCCGGGCCCACCGGCCGGTCGGTCGTGCCTTAGCCGTGGCCGGTCCCATGCTTCCTCCATTATTTTCCTTATTTTGTTATTTTCATGAACTCATGAAGACTCCTCCATTCTAACAACTTTCCTTGTTTTAGCAAAACTCATGGTTTCTCCATATTTTCGTGGTTTCGCGAAAATAATAATAATATAAAATAGGGAAATATGTTGCGGGACCGCAACTTAGCCACCGGCCATACCCTAGCAGTGTCCGGTCCCACACCTTGCAATCCCTAGTCTTTTATAATTATTATTTTCCTCAATTCATGAAACTCCTAGGTTTTGAGCAAAAATCATGATTTCGTCATAATTTCTCAAATTTTGCTCAAATCATGAAAAACCAAAAGCCAACATGGTCACACGACCGGATATCCTCTCATGGAAATTTTAAATGTTAAAATACTCTTATTTTAATATTTACAAAATACTGATCAATTGAGCATACATGCTCATTCCAACAAAAGCAAGAATTTCAGTCAAGATGAAACTCTTCTGAAAATTCACAATGTTGCTCAAACGTACATCAGAAAAAATTGAAACTCTCAAGACTGATACATGTACATCATGGTGACATGGGAATGCTCCCTTAACCGACTAAGGGTGGCTCTAAGTCTTACAATGAGCCTGTCTCACACGTTTTCATAATTTTGACCTAATTTGCATAATTGCTCATATTGGGTCCAAACTTTTTCCAAACAACTTGGGGATTTGCTCAATCGACCATCAGCACTCCCACACCCTTAAGGGACAGTTTCATGTCTTCTTGGATGGTCCCTCACTTCTCCATAATTAGGTTTTATCACCTAATGCTCGATTGTTCAACTTCAACGCACCTTAGATTTAATCCTCAAAGGTGTAACTGACATTCGTATGTCGAAACCTACTAGTTTTCATATGAACCCTGTGTATGCTACCAGGAAGGTCAGTTCAATGAGTTCCTCAAATATTAGGAAGCAGAACAAAAGTCTTGATAAGAATCATCTAAGGAAAGATCAAGTGGTTTTCTCTGAAAATAATGTTTCCCTTGATTTAAAGAGAATCCCATAAGAAAGGAGAAAAATTGATAATACAAGAAACAACCTGATAAAGATGATTTAAGGGTATAAATAAATTGTTGACAGGTTGTCATCCTCCTCAAGTCAAGACTCTTCTGGTAAGAATCCAAACTACGTCTCACGTTTTGATGATAGTAAGTTTTATGATAATTTCTCAAAACAAAAGGAGTCTCTCTCAAAATTCAGAAGGAAAAAGAGACTCAATCATAGACACAATTCCTTAGATGGGATCAAATCTCATACTTGTGCTAATTAATAACAAGAATATGAATTTTCTCATAAAAATCATGTTGAGCAAAATGTGCAAAACTCAGGTGTACTTTGGCAATTTTCATTTTGCATAGTTAAGCTCTACTCTTATCGTTTATAGCTAAACTAGTGCCAACAGAAAATATTGCCTAAAAGTATTTGTCTTGTTTTGGTGTTATTTTTTTTATAGGACATACTATGTTCAGATGAGTACACGGGTTGCCATCTCGAGTTTACAGTTTGAAAACCCTAAAGGTCCTCCTTTCAAATAAAAACTTTAAATAGTCGACCTATTGAGTTACATAAGTTCACGTACGCCTACTCTAGGTCATATCTGGGTTATCAAGAATGTCCTCTTCTTCATCTCTTTATGGTGTTTTTACTAAGGGATTTCTTAAGAAAGGTTGTGGTGTAGAATTGAAAGGAAGGAAGAAAATAACTCTTGTAGAAGATGGTGCACCCAATGCCTTGTGCGTTTTTGCCTACTCACATCAAGATGTTGAGAATGAGGATATGGTGTCTGTTGAAGTGGTTCATAACTTTCTAAAGTACTTCGAGAAAGCTAAACTGCAACTTGTTGATACAATAAGAGATCTTGGTGTGGTTAGAAGTGAGTTGGAAAAGGTTACTTCTGACCTTGGTATTATGAAGACACATGTTAAAGAGCTTCTCAACAAGGATATTTTCTTGGAAGAAGCAGTTGACGTGATTCACAAGCTCAAGGATCTCGAAACCCATGAAACTGTCAAACGTGAACTTTAGTTTGTGATTGGGTTCTACTATACATTTGAGCTTATTATGTCTATTAAATCTTCAATGTTTTCTGTTTTATTTAGAAGAATAACTAGTGTTTTGGAATAGCTATGATTGTGATTACACATAGCTATATCCAATGATTTCATCTTCTTGTTTTAAATTTATTTGTTTTAATTCTAAACTTGTTTGGAAGATGATGGTTGCAGTATTAATCTTTATGGTTTTATATATTGCAATATTTTGATGGGATATGTGTGTTTACGTCCGTGAACTTGATTGTCCTATATTTTGTCAAAAGTAAAGTCGTTCACGTATTGGTATGCAAATATTGATAAAGGAATGAATGGACTTTTGGAAAAATACAAAAGTTAAGCCTATATTGTCAATCTTTGATGTAAGATAGGTTAAAATCTTTTGTGATTCAAGGATAAAGTCTATTATGTCACTTTGTGATGGAAAAATAGAATAGGTCCTTGTTTTTTAATCCACGGTTTAGAGCTTAACTGTTCCATATTATTATATATTACCGTGAAGGTTCCATCTTGTATCTTATGTTGAGCACTATACGACTAAGTCGATTTCTTATAGGCATGGTTGGTTGTTCCATAAAGATGCAATATGTTGAGCATCAAGAACTAAATTAATCAACTTGTGTGGTTATTTAGTTTGTATTCCATGAGTTCTCTCATGTTGAGTACATGGACGGTTAAGGTTGTCATTTTTTATGATAATCTTAGTTGGGGTTCCATAATCTATTATGTTGGGCCCAAATGAACTAAATCAATCATCTAGTGTGATTATTTAGTTAGCACTCCATAGATTTTTCTCATGTCGAGTGTGGACAATTGAATTGATTACTTTGTGATTAGTTTAATTGTGCAATACGGTTAGAGTATTTATGGGTTCTCTTGTGAATAATCTAATCGATGTATTAAGTCTCCATAAGTTTATTTGTGTTGAGCATATTTAGTCAAATTAATCTTGATTTGCTTTGGTTAATATGATTGAATATTTTGGATTCCAAATTCATACTTGTATGTAATTTGTTGAGTCTAAAGAAATCCTTCTTTTCTCTTGAAAATAAGGTCGTTTTTGTTGTTCCTTTGGGAATGACATCTTATGGGGGGGAGTTCTTTTGAACTTGCGCTTAATTTTCAAATCTTTGTGGGGAGTGCGGCTGTGGAATTTTTATGGGTTATCTTGTATCTTTATAAACTCCTTGATGAATGCAATTAGCCTAGGATTTATGATTGCATATAAACAAGATGATAGAACATTTACCTTTGGTCATGAAATGTCTCTTACGGAAATTTCATTAGGATTCCGTTCTTGCACCTTTGCCAATTTTATTGAAAAAAAGGGAGAGAATTAATTGTAGTTCATACTACAAATACATATGGTTTTTAGATCATTATGTAAGGGGGAGTGGTTTCCATGTGAGATGGAGTATTGACTAAGGGGGAGTGAAGTATAACCATAGTATTGTTGTTAAAGTTGTGATGCAATTGGACTTTGACGTTGTGTAATAATACTATGACAATGTATAACGATAATTGAGAACTGATGCTTTTCTCATTATGATAGCTACGCATTTTCAACAACGATGATGCTAAACTTACAACCTTTGGGATCATTGGACTACTTGGAAGTGACGAAGATTTCGAGTATTGTTGAAGATTAGGCATGTGGAATAGGAGCTACAAAGTTTATTTATATATTTTTTGTATTCCATATGTATTAATAGTTTTGCCACTAAAATTGACAAAGGGAAAGATTGTTAGAGCACTGCTCGGTCAAACTCGCATGCGTTGCTATCTCAAGCATGTTTGTCAATCTTAGTGATCAAAACTATAAAGTCTTGATTTCTAGTCTATTATATCTAAGGTCTCGGACTAGGATATAAAGTGTAGTTGAGCTCAAGAACTCCATGGAGATCATCATACAAGATGAAGGACTACTCAAGGAACCAGTACGTCTTCATCGACTAAAAGGTATGTGGAGACTTGAACTTATCTATCACTCAAAAGTCTATCTATTCTATCTCCTATCTTGAGACAAAAGTCATTTTACTATATAGACTAAGAATATGCACATGTGACATTTCGAGCTGAGTATATCTTGCTTATCTATTTCTCGAAATGGGCATTGGTAAAGCTTTCGCTTTATCCAAGTTCATCTTTGCCTAGTGACGAAAGTCATGTTATGTTTCAATCACTTTGGAAATCGCTCTGACGAAAAATAGTTTGTGAATAACAACTATATAACGCCCTCTGAGAATGTTTCAATGATTAAAATGAGAGTTTAGACTATATAACCATTGTGGGATATAAACATTGTTGTGGTAACACATATATGAATAAGTCCTTAGCACTTGAACCGAAGTTTGCGAACTTTGTTGATCAAGTGGAACCGGAACGTGAGATGTAGGATCAGAATATCGCAGGAGAAATAATCTTGCGAAGCTAACAATAACACTCTTGCGAGATTTTCAACTACTCATTATAAATATCGCAGAATGATTAGAAAAATGACGTAATAGATGATGATAGCACAAACATGAAGAAAGTGTGATAGTCTTGCGAATAAAAGAGGTTTACGAAGGAAAGCCACTAATAAGCTTGCGAGATTATCGCAAGATAGATCCGAAATTAAAGAATTCCTTAGCTGTCATCCATTATGTACTTACCCTATATAAAGAGAACTAACAGATTCAGGAAGAGAGATCAAATGGAGAGTATTGAGAAAGTTTTGAGGAGGGAGAAATTTTAAGAGAGCGGTTGTATTCTTGATTTCATTTATTGTAATATTTATGAAAATTAATCAATAAAAGTGTTGTTCTTAATCTTTAAATATGTGTTGACTATTAAGAATTCTTGTGAGGGGTGTAGTGTAGGAATTCCTGCAACTACATAATGGCGCTAGAAACAAGGATTGAAAGTTGAAAATCGTAAAAAAAGCAAGATTAAAGATCAGTATTCAAGTTAAGAAGATGATCGAACAAGTTGGTGAAATAGTTGAAGGAAAAATGATTAAATCCAAGGAGAATTACAGGAAGTTGGAGTGTAATACGATAAAAAAAGCGATGATCAACCAATTCCATGAAAATATTAAATGAAGGATTCATAAACGAGATTTTGAAGGAAAGAAATTATGACATTGGAGAAAGTATCATCTCTGAAGGATTGGGAAAAGCAGAAAATCATATTCACAGCAGCAGAAATACCAAGAGAAAATCATACATCTCCTTTGGTAATTACGGTATCCACTATACGAATGAAAAAGGAAAAATCAACAAGATCTACGGAAGAATGGGATGTGAATAGAACTTTGGTGGATACAGGAAATTCTGTAGATATAATATTTTATCATACATTTAAAAAAATGGGATACAAGAATGAAGAGATGTCTTGTTCAACTTATCATATTCATGGATTTGGAAAACCTATAACAAAACCTAAAGGCGAAATAGTGGTACGAATTCTGCTAGGAGAGATTAAAACACAAGTAACATTATGTGTGGTAGATGTGGAATCACCATATAACATGCTATTGGGGAGACCATGGATACATGCAATCAAGGCTGTAGCATCAACATTGCATCAATGCATCAAATTTTCTACGCCCAATGGAGTTGGAGAAATTAGATGAGATACTGATCATGCGAAACTGTGTTATCAAATCGAAGTGAGGAATTATGAAGGGCGTGCAAAGCTGCGAAAAGCTCGCAGAAAAATGGCGAAAGAGACAAAGAAAGAAGAAGAATTTAAATTTTACATGATAAGAGCAAAAGAAGGAAAAGGAATACCCAGCGAAATTTCGCAAGAAGGAGATAAACCTGCGAAAGTTATGAAAACATCAACACCGATGGGAGAACCTGAGGCCAGCTACACTGCAGCAGCACCAACAAAGGAAATAAATATTGGAAGTGAAGAAGAACCTAAGATGCTGAAAATTGGAACTAAAATGGATGCAGATGAGGAAGAGCGAACCGTAAACCTCTTGCGAGAATATAAGGACATCTTCGCATGGAGTATGGATGAGATGCCTGGAATAGATCCATCAGTTGCATTTCATAAGTTAGAAATTAACAAGGATGTAAGACCATTTAAATAAAGGATAAGAAAAATTGCAACAACATACCATTCCCAAATAGAAGAAGAATTACAGAAAATGATTGACGCAGGAATTATAAGGCAAGAAAAATACCCGGAATGGATTGCAAATATGGTGGTGGTTCCAAAGAAAAATAAAGGGATAAGAATTTGCATAAACTTTACTGACTTAAACAAAGATTGTCCTAAAGATATTTTTTCATTACCAGACATTCCTAAAATGGTCGAATCAGCAGCGGGAAATGATAGAATATCTTTGTTAGATGGGTATAAAGGTTATAATCAGATTCCTCTTGCTGAAGAAGATCAGGAGCACACCGCACTCTTTGCTCCAAGAGGGTTATACTGCTATGCAAAGATGCCCTTCAGTTTGCGAAATGCTGGTGCAACGTATCAAAGAATGGTGGAGAAAGTGTTTGCGAAGTGGATCCATAAAACATTAGAGGTGTATGTAGATGACATTTTAATCAAGAGTAAAGAATCCAAAAACCATGTACATGACTTGAAGAAGATTTTCGATCAAATGCGACACTTTAACATCAAGGTGAATCCCAAAAAGTGCATTTTTGGGGTGGCTTCAGGAAAAAATTTAGGATATATTATGTCAAAAGAAGGAATACAAGTTGATCCAGAGAAAGTACAAGCAACTCATGACACGCCGACACCAGCAACAGTAAAAGATGTGCAGAAGTTGAATGGGCTCTTTGCTTCACTAGGAAGATTCATCTCGCGATCATCATACATATGAAAGCATTTATTCAATATATTAAAGAAGGGAACACAATTCAAGTGGACAGATAAATGTGAAAAGGCTTTTCAAGGAATTAAAGAACATTTAATGAACATATTTATCTTATAGAAAGCGGAGCCAGGAGAAGAATTATTGATCTACCTTGCGACAACTTCGCACGCATTAAGTGCAGTGTTACTGCGAGTGGATGCAGGAATATACAAACCAATTTATTACATTAGCAAAACATTTAATACCGCAGAATTACTCAAAGATTGAGAAGCTAATTCTGGCATTGGTTTATGCAACTTTTAAACTTCGCATCTATTTTCAAGCACATAAAGTAAAAGTATTAACAAAGGTGCCAATTGAGTCATGATAGGTGTCTAAAACACCTTGATATGTATCTATTGTTTATGCTTTCTTTGCTATGTTTTCTTGTAAATTATGTATCTTTTGTTTGATTTTGAGTTTCAGGTACTTTGGAGCAAAAGAAGAAGAAACGTCGCTTAAAAGGGCTAAAGTGTCATTTCATGTGCAACTGCTGTTGAAGGAGAATGATCTCTCATTATTTACTTTTATTTCTTCATCTCTATCTGAAAGGCATGTCGGCTTTAGTGATGCAAGTTATGTCTGAAAAGAATGACAGCCTTAGTGATGTATAAATATTGAAGAAAAGAAGTGAATATGAGAGATAAGAGATGGTTGATCGAGGTACTAATAAAAGCACCCAGAAAAGTGTTAAAGGCACCTCCAGAAATGTCCCAGAAGAGTCGCTAAAGGCGACCGGAGGAGTTGATAAATGCACACAGGAGTTTTCACTATATACAGCCCAAATTACTCCTTCTACCCCACAAATTGCTATTTGCACCCCAAGAATTGCTAAATATAGCCAAAATTGCTAAAGGGACACCACTGTTGGATAAGAGGGTCATCTTCTTCATTTGAAATTCAAATTTTGGCGGGAAAAATGGCAGCAGATTAGGGTTGAAGATTTGAAGGCGTTATTCTGAGATTCAATGGTTGAAACTTTGTGGGTTTCCTCCCTTGAGCTTAACAGGGATGGTAATGGTCTTTGTTTTGACCAGAAGTGGTTATATAATTGGCAGAAAAAGAATTAGAGCTCACTGGTTTTGGTGGGAAAATAAACCAGTTGCAGCCAAATTTAGGGTTCGACTTTTCAACGAGTTAGAAGGTGATTCAATCGGTGTTCTGTACTGTAATGGACCTGTTTAACCTAAACATCGTGGGTAAGTCCTTTGGAATCGATTAAATTGGGCTGGGTAATCGGTTCTTGGCAACACAGAGAAAAATATTTATCGGGTTTGCTTGGAAAAGTTGGGGAGAAATTTGGTCGGAAGTTCACATGGAAATAATGTCGTATCAATCTGTATGGAATTTGCATGGATAAGTGACGTGTTGAATCCAAAAACAGGGGAATAAATCCTGATATATTTGGCGATATTCTTAAACCGAGAAAGAGTGTCTCTCGGAATTTTCAGAACAAAGGAAGTTACGTGCGAATTTTGGAGTTGTATCATATCTTATATATTATGTTCCATATCCGGGAAGATTTATTGACAAGATAGATGTCGCGTAAGAGAAGAAATAAATGAAAAAACCGAGAATTCCGTTGAAAGAAATAGGGGAGATTTAATCGAGAAACTTATGGTTCTGTGGTGTATATATACCTTCGTATTGAGTCAGAGTGGAGGTACGTATACTTTGGAGAAGAAATATAGGCTTAGAATCGAGAAAAGAAAGGTTAGAAAATTCTTCCTGCTGCTGCATATTCAAGAACACGAAGAACAAAGGTACGCCCAGAACAGTCGCATAAAACTTTCACAGTTCAACAGCAGAAGGTGCAGTATCGTTATTCAACAACAGAAAGCATATATCGTTTATCTACGATAGAGTACTTATATCGTTTACTGCAGAATCATTGTAAGCTTATTTACATCTTTATGAATACAATGATTAATGAAATTTTCTTCAATTTTGATTCTATGAGTAGCTAAATCTATTCTCTAGGGTTTTGTAGGAAACTATTTTTGATGGGTAATATTTAGTAATTAATTTCTTTGGCATATTTACTCCAAAATTTTGTTTTAATTTGTCTAAAAATTCTCTCTTCTTTACATGCTTCGTAAAAACTGTTTTGGGTAGTTTCTACCATTCTTTTATAAGCGAAGGAGGATTAGGCCTTAGAATAGCGATGAAAGTCATAAAAAAAAGAGATTTTAATGTTATATCTTCCAAAGCATGAGATTGAGTTCGAAAATTGTTTTGAGTAAAATATGAGTAATTTGTCAAAGTTTTAATTATTAGGTTTACAAATATCGGAAGTAGTGGAATCCAAAACCCTAGTGTCATCTCTCCTTGGTAACAAAAATCAATTTTAATTAATTTGTCTTAGTATTTTCTTTTAGTAATCAAAAACCCAATCTTCATAAAAGTCCGAGTGAACGACAACCTTCTTCCCACTATCAAAACTACATTATTTTTTGGCGCCGCCGACGCGGACTTGCTTTTAGTTTAGGTTTTAGATTTTTCTTTTCTTTTATTTTTTCTTTTTGTTTAATTTTATTTAATTTTCTTTGATTTTACTTGGGTATTGTTTTTGTTTTTATTGTGCGGGTAATATTCTATATTTATTGTGGAATTGCCTACCAAAAGAGGTAAGTAACAAAACCCAAATTTTATTATTTTTTAGATTTTATTTCCTTTTGTGTATATTTCCTTTAATTTCTTTTATTTAAAAAAAAAATACACGTGCACATACCAATTGCATTATTCGTCTGGCACCGATTCTAGGAAAACACGTGGTTTAGTACGGTGAACCCTTTGGGCGTTATCATCCGAAACACCACAAACCTCAGCCTAGTACTTGTGACCAGTCTTTGACTGTAGGTATATTTTGCTGTAGGTAAACCAAGCTTACCTAAATTAGTGAACCCCAGCATTTTCATGTGCACGATTTTATTGCTCCACTAGTATTCTTTCTTGTGTATGCGACGTTGGAAACGGGTAGGAGATAGACTTGAGGAAAATGACCTTTTTAATTTGACTCCGACCCGCTACACGGATATAGGTAGTACTTCTATTTTTGTAGAAATGGTTAATGAAAAGTATGAAGAGGTCGCACCAACCAAAACCCTTAGGGACCGTTTGAACCCGTCTAGAGTAATACGTGAACCTGGGGTTGTTTTACCGGCCACTACCGTTAAGTTTGATATTAAACCTGGGACCTTTGGCATGCTGTGTAAATTTAGGGTAATAGAGAATGAAAAACCCATATACCCACGTAAGGGACTTTGAAATGATCTGTGACACAATGAATTATCCAAACGTCACAAAAGATGTGCTTAGGTTGCGTTTGTTTCCTTTTTCCCTAGAAGAGAGAGCCAATGAGTGGTATCATATCATTCCTTCCAAAACAATCACTACCCGGGATGGCCTTGTAGAGGCCTTTGTTAAGAAGTTCTACCCACACCACAAGACTGCTACTGTTAGGAAGTCTATCCAAACCTTTAAGCAGAAAATAGGCGAAAGCCTCCATGACTATAAAGAAAGGTTTAATGAATTGTTATACCAATGCCCGCGCCATGGCTTTGACAAAGCCCACATGGACCAAATCTTATATGAAGGCCTTAATAGTGAAACCCGAATGCAGGTAGAAACAATGAGTGGTGGAGAATTTACCCATCAAGACCCAGATGACTGTTTTGACGAGTTGGTCGAATTAGCTGATAAGACTCATCAATGGGCTTCAATGAGGGAGCCCGAAATAACTAGGAACCCTATCCATGGGGTCAATAGAGTTGATAATGGGTCTGATATCCTTAGGCGTCTAGAGGCCTTAGAAATGAACCAAAGGTCTACCCAAACTATGAGCTGTAACAGTGAGCCCAGAACTTATCCATGTACCATTTGTGGTGACCAAAGTCATACTGGACCTCAGTGCCCCCTGTTTTACCCAACTAAAACTACCCGTGATCAGGTTAGTGTCCTACATGGGGGTATGAACTCTAAATTTGAGGGTAGACCCAAGTTTGACCCATATTCTAATACCTATAACCCTGGTTGGAGACATAACCCTAATTTTTCGTGGTCTAAAGGTGCCCAACATGGTGGCCCATCTAGCAACCCACCACCAAGTTTCTCTAGGAACCAAGCTCGAGTACAAGAACCGAACCCAGTTGATAAAAAGGTTTCATCTCTAGAGGAAAGTCTAAAGCTCTTTATTGACCGTAGTATGACAAACCAAGCCGAGACTACCCAAAATATCAACCATTTAAGTCAAAAGCTCGATGACTTTATCCTGACGAGTCAGCGTAACCAACAAAATAGTGACCGGGCTATTGCCAACCTAGAGACTCAATTAAGTCAACTTTCGAACCGGTTAAATGATAGGAAGAATGGGAAATTTCATAGCCAGACAACTCCAAACCCGAAAGGATTCAACCAGGTTAATGGGTGGGGTAGTTCTAAACACAATGAACATGTCAAAGAAGTTATCACCCTTAGGAGTGGTAAAAATCTAGAAAACTCGGTAGAATCACCTAAGGATAGTAGTCCAGCTGAAGAAACTGAGGTTGACCAAACTTCGTCTAAAGACCTTAATGGGCCTGAGTGTGCTAAGAGTCCAAGTGAGGAAGATATCCCTGAGAGAGTTTATATACCACCTGCACCATTTCCTCAAAGACTAACTAAGAAAAATCCTAGTACATATGCTGAAATCCTAGACATGTTTAAGCAAGTTAAGATCAACTTGCCTTTATTAGATGTAATAAAACATGTACCGGCTATGGCCAAGTTCTTAAAAGATATGTGCACCGTCAAGAGAGAGGCTAGTGTCCATAAAAAGGCATTTTTGACCCAACAAGTTAGTTTCATAATCTCATAAAAGTACCCAGTCAAATTTAAAGATCCTAGTTGTCCTACTGTCACATGTGTCATAGGTAAACAATCGATAGACAATGCTCTATTAGATCTTGGGGATAGTGTGAATCTTTTACCTTTCTCGGTATATGAACAACTTGGACTAGGGGAGATGAAACCAACTAGGATAACACTATAGTTAGCCGATAGGTCAGTCAAAATCCCATGTGGAATTATTGAAGACGTTTTGGTTCAGGTAGAAAACTTTATCTATCCAGTTGACTTTGTGATTTTAGACACTCAACCTGTCTCTAGTCAAGATATCAATATCCCAATAATCCTAGGTCGTCCGTTTTTAGCCACTGCAAATGCAGTCATACATTGTCAAACTGGCCTAGTAGATTTTACCTTTGGGAATCAGAAAATCTCAGTGAATGTTTTTAAGGCATTACAAGCCCCACCGGACCCCGAAAACTATGAGTCTATATGCATGATTGATTCTCTAGTTGAGAATACATTTACCACCAATAGTGTTAACGATCCTTTAGAGGCGTGCTTAGCCCACTTTGGAGCATACTAAGATGAGGATAGTCATTTTGAAGAAGTTAATGCGTTGTTAGATTCTGCACCAGTAATGAATTATCGAAAATGGCAACCTAAACCAGAACCTCTTCCACCAACCATAGATAAATCCCTCCCCTCATCCGTTAAGGCACCCACCCTTGAATTAAAGACGCTACCAGATACACTAAAATATGTATTTCTTGGTAATGAAAATACTCTTCCTGTCATAATTGCTTCTGACTTAGAATCCGAGCAGGAAAGTATACTAGTTAGTGTTCTTAGAGAGCATAAGGCTGCAATAGGGTAGAGTATAGCAGATTTGAAAGGAATTAGTCCTGCTGATTGTATGCACCATATCTACCTAGAAGAAGGTGCCAAAACCTCAAGAGAAATGCAACGACGTTTAAATCCTAATATGAAGGAAGTTGTCCGCACTGAGGTGCTCAAGTTATTAGATGCGGGTATCATATACCCCATATCCGATAGTAAATGGGTCAGTCCTGTCCAGGTTGTCCCAAAGAAGTCTGGGATTACAGTAGTTGCGAATGAGAACAATGAATTGATCCATACCCGTGTTACTACTGGGTGGAGAGTTTGTATAGACTACCGTAAGCTGAACTCAGCAACTAGGAAAAACCACTTTCCTCTACCATTCATCGACCAGATGTTAGAAAGATTAGCTGGATAGAGCCGTTATTATTTTCTAGATGGATATTGTGGTTATAATCAAATCCCTATAGCCCCGGAAGACCAAGAGAAGACAACCTTCACATGTGCATTTGGTACTTTTGCTTACATGCATATGCCTTTTGGGTTATGTAATGCACCCGCAACATTTCAATGTTGCATGCTAAGTATCTTTTCGGACATGGTTGAGCGATTTCTCGAGGTCTTTATGGATGATTTTTCGGTTTTTGGATCTTCACTCGATGAATGCTTGCACCACCTTACACTAGTTCTAGAACGTTGTAAAGAAAAGAACTTAGTCCTTAATTGGGAAAAGTGTCATTTTATGGTTAAATCTGGAATAGTGTTAAGACATGTAGTGTCCTCTAAGGGAATAGAAGTTGATAGAGCCAAGGTTGAACTAATTTCAAAATTAAGGCCACCTAAGAATGTAACAGATGTTAGATCTTTCCTTTGCCATGCTGGATTTTATCGTCGTTTCATCAAAGACTTTAGTAAGATTGCTTTACCCCTGTCGAACCTACTTGCTAAAGATACTGCCTTTTTGTTTAATGAAGCCTGTGTTGCAGCTTTTGAAAAGCTAAAATCATTGTTGACTTCTGCCCCTATCATCCAACCACCCGATTGGGACCTCCCATTTGAACTCATGTGTGATGCGTCCGATTATGCGGTTGGTGATGTCCTTGGCCAACGACGTGATAAAGCACCTAGTGTGATTTATTATGCTAGTAGGACCCTAAACGATGCCCAGTTAAACTATACAACCACTGAGAAAGAAATGTTAGCCATCATCTTTGCTTTGGAGAAATTTAGATCATATCTCATAGGGTCCAAGGTCATAGTCTATTCTGATCATGCCGCCCTCAAATATCTCCTTTCAAAGAAGGACTCCAAACCTCGGCTGATTAGATGGGTATTATTGTTCCAAGAATTTACTCTAGATATTCGTGATAAGAAAGGGTCTGAAAATGTAGTAGCTTACCATTTATCACGTATCCTTAATGAGACTAGAGATGATGAGAAACCGATCCTTGACACGTTCCCTGACGAACAATTATTTTCCATCTCTTTGTTACCTTGGTTTTCCGACATTGTTAATTATTTGGTAACTGGTCAAATGCCTGACCATTGGTCTAAACAGGATAGAGCTAAATTCTTGTCTGAGGTTAAATACTTTTTCTGGGATGATCCGTACTTATTCAAATACTTCCCTGATCAGATCATCCGTCGTTGTATTCCTGACAACGAAATCTCCAGTGTTTTGAATTTTTGTCATTCTGGAGCTTATGGGGGTCACTTTAGTTCTAATAAAATAGATGCGAAGGTTTTGCAATCTGGTCTTTACTGGCCAACACTGTTTAAGGACTCCCACCTATTTTGTCAAAGTTGTGATAGATGTCAAAAGTTAGGAAAGATGACCCGACGTAATATGATGCCACTTAATCCTATACTAATAATAGAAATATTTGATGTGTGGGGTATTGATTTTATGGGTCCTTTTGTCAATTCTTATGGCAACTATTACATCTTATTATCTGTTGACTACGTTTCTAAGTGGGTTAAAACAATCACTACCAAGATAAATGATCACCACATTGTAATCAAGTTTGTTAGAGACAATATTTTCTCTCGATTTGGTATGCCTAGAGCAATCATTAGTGATGGAGGTTCCCATTTTTGTAACCGGTCTTTTGAGATGCTCATGAAGAAATACTCCATTACCCATAAGGTTTCTACACCTTACCACCCACAAACTTGTGGCCAAGTTGAAGTGTCTATTTTCTAATAGGCAAATTAAACAAATTTTAGAAAAGACCGTAAACCCTACCCGAAAGGATTGGTCTTTACGCTTAATAGAAGCATTGTGGGCTTACCGAACCGCTTTTAAGACTCCACTTGGGATGTCTCCGTATAGACTTGTCTTTGATAAAGCCTGCCACTTGCCGATAGAATTAGAACACCGAGCTTATTGGGCCATTAAACGGATAAACTTTGACCTATCTACTGCTGGTGATAACCGTAGACTGCAACTCAATGAGTTAGAATAAATTCGTAATGATTCTTACCAGAGTGCCAAAATTTACAAGGAGAAAACAAAAATATTTCATGATAAATCGATTATTCGAAAGACATTTGAACCAGGTCAGAAAGTTCTCCTTTACAATTCTCGTTTACATCTTTTTCCTGGTAAATTGAGGTCTCAGTGGTCCAGACCATACTTTGTCAAAATTGTTTTTCCTCATGGTGCAGTTGAAGTTGAAAATTCTAAGAACGGAGAAACTTTCAAGGTTAACGGTCAACGGTTGAAACCATTCTTGGAGTTACCCAATCATGCAATAGAAGAATCGGAGCTGAGAGATCCTGTCTACCAGGATTAATTTGAACGGGTAACAATGTCTGGCTGAAGACACTAAACTTAGCGCTAATGGGAGGCAACCCACACATGGTGATAAAGGTCCCTCTGGAGGACCCTGTTGTTGTTGTATATATATATATATATTTTTTTTTTTTTTTCTTTCTTGCTCCCATGGAAGGATTGCTACGCTTCATCCAGGTACTATCTTTCTGACTTACCTCTTTATTCCTCTTGTTACTTTTTTTTTTCGTACTGCACTTTAATTTGAAACATTGAGGACAATGTTAGGTTTAAGTTTGGGGGTGAGGGAAAAACTTTTGGTTAAGTTTTTAATTAAAAAAAATAGAAAAATTAAAACTTAAGAGCCTAGAAATTTGTGCCAGTTCAGGATAACACTAACCAGTCTAAGTGGATGGAAACATCTCGGTTGTAGGAGTTTAGGAACCCAATAACAGAGTATATTCATAAAAAGACAGAGTTCAGGTGTTAAAATGGAATCATCACACTACGTTTTATTTTTATTTTATTTTATTTGAAAAATTATATGTTTCTTTAAGTGATTTGGTGGGGCCCAACACATCGAATTGTTACCAATGTTGGATGGAATAGAGTGATTGAGTTACTAAATAATAAATAGACCATACCAATCATACCAAACGGAATAAACTCAATCTTAAAAAAAAAAAAAAAGACACTTGGGAATAGCAATATGTGTGTGTTTTCCCTGTCTCCGTCGCCTAAACAAGCGTGGAACGCAGGATCCATGGGAACTATCATGTAATCTGATGACAAGAAGCATGCGCTTAGATCTAAAAGATCAAATCATGCAGTCTAAAAAAAAAAAATTTGAAAAGTTTATTATTGTGCAATAAAATTATCAACCACTGGTTCCCTTGTATATGCCAGTGAGTTGATCTAGATTTAGGATTATCGACTGCTGGTTCATTTGTATATGCCATGAAGTGTTGATATTAGTCCAGACCAGTATCTCAATCCATTAGGATTCATAGGTTCATCTTGGCACAGGCCTTCAGACAGATATGGGAAACACCGTTGACCTTTAGACAACATTGTTTTGAACTATCTATCTCAATAATCCATCTTATTAATCTATTCATTTGTGTGATTCCAATTATTGATGTCCATAGTGCGACTATTTGAATAAAACTCTGTCACTTATATATTTGAATATGACTCGCATCAGGGTACTTACTTTTGTAACCAATGAAAGTATGCCAACCAAGAAGACTCTTTAGTGTCGTTCCTGAGTTCTTCACAGATAGCTAGAGTGTGGAATAAAAGGTTTTGTAGGTAAACCTTCCCGAGACTATAACTCGGCCACTAGGGCCACCTAGGGGTTTAAAGGCTTGTTATACGTGCTAAGTGTGACCGTATCCTCGACGATATGGAGTTGTATGTTTTAAAATTATTTTAGTTTGATTTGCTCAAGGACTAGCAAAGTCTAAGTGTGGGGGAATTTGATAGGTGTCTAAAACACCTTGATATTTATCTATTGTTTATGCTTTCTTTGCTATGTTTTCTTGTAAATAATGTATCTTTTGTTTGATTTTGAGTTTCAGGTACTTTGGAGCAAAAGAAGAAGAAACGTCGCTTAAAAGGGCTAAAGTGTCATTTCATGTGCAACTACTGTTGAAGGAGAATGATCTCTCATTATTTACTTTTATTTCTTCATCTCTATCTGAAAGGCATGTCAGCTTTAGTGATGCAAGTTATGTCTGAAAAGAATGACATCCTTAGTGATGTATAAATATTGAAGAAAAGAAATTAATATGAGAGATAAGAGATGGTTGATCGAGTAACTACTAAAAGCACCCAGAAAAGTGTTAAAGGCACCTTCAAAAATGTCCCAGAAGAGTCTCTAAAGGCGACCAGAGGAGTTGATAAAGGCACACAGGAGTTTTCACTATATACAGCCCAAATTACTCCTTCTACCCCACAAATTTCTATTTGCACCCCAAGAATTGCTAAATATAGCCTAAATTGCTAAAGGGACACCACTGTTGGATAAGGGGGTCATCTTCTTTATTTGAAATTCAAATTTTGGAGGGAAAAATGGCAGCAGATTAGGGTTGAAGATTTGAAGGAGTTATTCTGAGATTCAATGGCTGAAACTTTGTGGGTTTGCTCCCTTAAGCTTAACAGGGATGGTAATGGTCTTTGTTTTGACCATAAGTGGCTATATAATTGGCATAAGAAGAATTAGAGCTCACTAGTTTTGGGGGGAAAATAAACCAGTTGCAGCCAAATTTAGGGTTCGACTTTTCAACGAGTTAGAAGGAGATTCAATCGGTGTTATGTACTGTAATGGACCTGCTTAACCTAAATAGCGTGGGTAAGTCCTTTGGAATCGATTAAATTGGGCTGGGTAATCAGTTCTCGGAAACACAGAGAAAAATATTTATCGGGTTTGGTTGGAAAAATTGGGGAGAAATTTGGTCGGAAGTTCCCATGGAAATAATGCCGTATCAATCTGTATGGAATTTGCGTGGATAAGTGACGTGTTGAATCCAAAAACAGGGGAATAAATCCTGATATATTTGGCGATATTCTTAAACTGGGAAAGAGTGTCTCTCGGAATTTTCAGAATAAAGGAAGTTACGTGCGAATTTTGGAGTTGTATCTTCTCTTATAGATTATGTTCCATATCAGGGAAGATTTATTGACAAGATAGATGTCGCGTAAGATAAGAAATAAATGGAAAAATCGAGAATTCCGTTGAAAGAAACATGGGAGAATTAATCGAGAAACTTATGGTTCTATGGTGTATATATACCTTTATATTGAGTCAGAGTAGAGGTACGTAAACTTTGGAGATGAAATATAGGCTTAGAATCGAGAAAAGAAAGGTTAGAAAAATTCTTCCTGCTGCTGAATATTCAAGAACACGAAGAACAAAGGTACGCCCAGAACAGTCGCAGAAAACTGTCGCAGTTCAACAGCAGATGGTGCAGTATCGTTATTCAACAACAGAAAACATATATCGTTTATCTACGACAGAATACTTATATCGTTTACTGCAGAATCATTGTAAGCTTATTTACATCTTTATGAATACAATGATTAATGAAATTTTCTTCAATTTTGATTCTATGAGTAGCTAAATCTATTCTCTAGGGTTTTTGAGGAAACTATTTTTGATGGGTAATATTTAGTAATAATTTCTTTGGCATATTTACTCCAAAATTTTGTTTTAATTTGTCTAAAAATTCTCTCTTCTTTACATGCTTCGTAAAAACTGTTTTGGGTAGTTTCTACCATTCTTTTATAAGCGAAGGAGGATTAGGCCTTAGAATAGCGATGAAAGTCATTAAAAAAAAAGCTTTTAATGTTATATCTTCCAAAGCATGAGATTGAGTTCGAAAATTGTTTTGAGTAAAATAGGAGTAATTTGTCAAAGTTTTAATTATTAGGTTTACAAATATCGGAAGTAGTGGAATCCAAAACCCTAGTCTCATCTCTCCTTGGTAACAAAAATCAATTTTAAATAATTTGTCTTAGTATTTTATTTTAGTAATCAAAAACCCAATCTTCATAAAAGTCCGAGTGAACGACAACCTTCTTACCACTATCAAAACTACATCAAATCAGTAATGAAGAATTCAAAAAGATCAGGCATAGTTGAGATGGAATGCATAAGTAGGACACTTCAAAATCACAAATGAAATTCTATGTTCGCCAAAATCACAAGTTGTAGCAGATTTCTTACAGAGTTTCCTCTAGAAGATGATGAAGCTGTGGAAGAGATGATGGATGTAGAAGAAGAACATGGAGACCCAAGAGATCTGTTAACAGAACCCGACAGGTGGGAAATATTGGTGGATGGATCATCAAACGGGGAAGGTAATGGAGTTGGAGTTATCTTTATCTCGCCAGAAGGAGAAAAAATGGATTTTTCATTTAGATTGGAATTTGCATCCACTAATAATGAGACTGAATATGAAGCTGTAATACATGCTCTAAAATTCGCAATAGAAATGAAGTTGGAGAATGCTAGAATTACCAGTGATTCGCAATTGGTTATTCGCCAAATAAAAGGAGAATACACAACAAATGAACCATCTTTGAAGAAATACAAGAAACTTGTTGAAGAACTGTCAGCGAAAATTCCAAAAATAAAATGGATACATATATCAAGAAAAGATAACAGACTCGCAGATGCTTTTTCTTTCATATCCATCATGATGACAAATCCAGCTGCGAGATGCATAAAAATTCAGACACTTATATCACCTTCAATCAATAAATAAGAAGAAGAAGAATCAAATTTAAAGATAATAGAAAGTGGCGAAGAAGAACCAAGAGGCAATATTGCAGTTTGGCGAACAGAACTTCAAGCATATTTGGCGAGAGGAGAAACAAAAAAAAAAGATTAGAAGCACACAAGTTAAAAATCCGTGCAAAAAATTATGAATTAAGAGATGGAGTATTATATCGCAAATCTTTTAATGGGTCATTGTATGCGTGTCGTAACCACAACAAATTAATTAATACTTTACTACCTAATTAACAAGTAATATAGGGTAGTCAAGGTCGATCCCACGAGGAGCACGAGATTCTAGTTGTAAAATTGTCACACAAAGGGGGGTATTGATTAAGAATTTGAGAAAGTAAATAAAATAAACAAAGGAATTAAAAGGAAATCAATAAGAGAGATTAGATCAAGGAATCCTTCTTCGCTGCAAAACAATGATTAAAGTTATGTTCTTTTCCACTTCTTATTAGTCACAAATTATCACCAACCTTAGGATAGCAGGTTCGCTTAGCTAACCCCAAAATTCCTTATTTCACTGAGTAACAGGTTCGCTTAGTTATCAGATTCTATTCAAAAGAACCACCTTGAGGTTCGCTTACAAGATGTAATTCCCCGAACGCATTATGATTTATGAACTTAGGTTTAGTACTAGTAGTTAGACTTGATTCGCTTGGTCCACTTTCTAGCGTTGTTTTCACACACAATTGCTCCACGGAATCCCTCCGCAAGGTCTCATGTTTTCTACTTGTGTAAAGAGTCAAGAAACGATTACTTATCCCCTAACTTTCACTAGCTTTAGATTAATTAACAAATCAATTTAGTATGCATCCTAAACAACCTATCAATCAATCATAAACACTCATATTAGTAAACACAAACGATAATCATGTGAAAATTCAAAGTAAATTTAAAACAAAACTCAAAACATGTTAAGAACTAGGAATTCATCCTCAATCAAATTAGTTACTCATGCTTAAGAAGTTCACACAAATAGAAAAGTATTGTGTGTGTAAAAGTGTGCAAAAGAGATACAAAAAAAGATATATGGAAGTGTAGAAGTTCTTCTCTATTTATAGGCTTCAATGTTCTCCATATCTTCTAAGGAATAGAATCCCTTTCCTTTTGTAGCTCAATTTCCAAATCCAAGCCTTTCTCAAATCTTCCATCTCCTCTTTCCATATTCCAACCTAATTCTTCATTCAATTCCAAGTCCAAGTCTTCACATCCCATGAGAGAAATCCACACAAAATTCTGCAACTTTGGCTCGCCGGAAAACTGGGTTTTTGGCCGGAAATAGGCCGGAATCCGTCGCCGCCGTCCACCTGAAAATTCTCCTCCGGTCAAGGAATATTCCGTACAAGATTCTATTACAGTTAGGTCAAACTAACGGTCTTAGTTAGTCAACTGGGTCAAGATTCGAGTCAGTCACAGAGTCATAACCCAGTCAGCTAGCTAACTCGGCTGACTGGTTTTGGTTGGCTATCTTACTCCTGCCAAGTGATATGCACGGCCATCTTGGCCATGCCTTCTCTGCCACCCAGCCATTATGGCTGTTCACTGCAACCTTCCCTGTACTTCAGTCCATTGCAGTGCCAACTTGCCATTCATCTCCATAACCAGCTGCACCAATTCAACAACATCATCTCCTTCTGCCCATATCAGTTGTAATTCAAATTCTGTCCCATTGCAGCAACATCTAAAGACTTCATGCAACATTCAATCACAGTCTACCAACAGAGCTTCACCCATTCATTGCCATATACCACCTTTGTCAGTCCATCTCAGTTGGTGTCGAGAATACCAACTAGCCAGCGCCAATTGCACACAGCTTTAATTCATCTCCACTGCCTTCACCTGTAAATCAATCATCTTCTCTAACTCCATAACTGCAGCTCTTCTTGCCTGCAATGCAATTGCACTAGACCCAGCTGCAATATCACTTCCTATCTCAACCCATTGCAGTTCATACTCTAACTGCACTTCAACCAACCAACACCACCTGCTTCATTATTCTCCAAATCTCAAATTCACTGTATCACCAGGATTCAACTCCAATTGATAGCAGAAACACCAATTTTGTAACCTTTTGATCCCACTAGTGCCTTATCCTGCAATTGTAGCTCAGTCAATACACACAGCTACCCTGTAAACAACTTTAAGAGCTTCATTCATTAATTCAATCAATGGCATCAGATTCCTCCAACAACAACCCCTTTCTTTCATCTTCATGACAGCAAACTCAGACACTCATCAAATCCATTCTGCTATCGAGACCCATGTAAATCAGCAAAACCCCATTTTATCTCGATCAATTCCTCCTTCTCCAATTTCTAACAATTTCATATCCTTCAGTTTAGTAGCTTCTTCTCAAAAACCCAGATTCGATCCACATCTTTTCATGGAAGTAACAGATTCGATTCAACCACGTACCCATTATAATCACTATCTCCAATCGCTAATCTTATGAATATAACCCATTTCCGATTCGTTCTCGATTTCACAGAACAACCATCAACACAACCCAACCCTAATTTCAATTCAATATATCACCATCTTCGATTTCTTTATCCCTGTTCTTCTCAGCAAAACAGCTTCTTATACTCTCTTTGATCTCCCATATATTTCTTGTTAAGTAACCACGCAAATCCCCTTCCATATCGATCTCAATCTCTGAGATTTAACAGTGCAGTCGTTGCTGCTGTTTTTTTTTCTTTTTTTGCGTTTTCAGGCGTAGAAATGATTGAGAAGCAATCTTCTCAATTTAGGGCTTAGTTTACAGGGTAAGGATATTGACACCCATTCCCGAGAGCCACCCCAGATTGGGTGTATTTAACAGATGGTCATCCCTTAACCTTTGCAAGCTGTCTCTAATCATTCCTCCAAAAGAGAGTTACCCCTTAACATTAACTGGGATCCATATAGTGGTTGCCTTGTGAAATGACAATTCTGCCCTTTTTGCTCAATTTTGGTGATTTCTTCTTCTTTTTCTCCGTGCGACTCCAGAGTACCTAATAACTCAAAAACACACGTAAAATACATAATTCACACGAAAAATAGCAGAGAAAGCGTAACTACTAGATAGTAAATTAGGTGTATTCTACACCTATCAAATTCCCCCACACTTATACTTTGCTAGTCCTCGAGCAAATCAAAATAAAACTCACAACTTCAAAGCGTTCCAGCGTCCCAAGCATCCTAAAAGTTATGAAGACATAGAGCTTCTGCATGCTAGTAATAAGAAATTAGAAATACTAAAGAACATATTCTCATTCTTAAATGTTGAGTGAGAAATAACCACACCATAATGAGAGAACACGTGTTTGAGAAACGATCAATAAGCATTTCGCCTCGACTTCTGCCTCACCAAAAAGGGTTTTATGATAATTGCACTCAAAAAGACGGCTTTTTTTTATGGGTCTCACATGTGTGCAGGTAGGAATGAAGATAGAATTCCTGCAACACGTTGAATGGTGGGAAGGATAACTTCCGAAATTTTGAAAAACCCACATCTTTTAACATTTTGAAAAACCATTTTTCTAACGATCTCTAAGAAAGGAAATCAACCACTTATATTGAGGATGAGATTACTTACTTACCTTTACATCCGATTGCCAATTATGATAACACCACTCTCACGGAATTCAATAGAAACTTCTTCCGCTCCTTGTTTTCATCTTCTTGGTCTTCGGCTTCAACTATTGATGATAAATTCTAGAACTTCATAAATCCTTGAAAATTTGTAACCTTTTTCTTCAAAATCCTTGTTGCTTGAAACTTCCTTATAGATTTTCCTTCCCCACGGCTTATTCAAAACAAAACAATAATAGATATTTCTCTTGTCTCATATATTTATATTCTTTTCTTTACTTTTCTTTTCCATTTTTTTTTTTTCAATTTTCTGTCTTCCTTTTTTTTTTTTTTTTTTTTTTTTTTTTTTAGACAAGAGAAACAAAATACAAAATAAACAAAACAAACATGGCCGTGGAAAAGTACTTTACCGCTTGATTCTTCACAACTTGTATCGTCTTGAAATCATAAACTTCAATAATTCTCACCTTTTACTTTTTTCGCTCTTGTAAATAAGTCTTAATACTTGGATATAGAATTACCTCATCGCATTTTAAGTCTTCAACATGTATGTAAAAATCTGCTCATTGTATGTTGCTTTACTTGGATATAAAATTTGCTCTTTTTCTTGTTCCATTGTTGCTTGCAAACCTTGAACCTTTTCAATGTTCCTTGTAGATTTTGATGTCGCTCCTTGTTGATAATTGTGATGTTTCTATGGACCCGTTGTTGTCGAGAGCGAGAATGGTGCTAACTGCAAATCGAACTACAAGAAGGAGGCTTTCATCCATAGACGTCACCCTCATGATTGACAAAAATTAGCACTCAAGAGATCAAAATAGTGCTGAAATTGGTGTGAAATTGGGTAGCTCACCATTCTACCCGGAATTAACGTACGGTGACACACACTCAAAAGAAGCTCTTTCGTAAAGGAAGAATTTTTGGTTTGTGTCTCACATGATATGAAAATGGGTAGTCTCTACTAATGATTGATCAGCAACTCTAATAACGCACTTCTCCCTGCACCAAATTTGCATCACCGGCATGATTAAATCCATTATTTAACACTCTAACAAGCAAGAAATCGAACGTAGTTCCCTAACATTTCCAAGTTCAATTATGTCGGTTAGAATTCTCTATGTAATCATACCTAGAAGCATGCTAGTGACTCTAAAATCTCTAAAAGTTGAAAGTTTTAATGCAAAATTCTCTTCTTTTTTTTTTATGCAAAAATATATGCCTTAGACACTCCCCCACACTTAAACCTTACATTGTCCTCAATGTAATTGAATCCTTCTAGCAAAGTCAAGGTGGGAAATCTTAATATGATATGGAACAAGAAAAATAAACACACAAAACAAAAAGCAAATAAAAACAAAAGGATAAGAGATACAAAACTGGTGGGTTGCCTCCCACTTAGCGCTTGTTTTAAAGTCGACGGCCCGACATGGCTCTTGTAAGATTCATTCCCCATATACTAACAATCGGAAAATTTGGGGATCCTCCCATAGTACCTGTTTTGCATACAATAACTCCATACAAATGTTAGCACAAGAAAATAATAGTAAAGTTATCGCCCGATAGAAATTTCCCCCACACTTATTCTTGTCCACACTTGGAAGTGTATAAAGAACATAGAATTTGGGAATTTCCATGGTTTCCTCTTGGCAAACCTGCATAGTGTTAGAATCAAGTGTTTCCAATGGTGGATATCGAGAAACAAAGTCATTCAAAAATACTTTCGAAGCACATACATTCAATCCAATAAGAGGTAAAGGAGGAGAATCAATATGCAAAGGGTTAGACAAACCTTGCACAATTTCTTGTATTACGGTATCCTCCTCATTCTTAAAAAATTCAAGTGAATTACTTACCTCTTGCATATCATGGTCCTCTATCAAACTTTGCAACCATTCCTCATCATTTTATACCTTAACCAAAGTCTCAGCATCATTAAAATCATTGGAAAGTTCAATTGGGTCTTCCACAAATTCAATCAATTCGGTTTCATTATCGAGCATCACCTCTTCAACATCTTCATCATCGGAATCGGGCCATTCACTAAAGTGATTTTCGTCGGTAAAAATTGTAAGATATTCTTGTGAGGGTGTTACATCATTTACAACAATAGGAAAATCACACCAAATCTCCTCCTTTTGAATAGGTGAAGGATCGTTATTATGATCCGGAGTTGGAATAACTTCCTCATGGTTGCAACTTTCATACACTTCCGTGGACTCATAATTTTCCCTAAGGAATTTTTTCCAAGCACTAAATGCATCTTCCTCAAGCTTTACCTTTTGAATAGGTGATTGATCATTATTAAGATCAAGGCTCGAGTAATCTACACTAGCGTCATCAAAAGTTTCCAAAGGTTGGTCCTTTTCAACACAATCATCTTCATTATCGAAATCACCATAATAAGAATCTTCATCGGTTTCATAACCTTTATCCCGACGTCGTTTAAGTTCCATATGAATGGTCCTACTAATTTCTGCGACAAGCTCTTCTGAGTCTCCATCATCTTCCAATTTGTATAACTTTTGTGCAAGTTTACGGACATTAACACGCTTACCACCGTGTATAGAGTTTCTAGATTGTATATCCTTAAAAAGTGAAGGAAAAACACGATGAAGAGGAGTATATTCCCAACTCTCTGTCTGCACATTACCGTCATAAGGTTGTTGATATGCATGAGAATATCCATAAGGTTCCGTAGGATTTTGATCATAAACAAAAGATTGGTTTTGATTGTATCCTAAGGATGGTTGGAAGTTTCCATGATGTTGAGGTTGAAAACCGTATTGATTGTTGTAATATGCTTCCTCTTGTCCACCATACATGGAAAACCGGTACCTAATTAACAAGTCCCAAAAACTAAGTTAGATACGATAAAGAATCCAACAAAGCAAGAATAAAGCAAAAAGTAAAAAGAAAACAACTAAAATCATCCGATGCTCCCCGGCAGCGGCGCCAAAATTTGTATGCGTGTCGTAACCACAACAAATTAATTAATACTTTACTACCTAATTAACAAGTAATATAGGGTAGTCAAGGTCGATCCCACGAGGAGCACGAGATTCTAGTTGTAAAATTGTCACACAAAGGGGGGTATTGATTAAGAATTTGAGAAAGTAAATAAAATAAACAAAGCAATTAAAAGTAAATCAATAAGAGAGATTAGATCAAGGAATCCTTCTTCGCTGCAAAACAATGATTAAAGTTATGTTCTTTTTCACTTCTTATTAGTCACAAATTATCACCAACCATAGGATAGCAGGTTCGCTTAGCTAACCCCAAAATTCCTTATTTCACTGAGTAACGGGTTCGCTTAGTTATCAGATTCTATTCAAAAGAACCACCTTGAGGTTCGCTTACAAGATGTAATTCCCCAAACGCATTAAGATTTATGAACTTAGGTTTAGTACTAGTAGTTAGACTTGATTCGCTTGGTCCACTTTCTAGCGTTGTTTTCACACACAATTGCTCCACGGAATCCCTCCGCAAGGTCTCATGTTTTCTACTTGTGTAAAGAGTCAAGAAACGATTACTTATCCCCTAACTTTCACTAGATTTATATTAATTAACAAATCAATTTAGTATGCATCCTAAACAACCTATCAATCAATCATAAACACTCATATTAGTAAACACAAACGATAATCATGTGAAAATTCAAAGTAGATTTAAAACAAAACTCAAAACATGTTAAGAACTAGGAATTCATCCTCAATCAAATTAGTTACTCATGCTTAAGAAGTTCACACAAAGAGAAAAGTATTGTGTGTGTAAAAGTGTGCAAAAGAGATACAAAAAAAGATATATGGAAGTGTAGAAGTTCTTCTCTATTTATAGGCTTCAATGTTCTCCATATCTTCTAAGGAATAGAATCCCTTTCCTTTGGTAGCTCAATTTCCAAATCCAGGCCTTTCTCAAATCTTCCATCTCCTCTTTCCATATTCCAACCAAATTATTCATTCAATTCCAAGTCCAACTCTTCACATCCCATGAGAGAAATCCACACAAAATTCTGCAACTTTGGCTCGCCGAAAAACTGGGTTTTTGGCCGGAAATAGGCCGGAATCCGTCGCCGCCGTCCACCTGAAAATTCTCCTCCGGTCAAGGAATATTCCGTACAAGATTCTATTACAGTTAGGTCAAACTAACGGTCTTAGTTAGTCAACTGGGTCAAGATTCGAGTCAGTCACAGAGTCATAACCCAGTCAGCTAGCTAACTCGGCTGACTGGTTTTGGTTGGCTATCTTACTCCTGCCAAGTGATATGCACGGCCATCTTGGCCATGCCTTCTCTGCCACCCAGCCATTATGGCTGTTCACTGCAACCTTCCCTGTACTTCAGTCCATTGCAGTGCCAACTTGCCATTCATCTCCATAACCAGCTGCACCAATTCAACAACATCATCTCCTTCTGCCCATATCAGTTGTAATTCAAATTCTGTCCCATTGCAGCAACATCTAAAGACTTCATTCAACATTCAATCACAGTCTACCAACAGAGCTTCACCCATTCATTGCCATATACCACCTTTGTCGGTCCATCTCAGTTGGTGTCGAGAATACCAACTAGCCAGCGCCAATTGCACACAGCTTTAATTCATCTCCACTGCCTTCACCTGTAAATCAATCATCTTCTCTAACTCCATAACTGCAGCTCTTCTTGCCTGCAATGCAATTGCACTAGACCCAGCTGCAATATCACTTCCTATCTCAACCCATTGCAGTTCATACTCTAACTGCACTTCAACCAACCAACACCACCTGCTTCATTATTCTCCAAATCTCAAATTCACTGTATCACCAGGATTCAACTCCAATTGATAGCAGCAACACCACTTTTGTAACCTTTTGATCCCACTAGTGCCTTATCCTGCAATTGTAGCTCAGTCAATACACACAGCTACCTTGTAAACAACTTTAAGAGCTTCATTCATTAATTCAATCAATGGCATCAGATTCCTCCAACAACAACCCCTTTCTTTCATCTTCATGATAGCAAACTCAGACTCTCATCAAATCCATTCTGCTATCGAGACCCATGTAAATCAGCAAAACCCCATTTTATCTCGATCAATTCCTCCTTCTCCAATTTCTAACAATTTCATATCCTTCAGTTTAGTAGCTTCTTCTCAAAAACCCAGATTCGATCCACATCTTTTCATGGAAGTAACAGATTCGATTCAACCACGTACCCATTATAATCACTATCTCCAATCGCTAATCTTATGAATATAACCCATTTTCGATTCGTTCTCGATTTCACAGAACAACCATCAACACAACCCAACCCTAATTTCAATTCAATATATCACCATCTTCGATTTCTTTATCCCTGTTCTTCTCAGCAAAACAGCTTCTTATACTCTCTTTGATCTCCCATATATTTCTTGTTAAGTAACCACGCAAATCCCCTTCCATATCGATCTCAATCTCTGAGATTTAACAGCGCAGTCGCTGCTGCTGTTTTTTTTTTCTTTTTTTTCGTTTTCAGGCGTAGAAATGATTGAGAAGCAATCTTCTCAATTTAGGGCTTAGTTTACAGGGTAAGGATATTGACACCCATTCCCGAGAGCCACCCCAGATTGGGTGTATTTAACAGATGGTCATCCCTTAACCTTTGCAAGCTGTCTCTAATCATTCCTCCAAAAGAGAGTTACCCCTTAACATTAACTGGGATCCATATAGTGGTTGCCTTGTGAAATGACAATTCTGCCCTTTTTGCTCAATTTTGGTGATTTCTTCTTCTTTTTCTCCGTGCGACTCCAGAGTACCTAATAACTCAAAAACACACTAAAATACATAATTCACACGAAAAATAGCAGAGAAAGCATAACTACTAGATAGTAAATTAGGTGTATTCTACACCTATCAGCCATCACTTAGATGCTTGACATGGGAAGAAGGAGAAAAAGTGTTAAAAATGTTGCATAGTGGAGACGCTGGTAATCACAGTGGGGTAAGATCTTTGGCATACAGAACAAAAATGCAAGGCTATTACTAGCCATATATGCATGAAGATGCGAAGCAACTATCAAGGCGTTGCGAAGATTGTCAGCGATACGGAAAGAAGATACATGCACCAGGGGAAAAATTGTCATCTTCAACAAGTGTATGGCCTTTTGGAAAATGGGGTTGGATATTGTGGGACCATTTGTACCCGGTTCTGGACAAAGAAGATATTTAATTATCGATACAGATTATTTCACAAAGTGGGGGAAGTAAAGGTTGCACAACACATTCGCGATAAATATATTTTTACATTCATATTTGAAAATATAATTTGCAGATTTGGAATTCCTGCACAGTTGGTATCTGATCATGGAAAGCGATTTGAAGGACAAAACATAGAAATGTTACTTAATGCATTTAAGATCAAATGTGGAAAATCAACACCTCTTTATCCACAGGACAGTGGGCAAGCAGAAGCAACCAATAAGACAATCGCAAATATACTGAAGAAAAAATTAGAGGGACACCACATGGCATGGTGTGAACAAGTGCATAATGCAATATGGGCTTACAATACAACTAGGAGAGAAGCAACTGGGATATCACCTTTTTGTTTAACATATGGTGTTGAAGCAGTACTGCCAACAGAAGTTGCTATCCCTACAACAAAAAGACAGGCTTGGGAAAAGAATCTTAGTGCTGGTATGATTCTAAGTAAACTTAATGAGTTAGAAGAGAAGAGAGAAAAAGCTTTACAACATTTGGAAAATTATCAGCGAATATTGGCTCGCGAGTATAACAAACGTGTCAAAAAAACGTGAGTTCCAACCAGGTGATTTAGTGCTGCGAGAAACACCAGGTTATTAGCGAGAAAATGGTGGAAAGTTGGCGAGAAAATGGGATGGACCATATATTATTAAAGAGATAGTTGGAACAGGGGCATATAAATTGATGGATCCGGAGGGTAGAGACGTTGGTCAAAGACTTGGTAGACCATGGAACAGACTATATCTAAAAAGATATTACCAGTAACAAATTCTGAGAAAAGCTAGGTGATGATATAATATATGGTAAAGAAATGAATAAAAGAAATTTTTATCATAGCTGCGAGATTATTCAAGATTACAGAAAAAATAAGAAATGGCGATATTTGCAAGAGAAATATTAGAATGGGACGAACCTTTATGGCATACACCCTAGTTCGCGGATAAAATTTCGCAAGAGGAAAATATAAGACCTAAAAGTACGTCATATAAGGGGGTATCTCTTTGCATGGATCGGGGATAATGTTATACCGCTGCTGGAACCTAAGTCATGGAGATTTGGGGTCAATGAAGCCCATCCGGGGGAGGTACCTTGAATTTTTAACCTGAACTTATGATTTAGGTTGGATGGCTGAGGGTCTCTTCCAAGGAGTGCAGAGTATGATCAAGGCGCTGAGGTACACGGTTGATCTCAGGGTGCCCGGGGCGTATGAAACTACCCTGGCCATTCTTGGAAAGTCTTGACTATGATGCACTCGGCCTGAAGAAAATGCCACCTAGGGTGCAGTCTCGAAAACATAACCCATATAGGAAAAATGGATAAGAGGCTGCGAAAACAACTGGTTGCTGTTAAGACCGGATGGGAGGAGCTAGTCTTGTATGGACGATGTACGCCTCCTTGAAGGGGTAACCATGAGGAAGATAAGGGTGGCACCCTCCATTAGGGAGATGATAAGTGTCTTAAGATGCAAATTTCATGAGGCGTTTTACTCACAGGAGTATCAAGACTTGTCATATTTGTGCAACAAATATACAGAGGCAAAAATCCATGAGAAAAATATAAGATGAAATCAATGGGTTTTTATATGAAAATGTAAAGACGTCCTGCGATTTCATCGCAAGACGACAATGTCATGGGGCTTTATTTTCGCCAGAAAACTTAGGCCTATCATATTATCGCAACAAATTGAAAAAATGAGGATAAGGCAAGATCAATGGGTTCTTACATGTGAATGTAAGAACGTCCTGCGATTTTCTCGCAAAAACAAAAATTGGCAAAATAAGACCTTTAACTAGGAAGGAAAACTAAGACCAATAGAATAATTCCAAACATTAACTATTTTCTTTTAAGAATGCAGGAAAGATTTGTTCATTCTAAGAAAGATAATGAGGGGCAAGTATGGGAACTTATAAATTGAATATCATTATCTTTCACACAAATACTTAAAATGATAGAAGCATAACTAAATTCTAAAGTTGCGTAAAAGTATTTCGCTTGCAAGAAAAGGGAAAAGAGGAGATAATTCAAGAAAACAAAAGCAGGACTCAAGCTTCAGTATTAGCCTCGCCAGTTTCATTATATTTTCCTGTGTTATCACCTTCGCCAGTATTTCTGTCATTATGATCAACTCGAGTTTCTTTTTCATTTAACTTCTCGCCAACTGTTGCTTCACCACCAGTAGCTGCTTCTTTAGGAGGGATTTCTTCTTTATCTACTGAATCTTCTTGAGAAACATCTTCTTCACCACTTACATAATCATGATCACTATCAGCGGGACGAGGAATTTCATCATCATCTACTTTTAGAGGTTTGATTGATATAGGGGGAAGAGAGTTTGACAACAAAACTTCATTCACAAGAACTTCAGCGCTAAGATGAACTTGGAGAAGAAAATCCCTATCACGGTTTCTGATCTCCATATCTTTAAAATATTCAAGGTAGTCATATATTCTTTATGCTCGACCGCGAGAACGGGCAAGATGAGCAGCAAGCAATTCATTTTCCTTGCGAAGTTTAGCTAGTTTATCATTCAAAGTAGAAATAGTTGAATGAAGACTCCTCACAGATTCTGCGAAAAACAAGAGTAAACATGAAAGATATTCAGGCGAAGATTTCACAAGAAGAATTATAAAGAAATATAATAGAGGAATTAACAGTTGAGGTAGCCAAAAATGACTACCTTCCTTCTGCGAAGTTAAATTTTGAACTAGTGTAAAGAAATAATCCTCCCATTGGTCCATGGTATCATCAAATTTGTCTCTAACTGTTCATGCGAGATTTTATGCTTTCTTCTTTAGAGAGGAGATAAGTATTTTCCTTTGCTAATGAAGAATAAGATACTTCTAATTGGGAATATTTTTCTTTAAGTTGGCTTACCTTTATACTTAAAGCTATTCTACCTTAGATGAGTATATTTTTCTCAGTGATGGATGATTCAGTTACTTCCTTAAGTTCACCTTTTAGCGAATGAAGGGATCGTTCTTGGTTATCATACATTCTTTGAAGAGTACTTAGTTGCTGCGAGGAGATCGCCACCTTATTTTAAAGACCCCACTTCTCTTGAGATAAAATCTTGTTTTCGTCTGATAAAGTTTCCATCGCTAATGTAGTTGCAGGAATTCCTACACTACACCCCTCACAAGAATTCATAATAATCAACACATATTTGAAGATTAAGAACAACACTTTTATTGATTAATTCTCAGAAATGTTACAGGAAATGAAGGAAATCAAGAATACAACCTCTCACAAGAACTTTCTATCTCCTCAAAACTTTCTCAACACTTTCAAAATTGATCTCTCCTTTTCTGGGTCTAATAGTTCTCTTTATATAGGGTAGTTACATAGTGGATGACAGCTAAGCTGTCCTTTAATTTCGGATCTGACTCGCGATATTCTTGCAGCAGTTGTAATACTTTTTCTCGCAGATTCTGTAATATTCGCAGGATCATCATGCTCTTCCCGTGTTTTTGCTACCGTCATCTGTTACGTCATTCTTTGAGTCAATTCGCGACGCTCGCAGAGTATTGTTGAAGAGCTCGTAGAAATGTTGTAAATTTCGCAAGAGCACTGTTGTGGCGATATTCTGATCCTACATTTTGCCTCTTCTCATGTCTTTTCTACGAAGGGGAAAAGATCATGAGAATTGAATTCTTTAAAAATGACGTAGCTGTTCATCTTTTCACATTCTTCTGTTCTGACACGTTTCTACATTTTTCGCCAGATTTATTACACGTATCTTTTCTTCCACTCAATTTCTGATACATCCTTCTCAACCGCTGCGCTTCAACTGTTTGCGTCTTTTCTTCGCATTTAATGTGTTTATACTCTCGAGAATTCTTACCTTCTATATATATCTTCTTTATTCTTCTATTTTCTTCTTTTTACTTTCTCTTTCTTTCTCTGCAACTTTACTTTTCTTCCGCAACTTCCGCATATGCTGCTGTTGTAATTTTTCTCTTATTCCTTTGATCTTCTATTTTCTTCATTCCCATACTAAGAATGCCTCCAGCAGGTCGTAAAAATCTAATTTCCTTTGAAAAACAGCAAAATAAGCTTCAAGATAAAGGCTTTACTTTATCCACCATTCCTGATCAAAACCCTAGGGATGAGCTCTCTGTTAAATTATTTTCTGATATTTCGTGTAGTCACGAGAATATCATAGTCTCATTAGGTCAACTTGAAGCTGGCCTTCCCATTCCTCTTTACGACCCAAAACTTCCTTTATTCTACGAAATACTTTCTCGTGCGAAATTCTCGCGAGCTATATATCAGTTGAGTGGAAACTGCATTCGTTTGTTGATTGAGTACGCTACTCGCGGCGCTGGTAAAGAATCTCCTCACCCTCTTGAAGCTAAGAATCCTAAATTTGCTGTAGTACCAATTATTGCTGTGAAGTATACTGTAGAAAATTTCTTCGTGAATTATGAAGTTATCCCCAAGAAGAAGGATAGCACTTGTTGGGGTGTCCGCTTACAAAAGAAGGATGACGTTGCTGAAGATAAAGTTCTCATGTTGGATATTGACTGGCATCCGGGTAATAATCAAGGTCTGCGCCACTCTAGTGATGACAAATGGTGTATTTTCCCATTATTTCTAGAGGGTCCATACATCTCCGGTTCTCACTCTTTACCTGCGATCCTCGCAGAGTACCAACCATGGGTGTATAATTGGCCTGAAAGAAATACAGAGGTATGTTATCGAATATTTTGCTTAAATTATCTTTATTATTTTTCTCATACTTTCATATACTCTCGCTAATTGCTCCAATTTTACCAGATCAAAAGGCTAAAAGCTAGCTACAACAAGTTTGGGAAGCCCAGTAATCTATTATCTCTCAGATCACTCACAGATGAAGTAAGAAATATTCCTTTATGAATCTTAACAATATATTATTGCCTCTATTTCTTATCTTTATCTGTGTTTGAAGGTTATTGAAGAAATTGAACTTGCTAAGCCTGCAAAAACTAAGGGGAAAGGCAGAAGTGCTTTTCTCCAGGAGAAATCTGATGCTCCTCGCAAGGAGAAATCTGGTGCTCCTCTTTCAAAGAAAAGAAAAGTCCAATCCTCTCCTTCTTCAACTTTTCATTCTAGCGAGAGTTCTAGCGATGATAACAATGATGATGATGGTGATGTTGATATTACTTCTGCGAAGGAATCCTCCCAACCTGAGTCTTATATGTCTCAGCTTTCCAGCATATTTTCTGATAGCATGCTAGGGATTGACGATACTCCTCTTGTTGAAGCTTGAAAATCTATGGAAACTATCTATGATGCCCCTCTCTTGGAGAATAATGAATCTCTTCGTGGGGTCTCAAGATCTATATCTCCAAGTTTCTTACATTCACTTAGCGCTCTGGTATGTTCTCATTTCTTCGCCACATTTGTGTATTCTCATTTCCTCTTCATGTTTTAATTTATATTTTCCTTGACAATTTTTTCTTTCCTTTGCAGGATGGAAGAGATTATTTTGCTGTTGCCTCGGACCTGGAGAGGAGACGTGCAATTTTTGAAAAGAAGAATGTTTTTCTTCGCGGGAAAAATAAAAAATTAGAATCTGAATCTGCTAATCTTCGCAAGAAGGATGGAGAAATGGAAGCTGAAGTTGCTGAACTTCGCAAGAAAAATAAACATCTAGAAATCGATGCTTTAAATGACAATCAAAAGATATCCGATCTTGAAAAATCTAACCAGCAACTCTATGGTATGAATTCTTCCCTTTTTCTCTTAATTCTTTTATCCTATTTTAGCTTATTCAAGCAACCATTTTTGCAGATGTTTATGATCTTACTGATGAGGCTACATTCCTCCGCTCTTTTCCTGAACCTGTAGATGAGGATACCCTTCTTGATTGCCTTAATAATTCTTTAAGTATCCTTTCAGATGATCAAATTAGATCTCTTTCTATAGATGAACTTAGATCCAAATTTCTTCTCTTAAAAATTGAACATAGATTCAATTTGGGTTTAACCAATAAGTTTAATCGCCTTTATATTGATTCAAAAGAGGAAACTAATATATTAAGAACCAAGTACATTGACCTTATTGACGAAAAAGACTTCATTGCTAAAAACGGTGCTCAAGCTTTAGAAGATTTCCATAAAACTCTTCTCGATATTCAAATTGAAAGGGACACACTTATCTACGAGAATAATGCTCTTATGAAGAAGGAAAATCAAGTTTGCTCCCATATTCTCATTAGTAATGATGATGAGTTTTCCTGGGTTGTACATATTCTTGATAGTGCAGAAATAATTTAGGTGTAGATGTTAGTCTTCAAGCTGATCATTCTGCCTTGATTAAGGATATGATGTTTGAAAGAGAAGGTGGTTATTCTTGTTTTTCCACTAATCTATCTTTTAACTGATCCTCCACTATTTTATTAATATGTTGTCATTTTTTCGCAGCATCTAAAGAAAATTTTCGCCAAAGAATTGGAGAATTGGAAGAAGAGAAATGGCAACTCGCAAAACTTTAGTCTTCTCGCAACGAGAAATGCTCCAAATTCAAAAAGGATAAGAGGCTGTGAAAACAACTGGTTGTTGTTAAGATCGGATAGGAGGAGCTAGTATTGTATGGCCAATGTACGCCTCCTTGAAGGGGGAACCAGGGGGAAGATAAGGACGGCACCCTCCATTAGGGAGATGATAAGTGTCTTAAGACGCAAATGTCATGAGGCTTTATATTCGCAAGAATATTTAGGCTTGTCATATTTGTGCAACAATTATACAGAGGCAAAAAGCCATGATAAAAAGATAAGATGAGATCAATGGGTTTTTACATGAAAGTGTAAAGACGTCCTGCGATTTCATCGCAAGACGGAAATTTCATGGGGCTTTGTCTTCGCAAGAAAACTTAGGCCTATCATATTATCGCAAGAGAAATTGACAATGCGCGGATAAGGAAAGATCAATGGGTCTTTACATGCGAGTGTAAGGATGTCCTGCGATTTTCTCGCCAACACAAAACGTGGCTAAATAAGACCTTTAACTAGGAAGGCAAAATAAGACCACAAGAGATCAAGATTGAATGACTGTGAAATTTACGCAGAAATCATGAGATTATGCAGATATGACTTGCGATATTTACGCAGAGATTGAGGAAAAAATTTACAAACAGATCTTATTCAAAATTAATCTATTCAATCTTTCATATTGCATATGAATAACAGAGGCAAGTATGGGAATGAACAGAATGATAAAATTATTATTCATCTTTATATGACAGATTTACGCAGATAGTTGAAAATTAATAAGCATATTGATTAACCATATTGCAAAAATGAATTATATTCTAATGTATGAAGATAGAAACAAAAGTAATCTATAATATCAAGGAACCTTAGAAGCTGGAGAAATTCGCAGAAATGTATTACAAGGAAAAACAGAAGAATGTACAGATATTACAAAGAGATTTAAAGACAAGATAAAGCTATTTAGATCCTTCATTATCTTCACCAGAGTCCCTCTCTTCATCTTCATCTTCATTATGTTCTTCATCTTCTTCAGACTCTTCAGCTTCGCTATCAGAGATAATAAGATTAGGGATGTTCTCTGGAATTTCATTCGCAAGATAAGGATATGCAGAATGGGGAATTTTATGATCATCACAGACCATTTTAATAGAATCATTGCGAACACCAATAAGAGTATTGCTAAAATTCTCCAGAGTAATCTGAAGTTGCTTTTTGAATTTGGAGCATTTCTCGTTGCGAGAAGACATGAGTTTTGCGAGTTTCCCTTTCTCTTCTTCCAATTCTCCAATTCTTTGGCGAAAATTTTCTTCAGATGCTACGAAAAAATGACAACATATTAATAAAATAGTGGAGAATTAGTTAAAAGATGGATTAGTGGAAAAACAAGAATAACCACCTTCTCTTTCAAAGATCATATCCTTAATCAAGGCAGAATGATCATCTTGAAGACTAACATCTACACCTTAATTATTTCTGGCGTTATCAAGAATCTGTGAAACGCAAACTCATCATCATTACTAATGATAAAATGGGAGCGAACTTGATTTTCGTTCTTCAGAAGAGCATTATTCTCGCAGATAAGTCTGTCCCTTTCAATTTGAATATCGAGAAGAGTTTTATGGAAATCTGCTAAAGCTTGAGCACCGTTTTTAGCAATGAGGTCTTTTTCGTCAATAAGGTCTCTATACTCGGTTCTTAATATATTAGTTTCTACTTTTGAATCAATATAAAGGCACTTAAACTTATTGGTTAAACCCAAGTTGAATCTATGTTCAATTTTTAAGAGAAGAAATTTGGATTTCATCTATATAAAGAGATCTAATTTGATCATCTGAAAGGCTACTTAAAGAATTATTAAGGCGATCAAGAAGGGTATCCTCATCTACAGGTTCAGGAAAAGAGCGGAGGAATGTAGCCTCATCAGTAAGACCATAAACATCTGCAAAAATGGTTGCTTGAATAAGCTAAAATATGATAAAAGAATTAAGAGAAAAAGGGAAGAATTCATACCATAGAGTTGTTGGTTAGCTTTTTCAAGATCGGATATCTTTTGCTTGTCATTTGAAGCATCGATTTCTAGATGTTTATTTTTCTTGCGAAGTTCAGCAACTTCAGCTTCTAGTTCTCCATCCTTCTTGCGAAGATTAGCATATTCAGATTCCAATTTTTCATTTTTCCCGCGAAGAACATCATTTTTCTTTTCAAAAATTGCACGTCTCCTCTCCAGGTCCGAGGCAACATCAAAAGAAGCTCTTACAGCCTGCAAAGGAAAGCAAAAAATTTCAAGGAAAATATAAATTAAAACATGGCGAGGAAATTAGAATACAAAAATGTGGCGAAGAAATGAGAACATACCAGATCGCTAAGTGAATGTAAGAAACTTGGATATATAGATCTCGAGACCCCGCGAAGAGATTAATTATTCTCCAAGAGAAGGGCATCACAGATAGTTGCCATAGATTTGCGAGGAGTATCGCCAATCCCTAGCATGGTATCAGAAAATATGCTAGACAACTGAGACATAGAAGACTCGGGTTGGGAGGATTCCTTCGCAGAAGTAATATCAACATCACCATCATCATCATTGTTATCATCGTTAGAACTCTCGTTAGAATAAAAAGTTGAAGGAGGAGAGGATTGGACTTTTCTTTTCTTTGAAAGAGGAGCACCAGATTTCTCCTGGAGAGAAGCACTTCTGCCTTTTCCCTTAGATTTTGCAGGCTTAGTAGGTTCAATTTCTTCAATAACCTTCAAACACAGATAAAGATATGAAATAGAGGCAATAATATATTTTTAAGAATCGTAAAGGAATATTTCTTACTTCTGATCGCTGTCGTAAGCGTCAAAAATAATTCACTTTCTTACTCGATAAATTATGAATGAAGTATAAAGTAAGGAAGAGTTCGTATCCACATAGAGGCGATTGTAGTTATCAATTTCTAGTTTCTTAGTAACCAAGATGGGGGATTTCTGATTTTTGTAAAGTAAAAGTAAAATAAAAGCAAAGTAAATAGTTGGAAGTAATCAATAGAGAAAGATATTGGTCAAGGAATTTATCTTCAATCTTAAACATGTGCTTGCATATATGATTAGAATTACAATTTAATCTCTTTTATTATCAAAAGCTTAGAAAATCAAGAGAGCAAGATAATCTGAAAATTTCCTAAGTTCATCAACGCACACATTAGAGCTGCGTATGTGAATTCTACCTAAAGAATAACCTAACGCCTTGCGCTAATTAAGTTCAATTCCTAGGAGCATTAAGTTTTGGAAATAGGCTAATCAATGTAATTGTCATACATTGTGCATAACAATTCGGACAATGGTCAAACTCTACATATGATTATAAGAGTGTATCACTACAAACTATAATCATATCATGCTACTTGTATTTGGGTTATCGCTTGATGAAAAACCCTAAAATAGCTATGGAAAAGATGCAAGTTCAATTAATTGGCCACTTAACTAAACAAACATCTATATCCTATCACAATACATCAATCATGTGATATTAAAAATAGTAGAGATATGAACGAAAACAAAGAGAGATAACTAATGCATTAATCAAGCATAAGTTATAGATATAAGACTACATCCTTAACCAATAAAATAAGATTTAGCTACTCATATCTATGGAGTACATCATAATCTATAATAATGAATTAAAGAAGATGAAACAAAAGCAAACCATAGAAGCGTAAGTTTTAGCGGCTATCTCCTCTGCTCCAAGAATAATATGTGATCTCCAAAAGTTAGTAGAACTTTTCTTTTTATGTCTCTTCTTAGGTCCAAAATTAGGTATAGTCTTCAAAGTCCATTAGTTGGAAATTCACCCGGCCCACGAGAGAGAGAAACCCGTGTAGAAATTTTGTCCCAAAAACGCTCGCCGGAAAACTGGGTTTTTGGCCGGAAAGTCGTCGTCGGCCACCTGAAAAGTCAAACGGTCAACGTTCCAACTCGGGTCAACTGAGTCAACTCGGAGTCAACTGAATCAACTGCCGAGTCAAAAACGAGTCATAGCAAGCTGGATGAGTTGTTTTGGCTAGTGTTGTTGCAGTCATTGCACAGCCATGTTGGCCCTGCTTCAGTCAAGCACCATGATTGTGCTTCAGCCATGATGGCTGAACCTATGCTCCTTCCAAACCCTGCAACTGAGTTACTCCAGCAGCCAAACACCACAAATGTTATACCATTGTTCTGACATAACCATCTCAGCTCCATACCCATTAGCACTACTGCTCAGGCCACCATTACTGCAGCTACAAACTGAGTCGGTGCTCCACAGCTAACACCTGAACCACTTCCATTACTGCTCTCTTCAAGTCTTCTCAATCATAGCACAACCAGATTCAACCACACATAAAATCCAGTAGCACCAGTACCCCCCTCATTTGAACCTCCAGCAAGCCATACTCCATCAATGCATTACCGCATTCCACTTCAGCTGCAACAACACATCTCAAGCTGCACTTACTCAGCATAACTTGCACCTCTGCAACACAGCCAAGCCAACAACTCCATCTTCACTTCACAGTCCACCTGAAACAGCGTCATACTCCCTGTAATTGCTAGCCTCTTTATGTAACAATTGCCGCAAACCAATTTCTACATCTCATGAACATTTACCATTGATAGAAACCCATTCATCCCTGCATTTGCACCTTCTCAACAAATCACAAGCTATAATTTCTCTTGTTACAGCTTCCATGTCAGTAGCATCCCAACTTTACATCTTCTTGAGCACCAGTTATCCAAACCAGAGTCTCCACCACCAGTAGCTGCAACAATAATATTAGCTTCTGAGCTAACCCATTTCACATATCAACGAAGCTGCATCTATATCTGTAGTACTTAACATACATCTAGGTTAGTACTTCCTTCTCAATCTTCTTAAACCTGAACTTCCATTACAGCTTCACCATCAGAATGCACATCAGTTCATATCACAACCACATGCCACCACCAGTCTGTAATGCAGCATCTTACCTTTGCCTCCATTGCCATACTCAGCTCCCATTCTAACCACCTTCTTGCAGCTCACAAATGCAACACATAGCATTTACATCTTCCATCACCTACACAATTCCTAATCACCCTATAACAGTAACCACAGCCATACAAGTTCAATTTCTCCTCTAAATAGCACCAGGACTGCAATTTCCCATCATGGGTGAAATTCTCAGCCAAACTTGAAATCACAAGAGACCCATTCTCTATTCTTCTCAGAACCCCCTTTTTTCTTCCTGAATCAATCACAATCACCATTCCCATGACTTTCTTCTCCAATTTCTCCACTAGAATCCATACCCATTTCAGCAATACACCACTTAGGATCAATTCAGCTACCTGCACTGCTCCATAAACTGCACCAGTCTTGAAATCAACATCACTTACTCCCTGTTTAATTCACAACTCCTTGTTACCACCTCAAGATCAATCAAATTCCATTCATCTAACACAGTTTATTTCAGCAAAGGCCCATTTAAAAACTATCCCTGTGAAATCAAAACCAACCCATTGAATAGTTCTTTCTCTTATAACTGAATCATCAACCATCTTCTGAAATTTCACAATTACCACAAACCACAAACCCTAACTCAATCTCTGTCATTCTCCCTTAAATCCTTCTTCAAATTGAGGTCAACTGTTGCTGCTGCTCGTTCCTCAAAAACCAATTCGTAACCCTAACTGCAAAACCATCTCAACTGTTCTTCTACAGTGGCTGAAACACAACACAAATTGCCCTTGTTCTTCTTGAAACTGAGATATAACAGACACCCATTTATCCAGCTCTCGACATCACCATTCACGGCTGTAATTCTCGATCTCTTCTCTTCATGGCAACAGTAGTCACAGCTTCTTTTTTCCATTCCCAATTTCAGAGTAAATGATTGAGACATAAATGAGAAGAGTGATTCTAGATTTAGGGTTATAGTTGTGGGGTTGAATATGACATTCCATAGTCTCATATAAGGGCCACCTCAGATGGCAGCCCCTTAACGTAAGCTATCTTATCTTTAATAGTTCTCCAAAAGGGAGTTGCCCCTTAACCTTGGATCGACTCTCAATAGTGTTCGACTGTGAAGATGATGGATTTACCCTTTACACTCCAAATGAATGTTTTCTCCTTCTTCCGAGTTCCTCCGCTAACAGCAACCGTCCCTTATTTCTCATATTCACTTATACTCTTCAATGATAGTCATCACTAAAGTTGTCGTGCTTTTCAGACAGAAATTTGCATCACTAAAGCCGACATACTTTTCAGACAGAGATGAAGAAATAAAAGCAAATAATGAGACACAATCCTCCTCCAACGCTTTTGCCATGTTTCCTCTCCTTTTGATCCAAATGACTCCAAAGTACCTAAATACTCAAAAACAAAACATAAGATACATATTTTACAAGAAAACTAGCAGAGAAAGCATAAACAATAGATAAATAATAAGGTGTTTTAGACACTTATCAAATTCATCTGTGAGTTATCTGAGAGCTAATAGAGTACTGGGCTTCCCAAACTTGTTGTAGCTAGCTTTCAGCCTTTTGATCTGGTAAAATTGGAGCAATCAGCGAGAGTATATATGAAAGTATGAGAAAAATAATAAAGATAATTTAAGAAAAAAATTCGATAACATACCTCAGTATTTCTTTCAGGCCAATTAAACACCCATGGTTAGTACTCTGCGAGGGTCGCAGGTAAATCGTGAGAACCAGAGATATATGTACCCTCTAGAAATAATGGGAATATACACCATTTTTCATCACTAGAGTGGTGCGGACCTTGATTATTACCCGGATGCCAGTCAATATCCAACATGAGAACTTTATCTTCAGCAACGTCATCCTTCTTTTGTAAGCAGACACCCCAACAAGTTCTATCCTTCCTCATGGGGATATCTTCATAATTCACGAAGAAATTTTCTACAATATACTTCGCAGGAATAATTAGTACTGCAGCAAATTTAGGATTCTTAGCTTCAAGAGGGTAAGGAGATTCTTTACCAGCGTCGCGAGTAGCGTACTCAATCAGCAAACGAATTCAGTTTCCACTCAACTGATATATTGTAATGACCCTCAAGCTCGTCAACGCTATTAGACTAGACAAGTCACGAATTAGTCGATAATAACTCGATTAATTAATATAGATTTTTATTAATAGGAATTAATCTTTTAGCATTCCAACCGACCTGGTCTCCTCATATCATTTGGGTGATCCCCTTTAGCATTGTCATTGATCTTATCCTAGAACAGAGAGGATAAACTCGTATCCCTCTTCTTCTTCTCTTTTATTCTTCTTCTTTCTTCCTTCTTCTCATTTTCTTCTTCTTCTCCTGTACTTCACCTGTGAGGGTTTAGCGAGCTTTGAGTGAGATTCAATTAAGGGAATTTCTTAATGACGTTGATTAGATGATGGAGAAGATGGTATAGTCGTTGATATGAAGCTGTTATAAATTGAAGATATGGTTCTGAAGTTAGGGTTTTGAGATATGGAATCAATTGAAGATTAAGATGAAATTGAAGATGTAGGAGAGTGATTAGAGTTGGGTATGAGTTGTATTAGAACTTGAAGTTGATTCAGTGACGAATCGTTGAATAGACTAAATTAGGGTTCATGAGAAAAACTCTGAGATGATTTAGAAATTGAAATTATTGTTATAGAAGGATGATTAGGGATGGGTTTGTTATATTGAAGATATTTAAGGAAGAAATTGATGAGATGATTGAGGATTTGAGTAAACAGTGAACTAGGGTTTCGTAAAAAGTAAATTGAGGAATTAGAAGATAGAATTAAAGGTCGGGAAGAAAGATTAGAGATGGGTTTGATGAATAACTCGAAATGGATGGTTAGGGTTTGAGTAGCGATTATAAAGGTCAAGTTGAATGGGTAATTTGAAATTGCTGATGGAACTAGGGTTCGATTTTTCTTATGGGAAGATGACTGAAGTTTGATTTGGGGTTTTCCTGTTAGGGCAAAGAAGGACCTGATTCAACTGATGGAATCTACTATATGGGTTATCCTGATTTGAGGTAATTGTTTACTCTCAGTAAACTTAGTTAAAGTTTTTCAGTTCATTATTAAGTCTTAGAGATTATTAATGAACTGATATTTGAAGTGGGTATGAAGTAAGAATGTTTACATGGGTTTAATTTTAATTTCAGTTCCTCATATTCTTTCCCAAATTGAGAAAAGAGGATTGAGAATTAAATTATGGTTCATGGGTTGAATCATAGAAGAATCTGAAGTCATTGTTTGAGGTAATCTCTTCTTACCAAATAGAGTTGAATTGAATTTCATCCATTATGAATTATCAAATTTGGATACTTGTGGTATGTACTTTGAATTGAAGTTTTTATATGATTTGAAGTTCTTTTGGATAATTGTTAGTGGTTGATTATCAAGGCCTTGATTGGGTGACAAGACTGGTTGGAGTTGTAAGAGTAATGTAAGTGTTGTTGGTTGATTCAAGTTGTTGCTGAGAGGAGTTTGGTTGTGTATGGTGATGGTTTGATGGGTACAAGGTCTAAGATGTATATGAAGTGTATATAAGTGATTTCAGGGAGTTTTGTTGTTGTGAATGTATGAGAAGATGAAGTTAAGTTTCTTTTGTTGTTATTGGTGGTAATATAGTGGTAACAGTTGTGTAATGGGATTAAATGTTGTGACAGTGAGATGGTGGTGTTGTTGGTGATGATATGTGGATTATTGAATTGGGATGTATGAAAGAAGGCTACAGTGTTGAATTGATATATTTAGCTGAAAATAGGCTTGCAGATGAGTTGGTGAATGCTGGAGTTGTAATTGTAGGACTGAAGTTGTAGCTAGTGTTGGCAGTGAAGGCTTGCAACCTCTGTTGTTGCAGGTAGGATGTGTTATCTTTGTAATTCAATTTTGAGTTATTTTATGAATGAATGAATCAGGGAGTTAACAAAGTTTTGTGTTGGCATGAACTGAAATGGTGGAGGTATTGTAATGTATGTACTGGTGGTAGAATAAATGGGTGATCAGGCGAAGGCTCGATGTTACAATGGAAGTTGTTCATGGATGGTTTGGAGTTGGCCATAGAACCAAGTTTGAGTCAGATCAGGTAGGTGATTGTACTAAGCTACAACATGTGGTGTTGTAGTTTATAAATTGTATAGATGAAGATTGAAATGTTTAAACTGAGATTGTTATTGTAGTTAATCTGAAACTGGTGATGATTCAGTTTAGTGGAATGTGTTGCTAAAAGCTGCATTTGCAGGTAAATCTAGTTTGTCATTGTGCTTGTGTTATAAAGTTGTTTAAGTAAATGAATGATTTGTACTTGAGCCTGTGAAGTTTTACTAGCATGGATATTACTTATTGTTGGTCTTTTAGTGAAGTGGGTGATGCTTTAGTTCTGGCCTGTGCAATGGTTTGGCCTTGTGCCATTCAGCCTAGTCAGGATCTGACTCTAGCTGACTCAGTCCATCTGACTGAGTCAAATCAGGTTGAATTGGATTTGACCCACTGAGTCATTAGTCTTGACTCGTTGACCATTGACCCTGGACATTGACTTGACATGTACGTTGACTGTTAGTTGACCAGTTTGACAGTTAGTGACTGTTAGTTGACTTAGTGGACTTGGGCTTGAGGTAGTTTTCTTAGTTAGATGTTTTGGACCCCTCGTGGTCCGAATTAGACTTTGACTTCTTCTACATAGTTGTAGATACTCATAAGACTTAGCTATTGGATTAGAGAACCAACCCAATGAATTGGTAAATCTTTAGATATGCAAGAGATGGATTATGAAAATGTGAAGAACCTTATATGGGCTAAAGATTGATAATAAAAGGGTATAAAAACGTAAATGGGATTAGGACTATTAGTTAGATTTGTATAATTCTTGTGTGAGCCATTTTGGCTAGAATCTTAGAATTCTTGTGTGATTAACAGTTAATTATTAACAACGTTCGATTCAACGGATGAACCAGTGGATCGTGGATCTCGAGGTAGGCGTGGATTGTCATCAAAAAAGGTGTGGGAATGCATTTGATTCTGTTGTAATCATTTTTGTTTCTTTACGAAAGTCTTCGTTTAATAAACTCATGCATTGTCTAGTTGTGCATTCCATGCTTTATTTAAATTTCATTACGATTATTCTGTTAATTCTGTGAATCTTTCCACGATTTGGAAAGGACTTGTATTGTTTTGTTGTCAATATGAATTGTTATGGGAAATGAGAATTTCCACTTGTGGTATATAGGATACGCTCCTTCACATTTATATCTACTTTAATTCAGATTTTATTATTTAGAGTTGGTCACCATGGTCTTGGTGGCATCCATAGCTAAATAGGTGTGAATTGCCGGTTAGGAATTTGCAACCATATTAGTACATTGTTTGACGAAGGAGTTTGTTCCATATACATGTATGATTATTTCAGTGACTTAGTCACTGTTTAATGTTTCGGAAAAACATGTATTGTTTTCCAATTCTTGCTTATGATTACTTAGAAGTTAAATGTTAATTATTCCCACTTCAGTTTCTGTGACAGATCAGAGTTACGCAGTGAAAGCTTCAAGGGTTGACTTCGCTAGTTGATTAACTTCTGTTATATTTATTATGTTGTATTTTTTATTTTAAAAACCAAATGACTATTACAAATGTATCATTTGAGAGAAGATCTTGTATATATATTTCTAAGATGGGTTAGTTTTGGGTTAAGTTTTAGGGAAGATTTCTTAATTGAAAGTTTAAGTGTTTAATTTGGATTTTTAGTACCTCTATTTTTAGTTAATCTCTTGGATTAGTCAGCTGTTAGCTTAGGGGGCACTACAAAGTTGGTATCAAAGCTTACTATTAGATCTTATATGGGAGACAATAGGAATAGCCAGCGCCAGTTAGTGAACTAGATTGGTTTAGAACTGGGTTGGGTTTGTGAGATAAATCTTAATCACTAAAAGCTATCAATAATTAAAAAAAATTAGTTGATTGCTTTGTTTGTTTGTTTATGTATTGAAGTAAAAATGGTAGGGTACACCAATAACTTTAGATAATAAGGATTTGAGAATAATTAATCTAAAAATTATGAACACGTAAACAATATAATACTATAAAAATAGTGAGACTAGTATCATTGATAGATCTTGTAAATCACATAGAAAATTACTGAACACATTGACCTATGAAGAGTAAAAAAATTATAATTACATAATGTTAATAATATTCTTGGAACTTAATAATGTTTGTAAGAATTGTTAGAATAATAGTTCAATCATCAATGTTAATAATAAAAATATTATAATAGTAAATATAGATGATAGGCAATTCTCTTTTTCATAGGCTGGGGATCGTTATTCAGAAAGGTGTTGGTGCCCAGCTTGTTGCTAGGTTACCCACCTTCTCTTGTAATATTGATTTTGATTCATAATAGTGTAAGAAGAAGATTAGAGATATAGTTAATTAATAATAATAAAAAAATGAAAAATTATAGATGATAATACAAATAATAATAATTTTACTAAAGTAATGTTAGCATGTATCAGATAGTATCATATTGAACTTAACTTAACTAAAATCTTATTCAAGATATATAACGATAAAAATAATAATTATGATTAAATAATTATGGAAACTTAATAACGCTTGTGTACAGTTAAGTTTTGTAAATTTAAACTTATTACAAATTAGAAATATATGTTTTGCGTCTAAACTAGATAATTAATATATTACTTGCTAGGTGTGAGACTTAAGAAGGTGAGGATATAATATATAAAATAAAAAGAATTAACATGTTAATAATCATGTACTGAAATTATCTTTAGTTTAACAAATGATTCAATAAATATTTAAAATGAAACAAACATACATGAAATAGTAATAGTAGTTTTCAGATGGTTAGTGTAATATTAGAATAAAAGGAAAATAAACTCGTATATAAATAGGATACTTCTTCATAAATAAATTCAACCATCTTTGGAAATGGAAAATTAGTATATAAACTTAAACTGTTAGAATTTAAATTAGTATTATATTGAGAATATCTTAAATTAAAATTTCATTTACAAATATATATATAGTGATAAAATAATGATTGTGATTAAATAGCAATGGAAAATTATTAGTGATTATATACAATTAAACTTTACATAGTTAACTAATAACAAATTAGAATTATGTGTTTTGCGTTTAAACCAGATAGATAAATAAGACTTATTAAGTAGGAATAAAAGAACGTGAGGTCATGTAAGGCACATAATAAAAACTAAATTTGTTAACAATCTTATACCAGATTATCTTTATTAGTCCAATAAATAATTCCCTAAATTACTAAATTATACACATGAAGTGATATTTATAGTACTTGAATGCTTAGTACAAAATTAGACTTAAAGTTAAATAAATTTGTTTATAAATAAGATAATTATTATTAATATCAAAACCTAAAAGCTATTAAGACATATTAATTTTTTTTATGTAGACTCAAAAGTTTAAATTATATTAAATTACCAACGCCAATATTTAACAAGACATAGTATATGGATTTAATCTGAATAAATAAAATCAATTATATCAATCTTATGTGAAAGTAGAATTATATTTACAAGATTCGGGCTTAATAAAATTAAACTAAGAATCCTTACTAAGTAGTTATTCTGGTTATATTTTAGTTACACTAGTAATCAAATAGTAAAAATTGATAAAACAATAATGAAAGTGATAATCTAATTAAGAAAATAACTTTTGATAAGATAAGAAAATATGAATATTATATAATAATAGTTATTATAGAATTTTGAGTTACTGTACAACATAAGGATTACTTATTGGATAATAATTATTGGATAGTAACAACAAAATATAATTTTATTAAATTAATAGTACAACATAAGGATTACTTAACAATAATATAAATGTAAGGAAATAAAGTTAGATCAACATTGACAATAAAATCAAACTTGGAATTATGATTGAATTACGATTAAATTTTATCGGTCTGAGAACTAAAAATAAATAAATGTAATAATAATTATAAAATATTAATACCAAACAACTGTGAAAAATTATTAGCAGCTAATTATTTATATCAAGTCACATAGTGAAATAAACAAATAGTTACATTGGAAATAATAATAGTAACACTTGGATAATCGATATAACATTAAGTTATTCTTAATTAGTACATGAATTTAAAATCTATTTAGTTATAATAATATAGTTTCATTTGGAATTAAAATTCGATTTTATTAAAATAAATAAATAATTCAAGTAACTAGATTTCTTAAAATGCTGTGAAATACGTGAGTAATTTATGAAGTAAAATTTTAAATTACACCAGTTAAGATAAAAGTTTAGAAACTAATTAATCTTATAATAAATTAATATTTAGTGAATCTAGCACTGGAGAATAGTGAAGGTTGTGTTTTCTCTGTTCGTAGGAAGGAATTATTGGGATTGGCCAACCTTGACAGGGCAACTGCATTCAGAGATGACCGATCATAGAAGTTAGTTTAATTCTTTAGGAAACCGATAATTATAAATTCACTTAGAAAGATTCGTAAGAATTTCCCTCATAATTAAATACATTCATCTTATAGATAGAAGCTAGCGTAGAGAACTCATAGAACTTATACTTTCCATTATATAAATTAGTGTAAGAAATTTAGACTTCCTTATTTGATAGAACTTAAATCAATGTAATTGAACCTAGAGCCACAAATTTTAGATTTTAGTTGTAGAAAGCCATATAGGTTGTGATTTGTTTTATGTTGTTTGCGCTTAGACAAAAGATGGGTTTATTCTATAAGGTGGAGAGTATATGAAGACCAGAAGGATGGTTCGATTTTCGAGGAATAAAATGATATAAGGTGGGGAGAATGTAAGGACCCTCAAGCACGTCAACGCTATTAGACTAGTCTAGTGGCGAATTAGTCGATAATAACTCGATTAGTTAATATATATTTTTATTAATAGGAATTAATCTTTTAGCATTCTAACTGACCTGGTCTCCCCATATCATTTGGGTGATTCCCTTTAGCATTGTCATTGGTCTTATCCTAGAACATAGAGGATAAACTCGTATCCCTCTTCTTTTTCTCTTTTATTCCTTTTCTTTCTTCCTTCTTCTCGTTTTATTTTTCTTCTTCTCCTGTACTTCACCGGTGAGGGTTTAGCGAGATTTGAGTGAGATTGAATTAAGGGAATTTCTTAATGACGTTGATTAGATGATGGAGAAGATGCTATGGTCGTTGATATGAAGCTGTTATAAATTGAAGATATGGTTCTGAAGTTAGGGTTTTGAGATATGGAATCAATTGAAAATTAAGATGAAATTGAGGATGTAGGAGAGTGATTAGAGTTGAGTATGAGTTATATTAGAACTTGAAGTTTATTCAGTGACGAATCGTTGAACAGACTAAATTAGAGTTCATGAGAAGAACTCTGAGATGATTTAGAAATTGAAATTATTGTTATAGAAGGACGATTAGGGATGGGTTTGTTATATTGAAGATGTTTAAGGAAGAAATTGATGAGATGATTAAGGATTTGTGTAAACAGTGAACTAGGGTTCCGTAAAAAGTAAATTGATGAATTAGAAGATAGAATTGAAGGTCGGGAAGAAAGATTAGAGATGGGTTTGATGAATAACTCGAAATGGATGGTTAGGGTTTGAGCAGCGATTATGAAGGTCAAGTTGAATGGGTAATTTGAAATTGCTGATGGAACTAGGGTTCGATTGTTCTTATGAGAAGATGACTGAAGTTTGATTTGGGGTTATCCTGTTAGGGAAAAGAAGGACCTGATTCAACTGATGGAATTTAATATATGGGTTATCCTGATTTGAGGTAATTGTTTACTCTCAGTAAACTTAGTTAAAGTTTTTCAGTTCATTGTTAAGTCTTTGAGATTATTAATGAATTAATATTTGAAGTGGGTATGAAGTAAGAATGTTTACATGGGTTTAATTTTGATTTCAGTTCCTCATGTTCTTTCCCAATTTGAGAAAAGATGATTGCGAATTAAATTAGGGTTCATGGGTTCAATCACAGAAGAATCTGAAGTCATTGTTTGAGGTAATCTCTTCTTACCAAATAGAATTGAACTGAATTTCATCCATTATGAATTATCAAATTTGGATATTTGTGGTATGTACTTTGAATTGAAGTTTTTATATGATTTGAAGTTCTTTTGGATAATTATTAGTTATTGATTGTCAAGGCCTTGATTGGGTGACAAGACTGGTTGGAGTTGTAAGAGTAATGTAAGTGTTGTTGGTTGATTCAAGTTGTTGCTGAGAGGATTTTGGTTGTGTATGGTAATGGTTTGATGGGTACAAGGTCTGAGATGTATATAAGTGATTTCAGGGAGTTGTGTTGTTGTGAATGTATGAGAAGATGAAGTTAAGTTTCTTTTGTTGTTATTGGTGATAGGTGTTTAAAACACCTTGATATTTATCTATAGTTTATGCTTTCTTCGCGAGTTTTCTTGCAAATTACGTATCTTATATTTTATTTTGAGCTTTGTAGGTATTTTGGAGTCATATGACGTAAAAGGATAAGAAATGAGGGCTCATGGCATCAATTGGCAACATTGGATGTTGGTGGACTCAAAGCTAGCAAGCACACAACTCTCTAAGGAATTAATAAAAAGAATTATACAAGAATTAAACTGTCAGTCTTGCAAGACCGACAACTAAATGGAAATTTCCATTTTCAGTGGTGGCCCATATCTCAGTTGGGTGCCTAAATCCCGTCCGTACACCGTTAGTCCTACATGGTCGAACAGACCTATTCTTCCTCATTTCAGTCTTATTCAGCCGTTGTTGGTGAAGAAAGGGATTTGCAGCTTCGAAATTCAGTGTTGGTGAGGAGAGATTTTGATACTGTTGAAGAATGGGTTGTTGTTGATGTCGAATTGGTAAGAAGGAGAATATGCTATTGTTGTGCTTCAATTAGTTTTGTGAAAGGGGATCTGGAACTAATTCATAGAAGCAGGATGATATTGAAGAGGAAATATGGTTTCTGAAGAGAAGGAGGATAGGGATTTGTTGCTGTTAGAGAGGAAATTGAACTAGAAGAGATGGGTTATGGATGAATTGAAGATTTGGCTTAAGAAATTGAAGTTAGGTCATGAAATGAGATTGCAGTGGATGTTTGAGCTCATGCCATGGAATTTCAAATAAGTACGAGGAAGATGGAAGAACAACAATATTTGTTGTTGATTTAGAAGATGTGGTTTGAACTGAGATTAAGCAAAGAGGGTATGTGGTTGTTAAATTGGTGGTTTGGTTGAATGGGTTTTGATTAAAATGAAGGGAAGATGCTGCTGCTTTCCTGGAATATCTTGGTGGTTGAATTCATTATAATTTCAGGGTTAGATGCATGATTAGGACAAGGTTGATCCACTGGGAGATGGCAGTGGTGACAGTAAGCTACAGAGAATGGATGAAATGTATGAGTTGCAAGGACAAGAAGCTGAATATGATATCTGTTGCAGGTGGTGCAGCTGAGACATGTGATTTCTGGGGTTGGCTGTAGTTTAGGTTGCACCTGAGTTGGAGTAGCAGATGGTTATGAAGATGCACTTGGCATGATGGTGCTTTTCGTCCGGAATTTGTGCTGTTATAGCTATGGTACCGGTGATTGCTGCCAAGGGGGAGTTGTAATGGTGCTGGTGAAAGAATAAATTGTTGCTATGGAGTTATGGATGTTATTGAAGCAACAAAGGCGCCAAGGTAACGCAAGATTGATGCAGTAGAGGAGTGGTACTAAATTAGGTGTTGCTGCTCAGCTGGTCTTGGCTCGAGGCAAAAGTGAATGTGTGAGCTGAAATGCAGAATGAGCTGAAACTGGGAGCTAAGTTACAGGGGAATGAATGTACTTGTGAATCTGGTGGCAGTTCAGTTGTGCTTTGGTGGTGTTGATGTTTTAAGCCTCAGCTGAATTTTGAGATGCACATATGGGAGTTATTGGAGTGCTTATTATTGTAATACTGAGAAGGAGTGAAGCTACAGGTAGAGGTTAATGGAAGCTGATGCACTGGTGATGCTTCAATAAGCCGAGGAAGAGCAGAGATGGCAATGCTCGGCTATTCTGGGTGTAGGACCAGAATATCGCTACAATACTTCTTTGCGAGATTAACAACACTTCCCAGCGAGCATCACCGCAAGATCTTCAACTACACTTTGCGAGTGTCACAAAAGCAGTCAAAAGAGTGATGTAATAACTGAGGATTAAAGAAAACATGAGAAAAGCATGTTTGTCCCGCGATGGTTACAAAGTTTGCGAGAATGAACATTGTAATTATCGCGGTACAATCGCAGAACCAATCTGAAATAAGAGATAAACTTAGCGGTCATCCACTATGTAACTACCCTATAAATATAGACCCAATATGTCTAGAAAAGGATGATGTATTTTTGAGAGTTAAGAAAGTCTTGAGGAGAGAGAAACTTCAAGAGAATAGTTGTAATCTTGAATTCTTCCATTTCTGTAAACATTTCTGAGAACAAAATAATAAAGTGTCATTTTTAATCTTCAATTGTGAGTTGAATATAGCAAGATCATAACAAGGGTGTGGTGTGGGATTTCCTGCAACTACATTTTGGCGCCCGAAACATGGGTTGAATTGGCGAAATCATAGAAAAAAAGTGAAGAAGAAGATAAGAATTGTTCAAGATTAAGAAAATCATAAAAAAAATCAGTGTGATATTTGAAGGAAGGATGATTAGAATCAAAGAGGATTGTAGAAAATTGGAGTGTGGTATGGTAACGAGAACAATGATTGATAGATTTCATGAAAATATTAAGGGGAAGATACACAAACGGGATTTTGAAGGAAGGAAAACTATGACGGTGGAAAAAATATCACCATTGAAAGATTGGGAAAATCAGGAGATCACATTTACAACAGCAGAAATACCAGAACAAAATCTAAGTCATACATCTCCATTGGTAATCACAGTATCCACTATACCAATGAGAAAGGAAGAATCAATAAAATATGTAGAAGAATGGGCTATGAATAAAACTTTGGTGGATGCAGGAAGTTCTGTAGATATAATATTTTATCATACTTTCAAGAAAATGGGATATAAGGATGAAGAAATGTCTTATTCAACATATCATGTTCATGGCTTTGGAAAATCTTTAACAAAACCTAAAGGCGAGATAGTGGTACGAATTCCACTAGGAGAGATTGAAACACAAGTAACGTTATGTGTGGTAGACGTGGAATCACCGTATAACATGATATTAGGAAGACCGTGGATACACGAAATCAAGGCTGTAGCATCAACATTGCATCAACGCATCAAATTTCCTATACCCAGTGGAATTGGAGAAATTAGAGGAGACACAGATTTTGCGAAATTGTGTTACCAAATTGAAGTAAGAAATTGTGAAGAACATCCAAAGCTGCGAAAGGCTCGCAAAAAATTGGCGAGAGAAACAAAGAAGGAAGAAGAATTTCAATTTTACGTGATAAGAGAAAAAGAAGTAAAGGGAATACCCAGCGAAATCTCGCGAGAAGGAGATGAACTCGCGAGAGTTATGAAAACACCAACACCAATGGGAGAACTTGAAGCCAGTTATGTTGCAGCAGAACCAACAAAGGAAATAAATATTGGGAGTGAAGAAGAGCCTAAAATGCTGAAAATTGGGACTAGAATGGAGGTAGATGAGGAAGAAAGAACTATAAATCTCTTGCGAGAATATAAAGATATCTTCGCGTGGATCATGGATGAGATGCCAGGGATAGATCCATAAATAGCATGTCATAAATTAGAAATCAACAAAAACATAAGACCATTTAAGCAAAGAATAAGGAAAATCGCAACAACATATCATTCTCAAATAGAAGAAGAATTACAGAAGATTCTCGACGCATGAATTATAAGGCAAGCAAAATATCCAGAGTGGATTGCAAATATGGTGATGGTCCCAAAGAAGAACAAGGGGATAAGAATTTGCATAGATTTCAATGATTTAAACAAAGCTTGTCCGAAAGATAGTTTTCCGTTACCAAATTTCCCACAAATGGTTGAATCGGCAGCGGGAAATGTCAGAATATCATCGTTGGATGGATATAAAGGTTATAATCAAATCCCTATCGCTGAAGAAGATCAAGAACATACCGCATTTTTTACTCCAAGAGGATTATATTATTATACAAAGATGCCCTTTGGCTTACGAAATGCTGGTGCAACGTATCAAAGAATGGTGGAGAAGGTGTTTGCAAAGTGGATCCACAAAACATTAGAAGTGTATGTAGATGATATGCTGATTAAAAGCAAATAAGCTGAGAATCATGTACAAGATTTGAAGGAGATTTTTGATCAAATGCGACAATTTAATATTAAAGTGAATCCCGATAAGTGTACTTTTGGAGTAACTTCAGGAAAATTTCTGGGGTATATTGTATCAAAAGAAGGAATACAAGTTGATTCGGAAAAAGTACAAGCAATTCGATATATGCCAACGACTGCAACGGTAAAATATGTGAAAAAATTGAATGGAATCTTAGCCTCGCTAGGAAGATTCATCTCGCGATCTTCAGACAAGTGCAAACATTTTTTCGATATACTCAAGAAGGGAACAAAATTCAAGTGGATAGATGAATGTGAAAAGGATTTTCAAGGAATAAAAGAACATTTAATGAACATAACTATCTTACAGAAAGCTAAACCGGGAGAAGAACTATTGATTTATCTCGAAACAACCACATATGCGCTAAGTGTTGTGTTGCTGCGAGTAGATGCAGGGGTAGAAAACCAAATTTATTACATCAGCAAAACGTTCAATTCTGCAGAGAGAAATTATTCAAAGATTGAGAAACTAATTCTAGCATTGGTGCATGCAACTTTTAAGCTTCGCATATACTTTCAAGCACATAAGGTCAAAGTATTAACAAAAGTGCCAATTGAGTCAGTAATGAAAAATTCAAAAATATCAGGCAGAGTTGAGAGATGGAATGCACAAGTAGGACACTTTGATATCCAATATGAAGTTTTATCCTCGCCAAAGTCACAAGTTATCGCAGACTTCTTAGCTGAATTTCCTTTAGAAGATGATGAAGCCGTGGAAGAGATGATGGATGTAGAAGAGGAACATGGAGATCCAAAAGAGCTATTAACATAACTCGACAGATGGGAGATATTGGTGGATGGATCATCAAATGGAGAAGGAAATGGGATTGGAGTTGGAGTTGTTTTTATTTCACCAGAAGGAGAAAAAACAACTTTTTCGTTTAGATTGGAATTTGCATCCACTAATAATGAGACAGAATATGAGGCCGTGATTCATGCTTTAAAATTTGCGGTAGAAATAAAGTTGGAAAATGCTAGAATCACCAGCGATTCACAGTTGGTTATTCGCCAGATAAAAGGAGAATACACAACAAACGAACCATCTTTGAGAAAGTATAAAAGATTAGTCGAAGAATTATCTGCGAGAATTCCAAAAATAAAATGGAGACACGTATCAAGGAAAGATAATAGACTCGCAGATGCTTTTTCTTTCATATCCAGTATGATGACAAATCCAGCTGCGAGGTGCATAAAAATTTAAACACTTTTATTACCAGCGATAAACAAGGAAGAAGAAGAGGAAGATGTGATGATGGTAGAAGTTGGCGAAGAAGAATTAAAGAGCAACATTACAGATTGGTGAGCAGATCTTCATGCATACTTGGCTAGAGGAGAAATCCCAAGAAATCGATTGGAGGCACATAAATTAAAAATTAGGGTAACCAATTATGAGCTAAGATAAGGAGTATTATATCGCAGATCTTTTAGTGGACCATCGCTAAGATGTTTGACGAGGGAGAAAGGACAAAAATTATTGAAGATGTTGCATAGTGGTGATGTTGGTAATCATTGTGGATGAAGATCTTTGGAATATAGAACAAAAATGCAAGGCTATTACTGGCCATATATGCATGAAGATGCAAAACAACTCTCAAGGCGTTGCGAAGATTTCCAACGATATGGAAAGAAGATACATGCACCAGGAGCACCATTATCATCTTCAACAAGTGTATGGACTTTTGGGAAATGGGGGTTAGATATTGTGGGACCATTTGTGCCTTGTTCTGGACAAAGAAGATATCTAATTGTCGCAACAGATTATTTCACAAAATGGGGAGAAGTAAAGGCAGTGAAACATATCCGCGATAAAGATACTTTTACATTCATATTTGAGAATATAATTGGAAGATTTGGGATTCCAGCACAGTTGGTGTATGATAATGGAAAGCAATTTTAAGGGCAGAATATAGAATTGCTACTCAATGCATTTAAGATAAATTGTGGAAAATCTACTCCTCTATACCCACAAGAAAATGGTCAAGCTGAAGCAACTAATAAGACAATCGCAGACATCTTAAAAAAGAAGCTAGAAGGATACCACAAAGCATGGTGCAAATAGGTGCATAATGCAATATGGGCCTACAATACAACTAGACGAAAAGCTACTGGAATGTCACCTTTTTGTTTGACGTATGAAGTTGAAGCTGTGTTACCAACATAAGTAGCTATTCCTACAACAAAAAGAGAAGCTTGGGAAAGAAATCTAAGTGCTGAAATGATTTTAAATAAATTGGATGAATTATAAGAAAAAAGAGAAAAGACTTTACAACATATGGAAAATTACCAGCGAAGATTAGCTCGCGAGTACAACAAACGTGTTAAGAAACGTGAATTTCAACCTGGCGATTTAGTGCTGCGAGAAACACCAAGTTATCAGCGAGAGAATGGTGGAAAGTTAGCGAGGAAATGGGATGGACCATACATCATTAAAGAGATAGTTGGAACCGGGGCATACAAACTAATGGACCCTGAAGGGAGAGATGTTGGTCAAAGACTTGACAGACCATGGACAACTTCTGCGAGATAAGAGATAGAGGTATGTTGTAAAAAAAAAAAAAAAAAAAAAAATCTTTCTCTGTTACAACTGAGAGGTTCTTCTAATAAAAAAGCAACGCAAGAGCTGCGAGAATGATCGCAAGAAAGGAGAATAAATATTTTGCAGAGATTAATAGAATGGGATGAACCTTTATGGCGTGCACCCTAGTTCGCGAATAAAATTTCGCAAGAGGCAAATGTAAGACCTAATAGTGCGTCATATAAGGGGGTATCTCTTTACATGACTCAGGGATAAGGTTATACCACTGCTGGAACCTGAGTCATGAAGATGTTGGGGTTAAATAAAACCTATCCAGGAGAGGGATCTTGGATTTCTAACTATATAAGGTTATACCCTGGTTGGACGACTAAGAACCTCTTCTAAGGAGTGCAGAGTATGACCAAGGCGCCGAGGTACACGGTTGAGTCAAGGGTGCCCGGGGCGTACGAAACTACCCTGTCCATCCTTGGAAAGTCTGGGCTATGATGCACTCGGCCCGAATAAAACCCCACTTAGGGTGTAGCCTTGTAACTATAATCCATATATGCATAAATGACAAGAGGCTGCGAAAAAAACTGGTTGTTGGCAAATCTGGATGGGAGGAGCTAGTCTTGTATGGCCGATGTGCCCTCCTTGAAGGGGCAACCATGGGGAAGATAAGGGCGGCACCCTCCATTAGGGAGATGATAAGTGTCTTAAGACGACAATGTCATGGGGCTTTATGATCGCAAGAGTATTTAGGCCTGTCATATTGTCGCGTGACGTAAATTATACAGAGGCAGCAAGCCAAAATAGATATGTTTAGATGAGATCAATGGGTTTTTACATGAAAGTGTATAGACGTCCTGCGATTTCATCGCAAGACGGCAATGTCATAGGACTTTGTTCTTGCAAGAGGATATAGACCTGTCATATTGTCGTAGAAATTTGAAGAAACAAGGATAAGGCAAGATCAATGGGTTTTTACATACAAATGTAAAGACGTCCTGCGATTTTGTCGCGGAAAGAAAAGTTTAGCAAAATAAGACCTTTAACTAGGAAGGAAAAATAAGACCAACAGAATAATATTAAACATTAACTATTTCAGAATGTAGGAAATATTTGTTCCTCGCAGGAGAATATATGAGAAGGCAACTTTCTTCGAAATTTTTCAGAATATCGCAAGAATTCATTACATCGCAGATATATTCCTACTTTCGTAAGCAGATACAGGAAACAATTCAACATCTCAAGAAAGTTAATGAAGGGAAAGTAGGGGAATGAATAAATAAGATCTCATTATCTTCCTTGAGAATGTTCAAAGTAAACAAAATTAAAGGTTGAATTCTAAAAGTTGCAAAAGTTACATTACTCGCAAGAAAGAAAAAGGAAAAGAAAGCAAGAATGAAATTCAAGCTTCAGCGATGGTCTCGCCAGACTCAGGGTTTTTTCCATTATTGTCATCATTACCAACATTTTTCTTATTTCGAGTTTCTCCTTCTCTGGGAGAACCTTTCTCTTCTTCTTCTGGATTATTTTCTTTAACATCTTCTTCAGCATCTTCTTCAACAGATACATATTCTAAATCCTTGTCCATGGGGAGAGGGACTTCATCATCATCAACTTCTAGAGAAAGAACAGATACAGGAGGAAGAGAATGAGATATCAGAATATCGTTCACAAGAACTTCAGCACTAAGGTGAACTTTGCGAAGGAAACATCTGTCACGATTTCTAATCTCTATATTTTTGAAATACTCGAGATAATCAAGTCTTCTCTCTGCTTTGTTGCGAGCTTCTATAAAATCGGAAGTGAGAATCTTGTTTTCTTTGCGAACTTTATCCAACTTATCAGTAAGATCAGCAATGGTAGAATGAAGACTTCTTTCAGATTCTTCGAGCAACAAAAATAATTAAATATTATTCAGACAAAGATCTCGCAAGAAACGTAACATAAAATTTGACAGAAAGATCAACAAATGAGGCAGTCAATTGACTACCTTCTTTTTGAGAGGTTAAGTTTTGAAGTAATTGTAGTTGCAGGATTTCCCACACTACACCCTTGTTAAGATCTTGCTATAATCAACTCGTAATTGAATATGAAAAACGACACTTTATTATTTTGGTTTCAGAAATGTTTACAGAAATGAGAGAATTCAAGATTACAACTATTCTCTTGAAGTTTCTCTCTCCTCAAGATTTTCTTAACTCTCAAAAATACATCATCCTTTTACTCAGACACATTGGGTCTATATATATAGGGTAGTTACATAGTGAATGACAGCTAAGTTTTCCTCTTATTTCGGATTGGTTCTACGATTGTACCGCGATAGTTACAATGTTAAATCTCGCAAGCTTTGTAGCCATCGCAGAACAAACATGCTTTCCTCGATTTTTCTTCAGTCGTCAGGTATTACGTCATTTCATTGAAGGCTTTTGTGACACTCGTGAAGTGTAGTTGAAGATCTTGCGGTGATGCTCGCTGGGAAGCATTGTTAATCTCGCAGAGAATAGATGTAGCGATATTCTGGTCCTACATCTTGCCTATTATCATGTCTTTTCTGCGAATAAGAGAATATCATGAGAATTTTTAAATGCCGCAACTACTTATCTCTTCATTAATCTCTGTTCTGACACATTTCTGTACCCTTCGCCAGTTGTTTTCACATATTCTCCCTTCTAATGAATTTACGACACGTCCTCTATAACCGCTGCGATCTAACCATTCATTTCTTTTCTTTGCATTTATTGCGTTCATCTTCTCGAGAAACCTCTTCTTCTATAAATACTCCTTTCATTCTTTTATTTTCCTCTTTTTACTTTCTTCTTCTTTCTCTGCGTAACTTCTCTGCAAGTTTATTGTTCTTCCGTAAATTGCGCATTTGTTATCGTTGTGATTCCTTTCTTATTTTTTAACCTTTTTCTTCATTCCCATACTTGAAAGATGGTTATCGCTGGTGCTAAAAATTTGATTGCTTTTGGTGAGATGCAAGAAAAACTCAAGATCAAAGGTTTTACTCTGTCTACAATTCCAAATCAGAATTCTAGATCCGAACTTTCTCTCAAATTATTCACTGATCATCAATGCTCTCGCGAAAAAGTTATAGTGTCGCTAGGTCAACTTGAGGATGGTCTTCCCACTCCTCTCTATGACCCAGAATTCCCATTATTCTATCAAATAATATCTGACGAGAGGTTCTCGCGAGCAATATATCAATTAGGTGGAGATTGTATCAGATTGCTGCTTGAATATGCCTCTCGTGAAGCTGGCAAAGGATCTCGCTACCTTGAAGATGCAATGAATCCTCAATTTAAAGATGTCCCCATCGTCTCTGCAGATTATACTGTGGACAACTTCTTTGTAAATTATAAAATAGTCCCTATGAAGAGGGATAGCACTTGCTGGGGTGTTCGTTTGAAAAAAGAAAAGGTCGCTGACAATAAAGCTCTTATGCTGGATATTGATTGGCATACATCTACCAACCAAGGCCCTCTCCATTCTAGCGATGACAAGTGGTTCATTTTTCCATTATGTCTTGAAGGTCCTTATATTTTCGGTTCTCGCTAATTACCCGTGAATCTTTCAGAATACCAACCTTGGGTCTTCAATTGGCCTGAAAGAACTAAAGAGGTATATTTTCTTCGATCTTTGGTATAATCATCATTCACTATCTTCCCCACATTTTCATATTTTTGCTAATTACTTCACTCTTTTCTAGATTACCAGAATGAAGCTCAGCTACCAGGCTTTGAGGAAACCCAGCAATTTCTTAGCTCTTAAATCTTTCACGGATGAAGTAAGAAATATCTTTTCATAAATTTTAACAATATATTGTTGCCCCTATTTCTTATCTTCATATGTCCTCGCAGGAAATTGAAGAACTAGAGCTAATAAAACCTTTGAGGATTAAGGGGAAACCTTCAAAGGATAAATCTATTGTTCCTCCCAAAGGAAAGTCTTCTGCCCCTCGCGGTGAAGATTCTGGCGATCAGGATAAATCTACTATTCCTCCCAAAGGAAAGTCTTCTGCCCCTCGTGGTGAAGAATTTGGCGATCATCCTTTGAAGAAAAGGAAAACCCGAACTTCTTCTTCTTCAACTCCTCAACCCACTCCAGAAAATCCAAGTGTTGATCTTGATAAGGACAATAATGACGAGGATTTCAATGATAACAGCTTCCCTTCTATAAAGAATTCTTCTTCTTATGATTCTTCAATGGCTCATTTATCCAAATTTTTTGGCAAGAATATGTTTGGTTTACAAAATGAGTATGGAGATGAAGATGTTAATGAAATATCCCAATATCTTTCCAATGTCTGCGATGCTCCCATACTAGCTGACAGCGATACCCTTCGCGGGGTTTCAAGATCGCTAACTCCAAGTCTTTTGAATTCACTTGGTAGCCTGGTAAGTTTTTACTTGTTCATCCTTTTTGTGTATCTACTGATATCTTTGTTAAATATTGATTTATATAGTTCTATCGCAGGTTGGAAGAGCTGCTTTTGTTGTTGCTTCTGATTTAGACAATAAGCGTATTATTTATGAAAAGAAAGCTGCTAATCTTCGTCAAGATAAAGAAAAACTAGAAACTGAAGTTATTGAACTTCGCAGAAAAAATAAGCAGTTGGAGACTGAAGCTTCATTTGACAAGCAAAAATCTCTGATCTTGATAAAACCAATCAAAAACTCTATGGTATGATTTATTTCTTTTCTCTTTTAATTCTTCTCACCCTATCGCAGCTTATTCAAGCAACCATTTTTGCAGATATTTATGGTCTTACTGACGAGGCTACACTCTTCCAATCTTTTCCTGACCTTGTAGATGATGATACCCTTCTTGCTAACTTTAATAATTCTTTAAGTAATTTCTCAGATGATAAGATTGAATCCCTCTCCATAGATGAACTTAAATCCAAATTTAATCTCTTAAAAATTGAACACAGATTCAATTTAGGTTTGACCAACAAGTATAAGCGCTTTTATCTTGATTCGAAGAAAGAAATAGATAGATTAAGAAACATAAATAGTGATATTATTGACGAGAAAGATCTTTCTGTTAAAAATGGCTCCAAGACCCTAGCAAAATTCCATAAAACTCTTCTTAACGTTCAAATGGAAAGAGATAAGCTTATCCGCGAGAATGAAGATCTTCTTGCGAGGGAAACCCAAGTTCGATATCGTCTCCTTATTAATAGTGATGATGAGTTTGCTTGGGCTGCGAAGATTCTTGATAACGCCAGAATTAATTTAGGTGTAGATGTTAGTCTTCATGCTGATCAAGCGGCTTTAATTAAAGACATGATTTCTGAAAGAGAAGGTTATCACTCTTATGATTTCCCTGAATTATTTCCTAATTGAATTATCCTTATATGTGTTAACTTTGTCATTATTTGCTCGCAGCATCCGAAAATAACTATCGTAAAAGGTTTGATGAGTTAGAAGAAGAGAAAAACCAACTCGCCGGAAGTCTATCTTCTCGCAATGAAAAGTATTCTAGATTGAAGGAAAAATTGAAAATCTCATCTTCAAATTTTAGCAATGCCCTTATCCGTGTTCGTATTGATGCTGTTAAACTAGTCTTTAATGATCATGATATCCCTCATTCTACATACCCCGATCTTGCAAAGGAAATTCCAGCTAATTCCCCAAATTTAGTTATCTCTGATAGCGAAGCTGAGGATTCTAGCGAATATGATGAAGAATTATCTGGCGAGGAGGAGAAATCCGACGTGGATAGAGATGATAATGATAATGATGATGAAGAAAAATCTGTCAATGAAGAGAAAAAAGAAAAGAGTTATGATGAAGGTGTTGATGGATCTACTTAGTCTTTGTTCCTTCTCTTTTTCTTCTTTGTAAATTTTGTACATTTACTTTTTGCTTCTCGTAACATCGCTGCGAGTTTCTCCGACTTGATGTGTAAACTTCTTTTGTCTTTATCTGTATGAATTAGAAAACAATTCTTTTTCTGCAACATAATCAATCAATTAGAATTATTATCCTTTAATCATTTGTATAAATGTATTATCTATGCAATTTTATCATATGATGGATGAATAATAATTTCATCATTCTATGCATTCCCATACTTGCCTCTATTATTCATCTGCAATATGAAAAAATTGATTAGATATTAGATATTAGTTGTGAATCAAATTAAATTTGCCTCATCATCGGTGATGTTATCGCTAGAAATAATCGCATAATTTTTTATTTTTTTTATTTTTTTTTGCGTAGAATCGCAAATCTCATAAATTATGCGATCATTATAGCAATAATCTTATGGTCTTATTATGCCTTCCTAGTTAAATGTCTTATTTTGCCATATCTTTTCTTTTTGCGACAAAATCGCAGGACGTCTTTACATTTGCATGTATTGACCCATTGATCTTATCTTATCAATACTTTTTCAACATCTCCGCGACAATATGATAAGTATAAACTCTCTTGCAAGAATTAATCCTTATGACATTTCCGTCTTGCGATGAAATCGCAGGACGTCTTTACAATTGTTAAATGTAAAAACCCATTGATCTCATCTTAACTTTTACTCTTTTGGCTATTTGCCTTTGTATAACTTTCGTCACGCGACAATATGACAGGCCAAAATGTTCTTGCGATCATAAAGCCCCATGACATTGCCGTATTTAGACACTTATCAGCTTCCTAATGGAGGGTGCCGCCCTTATCTTCCCCCTGGTTGCCCCTTCAAGGAGGGCACATCGGCCATACAAGAGTAGCTCCTCCCATCCAGATTTGCCAACGACCAGCTGTTTTCGTAGCCTCTTGTCCTTTATGCCTATATGGCTTATAGTTACAAGACTGCACCCTAAGTGGGGTTTTCTTCAGGCCAAGTGCATCATAGCCAAGACTTACCAAGAATGTCCAGGGTAGTTTCGTACCCCCCGGGCATCCTTGGATCAACCGTGTACCTCGGCGCCATGGTCATACTTTGCACTTCTTAGAAGAGGTCCTTAGTCGTCCAATCAAGGTATAACCTTATATAATTGGAAATCCAAGATCCCTCTCCTTGATAGGTTTTCTTTAACCCCAACATCTTCATAACTCAGGTTCCAGCAGCGGTATAACCTTATCGCTGAGTCATGTCAAGAGATACCCCCTTATATGACGCACTATTAGGTCTTACATTTGCCTCTTGCGAAATTGTATTCGCGGACTAAGGTGCACGCCATAAAGGTTTGTCTCATTCTATTAATCTCTGCGAAATTTTATTCACGTTTCTCACGAGCATTGTAACTCTGATAAAATTTCATTTCTCTGATTTTCTTGTAAAATTTTGCAATTTTTTTTTCAAACAGAGTATTCTTTTCAATTGCATTTTCTTCAAACAAATTCTGCATAAGCTTCTTTAAATTTTATCATTTTACCTTTCTACTTACTATCTTTTGGTTCTGCTTTTATGTTGCGTTTTTCTCTTTCTTCTTTATCTGCGACCGGCTCGCCATTTTCTTCATCTCGCTGCTCTATTGAATCAATTATCAATCTTTCATCTCTTTGTCGTTGCTTGATGTTGTACTTACAATTGCTCTTCTTCTCAGATCTTTCTTCGCAAGATTTTATATCAATATCATAACATTTCTTGCTTTCTCCCCAATCTCCTTAATTACTCCAACACCATTAGGATGAGGAAATTTAACACACTGGTGGAAAGTAGATGCTACACCTAATATCCCATGTAGCCAAGGTCGACCAATCAGGGCATTGTAAGGTGATTCAATGTCAACAACACAGAACAAGATCTTGGAAGTTATCCCTTTCAATGGAATCCTCATTTCAATTTCCCCTTTTGGCTTATTGGCAGTACCATTAAAACCATAGATTTTATATGTTGATGGAATTAGATCTTCGTCTCTTCCACCCATGGTCTTATAGGTATGATAAAATAGTATGTCAATTGAGCTTCCCGTGTCTATCAGAACTCTATTGATAGCCCAAGAATCTTCATTGTCATCATCATTTCCACCATCTTCTTCTTCTACTTTCTTTGGATTTATCTCTAATCTTACTACCAATGGATTATCGTGCTGCTCGCCAGGTTATGGTACTTCTTGTGCAGTGAAAGATATAATTTGTTTCTGCCATTCTTCTAATGGCGAGGCTCTCGCGATATTCATTATCTCTCTTCCATCTGTATCTCTCGCGAAGACTATGCTTTGAACATTATAATGGAAATCCTCTATTGTTCTCTGTGAATGTACAATGGAATTACAAAACAAATTCTTTTCTTTAGCCCCAAATTCTATTACGAATGATTCTGCTCCTTTTACAGTATTTACACTGCGAATTTCTGGTGCTGGAGGTAATCGCTGAGATTGTGGTTGTCCTACTAAAAAGTGGTTTAGCTTTCCCTGTTTCTAGCGCCAAAATATAGTTGCAGGATTTCCCACACTACACCCTTGTTAAGATCTTGCTATAATCAACTCGTAATTGAAGATGAAAAACTACACTTTATTATTTAGGTTTCAGAAATGTTTACAAAAATGAGAGAATTCAAGATTACAACTATTCTCTTGAAGTTTCTCTCTCCTCAAGATTTTCTTAACTCTCAAAAATACATCATCCTTTTCTGTACACATTGGGTCTATATATATAGGGTAGTTACATAGTGAATGACAGCTAAGTTTTCCTCTTATTTCGGATTGGTTCTACGATTGTACCGCGATAGTTACAATATTAAATCTCGCAAGCTTTGTAGCCATCGCAGAACAAACATGCTTTCCTCGATTTTTCTTCAGTCATCAGGTATTACGTCATTCCTTTGAAGGCTTTTGTGACACCCGTGAAGTGTAGTTGAATATCTTGCGGTGATGCTCACTGGGAAGCGTTATTAATCTCGCAGAGAATAGATGCAGCGATATTCTGGTCCTATAGTAATGTAAAGAAACAGTTCCCCCATTGGCTGATAGCGTCATCAAATTTATCGGCAACCATACCCTTCAGACGAGATTTCATGTTTTCTTCTTTGGAGTGTAGATACGAGTTTTCCTTTTCTAATAAAGAATGAGATTTCTTTAATTGGGAATATTGATCTTGAAGCTTGTTGGCCTTTAAACTAAGAGTTAATCTACCCTTAATAAGTTTATCCTTCTCATCGACAGATGATTCAGTTACTTCCTTGAGTTCATCTTTAAGGGAGCGAAGAGATCGCTCTTGATTATCACATATTCTTTGTAGATTACTCAATTGCTGCGAAGAAATCGCCATCAATCTTGAAAATCTATGTTTCTCTTGGGATAAAGTTCTATTTTCATCTGATAAAGATTCTACCGCCAAGTTAGACTTGGTTAACAAATATGAGAGACGACTAATCTCGTTACTTAATAAATTTTGACTTTGCGATAGTTGATTATTCTCATTAGTAAGATTATCTATTTGATCGATTGAATATGTGTAGAGATTATCTAGTCTATTATACTGGTCCATCAAAGAATCTCTTTCAACACGAGCTTTTTCAGCAATAGATTCAAATTTAAGTCTTTCCATGAAACGAGTCTGATTTGAAACTAATATATGAACCAAGAATTTAAGAAGGAGACTTGAGTACAGAGGATATGAAAGCAAAACAGAAAGACAAAAGGGTATAGGCAGGAAAATTGTACCTTTCAGCTCGTTATTTTTTCTGCGAAGGTTCTCGCAATTAAGTGAAGAGTTTCGAAGCATATGGTTCAGAGTATCACATTCAGAAATTTTGACTTGAAGGCTTTTTCTTAGAGATTCAACTTTATTTTCTAAAGATGCTCGTGAAGCAGTACTATCAGAGCCAAAATATTTGAGTAAGGTCTCACAAACTTCATATTGGAGAGAGTCAGTAGAATATTTTCTAGCATCGTCTAAAATATTAGATAAAATTTTAAAAGAAACATCAACTCCTGATAAGGTTTCATTTGATGGAGGAAGAGATGCAGAGGGTGAAGTAGTAATGAGGACAAGTTGACGATTTGAGTCATTTGCGATGGTTGTATTATCAGAAGGAGGAGTATTGGGAAAAACAACAGTTGAAGGAAATAAAGGGCTAGAAGGAATTTCAGTCACAGCAATTTCAGGAGCCTGATTTGTCAAAGAATCAAAAGAAATAGAGGTGTTGGCAGCGGTATTCTCGCAGATAAAAAAAAAGAGGATCCAATCGCGGGGGTGTAGGAGTAACTCTCGCAGATGTTAACGTGGGGATGGTGAAATCAGCCTCAAGAGCTTTAAATTGACGAGGTCTTTTGGGAGGATTATCTATGTTCTCTACATTCTGTGAATAATAACTTAGATAAGAAACAGAGGAAACAATATTGTTATTAAGAAATAGGATGTGTTTCTTACCACCTTATCATTTGCAGAACTTCTCTTCTTCTTATCAGTTGGCCTTTTGCGAGCATTAGGGTTTTGAACTGAGGATGGGGTGTTAGGGATAGTTCCACTGAAGAGAAGACATAATACGAGAGTTATGAAGGATCAAATAGATAAAATCAAAGAATATGAGTAAGAATTGAATCAAATAAAGATTATAATAAGAAAAACATACCTTGATGACTCCATTAGAACAATAGCAGGAGAATATGAAGAAGAAGAAAAGTTGCAGACGGATGATAAAATAAACAGATGAAGAAGATAGAGAAATAAAAGAAGAAAATTAGTTTTGAAGTCTAACTCTACCTTTTATAGGCAAAAGGGAATAACCTGTTGAGTAGAGACGTGTCAGTAAAAAGATGAATTTACAACATGTGTAGGCAGTTAAGCTAAATTAACGGAGCAATGTCGAGAAGAAAATATGGAAAGAAGAGAGGCTGCGAGCACTTTGAAGAATTGAAGATTCCCATATCCTCTCCACTTTACGAAGAAGACATGAGAAGAGGCAAGATGTAGGACCAGAATATCGCTACAATACTTATTTGCGAGATTAACAACACTTCCCAGCGAGCATCACCGCAAGATCTTCAACTACACTTTGCGAGTGTCACAAAAGCAGTCAAAAGAGTGACATAATAACTGACGATTAAAGAAAACATGAGAAAAGCATTTTGTCCCGCCATGGTTACAAAGTTTGCGAGAATAAACATCGTAACTATCGCGGTACAATCGCAGAACCAATCCGAAATAAGAGGAAAACTTAGCTGTCATCCACTATGTAACTACCCTATAAATATAGACCCAATATGTCCAGAAAAGGATGATGTATTTTTAAGAGTTAAGAAAGTCTTGAGGAGAGAGAAACTTCAAGAGAATAGTTGTAATCTTGAATTCTTCCATTTCTGTAAACATTTCTGAGAACAAAATAATAAAGTATCGTTTTTAATCTTCAATTGTGAGTTGAATATAGCAAGATCATAACAAGGGTGTAGTGTGGGATTTCCTACAACTACACTGGGAAGTTAGCATTCCAGGGATTTGGTTGCTGTTGGATGCAATGGACTGGCAGTTGCAAGTGTAGCAGCTGTTAATGGAGCAACTGAATGAATGCTGGTGTGGAACAGGAAGGATATGGCGTTGTCGCAGGGACTGAAGTAGAATGAGTTGGTGGTAGTGAACTAATATTACAGAATAGAAGTTGGATGGTGACGATGTTGAACTCGAATCTGGTGTAGTTGTAGCTGCGAACTGAAGCAATGGAGGATCTGAGAAGATTAGATGTATGGCTAGGAAATTACAGGTAACAGTCCTTGTTGGTGGATGAGATGTTTGGCTCAATGGGTATGCAGGTAGTGCAGTTACTGGTAGCAGTTGAGGCTGCAACTGATTTGCAGCTACAATATACTGTCGGTGAAAGAAAATGAGGTTTTGTAGCTGGTCGACAAAGTCTGAAATACTGGTGTTGTGCAGAGTTGAATTGGAGCTGTTGATTGCAGCAGTTTGCTGTGGTGGTTTATAAGAATGGCACGGTCTTGGCGAAGTTAGATGGGACATGTTGTTGCCATGGATGTTTGAGAGCTCATATTGCAGGTGGGATTGAAGTGGATTGGTGGCATTGTGCTTCTGTTAATTACGAGGCGATACTAAGAGAGTTATGACTGAGTACATATGTACGATGTGCTATGGAGCTCTGTATTCTGCAGATATGGAAGGAACTATATTCAGCTGGAGATATTACAAAAACCATAAAGAATATAGGTTTGTGTGAATTCAAGATGATGTTTAGGATCTGTGGAGTTTTGTGACAGAATTATGCATGAGTGGTGTTGAATGAAATGGAATGGTGATATTGCAGTTCTGATACAGAGAAGAACAAGGTGAATTAGGTTGTGGTGCTGGTATTGCTATGGGCAGGTGGTATGACTGAGGCAGTGGATGGAGTCAGATTGCCAGCTACCGGATTCCGGCGATGGTGGCCGGATTCAGGCAATGACATCAGCAATCCGGCGACCTGATTTTGGGCCCAAAAATTCCAAAGACATATTTCTCACACATGGGCTTGGTGGACAAATTTGAGACGGATTTTGAGAACTTGACCTACTTTTGGGTATCCTTTCGGGAGAGGCATATAAATAGAACTTTTTCTCAAAACCTAGATATATCTCCTTTAGGGAGAGCTGCTGCTACTTTGGTGTTCTAGGGTTTAGAAACATGATAGGTTTTCTATACCTTCTTGTTATGAACTCCTAGTCCATGAGTAACTAAGTTTTTATTATTTGTTAAAGATGTAGTTGGATTTTGAAAACAAGTTTTGATCTTTATGAGTTAGTTTTCTCTTAATATTATCGTTTGATTTCTACTGATGATAATAATTACATGATTGATGTATTGCAATATGATTGAATGTTTGTTTGGTTGAGTCTAGAACTGATTGAACATACATCTATATCTATAGCTATTTTAGGGTTTTCATCGAGCGATAACCTTGAATACGAGTAGCATGATATGATTATAGTTTGTAGTGATGCACTCTTGTAATCATATGTAGAAATTGACCATTGTCCGAATTGTCATGCGCAATGTATGACAATTGCATTGATTAGCCTATTTCCAAAACTTAATGCTCCTAGGAATTGAAATTAATTAGCGCAAGGCGTTAGGTTATTCTTTAGGTAGAATTCACATACGCATCTCTAATGTGTGTGTTGATAAATTTAGGAAAATTACGGAGTATTCTTGCAATAAGGTATTCTAGGGCTTTTGATGATAGCGAGATTAAATACGAATTCTATTCATACATTCAAATACTTGTTTACAATTGAAGATGAAATCTTTACCCAATATTCTCACTACCTTGATTTGTTTGTTTATTTCTTTATTTGCTTTTACTTTTATTACTTGCATAAAAATCAGAAAACCCCCGGTGTTACTTATAGGAAACCGAAACAACGAGACAATCTAGTCCTCTCTGTGGGATCGATCCTTTCTTTCCCTTGCTATATTTATATTTTGAGTACTAAGAAGGTGTAATTTATTTTTGACGCATACGACAGCGATCAATTGGTGGTAAGATAGTGGTAACTGTTGTGTAATGGGATTAACTGTTGTGACAGTGAGATGGTGGTGTTGTTGGTGATGATATATGGATTATTGAATTGGGATATATGAATGAAGGATACAGTGTTGAATTGATATATTTAGCTGAAAATAGGCTTGCAGATGAGTTGGTGAATACTGGAGTTATAATTGTAGGACTGAAGTTGTAGTTAGTGAAGGCTTGTAACCTCTGTTGTTGCAGGTAGGCTGTGCTATCTTTGTAATTCAATTTTGAGTTATTTTATGAATGAATGAATCAGGGAGTTAACAAAGTTTTGTGTTGGCATGAATTGAAATGGTGGAGGTATTCTAATGTATGTACTGGTGGTAGAATGAATGGGTGATAAGGAGAAGGCTCGATGTTACAGTGGAAGTTGTTCATGGCTGGTTTGGAGTTGGCCATAGAACCAAGTTTGAGTCAGATCAGGTAGGTGATTGTACTGAGTTACAAGATGTGGTGTTTTAGTTTATAAATTGTATAGATGAAGATTGAAATGTTTAAACTGAGATTGTTGTTGTAGTTAATCTGAAACTGGTGATGATTCAGTTTAGTGGAATGTGTTGCTAAAAGATGCATTTGCAGGTAAATGTAGTTTGATATTATGCTTGTGTTATGAAGTTGTTTAAGTAAATGAATGATTTGTACTTGAGCCTGTGAAGTTTTACTAGCATGGATATTACTTATTGTTGGTCTTTTAGTGAAGTGGGTGATGCTTTAGTTCTGGCCTGTGCAAGGGTTTGGCCTTGTGCTATTCAGCCTAGTCAGGATCTGACTCTAGCTGACTCAGTTCATCTGACTGAGTTGAATCAGGTTGAATCGGATTTGACCCACTGAGTCATTAGTCTTGACTCGTTGACCATTGACCCTGGACATTGACTTGACCTGGACGTTGACTGTTAGTTGACCAGTTTGACAGTTAGTGATTGTTAGTTGACTTAGTGGACTTGGGCTTGGGGTAGTTTTCTTAGTTAGATGTTTTGGACCTCTCGTGGTCCGAATTAGACTTTGACTTCTTCTACATAGTTGTAGATACTCATAAGTAGCTATTGGATTAGAGAACCAACCTAATGAATTGGTAAATCTTTAGATATGCAAGAGATGGATTATGAAAATGTGAAGAACCTTAGATAGGCTAAAGATAGATAATAAAAGGGTATAAAAACGTAAATGGGCTTAGGACTATTAGTTAGATTTGTATAATTCTTGTGTGAGCCATTTTGTCTAGAATATTAGAATTCTTGTGTGATTAACAGTTAATTATTAACAACGTTCGATTCAACGGATGAACCAGTGGATCGTGGATCTCGAGGTAGGCGTGGCTTGTCATCAAAAAAGGTGTAGGAATGCATTTGATTCTGTTGTAATCATTTTTGTTTCTTTACGAAAGTCTTCGTTTAATAAACTCATGCATTGTCTAGTTGTGCATTCCATGCTTTATTTAAATTTCATTACGATTATTCTGTTAATTCTGTGAATCTTTCCACGATTTGGAAAGGACTTGTATTGTTTTGTTGTCAATATGAATTGTTATGGGAAATGAGAGTTTCCACTTGTGGTATATAGGATACGCTCCTTCACATTTATATCTACTTTAATTCAGCTTTTATTGTTTAGAGTTGGTCACCATGGTCTTGGTAGCATCCATAGCTAAATAGGTGTGAATTGCCGGTTAGGAATTTTCAACCATATTAGTACATTGTTTGACGAAGGAGTTTGTTCCATATACATGTATGATTATTTCAGTGACTTAGTCACTGTTTAATGTTTCGGAAAAACATGTATTGTTTTCAAATTCTTGCTTATGATTACTTAGAAGTTAAATGTTAATTATTCCCAATTCAGTTTCTGTGACAGATCAGAGTTACGCAGTGAAAGCTTCAAGGATTGACTTCGCTAGTTGATTAACTTCTGTTATATTTATTATGTTGTATATTTTATTTTAAAAACCAAATGACTATTGCATATGTATCATTTGAGAGAAGATATTGTATATATATTTCTGAGAGGGGTTAGTTTTGGGTTAAGTTTTAGGGCAGATTTCTTAATTGAAAGTAATTTGGATTTTTAGTACCTCTATTTTTAGTTAATTTCTTGGATTAGTCAGTTGTTAGCTTAGGGGGCGCTACATATATAGCTCGCGAGAATTTCTCATGAGAAAGTATTTCGTAGAATAAAGGAAGTTCGGGGTCGTAAATAGGAATAGGAAGGGCATCTTCAAGTTGACCTAATGAGACTATGATCTTCTCGCGACTACACGAAATATTAGAAAATAATTTAACAGAGAGCTCATCCCTAGGGTTTTGATCAGGAATGGTGGATAAAGTAAAGCCTCTATCTTGAAGCTTCTTTCGCTGTTTTTCAAAAGAAATTAGATTTTTACGACCTGCTGGAGGCATTCTTAGTATGGGAATGAAGAAAATAGAAGATCATAGGAATAAGAGAAAAAATACAACAACAGCAGATGCGGAAGTTGCGGAAGAAAAGTAAAGTTACAGAGAAACAAATAGAAAGTAAAAAGAAGAAAAGAGAAGAATGAAGAAGATATATATATAGAAGGTAAGAATTATCGAGAGCATAAATGCATTAAATGCGAAGAAAATACGTGAACGGTTTAAGCGCATCGGTTGAGAAGGACGTGTCAGAAATTGAGTGGAAGAAAAGATACGTGTAACAAATCTAGAGAAAAATGCAGAAACGTGTCAGAACAGAAGAATGTGAAAAGATGAACAACTGCGGCATTTTAAAGAAATTCAATTCTCATGATATTTTCCCCTTCGCAGAAAAGGCATGAGAAGAGGCAAGATGTAGGATCAGAATATCGCCACAGCAGTGCTCTTGCGAAATTTACAACGTTTATGTGAGCTCTTCAACAATACTCTGCGAGTGTCACAGATTGACTCAAAGAATGACGTAACGGATGACGGTAGAAGAAACAAGGGAAGAGCATGATGATCCTGCGAAGATTACGGCATCTGCGAGAAAAAGTATTACAACTGATGCGAGAATATCGCGAGTCAGATCCGAAATTAAAGGACAACTTAGCTGTCATCCATTATGTAACTATCCTATATAAAGAGAACTATTACACCCAGAAAAGGAGAGATCAATTTTGAGAGTGTTGAGAAAGTTTTGGGGAGAGAGAAAGTTCTTGTGAGCGGTTGTATTCTTGATTTCCTCCATTTCCTGTAACATTTCTGAGAATTAATCAATAAAAGTGTTGTTCTTAATCTTCAAATATATGTTGATTATTATGAATTCTTGTGAGGGGTGTAGTGTAGGAATTCCTGCAACTACTCTGCGAGCGTCGCAGATTGACTCAAAGAATGACATAACGGATGACGGTAGCAGAAACACGGGAAGAGCATGATGATCCTGTGAAGATTACGACATCTGCGAGAAAAAGTATTACAACTGCTGCGAGAATATCACGAGTCAGATCCGAAATTAATGGAAAACTTAGCTGTCATCCACTATGTAACTACCCTATATAAAGAGAACTATTAGACCCATAAAAGGAGAGATCAATTTTGAGAGTGTTGAGAAAGTTTTGAGGAGATAGAAAGTTCTTGTGAGCGGTTGTATTCTTAATTTCCTCCATTTCCTGTAACATTTTTGAGAATTAATCAATAAAAGTGTTGTTCTTAATATTCAATTATGTGTTGGTTATTATGAATTCCTGTGAGGGGTGTAGTGCAGGAATTCCTGCAACTAAAGCTAAATTAGCCTTGGTTAACAAATAAGAGATGCGCGATATTTCGCTACTTAATAAATCTTGTTTCTGTGCTAATTATGTGTTCTGTTTGGTAAGGTTCTCTATTTGATCAAGGGAATACGTGTGAAGATTATCTAATCGGTTATATTGGTCCATCCAAGAATCTCTATCAACACGAATCTCTGCATCAACGGATTCAGCTTTGAATATCCCCATTAATCGATTCTGATTTAAGGCTTAATGTGCGAACAAAGGATTTTAAGAAAATGAAGTATGAAAAGAAGAAAAACAATTAACGTAGGAAAATCAAAGACATGGATAGAAAAAGTTATACCTTTTAATTCATCATTTTTCTTGCGAAGATTCTCGCAATTCAGTGAAGAATTGTTTAGTTTATGATGAAGAGTATCACATTCTAAAGTCTTGGCTTGGAGATCCCCCTTTAAAGCTTCAAATTTATTTTTTAGAGATGCTTGCGAAACCATTCGGTCAGAACCAAAATATTTATTTAAAATCTCGCAGACACTATGCCTAACAGGATCGACAGAAGACTTCCTAGCATCATCTAAAATATCAGATAAAACCTTAAAAGCAACATCTACTCCTACTGAAGTTTCTTTAGAAGAGGGGAGAGATGTAGATGGCGAAAAGGTGACAATAGAAAGTTGGGGATTTGAATTATTCGCAGCAAATGCATCATCCAAAGGTGAAGTTTCTGGAAAAGTAATAATTGGAATTGAAGTAGAGTTAACTTGAGAAGTAACTACAGTATAAAGGGAAGAAACTTCATTCGTAGCAATTTCAGGAATTTCATTTGTAAAAGGATCAGTTGAGGCAGGGATATTTATGGCGATGTTCTCGCAGATAGAAATTAGAGGTTCAGTTTGCGAAGATGCAGGAATAGAACTGGCATAAATTAATTTGGGAATAGTAACGGAAAAATCAACAACTTTAGCCTGGCGAGATTTCTTGCGAGGCACATTAGTGTTCTCATCACCCTGCGAATAACAATATAGATAAGAAACAGAGGCAAAAATATTTTTATTAAGAAAACAAATGTTTCTTACTACCTTATTTTGCTGCGAATTTATGGAAGAATTAGGGTTTTGGACTTCAAATTTGGTGTTAGAAGTGATTCCGCTGAAATGAAAACACAGTATGGGAATTACATAAAATCAAATAAAGACAGATCAGATAATTATGATGAACATAATTTAGATAAGCAAGACTGAGTTTAGCAATGTTAGAAGAATATATACCTTGATGACTCCATGAAAGCAGTAGCAGATGAATCTTTGGAGGAAGAAAGTTGCAGACGGAAAAAAGTACAAACAAACGAAAAATCGAGGAAGACGGAGAAGCAGCAGAAGAAGATTATTTCTGTACCAGATTCTACCTTTTATAGACAAAGGGATGGTGACCGGATAATAATAAAAATATCGGTAAAAGAGGAATATTCGACACGTGTAAGCGGTTATACTTAATTTACGGGGCTTTGTCGTGAAGAGAATATGGTAATATAGGAAGCTGCGGCATTCTGATGAGATGGATATTCTCATAATCTTCTCCCCTTCGTAGAGAAGACATGAGAAGAGGCAAGATGTAGGATCATAATATCGCAGGAGCAATAATCATGCAAAACTAACAACAACACTCTTGCGATATTTTCAACTTCTCATTACAAATGTCACAGAATGATTAAAAAATGACGTAATAGATGACAATAGCACAAACATGAATAGTCTTGCGAATAAAAGAGGGTTGCGAAGGAAAGCCACTAATAAGCTTGCGAGATTATCGCAAGATAGATCCGAAATTAAAGGATGCCTTAGCTGTCATCCACTATGTACTTACCCTATATAAAGAGAACTAACAGATTCAGGAAGAGAGATCAAAGGGAGGGAATTGAGAAAGTTTTGAGGAGAGAGAAAGTTTAAGAGAGCGATTGTATTCTTGATTTCTTTCATTTCTTGTAATATTTATGAGAATTAATCAATAAAATTGTTTTTCTTAATCTTCAAGTATGTGTTGATTATTATGAATTCTTGTGAGGGGTGTAGTGTAGGAATTCCTGCAACTACATGAGCCGTCAACTCAGTTCGCGAACTGGCGTAAGTTCTCGAACCCGAGAATATCTGTTAAAGTTGAAGCTCAGGTGCAGTACGCGAACCCATTCCGCCAACTGACGGAAGTTCTCGACCCGAGAAATTCTGCTGGAGTTTAATAACTTTAACCGGTTAGCTTGAGTCCGCGAACTTAGTCCGCGAACTCAAGAGGTTATGTCTGAAAACATTGTTCGTGAACTTATCTTAAATTACTAAGGAATGCTTTTGCAAACCGTGGCTTTATAGTTCATGAAATGATTCGAGTGAATCACATCGTTTTTGATTCAATTGTGTCTTGTGTAGTACATGAGATCTCATAGAAATTGAACAACTCTCCAACTAGTTCATTTGAGTCATTTGGACTAGTTATGGTGAAGAAGAATATGGTTGATATGAAAGTTATCATTTGGCTAACCATTTGGTTGACTAATATTGAACCAACCATTGTACATGTTTGGGTACGATTACACAAACCCAAAACGTTAAGTACATGTGTGTATGGCAAGCTAAGTTTTCGATCTAACGTTTGAGAGATATTAGCTTGTATCTAATCAGGTTTTCATCTAACGGTAAATATTGAATGCTTTGTTAGTAAGCCAACATTGATTACAAACCCTGATTTGAAAGACTATATAAGGGAGAACTCTAGCAATTGTGAAACCTAATCCCCACACATTCTGTGTGATACTAATTTTCTAAATCCAGAGTCGATCTCCTTTAACCTTTGGTTTTATTCTTCTAAAACCAGGTTAACGACTTAAAGACTTCATTGGGATTGTGAAGCCAGACCGATACTACTTTTCTTGTAGTTGTGTGATCTGATCTTGTTGTTTCTATCGTACGAGTACAATTGTAATAATTGGCTTGAGATTTATATCTCCGATAGGAAAGATAAAATTAGTCACAAATATCTTCGTCTCATTATTTGTGATTCCTCAATAATATTCTTCGCTGCGTCGATTAAGTTTATTGTGAGGTGATTGATGAAACTGAGCTGTTCTTCGAGAATATAAGTCTGGTTTTATCGATTGGTTCCTGTTCACCTTGATTTATCAAAAGACGGAACAAAACTTGCAGGTTTATTCGTGGGAGACGAATTTATCTATTACCTGTAAACCTTTCTATGTAAGACAGATTTGTTTATTAAAGTCTCCGACTTTGGTCTTAGCAACTATTGGTTATGGGTGAGATTAGCTAAGAGAATCAAGTGCGTAGTATCCTACTGGGATCAGAGTCATAGGAGAATAACTGTGCCTTGGATCAGCGTGAGATTGGTTGGGGTTCAACTAAAGTCCAGACCGAAGTTAATTTGGAGTAGGCTAGTGTCTGTAGCGGCTTAATACAATGTATGTTTAATCTGGACTAGGTCCCGGGGTTTTTCTGCATTTGCGGTTTCCTCGTTAACAAAATTTCTGGTGTATGTGTTATTTTTTTTCCGCATTATATTTTTATACAATTAAAATAATATAGGTTGTGCGTTGTTCAATCAATTAGAATATCCGACCATTTTGGTTGTTGATTCAAAATTGATTGACACTTGGATATTGGTCTTTGGTACCATCCAAGTTATCTATCTTTGATTAGACTCGCGAATCATAGTTGCTTGAGTAAATAAAATCGAGAGATTGAGATAATAACTCCTTGAGTATTTTCTATTGATTGAGTCTAATTGTCTAGTTGATTCTCTAGAAAACAACTTGGAGTTGTCCATACATATTGCTAATCGAAATATTGGGTGGTGTTGTTAGACCCCCACCTTTTCACATTTAAATCAAGCGACTCTTAAATGAGTTTTGGTTTAATAAAATATGACAACCAAACTTTACGTACCAACGCTTGGTGGGTTCAACCGAGCTATGCTCTAACAATATCCCCCTTTGTCAATTTTAGTGACAAAACTCTTACAATCATATGGATAAACAAATTACAATAATTCATTACACATACGCTTGATTCCCGAATTCAACAGCACAAAACCTGCATTAATTCAATCCTTAAAATATCGTTGTTGACATTATAATAACAAAGCTCATACTCCCCCTAAAGGTGAGATAGGTAGATTTTCAATCCACGCGTTTTTGTTATCCTAATCATATGATATGTTACTCCCCCTTAGTCTGTGCTTTTCCTATGTAGGATCAGAATATCGCCACAACAATACACTTGCTAGATTTTAATAACATTTCTGTGAGCTCTTCAACAACACACTGCGAGTGTCGCAGAAGGACTCAAAGAATGACATAACGGATGACGGAAATTGAAACACAAGAAGAGCATGACGATCCTGCGAAGATTATAGAATCTGCAAGAATAAACATTATAACTGTTGCGAGAATATCGCGAGTCAGATCCGAAATAAAAGGACAACTTAGCTGTCATCCACTATGTACTTACCCTATATAAATAGAACTAACAGATTTTGGAGGAGAGATCAATTGGAGAGTGTTAAGAAAGTTTTGAGGAGAGAGAAAGTTTAAGAGTGCAGTTGTATTCTTGGCTTCATTCATTTCTTGTAATATTTCTGAGAATTAATCAATAAAAGTGTTGTTCTTAATCTTCAAATATGTGTTGATTATTATGAATTCTTATGAGGGGTGTAGTGTAGGAATTCCTGCAAATACATAATGACACTAGAAATAGGGATGTTTCTGAGCAAAGATTGAAATTGTGATTTGTAAGAATTTGAAGAAATTGGAAAATATTTTTACGTGATTTACAGTGATACATCAAAATTAAAGGAATGGTTAGAAGAAGAAATACATCATAACAACCAACAACCGTAAGGAGGAGTAAAAGACTTGCTGGAGAAGAGACAAATGAAATAGGATAATCTTCAAGATTAAGAACAAGGAGCAACAGAACAAGGAATAATGGAGAAAATCAAGTTCAAAAACTGATTCAGCAAACACCGATACAAGATAGAACTGTGGATTATGACAGGGTGAGCGTGCACACTTGGCGATCAGATTCAATAGAAGAAGCAGAAAATCGACAGTTAAGAAATGGAAGGCGAGAGGGAAGAGATCAAGAAGCGGTTGGAGGATCAATTCATGGAGATGACGAAAATGAAGCAGTAGAGGTTTTAAGACAAAGAATACAAGAGGAAAGGAGGTTAGAGGAGGAAGAACGCGCGAATTTAACAAGACAAAATCACGAGTTAAGAATGGAGAATTTGAGATTACAAAATAGGAGATCAAGAAGTACTACAAGATCAAGTTCAAGATCACTTAGAGAAGAAGCAAGGCGAAATTCCCCTGTGAGAAATGCTGGTGAAAATATTCGAGAGGAAATGCAAAATCCAAATGAAGAGCATCATTATGGAGAAGAAGAGATGATTAATGATCGCTACATTCCACGGAGTGAAACTTTGGATGATAAGCGTGATAATAGAAATCAAGATTGTGGAAATAACCAAGATGGTGAAGAAAATCGAGAAGAAGGTAGGATAATATTACACGAGCGAGAAATTCAAAGAAACCGAAGAATAATTGAGGATGAAATTGAGAGACATATGCTGAACAAGCACGTCTAGCTTTCGAAAGACAAAGATTGAGAGAACAAGTGGAATAACAAGAGTTTCAAGAAGCAATACGTCAGAATAATCATGACAATCGAGAAATGAGACGCGCAAGAAATCGCAACAATGATAATATCAACGATGAATATGATATAATAAAAAGGAGAATAGAAAGACAGCGAAGAGAAATGGTGAGAAATGAAGAAAATCGCAGAAGAGAAAATGAAAGGAATAATCATTTGCGAATTCAAGAATGAGGTGAAGAACAAAATCGTGGGAGAAGGCAGAATGAAGATGTTGAAGAAGAAGCACAAAATCTCGCAAGGCAAGAAAGACATTAGCGCAGAAGAAGGGAAGCTGCACTGAAAAGACCAATGGAGAAAAATTCAGCTGGGAATGAACAGATCTTGAGAGAGTTAGCAGAAATGAGGGGAATGTTAAATAACAGAAAATAGGGAGGCAGAAGGCAACTTGATGAGGCCATTGAAGAAGCTGCGAAAAGTACATTCACCCAAGAAGTACAATTAGGAGGAATACCCCCAAAATGCAATTTGCCAACATTAACCAGTATCTTTGATGGAACTACTTGCGCTATTCAACATGTCAAATCTTATGTTAGGTGTATGCTATAGTGGAAAAATCATGATGATGTATTGTGAAAATATTTCGCATCCAGCTTAACATACGAGGCGCTAAAATGGTTCGAAGGATTACCTAAGAACACTATAACTTCTTTCAATCATTTGCAGACTACATTTATGGGAGCATATATAAGTAACAATTCTTCGCGACCTGGCATTGAAGATGTATTTGGATTAAAGCAAAGGGTTGGTGAAAGCTTAAAACATCTAACCATAAGGTGGAAAACAATGTGCAGCGAAATGGCAGGCCGCGTGGATGAGAGATATCTCATATTATCATTCATTAATGCAATGTTCGCAACCAAGCTATTATACGTCGAAATCTTCAGAATCAAGAATACCATCACATTGACAGAGCTGCGAGAATTACAAGAAGAATACATATCTTTGGAGGAGAAACAAAATGAGATGGAATCATACCCTATTGAGAATACCAGCTCAATTGCAGCAAACGCAATCGCAGGTGAAGCAAGAAAAAAGTATGATGGACAACAGAAATTAGCAGCTATGGGAAGCAGAGATCAAGAAGAGTTCGAAAGGGAAAGAAATTTTTTCAATCGAGGTGGAAATAATAAGATTCAGAGGCTTGATCAGCCGCAAGAGACTTATGGTGGTCAGAGATAAAATTATTATAGAGGGAAAGGAAGTCAGAAGATAATATGGGAAGAAATTAATATGCCACCTCTAAATGCTAGCATAGAGAAAATTTGGGAGGCTATAATCTTGATGGAGGACATACCCGTACCATGGAACATAGGAAAAGAGCCACACCCAAATAATCGAAATCCAGAATTTTGTTCTTATCATCATTTTCATGGTAACTCAACAAATGAATGCAGGAATGTAAAAAGAATCATCTTGAGAATGATAGGCCAGGGAAAATTAAATCATTTCTTAATAGGGCACCCTCAATATCAACTCTTACCACCACCGCCAGAAACTCACAGAGTTAATGCAATAAAAGGAGGATAAACATTTGTCATTGAAGTTGGAACAAAAGCAAAAAAAATTGTTTTGTAACTCTATTGTACATTCGTACAAAAAAATCGAAGATTTCCATGACAATGTCCTAATCAGAGTATTCGCGAGATATGCTGATGGGAGAGAAATAATGAATATTGTGAAAGCTTCGCCATTAGAAGAATGGAAAAAGCAAGCAATTTTTTTCACTGTACAAGAACTACCTGAGCCTGGCGAGATGCATGACAATCCATTAGTGGTAAAACTAGAGATAAATCCAAAACAAAGAGAGGATGGAGGAGAAGATGAGGATGATGAGGCCGAAGACTCATGGGAAATCAATAGAGTTTTAACTAATACGGGGAGTCTGTAGATATCTTGTTCTATCACACTTATAAAACAATGGGAGGCAGAGATGAGGATCTAATACCATCGACTTATAAGATCTATGGTTTCAATGGTACTTCCAACAAGCCCAAAGGGGAAATTACAATGCGAATTCCATTGAAGGGAATATCTTCTAAGATTCAATTCTGTGTTGTTGACGTAGAATCGCCATATAATTCCTTAATTAGCCGGCCTTGGATGCATGGGATTCTAGGTGTAGCGTCAACTTTCCACTAGTGCATTAATTTCCTCATCCCAGCGGCATTGGAGTTATAAAGGGAGATTGGATTAATGGAAAAAAGTGCTATGAAATTGATATGGAATCTTGCGAGGAAAGGGCTGCGAGGAACATAAACTGGAAAAATAACATCAAACAAAAGCAAAGTAGTGAAAGGATGATGGTGAATACAGTTGAACGGCAAGAAGAAGGAATGCTGCGAAGTCAACATGTGCTATGGAGAAAATGTAGCAAAGCGCAACAAAAAAAGCAGAAGCAGAAAATAGTAAGTAGAAAAGGTAAAATTCCTAGATCGTAAAATATAAGAGATGTATGAATGATTTGTTGAAGAAAGTTTTACAAAAGTATGTTTTGACTCAATGAAAAAGATGAAATTGAAAAATCATACAAGAGCTGAAATGTAAAAAGAGAAAATCAAAGAATAATGACATATTAGAACGGGACGAACCTTTATGGCGTACACCCTAGTTCGTGGATAAAATTTCGCAAGATGCAAATGTAAGACCTAAAGTATGTCATATAAGGGGGTATCTCTTTGCATGGCTCAGGGATAAGGTTATATCGCTGCTGGAACCCGAGTCATGGATATTTGGGGTCAATGAAAGCCCATCCAGGAGAGGTACCTTGGATTTCCAACTATATATATATATATATTAAAAGTTGGACGACCGAGGGTTTCTCCTAAGGAGTGAAAAGTATGATCAAGGCGCCGAGGTACACAGTTGATCCAAGGGTGCCCGGGCCGTATGAAATTACCCTGGCCATTCTTGGCAAGTCTTGACTATGATGCATTCGGCCCGAAGAAAACCCCACTTAGGGTGCAGTCTCGTAACCATAAGTCATATAGGAAAAAGAGATAAGAGGATGCGAAAACAACTGGTTGTTATTAAGACCGGATGGGAGAAGCTAGTCTTGTATGGCCGATGTACGCCTCCTTGAAGGGGCAACTAGGGGGAAGATAAGGGAGGCACCCTCCATTAGGGTGCTGATAAGTGTCTTAAAGACGCAAATGTCATGAGGCTTTATGCTCGAAAGAATATGTAGGCTTGTCATATTTGTGCAAAAATTATACAGAGGCAAAAAGCAATGAGAAAAAGATAAGATGATGGGTTTTTACATGAAAGTGTAAAGACGTCCTGCGATTTCATCGCAAGACGACAATGTCATGGGGCTTTGTTTTTGCAAGAAAACTTAGGCCTATCATATTGTCGCAACAAATTGACAAAATGAGGATAAGGAAAAATCAATGGGTCTTTATATGCGAATATAAGGACGTCCTGCGATTTTGTCGCCAAAACAAAACGTGGCGAAATAAGACCTTTAACTAGGAAGGCAAAATAAGACCACAAGAGAGCAAGAAATGGCTGCGAGATTATGGCCAAAATTTAAACACAGGTCTCATTCAAAAAGTAATCTACTTGATTTTTCATATTCCAGATGAATAACAGAGGCAAGTATGGGAATGAACAGGATGATAAAATTGTTATTCATCATTATATGACAAATTTACACATGTCATACTCCGTCTATTTAAAATGGGTTTCCGCCAAAATCGGCTCTCTAAAAATGAGTATATACATTTTGTGGTGTATTTTGTAAGAAAAATATAAGAGTAAAATAATAAAGAGAAACAAACCCACATTAACATAATATTTTATTGTTATTCTTTTTCAAATTTGACCAGGTTGACTTTTGGTCAAACCATCTCACGTTTCGGGCGTGTAAGTTAAACGAGACTTGTTCCTTGGCCCAATCAGCTGCTCTTTCGTTTTTTTTTTGTTATATATCAATTTTCTATTAGGGTTTTGCATATGAACTTACATCCGTTCAATGAAAGGCGAGAAGAAACCAAATAAAACCAAAAGAGAGTCCGCCGTTTTGTTCCTCTCCTCTCTTTTGTTTTCATCTTCCTTAACTATTAGGAAATCGACGTCTTCTTTTACATTTCCAAATTGAAGACTAGGACATCTGTGCAACTAGTATTACTATTGATGAGATCTTTTGGCGGTGGTATTTTTCATTGGACTGTTTACATGGAGGATCCCCGGATTTATCGTTGGTGTTGGATTTTTGCATTTTGAGGTAAAAGATTTCTACGTAATACTAAAAACTAAACTATTTTGGCATGATTTTTATTGTTTGAGTTTTGGATTAAATACTAGTTTGATTAATATTTGATTTCGTGCATATATAAACTATAATCGTGTTGTTTGCTTGCATGAGTGGATTTTTGAATCGTACATTTTGATACTGCATACTGGGGTTTGACGTTTTAGCATGGTTCCGCTTTTGTTACACCCACGCATGGAGTCGTTTTCAAACGGAGGGAAAATCAATTTAGGAGATAATGAATTGTTTGTCACATTTTTGAATTGTGGTCGCATGTGCTCATATGGGTTCCACTTTGTACGAGAATACAAAACGAAAATTGATTTAATAGCATTGATATATACTTAGAATTTATACTTTAATGAGTGCACAAGGAAATGAGATACTGGGTGTAACCGAAATGGCATAAACCCCATACTTAATGGTACATTGAACTTAATAATTAAAAGTTAACTGTACTAAGAAATTTAAACATTGTCTAGTAACGTTGGTTGTTAAGAAAAGAAAATGTGTTTAACATTTAAAGCTATAGCTTGGAGAATTGTTAATGGATATGTAAATATACTGTGCAAGTGAAATGTTTAATTAAAGAAGTAAAACCAATAATGAACGTTTGGTCAGGGGAATACTAATTGGTAGATCGTACAGTGAATTTGGGTAATCTACTTGCTAAGAGATCAGGGCCTCGACTATTCAAATAGTTTGTGTGCACCGGTGGGTAGTAGATAGTGTTAGAGCCAAGAGATTAGGGACACAATAGAAAGAAATATCTTGTGAGCACCGGTGGGCGGATATAGGTTGAATATGTTTTGGGCTGCGGTCCATGGTTAATGATTTGGGGTTGTCGAATTTTTCAAAGATGTTGATTATGATTTGGGCTGCGGTCCATGGATAAAGATTTGGGTTGTTGAGTTTGTGGAGTTCAGGGCCACATCCATTCAAATAGTGTGTGTCGCGGTGGGCAGTGGTTGTCAGTCTAAAGTATTTAAGAATTTCTTGGAAAAGTCTAGCTAAGACAATGAAGTGAGAAATGTCTAAAAATTACGAAATTTGGAATGCACATAAAATAATTGCTAGTGATATGGCTGATGAAAAATTAATAATAAAGGTTCTAAAATAATTTAAGATATTTATGACTTAAATTTGAAGTATTCTCGAGTAAAAGTTCGAAATAAAATCAATTTATAATTGAAAGACTATACTTGTTTTATTATGCCTTAATTTGATGGTTTGTTTGGTTTGTTTTTCCGCTGCACTATATTATTTTTGGAAATTTCCTACTGGGTTGTGGTTGTTCACCTCTTTTTCCCTTTATCCCTACAGAGTATACAGAGACACTAGCTGAAGAAAACAAATTATAATTTATCACGGGGATTTGGGCATCGGTATTATAGTATCTTCGAATTGTTTGATTTTCTTTAATTACGAATTGTAACCATTTAAAAGTATTTTGTAATTGTATTTATTGGAATTTCTTTCGTAGTTCTAAATTGTTCTTAATTTTAAAAGGAAAAATCTGGACCTACGATAGTGACGTTCTGGGATTCTAGACTAGGTTCTAGCCCCAGAATTGCAGGGTGTGACAAGTTGGTATCAGAGCATGGTTCCGATTTACTCGGGCTGTGCATATGAACTTTTTTTTTCTAAAATCGTTTGTTTTCTAAAAAATTGATTTTGTTGTACGAAAAATCATTTTTGTTTTCGAGTGAACGAAATGATTTATGAGATTTTCTCATTTTTTTTTGTTTTATTTTGGGAAGGGGTAAATTAATAAATCATTAAAATATATATATATATATATGAAAAATAAAAATGTTGAAATAAATTAAAATTTCGGAAATTTCTTAGAAGTCTATTACGATGACTTCGAGGGCAAAGTCCTTTTTAAGGTGGTAAGAATGTCATACCCCGTCTATTTAAAATGGGTTTCCGCGAAAACCAGCTCTCTAAAAATGAGTATATACATTTTGTGGTGTATTTTGTAAGAAAAACTAGCCCTTAACCCGTGCCGTAACGGCATGGGCTATGATGTTGGCTCATTTTTAATATATCGTATAATTTGTGTCCCGAATACTTATCAATTCCTTATGATTTAATATGTGTTTGTCATAAAAATAGTTGAGATTTTCCTCTCTTTTTTTCTTTGTTTTTCCTTTAATATTTTACCGCCGGGGATTTTCTCAGACGAAAGAAATATAATCTTAACTTCCAGACACTTTTTTATTTAGGTTCATTGCTTATAATGAGATAATGCTCTACATGAACATGGAAGTTTAAATATTTTTTGGAAATATGTCGTCAGCAGCGCTCATCTTAGTGAAATCAACTAATCAATATCGTCCATAAAAGTTTCCACATGCTCCTATTTCGTTCCAGCTGACTCATCTATCATGGTCATGTTGTCGATCCTCCAAATAGGCAGAGAATAATATTTTTTTGCATCGAACGATTGATACAAACTATCCATTGTGACATGATTTTCCTGTAATTTTTCAACACCCATTAGATGAAAATGTTTAAAATGTGTACCCATTACATTTTCGAATGGATTGTATATATGCGAACCTCTGCCATTAAATCTTCAACAAAGTATTGTGCCCAGCAATTCGTCTTAACGAAATCTTTGGTAACTTCAAAAGTCTTGGACATTTTGTCACTTTCGTATGTTTCTACCTTCACTTGGAATACAATCTGGGGACACATTACCTCATAAAGAACCTTGAACACATATTGTACTCCCTGATCCTATTTCAAATTAATAGGTTGTCAATAGATCCTTTACCAAAAGTTGACATATTCTACGTTGAATATTTATAAAAAAAAATTTATGGTGTTGTGGATCGTTGCTTTCTAAGATTGTAGTTTTCAAAATTGGCCTCTTCAAGTCCCACGACTTTCTAAGTTTATATATCTTGTTTGTTTTTAACATTTTAGTCAGCCATATTATGTTGTGACTAACTTTAAACTTGATGTCATCTTCTACTGTGAACTTTATGTGATTTCAGAATCGAAATAGTTACACCTCTTTCATTAGTATAAAGTAATCCGTTGTATATCCCAACAATTCTTCTAGAACAATTCCTTTCTTTTTTTCGTTTCCGGACCATCAATAGCCATTATTGTCAAACGCAGTCTGTCTAATTTTTGTTGATGTTATGTATTTGCAATGTTCATTTTTCTTAAATAAATACATTGTGGATAAACTAAAAAAAAAAAAAAACATAAGTATTACACCGGGTCTAAGTTACTATATCCAAAATACTCCGGACACTGCTTCTGGTGCCTTGTTTCCTCAAATTCCTCGTTGTATTATAGAAAGTACATGCAACACCAATCATTTGCGAAGTGAGTTATTTGCGCAAGTGCGGTCAATGTATCCCTTGCCTGTAATAATAATAACAACACGTCAATTTTTTTCAAGGCATCCAGTTGTAAATTGTATGAATCTAATAGATTTGAATTATACCTTAATCTTAGATATCACCTTCTTCTCACATAACATAACAATTGAAGAAGGACAAATCTTGACCACTCTTTACAAAGGCAGAGTTAGCCAAACTACGTTTTGAAATTGTCTTACGTGAAAATTATTATTAATCCATATTTTAGTCAGCTCCTATCGAAGCCGATCTAATTAGTCATATGAAAGTTAATCTTAAATTTTTGACCTTATCTCTTGACCAAATTATTGAAGTATTCTCAGTCATGTTCTTCTTTGTGTGGTCTACCCATCTATGTCTACTCTACCTTCTAACCCAGTGAATGAAACCTATACATATTGATCCGTAATTTGATATTGTTGATTTGTCTTCAAGAGGTCGCATGATTTGAGAATGTAAAATATAAAAAATATTCTATAAACATTGGAGGAGAGATTTAGATTTATGATTTAGAGTATTTTATGATGATTTTGATGAACAAACATAATTTTCAAACAAATATTTTAGAATGCAAATACATTTTCCCGGTCAATAAGGTTTTATATCGGGAATTGAGTGAAAGTTTTTGTCTTTGTAGGTAGTTGTCGCGAAACAACTCGACATTGATGGTCTTTCAGGAAAAAGAATGTAATAGTACTTGAGAGAGCGATAATGTTCTCTTACGTGGGTACATCAATTGCCTTTATATAATACGTGTGATCGAACAATCATGATCATATTGTCTTATACATTCCGGTATCATCCTCGAAATATTTGGTTTTTGTCCTTATCAATCGTGCTAAAAACAACCAATTACATCTTTCACAATACAATGTCGCATGTTTTGTGACGATTATTTTTTTACTTGGTCAATAAAACTCACTAAAAAGCAAAAACTATTATTATACACTACTATTACCAATACCCACCACCATAAAAACCATCCACCGCCACTATTTCTTCCACCAATAGTAATGTTACCGCCTCCATCATTCACAAACACTCGCGACCGCTTATACTAACCCTACTTCCACTACCACCATTAGAATTAATATAGTTTTTAGTAAAATTATTTATTAATAAAATTATGTATTCATGTTAGATTATTAAAGGGACATTTATAATAGAAATTTAATTAATCATTATGAACAATCAATGAGACACTAATGAATAAAACATTTAAAAATGGTTAAGTTGAACAAACCCCAGCGGTAAATTTATCTTTTCCAAGGACAAATCTTGACCACTCTTTACATAAACAAATCGATAATAAATAATTTCATATGCTCTGATATATATTTGTGTCGTTCGTTAAGTTATTACATAACATGGCAATTGATTGCACCAATTTTTTAAAATGGACATGTGTTTTATCGAGTTTATTTTAACATTAGAATGATCAACCACGTTTTATACTTTATAATATAACGTTACACATTTTGTGGCATTACGAAATTAGCATAATATGTTTTTGTTCACCAATACCCGCCACCATCATAAAACCATATGAATACACTTTTTTTATCCACCATCACCTAGTGGCGGAGCCAAGGGTTGACTAACCTGGCTCTAACCCCTTAAATTTTTAATAACTACATAAATTTTTTTAGTTTATTTTATAAATAGTACTTTGTCCATATATATTTATGGTTTAGTCCACCAAAGTTTACATGTTTCTTTTTTTAAAAAAAATAGGCCTCCTCAATGTCAATTTTTGACTCTACCACTGCCACCATCACTGCCGCCCATCCCATGTAGGTTGTTGGACGCAATTCTATTTCTCAATCACAAATGCCATGTATGAGGTTTAGATTGAACAAAATTTCGTCAATTGATTAGTTTCATTTTTTTTTTCCGTGTATATATTCTTTTTTGTATTGCAATCAATTTTATTTTAACATTAAAAAATCATGATTAATACGATATAGTACCAAAGATAACATGGGTACTATTTGGGGTGATCCAACTATGATCATGAAAATATTGTCTTGTATGATATTATCCCTGAAGTATATGGTACCTTCCTTTATCAAAAGTGTTGAAAACAACCAACCACATCTTCCACACTACGATGTTATCGATGTTGCAACGACAACATAAAATTAATATTTTCCATCACTACTCACCAGCATTCACCGTCACTACTTCTTCCACCACAAACTAGGGGCAGAGCCAGGATTTTGAGGAGAGAGGGAGAAAAAAAAATTCTTGGAAAGTAGGATACATGTGAAAAATGGACTTTGTATCCCATTTTACGATAAAAGAACAAAAATAAATATAATTGTGCTTGGCTCTGCCCTTAACCACCACTAATCTTTCGGCCTCCACCTCTTCTACTACTCATTGTCGCAGAAAATGTCTATTGATATTATTTATCAAAATTACTTATTAATAGAAATAAATATTATAATTAATTAAGAAAACATTTATAATTAAAAAATGATTAGTCATTTATTATGAGCAATTAGTGAAACACTAATTAATAAAACACTTTATAATGAATAGATTATTTATTATGTGCAATTAGTGAAACACTAATTAATAAAGCAATTATGGTATTTAAGTTAAACAAACCACCACTGTTGATTTATCTTTTCTATCAATTCCAACCAAGGTGGAACACTGGTTAGAGGCCACTCTTATGACACAATAGGTCATGAGTTCGAACCTCCCCGTTATAATTTTTGAAATTCCATATCTCGACTTGAGTATTCATTTTTCATTCACAATATTGGAATTAATACCACGCGTGCGAGTTGTAGGGGTGGTCAGGAGAACCACATCCCTTGATTTATCTTCTTTCTAGACAAATCCTGACCACCACTTACATAGGCAAACTTAGTCAAGCTTTGTTTTGTATTTTAAATATAAGAGTAAAATAATAAAGAGAAACAAACCCACATTAACATAATATTTTAATGTTATTCTTTTTCAAATTTGACCAAGTTGACTTTTGGTCAAACCATTTCACGTTTCGGGCGTGTAAGTTAAACGAGACTTGTTCCTTGGCCCAATCAGCTACTCTTTCGTTTTTTGGTTGTTGTTATATATCAATTTTCTACTAGGATTTTGCATATGAACTTACGTCTGTTCAATGAAAGGCGAGAAGAAACCAAGTAAAACCAAAAGAGAGTCAGCCGTTTTGTTCCTCTCCTCTCTTTTGTTTTCATCTTCCTTACCTATTAGGAAATCGACGTATTCTTTTACATTTCCAAATTGAAGACTAGGACATATGTGCAACTAGTATTACTATTGATGAGATCTTTTGGTGGTGGTATTTTTCATTGGACTGTTTGGATGGAGGATCCCCAGATTTATCGTTGGTGTGAACACGCAAATCACGTAGGCATCAACGTGTCCACAACCAATCTTCGCATGTACAGAGTGCATGCATTAAAGTACGAATATAGTGTGAGATGCTGGGATAGATGTTGATTCATTGATTCCAAACCCCGCGGGTTTGTCATGATCTCCTCAACACCCATAACGACAGATCTAAGAGATGCATATGAATATTAGGGTAGATCAATACGAAATGTAAATTAGACAAAGATTTATGTGGTTCAGCTCTAAGGCCTACATCCACAGGTCTGAGGGTTATTCACTATGTGGTAAAAGATTACAAGAATAGTCGAAAAACTTTGGGTGATCATGGAACCCGAAGGTTAACGCTCATACTTACTCTTCCCTTGTTTCTCTCTTCTTCCCTTTCTCTCTCCAATTGTTCGACCCCCCCTCAATGTATTAGGAAGGGACATATATATAGCTCACCTAAGTGGGTCCCTTGGAAAAGAGCTGTTATAATCTTATCTTTTTGTGTTTTGTGCATAGTCCGCGGACCTCTTTGTCATCTCGCGGCTTCTATGCTTTCTAAGATCATCATGCAGACCAATCTTCGTCTCCTTCATTAGTTATCTGTTGCGTGCCCTCTGAGCAGCACTAAATGCGAGTGGTTGGGGCGGTCCAGTCCACGCCAAGCGGTGTCAGTCTTTCCTTATCATGTCTGTGTAAGTTGGGCCTTCCCCAGCCGCTGATTACATCTCATCTCGAGATAAGATAAAGTGCTTCCGAGTAGCTCCTTGGTGTTAAGTGGGTATACCTTTCGTTGATGTTCCTTCATCTTAGAATGTTGATCTCGACATGTGGTGCATCACCTAGATCCTTGGATCCCCCTATGTACCATTCACCTTCATGACATGGCCTCCACGTGGGCTTGATAGTACACGTGGCGAGGGAGATACATAAGTGTACTTACAATTTGCCCCTCTTCTTATGACTGGGTGTCAGCTATAGTCGGAAGAAGAATCAGGTAGTGCGCTTTTTCTCCCTCATAACTTCTTCCAAAAAGGTGTTATTTATATTTATTGTGCAGGTTTCCCATGTCCGGCCGTAATTGCGTCTCGGGTGGTGGACAGTTTCTTTTGATACTTTAAGAGAGAAGAGAATGAGGGAATGTGAATTAAATTCACATTCTCTGTTTTATTCCCTGCCCCATTTTCTTCTTCATCTTCTTGACTTCTTCTGTAACTGCTTTCGCTGATGCTGCTGTTTCTGCCGCACCCTTTCGTCAAGAACCCTAATTCTCCTACTCGCTATCGTCTGCTGTTTTTTCTGCCATTCATTGTCGACGTCTTATTTTTAATCATCGAAGTTATTGTGGTTCAGGTAGGCTTTTTCACCTATTCTTCTCGCCATTTTTGCTTCTGTGGAGTTCTCGATTTTTAGTGATGAATCATGATGGGGTTAAATCCCATGCATGTCATGGAGTCGAAGGCTTCCATTGCTGAGCCGTGCGTTTTATCGGCTTTGTTTCGATTCCTTTTAAGTTGAGTAATGGTTTTAGAGCTCATATGGTGGTAGATGAAATCTAGGGTTTTCTTCGCGTTCATCGCTGTTCTTGAGATTTCCTTGTTTTTGATCATCCTCGACTTTGACTAGTCCTCTTATTTGTGTTTGTGTTCGCAGATATGTATGATCGTCCGCGGGTGCCTTATCAAACTCCTCCGCCGAGTCCTCATAGATCTCCTTGGAGAGATTCTCATATCAGGGGTGGATCTTCTCCTCCTCCTGCTCAGGGTGACCCTCGGGATAGACGACCATCCTCGTCCTCTAGTTAATATCCTTCGCTCCAGAGAGGTGATCCGCCGCGGGGGTCGAGATACGTCGCGAGCCGACCTAGAGATGAGTCTCCTAAGAAGTAGCAGAATCCGCACACTGAACTTTTAAATGTGCAGCCTCTCCGCACCATGCCTCCACCGCGGGCTAATCTTCCTCCGCCTTCGTCTGTGCGTAGCTCAGGCAAAACAACTAAGAATCAACCTGCGAAGATGAAGGCTTCAGAGATAGAATCTTCGGGAGACGTGGTTCCTCCTAAGAAGAAGGCAGCAGATTCTGCGGAAGATGTTGCAGGGGATGCTTATGAAGATGACTCTGCTGTCACTTTTCGTCCTTTACCTTTGGGTAACAAGAAGTTCACTTTCAGGCACATAGATCTTGAAGCCTTCAAAGTGAATCATGGTCTTCAGCACTTCCAGGTGTGTTTCTACGCCCCTGATAAAGATATAACCTACGAGATGGTTATTAATTATCAGTACGATGCTTTTCATCTGTTGACAACCGTGGGCGCTTTTGAGGATGGTTTGATGTTGCCTTTGTATAAAGTTGGTGATGATTTCTACTACCGGGTCTTATCTAGCCCCGGTACTGCTAAGAAAAGTCATAACCGTGGGGTGCAGCAACTGACGGGAAATTACCTTCGTCATCTCCGAGAGTGCTATCTTCGTAGCAAGGGGAAAACGATGATGACCTGCTATGCCCCCAACTTAGAAGAGGATAAGGGGTGTTATACTCCTGAAAATTTTAACAAGTCCTTTGGAGATTATGTCAATAGGAAGACGCGTAATCCGTGGTCTGTGAATCTGCGGAATATTGCTCATGTTAAGGGGGAAATTCGCCTTTTGAGCGAAGTAAGTGATTCCAAGATGGCGAGGATTCCTGGTACTGAAGGTCTTCCTATTCCTGCTGACGAGAGGATCAAACGTGATCACTATTATGAGTGGTCTTCCACTGTTGTCGAAGTAGTTGGTCCGTGGGCCTATGGTTGGGTCCTTGGAGCCCATGGTTGGCAGCCTACTGTTGACAGCTCCTACCGCGAAACCTCTCCTTCTCGTTATGCCCATTATTGCCCTTGGCAGATGAATTTTGAAGGTATGGATTTCGATTATAGTCGTGATGTTGATGACGCGGATGACGAGGATATCTCCGACGCTAACCTTCTTTCGCAGAATACTAAGGTATGTTTGTATTCTTCGTATATACGCACCTTCCTTTTCTTAAGTAATGTGTATTATGCCAAGGAAAGGATATACTCAAGGAAATTTATTATTATGTATCGTAGGTGGTTAGAAAGAAAAGGATCAATCCCAAGCAGTCTTCAAATTCTCCTACCGAAGATTCTACGCGCTTCGAGGACGTGAGCAGTCCCGTGAACGCTGACGAGGATGTTTCCGACGAAGAGGAGCGGATTGATACTTCTCCACCTTTTCCAGAAGGAAATAGTGTTGGTGGCACCGACGGGGGCGTTGGTGGAGGTGGTGTTGATCAGACCACTGGTGGTGATTAGACCACCGGTGGTGGTCAGGCTACTGATGGTGGTCAGGCCACTGGTGGTGGTCAGACCACTGGTGGTGGTCAGACCACTGGTGGTGATCAGACCACTGGTGGTGATCAGACCGCTGGTGGTGGTGTTGTTGATGAGGCCGCTGGTGGCACAAAGTCGAGTGGGGCCGTAGATATGGAGGTCTGTCTGCAGCGGACTGTCGCGGATAAGGGAAAGGGATTTTCCCTATGTAGTAGTAACAAGGATAATGATGCTTTCCGTGAGTTCTCCTTTGGTAATGCTCTATCCGGGGATCAGTCTTTCGACATGGCCGCGGCTATGGGCCTCGTCTTGGACTTCAGTCTTCTTTATCCTGGTGATGACTGGGATGTTCTTAAATGTAGTTGTGGGGGTGGTGCAGTGCGCGGGTCTGATGCTGAGGTTTTGGTGGTTCAGCCGGAGGGTTTTGTTGGCACCTCCTCCGCTGTTGGGGGGGTTTTGGCGCAAGGCCAAACTAGTGCTTCACCTGGTGGGAAGTCCTTGGATTCTCCTTCTGATGATTTTTCGCAATCCTTGATCGCGGATGGAGATGATGCTGTTTTGGCTTGGCTTAGAAAGAAGGATTTGCTTGTCGTACCGCATCCTGCCCCTGTGATTGAAGGGGAAAAGAGTTCGGATTCTTTTACTCGCCAGCATATGGAGTCGACCTCTGCGGAGATAGTAGATGTAGAGTGGGATAAGGATCTTGTGGCCAGCGGGATTGATCTGGTGGTGAATCCTCATTCTCTATCATTCGGCATGATGGCTGTTGCTGATGGATACAAGTATAGTTATCCTCAGTAGCGACTATTGGAGGTATGTCCCGTTCTTTCTAAACCTAATTTTACTTGGATATGTCATGTGAACTAATTTCTTTTTGATCCGTAGGTGATGAGGAGTGAGTATTGTAACCATAATCTTTACCGGATCTTCAAGGCCAAGTCTCTTAAGCTAGAAGCAAAACTCCGCCATCGTGAAGGAGTGCTTTCGAGTGTTGAAGCTGCGACCTCTGCTAAAGATAGGGAGATAACTGAGCTGAGGGATCTTCTTAAGCGCAAGGAACAACAAAGCGTGGATGAGGCTAGGATTCGTTCCGAGCTAGCTTTGGTTTACGAAAAAATAGAGGTGGTTGAGCAGAATTCTTCGTCCCTTTCAGGTTTGTGCCTCCTCTACTTTGCTTTTCCGATGTTCCCTATATGTTCTGAGTTGTCTCCTTATTCTCTCCTCCCGCTGTATTATCTTCAGTAGGTGGAGTCCCTGAATTGATGTGGCTTCGTGGCGAGAGAGTTCGCCAAAAAGGTCGTATTGCTGAGTTAGTTGAGAAACTCAAGAGCGAATCAGTGAAATGGAATGCTCGCGCGGATGTCCACAACGCTATGGCCGAAGAATGGCGCCAGGAAAAAAATTGTTGGGTAGATTTGAAAAATCGAAATGATCACGACCGTGAGTTGCTTAACGGGACTCTTTCATGGACGTGGGATAATCTCGAGGAAGCCCGCGGCCAGATTTCCGCCCTAGAAGTTAAGCTTAATGATATGGAAGAATAATTGCGGCAAGCGCGTTCTTATCATCCTTCTGATGTGCGGGTTTACATGCAATGTCTTTCCAAGGAACGAGACGATGCTAGGGCGGAATCTGGCGCTCTTAGTAGTGCCTTATCCACGTATCGAGCTGATGTGGCTCGTCAGGCCGAATATGAGAGAAACTTAGAGGTGACTATGATACCGTCTTAACCGATATCATCACTCGAACTCAATGCTTCGAGATGATCTTAGTGCGAGTCAATATGCTCATAATCTTCTGCAGGTAGACTATGATAGGCTATCGAATGAATATGATTATGCCGCAAAAGCACGGGATTCCGCGGTTAACCATTGTGAAGGTATATGTCTTTGTTATCGAGTGTGCTTTGTGTTGTATTTGTCATTACTCACCGTCTTCTTCTAATATCCGCAGCGCTCCAAGGACATCTTCAAGCTGCGAATGACAAATTTGCCGAAGCTCAGGCTAAGATAGTTCAATTGGAAGGCCAGGTCAGCTACCATCGGGGTTTGGATTTGTCTCGAGAGGAAGCGATGAATCAAGCTACTGAAAAGGCGGAGCATCTTTCCATTTCCCTGAATCAAGCTGAGATGAAGAGCGTAGCTATAGGCTTTGTGGCTCGCTAGCAGTTGGCGGAGGAGATTAACAGGACTCTTGGTGAGATTGAGTTGGATATCAAGAAGACCCATGGAATAAGCAAGAGTTATACTCGGGGTCCCGTGCCCATGCTCCCTTCAGGTTCCTCTGGCCCCTCGTCTGGTGGTAGTGTTCCTTCGTCATTAAAGGAGAAACCCGCGGATGGTGCTCCTTCCCAGTAGATCATATCTAGTATGTTGGGGATTGATCTCATTTGCTTAATCTTCTTGGCGTTTTTGCCACTTTTCTTGCTAGGTTCGTAATCAACTTCCATGTAATAGATCAAACTTTAGCGTCCAAATCTGAACTCGTATTTTGTTGAATTCACATCTATTTGTATAGATCCCTGTTAATATATTAAGTAATTCCGTAGATTTTGTAATTAAACAGTTCTGTGGATTTTGAAATCCACGGGATTGGTTTTGCAATCTGTGGATCTTGATTTATATGATTTGAGAAATTATAGTGTTCATGCAATTCCGTAGGTTGGTATCCTCGGAATCGTCTTGCGACCTGTCACCCCGTTCAGCTAATTCCTGGGCCATAGGATTACTGAGCGGTGGGGGCCGGCGTTCAAAGATATCTCGGCTTATAATCATTGCTTGGATATCTCGTTCCTTAGGAAGTCACCCCCTGGTCTTACACTTATAGACGCTTATGGGGGAGTTCAAGAGATTGCACATGTATGCTTTGTTCGGGTTGTTCCCGGTATATTGCAGTGGGTAGGGTCCGCGCTTTGTGCGGGATATTCCCCTTATTAGAGTACAATGCAGGTCTTTAGTAATAATAATTGCACACGAAGTTACGTGGTTCAGCCCTAAGGCCTACATCCACGGGGTAACGATAGTGTTGACATTTTATTAAGATATGGAACGGTTTTCATTATACATTCATATTTTGTTCTCTTGTTGATCTCCTTATGTTCGGATGGGTATGTGAGTGGTATATGCGCAGTGAGTAGATTGAGTAAATTGAAATGTGTATGGGTATATACATGTGTCTCTTACGGTATTGATTATGGGTATTGAGCACATCGAAATGCGTACGGGTAATGAGTAGAATTATGTCAACTGAAGATGAAAGTTTGTATTGATTGAAAAGTTGAGGCGTGCTATTCCTCCATCAGAGATAGAAACATGCAGAGTTGTAAGTCAATTTTCTTCTTCTGAAATGCATACGAAGGTAGTAGATTATGGGTAGTATGGCTTGAGATATTTGGCGTTCCACGGATGCCTAAGTATTTCCCCTTTCAAATTACGCAGATAGTAGGAGCCATTTCCTGCGATGTCGTGTATTACGTAGGGTCCGCCCCAAGTTGGTGCTAATTTTCCCCATTTCTTTTCTCGCTGGTATTGGGGAATGGTTCTTAACACATACTTTCCTTCTACAAAATTTATAAGTTTTACTTTTTTGTTATATTCTCTGGCCAGCCTGTGCTGGTAGTTTTCCATTTTTTGTAGTGCGGTCTCTCTCCTTTCTTCGAGATCATCAAGCTTTTCTAACATCATGTCCGTGGTGAGGTTCTTTTCCCATGATTCTGTCTTTGTTGTCGGTAGTAGAACTTCCATGGGGATTACTGCTTCCGCTCCGTATGTGAGTAGAAATGGAGACTCCCCAGTAGCCGATCTGCGGGTTGTCCTGTATACCCAGAGAACGTTATGTAATTGCTCGCACCATCGCCCCTTGTACTCGTCTAACTGTTTTTTGAGGATGAGTGCTAGAGTTTTGTTTGTGGCTTCCGCTTGTCCATTGCTCTGCGGGTATATGGGGGTGGATCTGTTTTTTCGAATTTTGAAGGTGTCGAACAACAAGTCGATATTTTTTCCTTGTATCTGTTTACCATTGTCGGAAACTATCTCTGCGGGGATGCCAAATCTGCAAATGATATTTTGAAATATAAAAGTGAAGACGTCTGAATCATGAATTCTTGCCAGTGCCTTGGATTCTACCCACTTACTGAAGTAATCCGTTGCCACTATTAGGAATCTTCTTTTCCCGGTTCCTGATACAAGTGGGCCCACTATGTCGATTCCCCATCTTGCGAAGGGCCACGGACTGTCCACAGAGTTCAACTTTGTGGCTGGGGCGTGGATTCGCCTGCCAAATCTTTGACATTCCTCACACCTTTGCGCCATTCTGGCCGCATCTCGGATCATTGTTGGCTAGTAGTAGCCCTGCGTCTTTGCCTTATCTGCAAGTGATCTCATTCCGCTATGATTTCCCGCATCTCCTCTATTTATATCTTTCAGGATGTCATGTCCTTCGGATCGGGACAAACAGCGACGAAGTGGCCCTAGGAATGATTTTCTGTATAAGATTCTGTCTCGTAGCTCATACATCCCTGCTTTGGATTGTATTTTCCTCGCTTGTTTGGTATCCTGGGGTAGTGTCCCTTCCTGGAGGAAAGAATGGATTCCGAGTCTCCAATCCTCTTCCCTACTGTAATCGTCGTCCTCATCTGCTTGTTGCATTATATCGTCGTCTTGGAAGTCGTCGAATATGAGCTCTCCGATATCCCCATCAGAGATATCCTCCATTGCGGACTTGCGTTGGTTACTCGGGCATATCTCCTGGAGCTTGATGGATGGTTCGTACACTTTTGTCACCTTGATTGCTTTGACATCTTTGTTCTTGAGCATGGCCGAAACATAAGCCAAGGCATCTGCATGCCTGAGTTCCTTCCTACGCAGATGTCGGAATTTTATTTTTGGTATTTGGGAAACCAACGTTTGTACCAAAGCCATGTATGCCATTAGTGTCTCATCGTACACGTTGTATTCGTAGCCTATCTGTCGGATGATTAGCTGGGAGTCACTTGTCAATCGTACTTCTTGTATCCCCATCTCGATTATCAAGTGGGGGGCGTGGACCACTCTTTCGTATTCTACGATATTATTTGTATGGACTTCGAATTCCAATCTGAATGCGTGCACGACCCTATCCCCTATGGGTGTGGTGATAACGATGCCTAACCCCGCGCCCTCTCTATTTTTGGAGCCGTCTACGAAGACTTCCCATTGTCGTGGGCTCACTGGCTCAAGAATGTCGTTGGGCTCCTTTTTCTTTTCAATATCTGGGGTGCCCGTGGCTCTCCATCCTTGTATGCGTACTTCTTCTTCATTGTCCAGAGGTAGGTCTGCTAGGAAGTCCGCGAGTACTTGGGATTTCTGAGAGTGTTGAAGCTCATAGTGGATGTTGAATTGGTCGAGGTATGTGCTCCATTTTGCTATGCGTCCTACCTTTCCTGCTCCTTTGAGGATGGCTTCTAAGGGTGCTCGACATGGGATACGTACGTCATGCATCAAGAAGTACGTCCTCAGCTTCACGGTGGACCATACGATGGCTAAAATCAGTTGTTCAATTCTTGTGTAGTTTCTTTCCGCGGAGTTCAGGGTTTTGCTGACATAGTAGATTGGATGTTCCTCCTTCGTGTGGGTCCTGACAAGTACTGCGCTTACCGAATCATCTGTTGCTGCGATGTATAATGCCAAGACTTCGTCAAGGTCTGGTTTCTGAAGGATAGGGATCTCCGCTAGGTACTGTTTGATGCCTAGGAAGGCTTCTTCGCATTCTGCGGTCCATTCAAACTTCGTTCCCTTCTTTAGTATGTTGAAAAAGAATTTGCATTTGTCAGAGGATCTCGAGATGAACCTTCCCAAAGCTGTTATGAATCCGTTGAGCTTTTGTACTTCTTTTAGGTTCTTTGGGGATGGCATGTCCACTATGGATCGGATTCTTGCGGGATCTACCTCAATGCCCCTTTTTGTCACCAGGTATCCGAGGAATTTTCCGGATGTTACTCCGAAGGTGCACTTTTCTGGGTTTACTTTCATGTTGTGCTCCCTCATAGCTTCAAAGATGTCCTTCAGGTCTTGGTGATGGTTCTTCTTGAGTCTGCTCTTTACGAGCGTATCATCAACGTAGACTTATAAAGTTCCACCAATCCACGACTTAAAAATAGCATCGACCATCCTTTGGTATGTTGCTCCTGCGTTCCGGAGTCCGAAAGGCATCCTTACATAGAAATAGAGGCCGTGGGGTGTGTAAAATGCCGTGTGTTGCTGATCTTCTTCTGCTAAGAATAGCTGATTGTACCCGGCATACCCGTCCATGAATGATAGCTCTTCGTATCCTTCTACTGCATCGACTAGTTGATCAATGCTGGGTAGTGGGTAACTGTCCTTGGGGCATGCTTTGTTCAAGTTGGTGAAGTCGATGCAGATTCTGACTCCGCCATTCTTCTTTGGTACGATCACCATGTTAGAAATCCAAGTAGGATACTTGACTTCTTTTATGAAACCAGCCTCCAATAGTTTTCGCAGCTCCACATCCACTGCTTTGTGATACTCTGTGGCTACCTTTCGCACCTTTTGTCTTACCGGGGGTGTGCCAGGTTTGATGAGCAGCTCGTGTTGTACGATTTTCGGATCTATTCCGGGCATGTCAGACAGTTTCCACGCGAAGATGTCCGCGTACTCCATAAGCAGTTTCACCAGAGAGGATTCGCGTTCTTCATCCATTAGAGTTCCTATTTTGATCTTCTTTGGGCTCTCCCCTGTCCCGATGTTAACTTCCTTCACCGCCTCCAAGGATGTGAATGTGGGTTTTGGTTCCCCAAGGTGAGGAACTTTCTTTAATTGCTATTTGGCAGGTTTGGGATGTTCGTTCGCAAGGGCGTCCTGGCTAGCAGTTGATGTTGATGCTTCCGCGTTCCCAACGGGATGCTCCTTGGATAAGGTTTTCCTTGAGATTTCTTCCAGGTATCCATCGATGGCTTTGTCCTTTGATATTGCTTTATTTCGAGCCCTCCGGGTTCTTCTTTTCTCGCCTTTTTCATTGTTGAGTTGCATTTGCATTGCCTGGCATTCCTTTGCGGAAGCTTGATCACCCTTGATCTCCATTACTCCTATGGGGTAGGAAACCTGAGGCATTGATGGTAGGTGGCTGCGACTCCCTTAAGCTTGTGGACCCATCTCCGTCCAATAATGGCATTGTAGGGTGAAGGTGCATCTACCACACTGAAACGAGTGTCCACTTTCATGGGACCTGCATCCACCTGCAAAACAATATCCCTAAGGGGCTTCGTAGCTGTACCATTAAACCCATGAATGGTGTGGTGCGAGGTCGAGAGATGTTCGTCATTAAGCTCCATACGTTTGAAGGTATCGTAAAACATGACATTTACGGAGCTCCCTCCATCGATGAGGATTTTCTTTATGTTGCATCCTGCAACAGGCAAGGTGAGGATCAAAGGATCGTTGTGGTCTTCCATGTAATCCTCAATATCCTCTATTTCGAAGGTTAGGGGTTCTTCCATCCATTCTTCGTGATCTTCCACCTCTTTCCCTTCTAGATTGTAAAGCTCACAATAGTCTTCAAATTGTTTCCTCAATCTTTTCCCTATATGTGCAGTTAGGTTTGGTTCTTTGCTTTCTGAGAAGGATATGGTATTCACTGTACGGTTGCCTTCTGGTAATTGGACTTGTTTGCTGCGTTTGGCTCTGTCTTCCGTTCCAGCCTTTTCGACATATTTCTTGAGATCCCCTGCATCTATCCGCTTTTGTATCACTATCTTGAGATTTTTGCACTTCTCTGTTGGGTGTCCGTTGAAGAAGTGGAACTCACAATACTCTTTGGACTTCTCTGAAGTCGGTGGTTGTTTCCCCTTAGACCAAGGCCAGTATAAGTTTTCGCGGTCCTTGATCTCCTTTAAGATGCGTGAGTAGCTGGTATTGAGTTTCGTGTAGACTTGATCTTCGAACCTTCTACCACTCCTTTTGTGGTCGTCTTTCGGATCCCTTTGGTAACCTCTTGATCCGCTTGCTTGTTCCGCGGAATTGGTCCGTGGGGGTAGTTGAGCCTGCTCTCTCGGGTTCTCCCGTTGAATTTCCTCCAACCTCGCATGTTTTTCGATGATTATCCTCAAATCTCCTTCTGTGGCGGGGATGATACCGTGGATTTCGACAAACAATGGGCTCATCCTATCCAATCCCCATTTGTAACAGTTAATACTCACCACGGGATCCACCTGTCCTATGGATTGACATATCTTGTGCCACCTATCAGTGTATTCTCGAATGGATTCCTTGTACTTGATTGCAAGTGAGAAGAGATTGTCCATTCCTGTGTTCACAACCTTGTTGTACATGTAGGTGGCCAAGAATTTTTCGGTGAACCGATCATATGAATCAATGGACCCTGGCTTGAGATTATCAAACCAGGATAATGCGGATCCTTTCAGGCTTGAAGGGAAATATCTGCACAGTATAGCTTCATCGTAGTCCCATCTGTCCATTACCCTGTTGTAATATCGTAGATGGGCAGCGGGATCCGCGGACCCGTCGTAATATTCGAAGGAAGGGACCAGCCATTTTTGCGGAATAGTAGCCGTAGCCAACTGGTGCGCTAGTGGAGTAGTGCTGGCCTCTTTCATAACCTGTTCTAGTCTTCCACCTCCTTGCCTGGTCTTAATTTGGTTGATTTCTGCTAGCATCTCTGCAGGAAGACTCTCCATTTCCAAATAGTGCTCGTCTTGAATGGAAGACTGCGCCTTCTTCTTAGGTTGCGGCAATGTGGCCTCATCTTTATCGTAGTAGTATGAGGTCTCTGGATGATAGTCTGGGTCAGACCTCCTGCTGTTACGCGCACCTCTTCGGGTTATTCTTCTTTGTTTACCTGCCGCGGGGACGCTTTCGAGGACCGATCTCCGGTATCTATTATGTGTCGCAGACTTAGCCTCGTCTTGCTGATTCCCTAGCTCCGCGTTTTGGAGGATCTTTTCTCTCAACTGCTGGTTCTCTTGGGCTAGTAAGGCCATCGCGTCCGTGTATGTCTTCTGATTCCTCTTTATCTCTTCTAGCTCCGCCCATATTTGCGCAGACTGGTTTGATTCTTGACTTGGCGTTCCTGTCTGTAATTGAGCTTGTTCGTCGGGGGCTGCGGTATTGATTTCTTCCACCAGCTGTACAACCGGTTCGATAGTCCCTTGGTATCCTGCTTGCAGTTGTGCATTTTGTCCATTGGTCGGAGGCATCCCGTAAGGAGGGTCCTGGATTACCGAGCCTGCTGCTGCTTCTCGGGGATCAGTAGGTCTGGTTGTAGTTGTCACTTTGAAAGCGGACACTTGAGAAGCTACTACACTAGGTATAGCAGCTTTTGCCGCCGCAGCCTTCTGGGCTTCCATTGCAATGATGCTCGCCTCTAAGAGTAATGTTCCTTCCGCTCCATTCTGCATCTTGCCCCCGGCTATGAGTCTTTCGCCTGTCTGTTTGCTCCTTGTTACTATTGGCATAGACCTAGGCGTATCTTTTGAAGGTACCTTTGATTTCCCTATATCCTTATTCTTTTCCATTGTAATATTCTGCAGAGAGAGCATGGAGGTAAACCGAGACAAAAGATCCACGGGTTAGCTGTTAGTTCATGGCATCCATAAGCTAGATTTCTAGCGGCAAAGAGTATATTCAAACTACTGGTCTTGCAAATAGTATGAATAACATAGGTAGATGTGCGGAATCAATTGAGATAATGAGGTCCGGGGGTTGTTATGAGACTTAGATTGGTTGGAAGAAAATACGTATGAAAAAATAGTTAAAACACAGATCCGTCGGTTAGAGGTTATAAAACGCCCAGATCTGTTGGTAGAAAATACATTGGTCATAAATATGTGCGAAAAATAGCTCAAAACACAGATCTGCTAGTTAAAAGTCGTAAAAGGCCCAGATCTGTGAGTAGAAGATACAAAGAATATAGATGTGTGCGAAAAATAAATCTAAAACGCGGATCCGTCTATATTCTAAGTAAAGTTTTTGATGTAGAGGCTATAAAATCACATGAAAAGATAAATCTTTTTACCGGGACAAGAGTCCCTGTTTCTAGCGCCAAATTGTGAACACGCAAATCACGTAGGCATCAACGTGTCCACAACCAATCTTCGTATGTACAGAGTGCATGCATTAAAGTACGAATATAGTGTGAGATGCTGGGATAGATATTGATTCATTGATTCCAAACCCCGCGGGTTTGTCATGATCTCCTCAACATCCATAACGACAGATCTAAGAGATGCATACGAATATTAGGGTAGATCAATACGAAATGTAAATGAGACAAAGATTTATGTGGTTCAGCTCTAAGGCCTACATCCAAAGGTCTGAGGGTTATTCACTATGTGGTAAAAGATTACAAGAATAGTCGAAAGACTTTGGGTGATCATGGAACCCGAAGGTTAACGCTCATACTTACTCTTCCCTTGTTTCTCTCTTCTTCCCTCTCTCTCTCCAATTGTTCGACCCCCCCCCCCTCAACGTATTAGGAAGGGACATATATATAGCTCACCTAAGTGGGTCCCTTGGAAAAGAGATGTTATAATCTTATCTTCTTGTGTTTAGTGCATAGTCCGCGAACCCCTTTGTCATCCCGCGGCTTCTATGCTTTCTAAGATCATCACGCTGACCAATCTCCGTCTCCTTCGTTAGTTAGCTGTTGCGTGCCCTCTGAGCAGCACTAAATGCGAGTGGTTGGGGCGGTCCAGTCCGCGTCAGGCGGTGTCAGTCTTTCCTTGTCATGTCTGTGTCAGTTGGGCCTTCCCCAGCCGCTGATTACATCTCATCTCGAGATAAGATAAAGTGCTTCCGAGTAGCTCCTTGGTGTTAAGTGGGTATACCTTTCGTTGATGTTCCTTCATCTTAGACTGTTGATCTCGACATGTGGTGCATCACCTAGATCCTTGGATCCCCCTATGTACCATTCACCTTCATGACGTGGCCTCCACGTGGGCTTGCTAGTACACGTGGCGAGGGAGATACATAAGTGTACTTACAGTTGGTGTTGGATTTTTGCGTTTTGAGGTAGAGATTTCTACGTAATACTAAAAACTAAACTATTTTAGCATGATTTTTATTGTTTGAGTTTTGGATTAAATACTAGTTTGATTAATATTTGATTTCGTGCATATATAAACTATAATCGTGTTGTTTGCCTGCATGAGTGGATTTTTGAATCGTACATTTTGATACTGCATATTGGGGTTTGACGTTTCAGCATGGTTCCGTTGTTGTTACACCCACGCATGGAGTTGTTTTCAAACGGAGGGAAAATCAATTTAGGAGATAATGAATTGTTTGTCACATTTTTGAATTGTGGTCTCATGTGCTCATATGGGTTCCACTTTGTACGAGAATACAAAACGAAAATTGATTTAAGAGCATTGATATAAGCCTTGTTTGGTAAAATTTATGATTATCTATTTATGATTATAAATAATCATAAATTGATAAATGATTTTGATATAATCATTTTTAAAATAAATTTTTCCAAACACTTTTTTCAAATAATTGATTATCATAGAACGATGATGTCGAAAAGGAGAAGAAAGAATAATGATCTACGATGTTTTTTTAGTCCTATGTTGTTTTGATGTCTCTCTCTTGATAGTTTAGAGAAAATAAGAAGAAAAAATTCAATTTGAGTTTCTTAGAAAAAATAATTGATTATAATAAATTTTCAAAACAACTTTTTCCTGTTTATGGAAATAATGGATTTTTTAATTATGATTAAAATAAGCAATTATTATAATGGTTACCAAACGCATATATAATCCATTATAATTTGCATAATGGATTATGGGCTGATAATCCATTAAAATAATGGTTACCAAACAACCCCATATACTAAGAATTTATACTTTAATGAGTGCACAAGGAAATGAGATACTGGGTGTAACCGAAATGGCATAAACCCCATACTTAATGGTACATTGCACTTAATAATTAAAAGTTAACGGTACTAAGAAATGTAAACATTGTCTAGTAACGTTGTTAAGAAAAAAAAATGTGTTTAACGTTTAAAGCTATAGCTTGGAGAATTGTTAATGGATATGTAAATGTCCTGTGCAAGTGAAATGTTTAATTAAAGAAGTAAAACCAATAATGAATGTTTGGTCAGGGGAATACTAATTGGTAGATCGTACAATGAATTTGGGTAATCTACTTGCTAAGAGATCAGGGCCTCGACTATTCAAATAGTTTGTGTACACCGGTGGGTAGTAGATAGTGTTAGAGCCAAGAGATCAGGGCCACAATAGAAATAAATATCTTGTGAGCACCGGTGGGCGAATATAGGTTGAATATGTTTTGGGTTGCGGTCCATGGTTAATGATTTGGGGTTGTCGAATTTGTCAAAGATGTTGATTATGATTTGGGCTGGGTCCATGGATAAAGATTGGGGTTGTTGAGTTTGCGGAGTTCAGGGCCACATTCATTCAAATAGTGTGTGTCGCGGTGGGCAGTGGTTGTCTGTCTAAAGTATTTAAGAATTTCTTGGAAAAGTCTAGCTAAGACAATGAAGTGAGAAACGTCTAAAAGTTACGAAATTTGGAATGCACATAAAATAATTGCTAGTGATATGGCTGATGAAAAATTAATAATAAAGGTTCTAAAATAATTTAAGATATTTATGACTTAAATTTAAAGTATTCTCGAGTAAGAGTTTGAAATAAAAATCAATTTATAATTGAAAGACTATACTTGTTTTATTATGCCTTATTTTGATGGTTTGTTTGGTTTGTTTTTCCGCTGCACTATATTATTTTTGGAAATTTACTACTAGGTTGTGGTTGCTCACCCCTTTTTTCCTCTCTCCCTACAGAGTATACAGAGACACTAGCTGAAGAAAACAAATTATAATTTATCACGGGGATTTGGGCATCGGTATTTTAGTAACTTAGAATTGTTTGAGTTTCTTTAATTACGAATTGTAACCATTTAAAAGTATTTTGTAATTATTTTATCTATTTATTGGAATTTCTTTCGTAGTTCTAAATTGTTCTTAATTTTAAAAGGAAAAATCTGGACCTACGATAGTGACGCTCTGGGATTCTGGACTAGGTTCTAGACCCAGAATTGCAGGGTGTGACAAAGAAGATAGTTAAAAATTAATAATCATATTGATTAACCATATCGCAAAAAGGAATTGTTTTCTAATGTATGCAGATAGAAACAAAAGAAATCTATACACCAAGGAACTTTAGAAGCTGGAGAAATTCGCAGCAATATGTTACAAGAAGAAAGAGATAAATGTACAAATATTACAAAGAGATTAAAAAAGGAGATAGAACTATTTAGATCCTTCATTATCTTCATCAGATTTCCCACCTTCATCTTCATTATATTCTTCATCTTCTTCAGACTCTTCAGCTTCACTATCAAAGATGACAAGATTCGGAACGTTCTCTGGTATTTCATCCACGAGATAAGGATACACAGAATGAGGAATTTTATGATCATCACAGACCATCTTAATGGAATCATTGCGAACACCAATAAGAATATTACTAAAATTTGCCAGGGTAATATGTAGCTGCTTCTTGAATTTGGAACATTTCTCATTGCGAGAAGACAGAAGTTTTGCGAGTTGTCATTTTTCTGCTTCCAATTCTTCAACTCTTTGCCGAAAATTTCCTTCAGATGTTGCGAACAAATGACAACCTATTAATAAAATAGTGGAGATTCAGTTAAAAAATGGATTAGTGGAAAAATAAGAATAACCACCTTCTCTTTCAAAGATCACATCCTTAATCAAGGTAGAATGCTCAGCTTGAAGACTAACATCTACACCTAAATTATTCTTGGCGTTATCAATAATATTCGCATCCCAAGCAAACTCATCATCAATACTAATGATAAGGCGGGAGCAAACTTGGTTATCTCTTTCAACAAGAGTAATATTCTCGCAGATAAGTCCATCTCTTTCAATTTGAATCTCAAGGAGAGTTTCTTGAAATTTTGCTAATGTATTAGCACCTTGGAGAGAAATACGGTCCTTTTCATCTATCAGATCACTATATTTGGCATTTAACTTACGTGTTTCTTCTTTAGAGTTGTGAAAGAATTGTCTAAATTTATTGGCCATATCCAAGACAGATCTATGTTCGATTTCTAAAAGACGAAGCTTGGATCTAAGCTCATTTATGGGAAGAGATTCAATCTTATCATTTGAAAAACTATTTAGAGAAGTATTTAGATGATTAAGAAGGGTATCATCATCCATAATCTTGGGAAATGTATAAATAAAAATAGCTTCATCAGTAAGACCATAGACGTCTGCGAAATGGAAAACTCTATAAGAAGTTTTTTTTTTTTTAAAGATAATATAATATAGGGGAAAGAAAGAGAGTCCCATACCATAAAGTTGCTTATTGGCATCTTGAAGACTAAAAAAAAAAAAAAAAAAGCTAGGGTTTGGCCGGTTGAGCTCCGGTTTTTTCTCTCATCTTTTTTCTCTTGCGTTCTTTGTGTTTTTTAGGGTTTGGCATCAATTCATGGCGCTGAATCAACCAATACCGCCTGATTTGGGCGTGAATCATCAACAGAAACATCAACTTCGTGATTCAAACAATTGGAATAGGAATAGAAATCGATCAGGTTCTAGGGTTAGGCAAGCTTATGTGCCAAAAACAGGAAACCAGTCCGTAACAGGAAACCCCAATGGTGCCGGTTCAATTAAAGGAAACTGATCTTATGCCAATGCCGTCAAGAAAAAAAATCATGTTATGTCAAGTACTGATGCAGATTCTTTATCATTACCTCCAACTCGTTCTTCAACTGGTGAGATTATTGTTAAAATTCCAAAAGAAGCTATTACAAGATCTAAAGAAGTATGGAAATTTAGCCTAGTTGGTCGTTTTGATTTTAAAACCCTAGGTGTGAAGTTTGAAGAAGTTAAGCATATTTTGTGCAATCAATGGAACCTAACCAGTAATGTCTAGTTTATTCCATGGATTAAAGGCTATTTTATCATTAAGTTATTCAATGAAGTTGATATAAAACGTGTGAGCTATGAAGGTCCATGGAGGGTGCAGGAACAAAACTTGAAGGTGATGCCATGGACACCTATGTTTGACCCAGAATCAGAGAAGGTGACTAGGGATGCTGTTTGGGTTCGCTTCAAACAGCTTCATCTTGAATATTGGGATGAAGAAATTCTTTTTAGAATTGCGCGTGGGATAGGTAAGCCCGTGGCTGTTGATCCGAGAACTTTAAATCATGAATATGGCTATTTCACGGCTGTTTTGATAGATATAAATTTTTCAAAGCCTCTTGGTAATATTGTTATTGATAATGAAGATCAACCTGAAGGTTTTTATCTTGATTATGAGATTTTGAATGAGTCGGCCTTTTGTGTTCATTGTAAATCTATTGGTCATGTTGAGGATGATTGTAGAGCTAAAAAGTATATTGATTTGAAGAAGAAACTTGATATTGAAGTTGTTGAAGAGAAACATGCTGCTATTCTTTTAGAATTGGAAGAGCTGAAAAATGTTTGGAGCACGAGAAGATATAAAAAAGATGAACCAAAACGTGGGGAAAAGACTAATGAGAAAACTAATGGCAAACCAAAGGATGATGCAAGTAATGTGCCGTCGGGAAATACCAATACACCAATTGGTGGTGTGCAGTTTGCTGGTACTCACACGGTTTTTACAAGTCCTTCTAGTAGCCTTGCGGGTGCTGGTACGCGACCTGATGATACAGCGCATCACATGCCTGTTTCAAATGGTGCAAGTACGACAGATGCAGTTGTGCAGAATTTACGTGATACAGAGGATGATGCTGCAACAGATAATGGAGATAGTTTGGAAAAATAGGAGATGGAATTGTATACCCATTATGAAGAACAAAAAAGGATTGAGAATGAATTAGCCAAATCTGCTGATTTAGCTAAATATGAGCAGGATATGGCGCTGCAAAAATTGCAAAAGGCGAGAGATTTAATCATGGAACGTAAAATAATTGAGGAGGAGAACCGTATGGAGTTAGAAACCAGTATTGCACTTGCTGCCTATACTCCACGTATTGAGGTTGTTTCTCAAGGTGAGTTTCCTGCTACTTTTGTTTTGGAAAAAAATAATGAGGATGGTTTTAGTTCTCCAACTAGAACAACAAGAAGGACTACGCCAGACGACAATGTGGAGCCTCTTGAGACTTCAAATATGTTTTCTACTGGCACTGAGGAGAATGATTCGGAAACTGAGAACATTGATATAAATGATCCGCCTATTGATCTGCCTAATGATCCTCCAAGTACCTTGATTTCGTCAAGCACTACTAATACTGTCGAGGATGAATCAAGAATTTTGGACTGGAATGCTGTTAAAGACCAAGAAGACCGTGAGAAGAAGGAACAGGCTGAATAGAAGAAGAATAAAACAAAAACAAAACCAAATCCTAAACCATCTACTGGGTTTATTCTGGGGTTTCTACTCGAGGTGGAAAAAATTCAAGACATGGTTCGGCAAGCCCTACAAAAAACCGGGGTAATTAATGCGGGTCTTTTATTGGAATGCTCAAGGATTGGATAAGGATGGTGCAAGGGCCAAGCTGCACGAGTTATATCACTTGCATAATCCTGACATAATTTGTATTGCAGAGCCGCAAGTTCTTTGCAAAACTCATTTTGTTAGGAACCTGAATTTGGTTGATTTTTCTGAAGATGTGATTATTAATGAGGCGAATGGAGAGAAGGGTAATATTTGGGTCTTATGGAGAAATACTTTAGAAAGGCCGGATGTTTTGTCTTCCTCAAAGCAAGCTATCACTTTGAATTTTGCTGGTGATTTTATCACGGGAGTTCATACTTCCTATGATCCGGTGGCAAGGAAAAGACTTTGGCAGTAATTGGGGCTAGGTTTCATATCTATTCCTTAGTTGGTGTTGGGGGATTTTAATTGTGTTCTACGCTTGGATGAGAAGAAGGGTGGTAAGCCAATAAAAGAAGTTTACATGAATGAGTTTAGAAGTTGGATTTCTGACAACGACCTGGTGGAAGCGGATGCTATTGGGAAAAAATATACTTGGTCTAATTGTCGGAGTGGTGTTCATAGAATAGTTTCTAAACATGATAGAGCTGTTGTTAATGAAGCTTGGTATGATAAATATCCTAATTGGATATGCAAGGCCTTGCCTAGGATTTGCTCAGATTATTCTCCTTTTTTTGGGTTTGCATTTGAGAATCCAAGGCCGAGACGAGCTCCTTTTATAATTCAGAAGATGTGGCTTTCTCATCCTTATTTTTTTCAGTTGTTTGAGGATATTTGGAAGGTTCATATTATGGGTGCGCCTTCTTTTGTTTTTATGACAAAACTAAAAAGATTGAAGGAGGTGCTGAAGACTTGGAATAAAACAGTTTTTGGTGATGTTCAATTCCGTTTGAAGAAAGCTGAGCTAAAGTTGGAAGCAGAAATCGACCTTCTTGATTATGATCATATAAACGAAGTTCAATTTGTCAAGGTTGCGGATACTAAGCAAGCTGTTGAAAGCGTGAGAACTAAGCTGGAAGTTATGCTCAAGATGAAATCGAGATTTACTTGGTTGGAGGATGGAGATGAAAACACTCATTTTTTCCATAATAGCATTCGCATGAGGAGGATCCAAAATATAATTTTGGAGCTAAAACTTTCTTCTAACTCTACTTTGTTTTTGCAGGATGAAATAACTGATTATATTGTGAATCACTATCAAGCAAAATTCAATGGTGGTGAGGTTAATATTGATCCAAAGTTATTTGACATTGAGCATGAGTGCATTACAGCTGCGGAAAGTGAGTTTATGGATGTTGTTCCATCTTTGGAAGAAGTGAAGGAAACTGTTTTTGATTTGGGTGTGGATTCTGCGCTAGGTCCTGATGGCTTTACAGGTTCCTTCTATAGGCATTGTTGGAGTATTATTTCTGGAGATCTTTTTAAGGCCATTACAAATTGTTGGGAGATGCGTAAAATTCCAAATGGCGTTAACTCTAGTTTTATTGTTCTAATTCCAAAAAATAACAAATCTGATGCTATCAAAGATTATAGGCCAATTGGTCTAAGCAATTTTTTCTCCAAGATCATTACAAAGATTATGGATACCAGATTGGGTACGGTGCTTAACAAATTGAGTTCTGAAGAAAAAGTTGCGTTCATGAAGGGAAGAAATATCCATGAGAATATAGCTCTGGCGTCGAAATTGATCAATGAGCTTAGCATTGATAGGAAGCACGGGAATGTGGGCCTCAAGTCGGACATTGCTCAAGATTTTGATACGTTTAGTTGGGATTTTATTGCTGAGGTTTTTCGTCAATGTGGTTTTTTGGAGGCCTGGTGCAATTGGCTTCTTAGTATTCTTCATTCTGCTCAGATTTCTTTCATGATTAATGGGAGTCCGGAAGGTTTCTTTAGCATCACTAAAGGTTTGAGACAAGGTGACCCTCTTTCACATTTGATTTTTGTTCTGATTGAAGATATTTTGAGTCGTAATATCTCTAAATTATTTTCCACGAAAAGCATGCATGCTCTGGTTAGCAAAAAGGGTGTTGCTCCTATACACTTACTTTTTGCAGATGATATTCTAATTTTCTGCAAAGGAAATTTGCATAGTTTGCGCAATCTGAAGGACATGCTTGGCTTGTATCAACGTGCTTCTGGCCAATGCGTAAGTTATGCCAAAAGCAAATTTTACTATGGAGGAGATAGAGGTTCTCGTGCAATTGCTATTTCAAATTTTATGGGCATGGAAAGAGCGTTATTCCATGATAAGTACTTGGGAATTCAGTTGAATCCAGGTATTGTTCGCCACATTCATGTTCGTCAAGTGGTGGATAAAATTATGGACAAGCTGGCCGGCTGGAAGGGTAAGCTCTTATCTTTTCAGGCTAGGCTTGTTTTGATTAAATCAGTGATATCTAGCTATATTATTCATTCAATGATTGTATACAAGTGGCCGTGCACTATGATTAAACAGGTTGAGAGGGCCATTAGAAATTTTCTTTGGTCGGGTGACGCTGAAAAACGTAAGTATTTTACTGTGCGTTATGATGACCCGTGTTGTTCCAAGCGTGAAGGTGGTTTGGGTTTGAAGAAGTTAATTGATGTAAATAAGGCGATGCTTATGAATTTATGGATTTCTATTAGAGATTCTAACAAGATCTGGGCAAGATTTTTAAAGGAAAAATACTTCAAAGTAAATGGCAACTTGATTGATTATAAATTAGGTTTTTCGGTTTTTCCTGGGATTCAATGGGTTTACAATTTTGTTCAAAAGCATACAAGATCGATTATAGGCAATGGTGCTAATACTTCCTTATTCTTTGATAATTGGTGTGGTGATTTTTCGATTGCAAGGCGTCTTGGAATCTCTTCTAAAGGCCCAAACGATTTTAAGGCGAAGGTTAGCGATATTATTGTTGATGGCGCTTGGGTCATCCCTCAGGTAACTAGAGATTTGATGTTACGTTGTAATATTGATGTTGATAATTTACCTATTATTGATGGTGGTGAAGATTACAAGATTTGGGACTTGGACAAGAAGGGTATTTTCTCGGTTAAATCTGCAAAGGCTACTATTAAGGTGCCTGCGGAGATTGAGCCATGGGCTGTTTTGTTTACTAGAAATGTTGTGCATCCTACTTTGAGTGTTCAATATTGGAAGATTTGTGGAAGTTAGTGTTGCGCAACTGAGGATAATATTATCAAGAAGACTGGTAGGTCTATGCCTACTATGTAGGAAGAATTGCGAGACTATGCGTCATATCACTTGGCATTGCAGATTTGCTAAGCGTATTTGGGCTTTGGGGGCTGGTATTTTTAATCTGCAGCCATTAGAAGATCTTGTAGCCTCTTATAAGGCTGCAAAGGGACGTAGTATGATGATTAAAGATCTGTGGCTTGTTGCAAATCTTGCAATTACCAAGAAATTATGGAAGCTGCGCAACAAGGTTTATTTTGATGATGTGACGGTGCAGTGGCTTGGTTTCAAAGGGCGTGTTTATCAGTTAATTCGTGATAACTCGATTCGTATGAAGGGCCATATATATAATAATTTGGATGATTTGCGCATTTTGAACTATTTTAAGGTGCGGCATAGATCCTGCAAAGTTTCGATTCCAATTCAGGTTAGTTTGTCTCCTCCCAACACAGGTGAAGTTATGATTTGCTGCGATGGTGCGTCTCTTGGCAACCCAGGATAAGCTGGTTGTGGTGTTACTTTTCGGGATTCCAACTCGGCTGTGCTTGGAGTTCTTAGCGTTGGCCTTGGCTGGCAAACCAATTATTATGCGGAGGTTTGTGAAATTATTTATGGTGCAGTGGTTGGTTGAAGGTGGAATATCAAAAACCTTTGCGTCCGTTCAGACTCGATGAGTTGTATAAAAGCTTTTCAAATAGGTGAGATTCCTTGGCAACTGATTCAGAAGTGGAGAATAGCTAGGCTTTTTTATGATAATATTCGTTATGTTCATAGCTATAGGGAAGTTAATTTTTCAGCTGATGCTTTGGCCAAACAAGCATGTTTGTTGGCTGAAGATATTTTTGAGTTTTTTGAGGGTAGGCCAGGTATCATTCCTTCTTTTGAATGGCCTGAAGAGGTTTATTTTCATTTCACTTAGGTTTTCTAATAGTGATGGCCTCACGGATGTGCACTAGTAAGGCATAGCCCCTGTACAGTTTTTTGCTTTTTTGATATTATTGACCGAGTAAAAAAAATGGCATCTTGAAGACTAGATACTTTTTCCTTCTGAAGAGAATTGTCTGATTCCAATTGTTTGATTTTCTCGCGAAGATTAGCAGCTTCGATCTCCAATTCTTCATTTTGTTTATTCTTCTCGCGAAGACCAGCAACTTTAGTCTCCAATTCTTTATTTTTGTTGAGAAGTTTAAGATTCTTCTTTGCGAGGGCCGTACGCCTCTTTTCCAAGTCTGAGACAACAACAAAGGAAGCTTTCCCAGCCTGCGAAGTAATGCAGCGAAATTTAGGAATTAATTATGAATTCAAGATAAAAATAAAGAGAAGAAAGATATAAGTATGAAAATTTACCAAGCTATTAAGTGAATTCAGGAAATTTGGATATATAGATCTTGATACCCCATGAAGAGATTCATTATTCTCTAGGAGAGGGGCATCATAGATGGCAGCTATGTACTTGCAAGCATTAGTCAGAGGGGTATCACCAATTAATTGCATGGTATTAGCAAAAATACCGGATAGATGAGCCATGGAAGATTCAGATTGGGAGGATTCCTTCGCGAAGGAAATATTAGCATCACCATCATCATCATCATCATTATCAGTATCATCACTTGAACTTTCTTCATTAGATTGAGGAGTTGAAGGAGGAGAGGATTGGACTTTTCTTTTCTTTGAAAGAGGAGCAGCATATTTCTCCTTGCGAGGAGCACCTTTTCCTTTCCCCTTAGTTTTTGCAGGCTTAACAGGTTCAATTTCTTCAATAACCATCAAACACAGATAAAGATAAGAAATAAAGGAAACAATATATTGTTAAAAATCAGAAAGGCATATTTCTTACTTCATCTGTGAATGATCTGAGAGCTAATAGAGTACTGGGTTTCCCTAACTTATTGTAGCTAGATTTCAGCCTTTTAATCTGGTAAAATTGGAGCAGTCAGCAAGAGTATATATAAAAGCATGAGGAAAATAATAATGATAGTTCAAGCAAAAAATTCGAGAACATACCTCTGTATCCCTTTCAGGCCATCTGAACACCCATGGTTGGTATTCTGCGAGATTCGCAGGTAAAGCATGAGAACCAGATATGTATGGGCCCCCTAGAAATAATGGGAAAATACACCATTTTTTATTATTGGAATGGAGAGGAGATGAATTTCTGCCCGGATGCCAGTCAATTTCCAACATAAGAACTATGTATTCAGCAATGTCATCCTTCTTCTGTAAGTGGACACCCCAACAAGTGCTATCCTTCCTCATGGGGATTATTTCATAATTCGCGAAAAAAAATTCTACAGTATACTTCGCAGGAACAATTGGAACTTTGGCGAATTTAGGTTCTTCGTTGTAGAAAGGTAAAGAGATTCCTTACCAACACCACGAGTAGCAAACTCAAGCATCAAACGAATACAGTCCCCACTCAACTGATATATTTCTCGTGAGAACTTCGCATGAGAAATTATTTCATAGAATAAAGGAAGTTCAGGGTCATAAAGAGGAATGGGAAGGCCAACTTCAGGCTGACCTAATGAGACTATGATCTTCTTGCGATTACATGGAAGATCAGAAAATAATTTAACAGAGAGCTCAGCCCTAGGGTTTTGATCAAGAATGGTGGATAAAGTTAAGCCTCTATCTTGAAGCTTCTTTTGCATTTTTTCAAAGGAAATTAGATTTTTACGACCAGCTGGAGGCATTCTTAGTATGGGAATGAAGAAAAGAATATAAGATCAAAAGAATAAGAGAAAATTTACAACAATAGCAGATGCGGAATTACGGAAGAACAGTGAAATTGCAGAGAAAAGGAAGGAGAAAGTAAAAAGAGGAAAATAGAAGAATGAAGAAGATATATATAGAAGATAGGGATTCTTGAGAAGATAAGTGCATTTAATGCGAAGAGAAGACGTGAACGGTTGAGACGCAGCGGTTATAAAGGACGTGTCAGGAATTGAATAGAAGAAAAGATATGTGTAATAAATCTTGCGAAGAATGCAGAAACGTGTCAGAACATGAAAAAATGGATAGTTTCGGCATTAAAAAGAGATAAAATTCTCATAATATTTTCTCCTTCGCAGAAAGGACATGAGAAGAGGCAAGATGTAGGATCAGAATATTGCCACAACAATACTCTTGCGAGATTTTAACAACATTTCTGCGAGCTCTTCAACAACACACTGCGAGTGTCGCAGAAGGACTCAAAGAATGACATAATGGATGACGGAAATTGAAACACAAGAAGAGCATGACGATCCTACGAAGATTATAGAATCTGCGAGAATAAACATTATAACTATTGCGAGAATATCGCGAGTCAGATCCAAAATAAAAGGACAACTTCGCTGTCATCCACTATGTACTTACCCTATATAAATAGAACTAATAGGAGGAGAGATCAATTGGAGAGTGTTGAGAAAGTTTTTAGGAGAGAGAAATTTTAAGAGAGCGGTTGTATTCTTGGCTTCTTTCATTTCTTGTAATATTTATAAGAATTAATCAATAAAAGTGTTGTTCTTAATCTTCAAATATGTGTTGATTATTATGAATTCTTGTGAGGGGTGTAGTGTAGGAATTCCTGCAACTACATCATCATTCGTTAGATAAATGTTTCAAGCACCATTGTCCTCTTCCCTAGTGACACAAATCAACATAAAATTGATACCAGCATCACCTGTTCACTCCATATATTTCTCCCCCTTTTTGTCACAAAAATGACAAGGAAACAAAAAAATAAAGGACAACACGAAAAGGATCTTACAAATCTCAAAATAGACTTGCAACCTGTTGAGTCAAGCACGAGGGTTTTACATACCATTTTTGATAACAAATATCAAAACCGAAACTACAAAGTAATTATGTTTTGATATGTTATCATGGAAATAATTGCCCGAAGCAATTTTCCCAACTAGTTTAGCAAAACAAAAAAAAACTAAGCAACTTAGTTCCTTTGCTAAACCGATTGTATAAATACAACCGCTTCATTGGATAAGACCAAAACAAAGATAAACTCCATTTTTCTCATCAGGTTCTAATTAACCATATAACTTAAACCTTGTAAACAAGCCAAATACTAGGTTAGTTAACTAGCATTTCCTTGCTTAGGCTTTCGGCTTGACTTGAATAACCGAAACCTCCACTTTGATAAGTCTAACTAAAATCAGAATTAACTTAGTTTATATTATCTGGAATCGAATTGGACTAAACAACTCATCTCGTCAATATATTCATTCGTTAAGCCATAAATAATTCATACAAACCAATAAATCAACTTGCATAATTATTCACCTCAACCGGAAGCAATTGAAACAACATATATCAATTGATACCGTACAATAAAGCAAAATAACAATCGTTTTACTTAACTGGAAGCAATTGAAATAACATAAACATTAAAGCACCGCAATTGCACCAAACTTTTGTAAGCCTAAACAATTGATATCACAAAACAAAGCAAGATAACAATAGTTTTACTTAACCGGAACCAATTGAATCACACAAACATCCACATATACATAATGGAATAAACACATCAATTGTACCGACAATTTCGTTTAAGTAAAAACAATATATATATCAAATAAAAATAGGCTTTTCTTAAAATAGGAAAACAATTAACTAACAAGATTGTTACCTCAATTTCGTATCCAATTTCTCCAATATGATCTCATCTTCTTCTTCCATGGATAATTGATATCGAAATACCATTATGTTGTCATTCTTATGCCAAAAACAAAAGAATAACAACAACCAACCTTTACCAGAGAAAGGTTGAAAATCGGTTTTAACAATTGCAAGCAAAAGTTGAAAACCGTCGAAACACATATGCGTTTATGCTAAACCAAAACCAATTCAACATATTGTGACTTTTTCACATATTGTTCCTACGGGAACCCCTCATGATCCTTTGATAAAGCCTGCCAACATGGGCTAGAACTTAATCCTGCTAAATCAAAAAGTCACCAAACCATAAGGGTTAACAACATATTATGAGATCGAATATCAAGGTGATAAAACCGAAATCAAACATCCCATAATAATACATAGCAAATAAATAAAGCATTCAAGCACCGGCTATGTAAATCAAAACTATCATAAGAAAATTATAAATCAAATAACTTTATTCATCAAAATGAGATAGTTTTATTCATAATAGACACTTAAGTAAAACTTGAAATAAATCAACAACTAATGTGTACTCTTATTCTTCCTTGAAGATAAATGAAAACTCAAACTTCATTTGTTTTCCCATTGAGAGCTTTTTGACGTTTTTCTTCAATTTTCGATTCAATATTCCAGATTTCTGATTCAATGCATAGAATTCCTTTATGAGTTTCTAGATTCTTTCTGGCAGCAAATGCCATCCGTTTTTGAAAACAGTCAAGTTGTTTACCAATATTTTCATGATGCATACTGTGAGACTTCTTGAAAGACTTAGGTGGGATTATTTCAACCACATTCTTGGAGGCTTGTCCTCCTATAATTTGGCTCATAACCTTATTAGTTACAGTACTAATGCTTTTCAAATCATTAAATTTATCTTCCCAAGTATTTTCACAAATTCTGGTGATTATACATGGAAACCCGAGATGCCTCTTGATTCCAGAAGACAAAATAGAGTCTGATATCTTTAACATTTGACTGAAAATTATCCTACAGAGATCTATTTGGGAATCTTCCTTTAACAGGAAATAGACAAATTTAGCAAATGTCTTGTCCCAAACTGACTTATCTCTTGTACTCGCAAAGATAGTTTCTAGTGCAAGTTTACCAAAAACCCTCAGATGAAAGGGTATATCCTTTGTTGGTAATCTATCATTTTCCCAAATAGCCTTCTTTCCAATGATGCATGTTGAAATGTTATCGTGTTCAATTTCAACTCCAGTAATTAGGTGATTACATTCCACATTGTACTTAATAGCCTTAGAAATTATTGAACGATTAATGTAATAAATTTCTCGACCAACAAGAGTCAGAAAACTGAGTTTTTTGTGATCAATATTGTGCATATTGGCATAGAAAACTCTTGCCATATTAGGTGAATATTCTTCAAAATCAAAAATATTTCCCCAGTTCCGATTTTGAAAAAACTTCACATAGTCCTTATTTCTGACTTCAGGATCAAACCTTTTCTCAACAGTAAATTCTATTCCCTTGAGAATTTCATATTTCTTAAAGCATGAGCTGTCAACGAAATGAGCAAATTCATGCTTGTTATCTATACTGTTAGGAAATCTGATCCTTTCAACATTATCAATTTTGACCCGATTATCAGCGGACTTAGTCCTTGATTTCCTTTTTCCCATATTTGGGAAAATATGAACAACCCTAGTTTTGGTTTTTACTAGTCTTCCCCAATATGTTCGAACACATAGCAAGAGATTATCTTTTATAGGAAGACTTGTGATCAAAAACCGGAAATAACTAGTTTTAGGAAATACTAGCAAAATCGGAAACCGAGACTTATGAGGAGACAATTCTGATTTTGTTTCTAGGTCTTTCTTTTGGAAAACCGGTTCTTCATGAACTGGATCTTTGTTTCGGATTGATTCCATGTTTTTGTCCAATAGTCTGTTTACTCTTTTATTACCAGAGATTGATAATTTCACTTGAAACATGCTCAAGAATTTTAGAGAGTATACAGATATAAGGTTGAACAAAATATGATATTTGTTGAAAATACCATTTGAATCATAAACCCTGTAGAATTTTAAAAAGATCACTTGCTTCATTAAAACAGTTGTGAGGTGTATGAAGCAATCCATAGTTAATATAATTATTAACTGAAAACTCAATCCTTGAAGGATTACATATTTTCCAAAAACGCATCCAAGACGACGAAACATTAACAGTCTTTGATCTGAAAATGTATACAAATATACTTTGATAGGCTATCCAAAATATATTTCAGATTCCAGATTTCACAAGAACACAATAGCCGAGGTTCATAAAAATCTTAAGTGGAATCTTATGTATCTTCAAGATAAGATCTGTCTTATTGACCACTAAATCATTATTTACCATAATGATATACAATCCTATGACAATCAAAGGATTATGTAAGTCACTCATGACATACATATGCATAATTCCTACACGTTTAAGAATAAAAGTATTATATAGTTCAAAAGTGTTATCCACCACGAATTCCTGAAGTAGTCAAATCCTGCCATTACGTTAACAGAATCATTAACCAGACTTAATTATTATAGGATGGATCGCACCAAACACAGATTGTTAGATCTTTTCGTGTTTTCCTGCTCTGATACCAATTGAAAATGCGAGGGTACCCAAATATACCTCAAGCTAAAACTTTCCCTTCCTATAAGTCCTTTCTCCGAAAGTGATTGTCTATAGACTGAGTTGAGACAATGCAACTAATCGGTTCACACTTTGTGTGATTGTCTATGGATACGAGATCGAGACAATACAACAACGAAGTATGTTTACTTGATACAAAGGTTAGGACTTAACCAAACACAATAGGATTCACGTATCAAGTAAATAGAAATTAACGTTTGTGCAATTTACTTTAATTATAATAAAACAATTATAATGCGGAAATATAAAGTAAATGACACAGCAAGATTTTGTTAACGAGGAAACCGCAAATGTAGAAAAACCTCGGGACCTTGTCCAGAATTGAATACTCTCAGGATTAAGCCGCTATACAAAATAAACAAACTTATTATAGTTGAGACCAAGCAACTAAACCTATAGTTCACCTAGTTCCATCTGTATTCCCACGCCTCCAACCTGTAAACAAGTCACGTACTTGGACTAATTACTTTGGTTCGTATTCCAAACAGTAAAGGAACAACAAATCTTTTTGGTATCAACTCTCTTCAACCAAGTGATATGAGTTGAACAAAGGCTCTTAAGTTTATCTTAACATAAACTCCTTTGCCAGGTTCCAAGATCTATCTTATGTTCAATCACCAAAAGGTAATTTTTAATATTAAGCCAATCAACACTCTTAATCCAAAGGACTGTGTTTATGCCGATATTCTCAATTAACCAATACAATCTACCACAAGGATAAACCGATTATTAATTGGATCCTCTTTTACCAAAACAAGTATTGTGCACACCAAAGATTATAAACGCCAAGTCATAAATATTTTATCTCTTCTTTGTCTTCAAATCTTCTTAGATCTTCAATAAACACCTGCACATAACTACTTGAATCTCTTGTGATCAATCACACACAGAACGTAGTCTATTAACAACGGATTATCAAAAGATCTTCTTTAGATCTAACAACAGTCTAAAGATCCCTGTCGAAATCTTGAACTAGTTTGAGTGAATCTTATATCAGAAGATAAGATTCTCAAGCATAATCTTATATCATCTGACTTTCAAGAACTATGTGTGTAGGAGAAGAATCTCGCAACAACAACGCTCTTACGAAAACTTCTACCACACATTTCAAATATCGTAATTTAATTACAGAAGTGATGTAATAGACAACGACAACATAAAACATGAGAAAGATATGAAGACCTTGTGAAATTATAGAGAAAGCTTGCGAGAACTGTAGTTGCAGGAAATCCTACACTACACCCTTGATAAGAATTCACACTAATTAACACATTTTGAAGATTAAAAATGACACTTTATTATTTGATTCTCAGAAAATATTTACAAGAAATGGAAGAAATAAGGAATATAACCGCTCTCTTGAATTTTCTCTCTCCTCAAGACTTTCTCAACACTGAAAAATACATCATCCCCCTTCTGAATCTATTGGGTCTCTTTATATAGGGTAATTACATAGTGGATGACATCTAAGTTTTCCTTTTATTTCGGATTTGTTCTGCGATCTTATCGCAACAGTAATAATATGAAATCTCGCAAGCATTGTAACCATCGCAGATCAATCACGCTATTATCGTGTTTCTTCAATTGTCAGCTATTACATCATTCTTTGGATCACCCTTTAAGTTATTTTATGACGCTCGCAAAGTGTTATTGAAGAACTCGCAGTGACGCCCGTAGAAATGTTTGTTAATCTTGCAAGAATAATGCCATGGAGAAATTCTGGTCCTACATCTTGCCTCTTCTCATATATTCTTCGTGAAGTAGAGGGGATATGAGAATCTCCAACTCTTCATAATGCTCGCAGCCTCCTATCTTTCCATATTTTCTTCTCGACAATACTCCGTGAATTTAGCTTAACCGCCTACACGTGTTGTAAATTCCTCTTTTTACCGGCACGTGTCTCCTCAACAGGTCATCTCCTTTTTCTTATAAAAGGTAGAATTTGGTTACAGAACTAATTTTCTTCTTTTACTCTTCTATCTTCTTCGTTTCTTCATCCTCTACAAATTTTTCCGCTCTGCAATTTTTCTTCTTCATATCTATCTGCTACTGCTTTAATGGAATCTTCAAGGTATGTGTTTTTCTGATATTACTGAATTCCGTTTTGCTTACTTGAATCATGTTTACTCATATTTTATTAACCTTTTCTATTTGATTCTTCATAATTCCCCTACTATATCTTCTCTTCAGCGGAACTCCCCCTAACACCCAGTCTGCAACCCAAAACCCTAATCTTCTCAAAAAATTAGCTCACAAGAGAAGGAATCCTGCGAGTCATAAGGTAGTAAGAAATATTTACTTCTTCTTAATAACAATATTGTTGCCTCTGTTTCTTATATAAGTTATTATTCGCAGGATGACGAAGGTGTTGCTAACCCTCGCAAAAGATCTCGCCAAGTTAAAACTCTTGAGGCCAACATTATTATTTCCAAAATGACATCTGCGAGAGCTATTCCCACAACTTCGCAAATTGAACCTCCTTCTTCTGTTTTCGAGAATACCTCCACCAATACCCTTATCTCCACTGATCTTTTGACAGATGAAATTCCCAAAATTTTGTAAATGAAACTCCTTCCAGCCATTTATTACCTCCAAATGTTACCTTTCCAGATACTCCACCCTCTAACGATGCAGTCATTGTGAACAATCCAAACCTTCAACTTTCTACTGTTGTTGTTTCACCTTCTGCATCTCTTCCTTCTTCTAAAGAAATGGGAGTAGATATCGCTTTCAAAACCTTATCTGATATTTTAGATGAAGCTAAGAAATCATCTACTGATCCTGTCAAGTAGAATGTCTGCGAGATTTTATGTAAGTATTTTGGTTCTAACCAAATAGCTTCACAAGCAGCTTTAGATAATAAAATTGAATTGCTTAGAAGAAATATCCAAGCCAAGACCTCAAAATGTGACATTCTCTGTCAAAAGCTTCACAATTCTTCACTTGATTACGAGAATCTTCGCAGCAAAAACCACGAGTTAAAAGGTATAATTTTCCTGCCTCTATCTCTTGTTTTTCTGTTTTAGCAAATTTTCATTTTCTCTGTACTCAAACTTCCTTCTTGAATTCTTGGTTCGTATATTTAGTTTTAAATCAGAATCAATTCATGGAGAGACTTAAATTTGAGTCTATCGCTGAAGAAGCTCGTGCTGAAAAAGATTCTTGGATGGACCAGTTTAATAGATTAGATAATCTCTACACATATTCGATAGATCAAATAGATAATCTTACTAATGAGAATAATCAATCATCGCAAAGTCAAAATTTATTAAGTAGCGAGGTTAATCGCCTCTCATATTTGTTAATCAAGGCTAATTTGGCGATGGAATCTTTATCAGATGAAAATAGAACTTTATCTCAAGAAAAACATAGTTTTTCAAGTTTGATGGCGATTTCCTCGCAACAATTGAGTAATCTTCAAAGAATATGTGATAATCAAGAGTAATCTCTTCGTTCTCTTAAGGATGAACTCAAGGAAGTAACTGAATCATCTGCCGCTGTGAAGGATAAACTTATCAAGGGTAGGTTAACTCTTAGTTTAAAAGTCAGCAAGCTTCAAGATCAATACTCCCAATTAAAGGAATATTATTCTTTACTAGCAAAAGAAAACTCGTATCTCCTCAACAAAGAAGAAAACATAAAATCTCGCCTGAAGGGTATAGTTGGAGATAATTTTGACGATGCCATGAATCAATGGGAGAATTGTTGCTTAACATTAATTCAAAATTTAACTTCGCAAAAAGAAGGTAGTCATTTGACTGCCTCACTTGTTGGTCTTTCTGTTAAATTTCTATGTTATATTTCTTGCAAGATTTTTATCTAAATAATCTTTTGTCTTTCTCGCAGAATCCGAGAAGAGCCTTCATTCTACCATTTCTGATCTAACTGACAAATTGGCTAAAGTTCGCAAAGAAAATGGATCTTTCCTTTCTCATTATGTTAAATCTCACGATCGAGCAGAAAGAAGATATGACTATCTTGAGTATTTTAAGAACTTCGAGATTAGAAATCGCGATAAAGGTTTCCTTCGCAAAGTTCATCTCAGTGCTGAAGTCCTTGTGAATAATATTCTAATATCTCAGTCTCTTCCCCCTGTATCTGTTCTTCCTATAGAAGTAGATGATGATGAATTTCCTCTTCCTATGGATAAGGATCTATAATATGCAAGTGACGAAGAAAATATTTCTCAAGAAGGCCAAACAGAAGAAGAAAAAATTCCTCCTAGAGAAGTAACCACTGGTGGTGAATCAATTCCTGGGGAAGAAGAAGAATCTCGAATCAATCGCAATGAGAAGAATGTTGGTGAAGTTAATAACACTAACAAAGATGATGAATCTGGCAAAATCAATACTGAAGCCTGAGTTTTATTTTTGTTTTCTCTTTCTTGCGAGAAATGTAACTTTATGCAACTTTGTCTCCGTTATTTTGAATATTTTCAAGGAAGATAATGATATTCTGTTTATTAATTCCCATATTTTCCCTTCATTATCTTTCTTGGAATGATCCACTGTATTGCAATTCCTCTTGCGAAATTATGGATAATGCTGCGATAATATGACATGCCTGAATAATCCTGATGTGTGATTCTGAATAACATGTGTTTGAAATTCCGTAGGATTCTGAGAAATCTTTCCTGCATTCTTAATAGAAAATAGTTAATGTTTTTTATTATTTTGTTGGTCTTATTTTGCCTTCCTAGTTAAAGGTCTTATTGTGCCAATATTTGTGTCTGCGACAAAATCGTAGGACGTCTTTACATTTGCATGTATTGACCCATTGATCTTGCCTTATCTCTTTTCTTTCAATGTATTGCGATAATATGATAAATCTAAGTTCTCTTGCGAGAACAAAGCCTTATGAAATTACCGTCTTGCGATGAAATCGCAGGACGTCTCTACACTTTTGATGTAAAGACCCATTGATCTCATCTTAAATTTTTCTTATGGCTTGTTGCCTATGTATAATTTTTGTCACGCGACAATATGACAGGCCTAAATGTTCTTGCGATCATAAATCCCCATGACATTGTCGTCTTTAGACACTTATCAGCGCCCTATTGGAGGGTGTCGCCCTTATCTTCCCCCTGGTTTCCCCTTCAAGGAGGGAACATCGGACATACAAGACTATCTCCTCCCATCCATATTTCCCAACAACCATTTGTTTTCGCAGCCTCTTGTCCTTTATGCCTATATGGCTTATAGTTACAAGATTGCACCCTAAGTGTGGTTTTCTTTGGGCCGAGCGCATCATAGCCAAGACTTGACAAGAATGGCCAGGGTAGGTTCGTCCATCCTTGGCTCAACCGTGTACCTCGGCGCCTTGGTCATACTATGTACTCCTTAGAAGAGACCCTCGGTCGTCCAACCAGGGTATAACCTTATATAATTGGAAATCCAAGGTACCTCTCCCGGATAGGTTTTATTTAACCCCAACATCTTCATGACTCAGGTTCCAGCAGCGGTATAACCTTATCCATGAGTCACGCAAAGAGATACCCCATAATATGATGTACTTTAGGTCTTACATTTTCCTCTTACGAAATTGTATTCGCGAACTAGGGTGTACGCCATAAAGGTTCATCCCGTTCTTTATTTCTTTTGTGTATATCGCAACCTTTCATTCTTTATTTAATCTTGAATAATCTTGCGAATAAACTCGCAGCTATAAAAATTCGTTTTGCCCATTTTTTATTAAAAATTTGTTACTGATAATATATTTTTAAAAATAATTTGTTCCATGGCCTACCAAGTCTTTGACCAACATCTCTGCCCTCTGGATCTACCAGCCTGTATGCCCATGTTCCAACTATCTCCTTAATGATATATGGTCCATCCCATTTTCTCGCCAACTTTCCACCACGTTCTCTCTGGTACTTTAGTGTTTCTCGCAAAACTAAATCGCTTGGTTGAAACTCACGTTTCTTGACTCTCTTGTTATATTCGCGAGCCAACCTTCGCTGGTAATTTTCCATATGTTGTAATACTTTTTCTCTCTTCTCTTCTAATTCATCAAGTTCTCTTAGAATCATACTAGCATTAAGATTCTTCTCCCAAACCTCTCTTTTTGTTGTAGGAATAGCAACTTATGTTAGTAGTACTGCTTCAACACCATATGTTAAACAAAAAGGTGACATTCCAGTTGCCTCTCTCCTGGTTGTGTTGTAAGCCCAGACTACATTATGTACTTGTTCACACCATGCTCTATGGTACCCTTCTAATTTCTTTTTTAAGATGTCTGCGATTGTCTTATTAGTTGCTTCAGCCTGACCATTAGCTTGTGGGTATAAAGGAGTATATTTTCCACATCTTATCTTAAATACATTGAGTAGCAATTCTATATTTTGTCCTTCAAATTGTTTTCCATTATCAGAATCCAACTGTGCTGGAATTCCAAATCTACAAATGATATTTTCAAAGATAAATGTAAATATATCCTTATCGCGAATGTGTTGTATTGCTTTTACCTTTGCCCATTTTGTGAATTACTATATCGCGACAATTAAGTATCTCTTCTGCCCTGAACCTGGCACAAAGGGTCCCACAATTTCTAAACCCCATTTTCCAAAAGGCCACACACTTTTTGAAGATGATAATGGTGCCCCTGGTGCATGTATCCTCTTTCCATATCGCTGGAAATCTTCAAAACATTTTGATAATTGTTTTGCATCTTCATGCATATATGGCCAATAATATCCTTGCATTTTTGTTCTATAAGCCAAAGATCTTCCTCCGCTATGATTACCAGCATCACCGCTATGCAACATTTTTAATATTTTTTCTCCTTATTCCTGTGTCAAACATCTAAGTAATGTCCCATTAAAAGATTTTTGATACAATACCCCATCCCTTAGTTCATAATTTGTTGCACAACTTTTTAATTTGTGCGCCTTCAATCTATTTCTTGGTGTTTCGCCTGTCACCAAGTATGAGTGAAGTTCTACTCTCCAATCTGTGATAATGTTGCTGGCTGATTCTTCTGTGTCATTTTCTATTATCATTACATCCGTCTTTTCTTCTTATTCTTTATTAATTGAAGGTGATACAAGTGTCTAAATTCTTATGCATCTCGCAGCTGGGTTTGTCATCATACTTGATATGAACGCAAAAGCATCTGCGAGTCTATTATCTTTTCATGATATATTCTCCATTTTATTTTTGGAATTCTCGCAGACAATTCTTCAACAACTTTCTTGTATTTCTTCAGAGATGGTTCATTCTTTGTGTATTCCAATGTAGTTAATACCGGATATCGGTTTATATCGGCCATGAAGGATACACTGGTACGACTTTATATCGGGGATATTATCGTTCAAATATCATTATAATATCGGTTCCAAATTTAGAGACTACAATTTTATAGCTACCATCAATTTTATCAAAAACACAAGAGTAATTTCAATAACATTAAAGTTTACTGCCTAAAATGATAAATAAACAAGTTCAAACTAGAATCAGGAGAGTAACTTCAACAACTATAAAATTTACTGCCTAAAATGGTAATTAAACAAGTTCAAAGTTCAAACTAGAAATAAAAAAGTAACTTCAACAACTTTTAAGTTTACCACCTAATCAGTGTTTAACATCAATTAATCAGTATCATATCCATCATACTAATAATTGGTAGGGTAAGTAGACTTACTTCGAGAGCTACATGCACCTCTACTACCAACTGGCCTACTTTCTTCACCAAGAATATCTTGCAAATCATCCAAAGTTCCATCAAGAATAACTTGAAATATCCCCGATATATCGGCCGATACGGCCGATATTTGACTATATTGGACGATATTATCACCAAGATATCGTATCCCCGATACAATGCTTATCCTACTGCTCCAAGGCCGATATCCTAAATATCCCCGAAATATCGGCCGTATCGGCCGATATTGACTACATTGGTGTATTCTCCTTTTATCTGGCGAATAACCAATTGCGAGTCACTGGTAATCCTTGCGTTCTCCAACTTCATCTCTACGGAGAATTTTAGAGCATGAACCATAGCTTCATATTTTGTCTCATTATTAGTGGATGTGAAATCCAAACGAAATGAGAACGCCCTTTTTTCTCATTCTGGCGAGATAGAGACCACTCCAATTCCATTTCCTTCCCCATTTGATGATCCATCCACCAATATTTCCCACATGTTTGGTTATTTTAATAGATCTTTTGTATCTCCATGTTCTTCTTATATGTCCATCATTTCTTCCACAGCTTCATCATCTTTTAGAGGGAATTCTGCTAAAAATTCTGCGACAACTTGTGATTTTGGTGAGGATAGGACTTCATATTTGATTTCAAAGTGCCCTACTTGTGCATTCCATCTCTCAACTCTGCTTGATCTTTTTGAGTTCTTCATTACTGATTCAATGGGCACCTTTGTTAACACCTTTATTTTATGTGCTTGAAAATATATGTGAAGTTTAAAGGTTGCATAAACCAATGCCAGAATTAGCTTCTCAATTTTTGAATAATTTTTCTCTGCAGAATTAAACATTTTGCTGATGTAGTAAATTGGTTTTTTTACCCCTGCATCTATTCGCAATAACACTGCGCTTAAGGCGTGCGATGTTGTCGCAAGATAAATCAATAATTCTTCTCCCGGCTCCGCTTTCTGTAAAATAGATATGTTCATTAGGTATTCTTTAACTCCTTGAAAAGCCTTCTCACATTCATCTGTCCATTTGAATTTTGTACCCTTCCTGAGTATATTGAAAAAATGCTTGAACTTATCTGAAGATCGCGAGATAAATCTTCCTAGCGATGCTAAGAGCCCATTCAACTTCTGTACATCTTTCACTGTTGCTGGCGTTGGCATATCGCGAATTTCATGTACTTTCTCTGGATCAACTTGAATTCCTTCTTTTGATACGATATAACCTATAAAAATCCCTGATGCTACTCCAAAAATGCATTTCTCAGGATTCACCTTGATGTTAAAAAGCCGCATTTGGTCAAAAATCTCCTTCAAATCTTGCACATGGTTCTTAGCTTCTTTACTCTTTATTAACATGTTATCTACGTACACCTCTAATGTTTTTTGTTTCCACTTTGCAAACACCTTCTCCACCATTCTTTGATACGTTGCACAGGCATTTCGCAACCCATATGGCATTTTTGTGTAACAATATAATCCTCTTGGAGCAAAAATACAGTGTGCTCTTGATCTTCTTCAGCAAGAGGGATCTGATTATATCCTTTATACCCATCCAATGAAGATATTCTATCATTTCCTTCTACTGATTCGACCATTTGAGGAATATTTGGTAATGGAAAGCTATCTTTAGGACAAGCTTTGTTTAAGTCAGTAAAATCTATGCAAATTATTATCCTTGTATTCTTCTTTGGAACTACTACCATATTTGCAATCCATTCCGGGTACTTTTCTTGCCTTATAATTCCCGCATCAAGCATCTTCTGTAATTCTTCTTCAATTTGGGAATGGTAAGTTGTTGCGATTTTCCTTATTCTTAGTTTAAATGGTCTTACCTCCTTGTTGATTTCTAGTTTATGACATGCAACTGATGGGTCTATTCCAGGTATCTCATCCATATTCCATGCGAAGATGTCTTTATATTCTCGCAAGAGATTTATGGTTTGCTCTTCTTATTTCGCATCCATCTTCGTTCCAATTTTTAGCATCTTAGGTTCTTCTTTACTTCTAATATTTATTTCTTTTGTTGGTTCTGCTGCAGTGCAGCGAGCTTCAAGTTTTCCCATTGGTGTTGCAGTTTTCTCAACTCTCGCGAGTTCATTTCCTTCTTGCGAGATTTCGCTGGGTATTCCTTTTCCTTCTTTTGCTCTTATCATGTAAACTTTAAATTCTTTTTCTTTCTTTGTCTTTTTTGCCATTTTTCTGCGAGCTTTTCGCAGCTTTGGACACTCCTTATAATTTCTCACTTCAGTTTGATTACACAGCTTCGCATGATCGGTATCTCCTCTAATTTCTCCAATTCCATTAGGCATAGGAAATTTGATGCATTGATGTAATATTGATGCTACATCTTTGATTGCGTGTATCCATGGTCTCCCCAATATCATGTTATATGGTTCCTCCATATCCACCACACATAATGTTTCTTGTGTTTCAATCTCTCATAGCGGAATGCGTACCATTATTTCGCCTTTAGGTTTTGTTATAGATTTTCCAAAACCATGAATGTGATAATTTGAACAGGACATATCTTCATCCTTATATCCCATCTTCTTAAATGTATGATAGAATATAATATCTACAGAACTTCTTGTGTCCACCAAAGTTCTATTCACAAACCATTCTTCTGCAGATCTTGTTGATTTCTTCTTCTTCACTCGCATAGTAGATACCGTGATTACCAATAGAAATGTATGATCCAAATTTTCTTTTGGTATTTCTGCTGCTGTGAATGTGATTTCTTGCTTTTCCCAATCTTTCAGAGGTGATATTTTCTCCACTGTCATAATTCTTTTTCCTTCAAAATCTCGTTTATGAATCTTTCCTCTAATATTTTCATGGAATTGGTTAATCATTGTTTTTGTTATCGTATTGCACTCCAACTTCCTGTAATCCTCCTTTGCTTCAATTTTTTCTTCAAATACTTCACCAATTTGTTCAATCATCTTCTTAACTCGAATATTAATCTTTTATCTTGCTTTTTCCTATAATTTTCAACTTTCAATCCCTGTTTCGGGCGCCAAAATGTAGTTGCAGGAAATCCTACACTACACCCTTGATAAGAATTCACACTAATTAACACATTTTGAAGATTAAAAACGACACTTTATTATTTGATTCTCATAAAATGTTTACAAGAAATGGAAGAAATCAGGAATACAACCGCTCTCTTGAATTTTCTCTCTCCTCAAGACTTTCTCAACACTCAAAAATACATCATCCCCCTTCTGAATCTACTGGGTCTCTTTATATAGGGTAATTACATAGTGGATGACAGCTAAGTTTTCCTTTTATTTCTGATTTATTCTGTGATCTTATCGCAACAGTTATAATATGAAATCTCGCAAGCATTGTAACCATCGCAGATCAATCACGCTCTTCTCGTGCTTCTTCAATCGTCAGCTATTACATCATTCTTTGGATCACCCTTTAAGTTATTTTATGACTCTCGCAAAGTGTTATTAAAGAACTCGCAGTGACACCCGCAGAAATGTTTGTTAATCTTGCAAGAATAATGCCATTTCGATATTCTGGTCCTACAAGAACATAGCAAGAGATAGAGATAGCCTGCAAAATTATGGAGAGAACTTGCGAAAATTTAGTAAGGGATCCTAAGATAGGGGGAATATGAGTTGTATGTGAGCTGTCATCCACTATGTAAACACCTATATAAAGAAAAGAGCAGAAGAGAGAAAAGGAGGGACACATTTTGTAACAGAGGGAGAGAGACTTTATTTTTCTTTATCATCTTCTTCCCCTAAAACTAAATCTAGAGCTCCAAATACTCATTAATGGAGTCTCCATGTAACCCAAATGTAATTTCAATAATCATAGTGAAGAACCCTAACCCCGTGGATGTAGATCACATTGATCGAACCACATAAATCTTGTGTGTTCATTTTATAATTTTAGCACTTTAATCTTTATTTTGGTTATGAAATAGATTTAGATCTAGAAATTGTTATCATAATATGATATGGGGTGTGTTTTGGGATTTCCTACAACTATATTTTTGGCGCTAGAAATAGCGAGAGTAAATGATTTATCCTTCCTGTAGCTTGATTGGTTCAAGATATTTTCATGAAGATTTGCTACTGTTCATATTTTTCTAGATCTAAAAAATTTAGGTCCAAAAATGGAAATTTCATGGAAGAAATTACACTTTCAGGGAGTAAACATCATCAACAATTCAAAGACATGAAAAGAGTAAGATAAAAAATTAGTTGTTGTGGCGAATTTAAGGAAGAAAACCAAAGTTTCGGTGGAATATTTTTATGTTCAGGAGAAGAATGCAAATATGAAAGAAATTAAGGAAGGACGAAGAGAAGATAAGAGGCATACACTGCAATTTCTATCACAAACAGAAATTCCACAGATGGTTTAAGGATGCGAGAGCAACAAATATGTCACAGGTTAAAATTCGCAGAGATACATATTTTTCATTTTCTTCTCATTTTCATTGGCGAATAAAAGAATAAGGAAAAAAGTTCTGCGTTAATTTCGCAGAGAGGTTCTTGAACAGTTGGTCCAGAGAACAGTATGTGAGTTTGTGGTAATAGGTTCGAATTCTCCTGCGAGCGTAGTTTTCTTCCTTTTACAGAGGGTGAAAAAATGAATAATTTCGCAGCATTGTTTCATTATTTTGCAAGCAAGAGGCAGCACAGTTGGTGATCTGCGAAGTTAATGAGTTCATGGTCGCGAGTTCAAGTCCCAACACATGCATATTTTTTCGCAAAATCCTTGATAATTTTGCAGGTATATTTAACACAGAAGAAAGTTGATGGTTATTTCGCACATACATTTCGCAGAGAAGGATTAGCACAGATGGTTCAATGTGGTACATCATAAGGAGTAGGACATGGGATCAATTCTTTCCTCTCGCATATTTGTTTTTATTATGCGAAATTCGCAAGTCATCCTTTGATTATTTCGCACAGAAGAGAGTTCATGATAATTTCGCAGAGAAAGTTTGCAAGCAAGAGAACTAGCACAGTTGGTTGGGAGGCATGAATACAAGCAGTCGCGGGATCAATTGTTGCTTCTCGCAAGTTTATTTTTGTTATACGAAATTTCTACATAATTGTCTCTCGAACAGTTAAACTTTGATTACTTCTCAAGATCTTTGATTAATTCGCAAGAGAGGGTTAGCACAGTTGGTATGGTGCGAGAAAATGCAAGAGGCGGGTCAAGGGTTCAAGTCCCATCTCTCACTCTTATTTATGCTGCGAGACGTACATATAACTCGCATAAGAGCTAAGTACCCTTTCCTAGAACATTTTACTTACCACAAATAAAAGATTTTTTATTTAATTTCCAAAAAGAGATACAATCTCAAGATTTCAAAGAGTTTTGATTTGGTTTACAAAATGCGATACATTCGCAGAGTTACAGAGATTTCAGAATTACAAAGATTTCACAATTACAAGAGGAACCGAGAACAATATCTCGCAGATCAATTTATATATTTCCCTTAAATATTTGTTTTGTTTCAAAGGAGAATGATATCTAACATGGAGAGTAGTAGGAGGCAAAATAAGACCTTCCATCAATAGGCTAGTGATAGGTGTCCAAAACACCTTATTATTTATTTATTATTTATGCTTTCTCTGCTATTTTTCTTGTAAATTATGTATCTTATGTTTTGTTTTTGAGTATTTAGGTACTTTGGAGTCATTTGGAACGAAAGAAGAAGAAACATGGAAAAAGTTCATTCCAAGTGCAATAGTTGTCGGAGGCAAAATTATTTCTCATTGTTTGCTTTTATTTCTTCATCTCTGTCTGAAAAGTATGTCGGCTTTAGTGATGCAATTTTTGCCTGAAAAGTACGACTGCTTTAGTGATGAAAAGACATTGAAGGGAAGAAATGGACTTGAGAAATAAGTGACGAATGTTGTTGGTGGAAGAATTCGAGAAAGAAGAAAGCGTTCATTCGGAGCAGGGAATGCATAATCGTCGTTGTGCAGGCAAGTGCTAATGAAAGCACAATTGAGAAAAAGAAGCTGTCATTCTTTGACGGTTGGTATCAATTCTTAGGATGCCTAGAGTCATCTGGGTACCCCTTAGATAATTCACTTGAGTATATATATCACTTCAGTTTCTCTTACACAAAAATTCATAGAAGAGTTTATCGGTTTTAATTATTTTCTACAACACCTGAAACCGAGAGGACATGGCGGCACTAAAAGTTAGTGGAAGGAGATCGAGAAGGAACTGTTGATTGTTGAACGGGAAATTGAAGAGAATAAGATACAAATGATGTTTCTGTTGTTAATGAGCTTGTGGGATAAATGGGTTTATACAGTTGAAGGGTTTGGTTCAATTTGGGCCAGAATCATGGAAGATTGGAGTTGCAGTTCAACTGTGTTGCGGTTAGGAATTGAATTGAAGGTTTTGCTGATGGTGATGACTGTGGATGAACAAAGGAGGTTAACAACCTTTACAGAGTCCCTAAACAATAAAGTGAAGTGGGTTTGTTCTCATATTTGTACATCTAGCAAGAGGAACTACAGCTGAAGGTTTAAGAAGAGAAGTTGATGGTGTTGTTCTTGATGAATGATCAGATATTAGTGTCTATTAAGTGTTTGTGAATTAGTAATTATGGGTTTGCACTGGAGATTGAATTTTTTGAAGGAATGGGAAGCCACAGAAGATGATTTCTTAGTGCAGAACAACAACACCAAACTGCACACATTCAATGTTTGTAGAAATGCCTAAAAGGCTAGCTTTCAGCCAAGTCTACTGCCTTTGGTTATAGCCTTGGTTACGATATAGCAAGGGTTCGACCAAACCTATTTCTGCCAATCGAGATGGAGTGAAACCAACAAGGAAAAGCTGGTTAGCATGTACAACCATGGGTGTTTACACAAGGGATCACTGGTGTTTGTTCTCGACATATAAAGAAGCTATTTTAAATCCATGAATTCAGTGAAGCTAGTGGTGTTCGCTGTGGGTTTTGAGAGGTGTTCAAATCTTGAAATAACATGACAGAGATGGCTTGGTGTTTGGAAGTGGCTAGTTGGTGTTCTCGACACCAACTGAGAAGAGAGAAATGAGTACCAGATTGTCACAATCTTGTGGTTGATTTTGACTCAATAAACCAGTTTGTGGGTGAACTAGAAGATGATGAAGTTTGGCCTGAGATATTTGCGGCTGCAATTTCTGGTGGTTGAGAACATGAATCTGATATTAAGAAGATATGGGAATTAGTGTTGTTACAGTGCAAGACTCAAGGTACGAATAGCTGGTGAGGTTCTGACACTATGGGTATGTTACTGCAACAAGCTACAGATTGAGAAGCTGCAGATGTTTGTGTTGCAAGGATTTAGAAAATGAGGCTATAGTAGTGACTGAGGTGTAGCTGGCAGAACTGGTGCTTGAAGTTGCGAGTGTTGGTGATGCTGCATTGTAGGAACTAAAATTGTAGGGAATTAGAGGTGTAGCTATAGAGATGGAGGTTGAATCTGTAGCTTGGTCTAAATGGAGGTTATGGAGAAATGACTCAAATCGTATGATGTTGCATCGCAAATGGAATTGATGGTGTTAGTTTCATGAAGGCACTGGTGGTGGAATTCAGAGAATTGTTGCAGTTTTATGTTGGTGTCAGCGGTGGGTCGAGATGTTACTTGCAATAATCTAGTGATGGTATGCAGCGAGTAAAGCAATTACAGTTGTAATGGTTGTAGGGTATGATGGTGAAGAATTGGAACAGGGGTTTGAGGCTTGAGGTTGGTTTACTGGAATAAATGTTGTTATGAAATTGCAGGTAGTTATGTTGTTTTGTAAGGGTGATGTTGCAGCTGCGAAAGATGGCATTGATGTGCACATTATGACATATTTATAGATGTATGTAGGCTGCAGACAGGGAAGAAATGTTCTGAACTGATATGAAGTCTTGTGCTCCATATAAGAGATGTGTTATGCACTGAGTTGATCTTGCTGGATGAATGGGTTTTGAACATGAGATGCAATGAAGCTGATGTTGCTGTGAATGTATGCATTACAGGGAGTGATAGTCTGAGCTGGTGGTGAAAGTGGTGATGAGCTGCAAGTTACAGGGACCATGCAGTTGCAGCTATGAAGAAGGTACATCCATCATGGTTATAGAGCATTGACAGCACAATGATTGTGCAACAGGGCATAGGCCAGTGCAGTGGCCTTGGCCAATACCAACTCAACCTACTTAGATAAACCAGTTGACCTGACTATGACTGGTGACCGGGTGGACTTTTTCGGTCACCTGAGATGTTTTTCCGGTGCCGGATTCCGGCCAAAACCCCAGTTTTTCGGCGAGCATTTTTGGATAGATTTTCTACACAGGTTTTTCTCACTTATGGGCCTGGTGGATTTTCATCTAATTGAATTTGAAGACTAAACCTATTTTTTGGAGCAAAGGATTATAAAAAGAAAAAGTTTTCCACAAATTTTGATGGTAACACGTATTCTACTTGGAGCTCTGGAGGATAGCAGCAACTAGGGTTTGCTTTCGTATTTATTTTTCATCTTCTTTAATTGATTATTGATTATGTTGATGAACTCCATAGATATGAGTAGCTAAATCTTATATTATTGGTTAAGGATGTAGTCCTATTTCTAAAACTTGTGCTTGATTAATGCATTAGATTTCTCTCTTGATTATCGTTCATATCTCTACTGTTTTTAATATCACATGATTGATGTATTGTGATAGGATTTTGGTGTTTGTTTAGTTAAGTGGCCAATTAATTGAACTTGCATCTTGTCCATAGCTATTTTAGGGGTTTCATCGAGCGATAACACCAAATAAAAGTAGCATGATATGATTATGGTTTGTAGTGATACACTCTTGTAATCATATGCAGAGTTTGACCATTGTCCGAATTGTCATGCGCAATGTATGACAATTGCATTGATAAGCATATTTCCCAAACTTAATGCTCCTAGGAATTGAACTTAATTAGCGCAAGGCGTTAGGTTATTCTTTAGGTACAATTCACATACGCAGCTCTAATGTGTGTGTTGGTGAACTTAAGAAATTTTCAGATTATCTTGCTCTCTTGATTTTCTAGGCTTTTGATAATAAAAGAGAGTAAATTGTAATTCTAATCATATATGCAAGCACATGTTTAAGATTGAAGATGAATTCCTTGACCAATATCTTTATCTCATTGATTACTTTCAACTATTTACTTTGCTTTTATTTTACTTTTTTTTTACAAAAATCAGAAATCCCCCCTTTTGGTTACTAAGAAACTAGAATTTGATAACAACAATCGCCTCTCTGTGGATACGAACTCTTCCTTACTTTATACTTTATTTATATTTTGTTGAGTAAGAAAGTGAATTATTTTTGACGCCTACGACAGCGATCAACTAGTAAGACCTTCCATCAACAGGCTGCGTAAGACCTCATTAGGATCATTTCCATGAAAGATGTTTATCGGATGAGACGAAACAATTTATACAAAGGAAATCAAAACAAAGAAAAACGATTTGAAATTTCAATTAAATGAAAATATTTGATAAAAGAAATGTTGAATACTAATATAAATTCTTATTTCTCTTGAATATTTACTTCGCTTCAAATGATATGATATTATGAGAATGAAAGAGTGAATGGAAGAAATGACAGAATGAATGAAAGAATAAAGAAACGCGAAAATTTCACAGAGAAACAAATAGAATGGGACGAACCTTTATGGCGTACACCCTAGTTCGCGAATAAAATTTCGCAAGAGGAAAATGTAAGACCTAAAGTGCGTCATATAAGGGGGTATCTCTTTGCATGGATCAGGGATAAGGTTATACCGCTGCTGGAACCTGAGTCATGGAGATTTGGGGTCAATGAAAGCCCATCCAGGAGAGGTACCTTGGATTTACAACTATATATATATTAAAAGTTGGACGACCGAGGGTCTCTCCTAAGGAGTGCAAAGTATGATCAAGGCGTCAAGGTACACGGTTGAGCCAAGGGTGCCCAGGGCGTACGAAACTACCCTGGCCATTCTTTTAATTTGGCAGAGTACTTCATAATTTCACAGAGTACTTTAGAATTTCGCAGAGTGTTTCATAATTTCGCAAGGTTATTCAGAATTTCGCAGGATTACTCAGAATTTCAAAGAATATGTCAGAATTTCGCAGAATGTGGTTATTTTGCAGGATGAGATTATTTCGCACAATTATAAGCAACTTAAAGAGATTATACTATCGTATGAACACAAAACATAAGACAAAGGAAAGATAAGAATAGAGAAGCAATTTGCTCATTCAACACTTTTACAAGAATTCTACCCTCATAGATAAAGAACAGAGGCAACTATGGATTACCAAGAAAACATTTCATGTTCTTTATCTTCTCGGCAAGAATCATTTCCAAAGTGGATGTTCACTAATGAACAACAAGAAGTCTCACCAAAAATGGAGTAATAATTTCACATGAACAGAGGCAATACTTATCACTCTCATTCAAGGACGGATACTTCTTATATTTCGAGGATTAAGTACTTCCTATACTTCTTCAAGGATACTTCATACTTCGCATACTCCAAGAGATGATACTTCTTATTTACTTTGCAAATCTTCGGAACTTCGCAAAAGGATAGAGGCAAGTACGTACTTTTCAAGTCCAGTATTCTTTCGCAAGTTCCTTCATCAAAAAAGATCAAAGACTACTACAATAACGGATTTTTTTCTTAAAGATCGCTCTTCAAGCAATATTCAAGAAAAAATAGGCAAAATGTAGGAGCAGAATCTCGCAACAACAACGCTCTTGCGAAAACTTCTACCACACATTGCAAATGTCGCAAATTAATTATAGAAGTAACGTAATATACAATTACAACATAAAACATGAGAAAGATATGAAGACCTTGTGAAATTATAGAGAAAGCTTGCGAGAACATAGCAAGAGAAAGAGAGCCTGCGAAATTATGGATAGAGCTTGCGAGAATGTAGTAAGGGATCCTAAGATAGGGGGAATATGAGTTGTATGTGAGCTATCATCCACTATGTAAACACCTATTTAAAGAGAAGAGCAGGAGAGAGAAAAGGAGGGACACATTTTTGTAACAGAGGGAGAGAGACTTTATTTTTCTTTATCATCTTCTTCCCCTAAAACTAAATCTAGAGCTCCAAATACTCATTAATGGAGTCTCCATGTAACCCAAATATAATTTCAATAATCATAGTAAAGAACCCTAACCCCGTGGATGTTGATCAGATTGATCGAACCACATAAATCTTGTGTGTTCATTTTATAATTTTAGCACTTTAATCTTTATTTTGGTTATGAAATAGATTTAGATCTAGAAATTGTTATCATAATATGATATGGGGTGTGTTGTGGGATTTCTTGCAACTACAATGTGATTGATCAAGTACCACTCAATCACAAACCATGGGTGTAAAGGTTCTACCAAAACAAGTTTATGTTGTACCTCCATGTGATTACTGTACATAGTTACACTAGCTTACCATAATTCGGCTGACTAGGTACTAGGATCAGTTCCCCACGTATATTTGGTATCTAACTTGTATGTACTGCACGTCCATAGGATTGGTTCCCCTTGCCTAAAAACGTGTTGCACATGTTCATAGGATCGGTTCCCCTTTCTTCTATAAACCTTGCTACACCTCACACAAGGATCGTTTCCCCCTTGGGATATACTGCACCTCTTCATAGGATTGGTTCCCCTTTCCTAAATTTGGTCAGACACTTACAAACCCGATCATACCCCAGGTGATTACTTAAGATCGGTTTCACTAATAAAAGTCATACCAATACATAAGTCAGGCCTCATGTGAATATTTTTACCAATAACACAAACAAGTCATGAGCGGTTATACTAATCACACATATTGGTCTTTCATAAGATTTGTAATGAAGAACATCCCCAATAACGCCTGGAGATTTCCTTTTCTGTTCACAACACATATTATGAACTTACTTCTTTAGAACACATGTAAACATTGTTCCCTAGGATGAAATCCTCACCTCATACCCATACATAATCACAATAGCATTCATACGATTATGTCGATGTCTTATATACAAAGTTTAATGGTTAAGCAAGAAACTTCATATTGTATTCCTTAATAATATGTCTATCTAGCATGTTCATGCTTCGTAGTTTTATGTTTTCAATATTCACGACTTGAAAGATACGTTAGGAATGAAACAGTTCAAGTCAAATATCACTAACCTCAAGTGGAAGGATGATGTTGTGGTTATAGCTCCGCACTTCTTCAAATCTTCGTAATACTTGTAATGTCTCATCCTAATACTTTCAAGCTAACCTATACGAAGTTGACTCTAGTACATTTAAATCAAGTGACTCATAAATTAGTTTTGGTTCACTAAAATATGACAACCAAACTTAACATACCAACGCTTGGTGGGTTCAACCGAGCTATGACCTAACACAAATGATTATGGCGATGTCTTATCTTCAAAGTTTAATGGTTAAGCAATAAATCTCGTATTGTATTCCTTAATACTATGTCTATCTAGAGTTAAAATGTGCTTCGCAATTTTGTTTTCAATATGCATGACTTGAAAGATACGTTAGGGAATGAAACAGTTCAAGTCAAATATCACTAACCTCGAGTGGAAGGATGATTGTTGTCATTGTAGCTCCTTGCTTATTCACATCTTTAAGACTTCGCAATACTTGTAATGTCTCATATCATAATACTTTCAAGCTGACCTATACTAAGTTGACTCTAGTATATAATCAAGCGACTCTTAACATGAGTTTTGATTCACTAAAATATGACAACCAAACTTGACATACCAACGCTTGGTGGGTTCAACTGATCCATGCTCTAAAACATTCGATGAACATCGTGGAGTCTAACGATCAACTATACTTACTATCCTAATTCGAGACTTAGCTATAAGTAGACTAGAAATCAAGACTATAGTTTCGGCAACTAAACTTGACAAACAAGCTTGAGATAGCGATGCTTGCGAGTTCGACCGAGCAGTGCACTAACATATTATAACAAAGTTTCAACAACCGTTAGTCAATCAAATCAATAATGGAAAACTCAAATAACAATGCAATTATCTAGTTTCCTACCAACGGTACTCTTAGAGCTTCTTGATCCCATAGAATCCTTTAAACGAGTGATCGTAAGAGATTTCGCTTAATAAGGGTAGTTTCCTCTCTGGATAGACGGCTCCACCATAAACAACAAGAATGATGTTTTCCCGGCTCTTAGGATAATTTGCAAGAAATGCAAACTCAAGTATTTATAGACCAAGGTTGCTTGAAAAATATGGGAATTCCAAAACCTAAAATATTCTCAAGATATTCATTTTAAAGTACCTAACTTTGGTTTTCCTATTTCCAATTAATTACTGTAGTTGCAGGAATTCCTACACTACACCCCTCACAAGAATTCACAATTATCAACACATATTTGAAGATTAAGAATAACACTTTTATTGATTAATTTTCAGAAATATTACAAGAAATGGAAGAAATCAAGAATACAACCGCTCTCTTAAACTTTATCTCTCCTCCTAACTTTCTCAACACTCTCAAAATTTATCTCCCCTCTCCCCTACACTTGTTCAACTCTTTATATAGGAAATTATATAGTGGATGACAGCTAAGTTATCCTTTAATTTCGGATCTGACTCGCGATATTCTCGCATGGGTTATAATGCCAATTTTCGCAAACGTTCTCATTATCGCAGAATCGTCACACACTTCTCATGTTTCTGCTATCGTCATATGTTACGTCATTTTTTAAACCATCCTGCGACACTCGCAAGGTGTAGTTAACCATACTTCGAAAATGCGTCCTTCTTGCGATATTCTGATCCTACATCTTGCCACTTCTTATGTGTTCTCTTCTAAGAAGATAATGTCATGAGAAATTAGTTTTCAATCTGCCGCAACTGTTCACCTTTTCATATTATCTGTACTGACACAATTCTTCATTTCTTCGCCACATTCACTACACGTATCCCTTCTTCCATTCAGCTTCTGACACGTCCTTTTCAACCGCTGGGTTCCAACCGTTCACGTCTAATCTTCGCTTTAAATGCGTTTATCTTTTCGAGTATTTTTCTCTCTATATATCCCCTTTTTATTCTTCTTTATTCTTCTTTTTTACCTCCTTTCTTATTTTCTCTGCAACTTTCTTCGTTGTTCTTCCGTAAATTCCGATCCTGCTACTGTAACTTTTATCTTTTCAAACTCTTACTTTGTTCTTCATTCCCATACTAAAAAATGGCCCCATCCGGTCGCAAGAACGAGATTTCCTTCGAAAAGATGCAGAAGAAGCTTAAAGATAATTTTTTTACTCTATCTCGTATTCCTGGTCAAAGCCCTAAGTCCGAGCTCACTGCCAAGTTATTTGCTAATCATCCCTGCAATCAAGAGAAAATCATAGTCTCGCTAGGCCAACTTGAAGCTGGTCTTCTTATTCCCCTCTATAACCCTGAACTCCCATTGTTTTATGAAATTCTTTCTCATGCGAAATTTTCGCGAGCTGTATATCAATTAAGTGAAGACTGCATTCGATTTTTACTCGAGTTCTCCAACCGTGGTGCTGGAAAGGGGTCTCTCTATACTGATGAAGCTAAAAATCCAAAATTCAAAGATGTTGCGATTGTTCCTACGAACTACATTGTTGATAACTTCTTTGCAAATTATGAAATAATCCCTATGAAGAAAGACAACACTTGTTGGGGTGTTCGCTTACACAAGAGATAAAATGTTGCTGCTGATCAATTGCTCATGCAAGATATTGACTGGCATCCTGGCGATAATTCTTCCCCACGTTATTCTAATGATAACAAATGGTGTGTCTTTCCTTTAATTCTAGAGGGTCCATACATTTTTGGTTCTCATGTTGTAGTTGCAGGATTTCCCACACTACACCCTTGTTAAGATCTTGCTATAATCAACTCATAATTGAAGATAAAAAACGACACTTTATTATTTTGGTTTCAGAAATGTTTACAGAAATGAGAGAATTCAAGATTACAACTATTCTCTTGAAGTTTTTCTCTCCTCAAGACTTTTTTAACTCTCAAAAATACATCATCTTTTTCTGGACAGATTGGGTCTATATTTATAGGGTAGCTACATAATGGATGACATCTAAGTTTCCCTCTTATTTCGGGTTGATTCTGCGATTGTACCGCGATTAGTTATAATGTTCGCTCTCGCCAGTTTTGTAACCATCACAGGATAAACATGCTTTTCTCAATTTTTCTTTATTCGTCATTTATTACGTCGCTCTTTTGACTGATTTTGTGACACTCACAAAGTGTAGTTGATGATCTTGCGGTGATGTTCGCTGGGAAGTGTTGTTAATCTCACAGAGAAGTATTGTAGCGATATTCTGGTCCTACATCTTGCCTCTTCTCATGTCTTCTTCGCAAAGTGGAGAGGATATGAGAATCTTCAATTCTTCAAAATGCTCGCAGCTTCTCTTCTTCCCATACTTTGTTATCGATATTATTTCGTTAATTTAGCTTTAACCGCCTACACGTGTTGTAAATTCATATTTTTACGGACACGTCTTTACTCAACAGGTTATTCTGTTTTGCCTATAAAAGGCAGAGTTAAACTTCAAAACTAATTTTATTCTTCTACTTCTCTATCTTCTTCATTTGTTTATTTTATCTTCCGTCTGCAACTTTTCTTCTTCTTCATATTCTCCTGCTACTGTTCTAATGGAATCATCAAGGTATATTTTTTAATTACAATCTTTATTTGATTCAATTTTTACTCATATTCTTCGATTTCCTCTACTTGATCCTTCATTAACTCCCGTATTATGTTTTCTCTTCAGTGGAATTATCCATAACACCTATCTTCAGGTCAAAACCCTAATGCTCACAAAATACCAACTGAGAAGAAGAAGAGAAGTTCTGTGAATGATAAGGTGGTAAGAAACACATCCTATTTCTTAATAACAATATTGTTGCCTCTGTTTCTTATCTAAGTTATTATTCGCAGAATGTCGAGAGCATCACTAATCCTCCCAAAATACATCGTTAGTTTAAAGCTCTTGATGCTGATTTCTCTATCCCCACATTAACATCTGCAAGAGTTACTCCCACACCCTCGCAACTGGGTCCTCTTCCTTTTGCCTGCGAGAATATCGCTGCCAACACCTCTACTTCTTTTGATTCATTGATAAATCAAGCTCCTGAAATTGATGTGACTGAAGTTCCTTCTATCCTTTTAATTCCTTCAACTGTTATTTTTCCTAATACTCCTCCTTCTGATAATGCAACCATCGCAAATGACTCAAATCGTCAACTTGCCCTTGTTACCACTTCACCCTTTGCATCTCTTCATCCATCGAATGGAACCTTTGCTGGGGTTGATATTGCTTTTAAAATTTTATCTAATATTTTAGACGATGCTAGAAAATCTTCTACTGACTCTCTCCAATATGAAGCTTGCGAGACCTTACTTAAGTATTTTGGCTCTGATAACTCTGCTTTACAAGCATCATTAGAGAATGAGGTTGAAACTTTGAGAAAAAGCCTTCAAATCAAAACTTCTGAATGTGATACTCTAAACCATATGCTTCGAAATTCTTCTCTTAATTGCGATAACCTTCGCTGAAAGAATGACGAGCTGAAAGGTACCATTTTCCTGCCTCTCCCCTTTTATTTTATTGTTTTGCTTTTATATCTTCTGTACTCAAGTCTCCTTCTTAAATTCTTGATTCATATATTAGTTTCAAATCGGACTCGTTTCATGGAGAGACTTAAATTTGAATCTATTGCCGACGAAGCTGGGGTTGAAAGAGATTCTTGGATGGACCAGTATAATAGACTAGATAATCTCTACACATATTCGATCGATCGAATAGATAATCTTACTAATGAAAATAACCAACTATCGCAAAGTCAAAATTTATTAAGTAACGAGATTACTCGTCTCTCATATTCGTTAACCAAGTCTAACTTGGCGGTAGAATCTTTATCAGATGAGAATAGAACTTTATCCCAAGAGAAACATAGATTTTCAAGCTTGATGGCAATTTCTTCGCAGCAATTGAGTAATCTACAAAGAATATGCAATAATCAAGAGCAATCTCTTCGTTCCCTTAAATATGAACTCAAGGAGGTAACTGAATCATCTGCTGCTGAGAAGGATAAACTTATCAAAGGTAGGTTAACTCTTAGTTTGAAAGCCAGCGAGCTTCAATACCAGTGCTCTCAATTGAAGGAATCTCATTCTTTACTAGCAAAGGAAAACTTGTATCTACGCACCAGAGAAGAAAACATGAAGTCTCGTCTGAAGGGTGTGGTTGGCGATAAATTTGATGACGTTATGAATCAATGGGAAAATTGTTTCTTTATATTAATTCAAAACTTAACCTCGCAGAAAGAAGGTAGTCAATTGACTTCCTCTCTTGTTGACCTTTCCGTTAAATTTTGTGTTATATTTCTTGCAAAATATTTGACTAAATGATCTTTTATCACTTTTGTCACTCGCAGAATCTGAAAGAAGTCTTCATTCTACCATCGCTGATCTTACCAACAAATTGGATAAAGTTCGCAAAGAGAACAAGACTCTTCTTTCCAATTATATTGAATCCCGCGACAAAGTAGAAAGAAGACTTGATCATCTCGAGTACTTCAAAAATATAGAGATTAGGAATAGTGACAGAGGTTTCCTTCGCAAGGTTCACCTTAGTGCTGAGGTTCTCGTGAACGATATTCTACTCTCCCATTCTCTCCCTCCTGTGTTTGTTCCTCCTTTGAAAGTTGATAATGATGAAATTCCTCTTCCCATGGATAAGGAATTAGAATTTACTGAAGAAGAAAATACCACTCAAGAAGATGATGAAGAAAAGAGAAGTCCTCCTAAAGAAGTATCTACAAGTGGTGATAAGAATACTGATGAAGCTGACAATTCTGGCAAGAATAACGAATCTGGCGAGCAGGAATAGTGAATCTGGCGAGACAATCGTCAAATCTTGAATTTCTTTTTTGCTTTCTTTTTCTTCTTCTTTCTTGCGAATAATGTAACTTTTGAAATTTTGGGGATTCAACTTTTAATTTTGTTTACTTTGAATATCCTCAAAAAAGATAATGAAATCTTATTTCTCCATTCCCCTACTTGCCCTTCATTATCTTTCTTGAAATGGTGAATTATTTCCTGTGTCTCCTTTCTGTGAACTGTGTGAAAGTATGAATATTTCTGCGATGTAATTAGTACAGCTGCGATGTTCCGAAAATGTACGATGTTACGAATCTGCTTTCTTTTATATTCTCCTGCGATGAACAAATCTTTCCTGCATCTCAAAATAGAATAGTTAATTAATTTTTTTTAAGATTATTCAGTTGGTCTTATTTTGCCTTCCTAGTTAAAGGTCTTATTTTGCCACCTTTTCTTTCTACGACAAAATCGCAGGACGTCTTTACATTTGCATGTATCGACCCATTGATCTTGTCTTATCAATTTTTTCAACATCTGTGCGACAATATGATAAGTATAAATTCTCTTGCAAGAATTAAGTCTTATGACATTGCCATCTTGCGATGAAATCGCAGGACGTCTTTACACTTGTTAAATGTAAAAACCCATTGATCTCATCTTAACTTTTCTCTTTTGGCTATTTGCCTTTGTATAACTTTCGTCACGCGACAATATGACAGGCCTAAATGTTCTTGCGATCATAAAGCCCCATGACATTGCCGTCTTTAGACACTTATGATCTCCCTAATGGAGGGTGCCGCCCTTATCTCCCCCCTGGTTGCCCCTTCAAGGATGGAACATCGGCCATACAAGACTAGCTCCTCCCATCCAGATTTGCCAACAACCAGTTGTTTTTCGCAGCCTCTTATCCTTTATGCCTATATGGCTTATAGTTACAATACTGCACCCTAAGTGGGGTTTTCTTCGAGCTGAGTGCATCATAGCCAAGACTTGCCAAGGATGGACATGGTAGTTTCGTACGCCCCGGGCACCCTTGACTCAACCGTGTACCTCGGCGCCTTGGTCATACTCTGCACTCCTTAGAAGAGGTTCTTATTCGTCCAATCAGGGTATAACCTTATATAATTGGAAATCCAAGATCCCTCTCCTGGATAGGTTTTCTTTAACCCCAACATCTGCATAACTCAGGTTCCAGCAGCGGTATAACCTTATTACTGAGTCATGTCAAGAGATACCCCCTTATATGACGCACTATTAGGTCTTACATTTTCCTCTTGCGAAATTTTATTCGCGAACTAGGGTGCACGCCATATAGGTTTGTCCCATTCTATTAATCTCTGCGAAATTTTATCCGCCAATCTTGCGATTATGCTCGCAGTTCTTGATTTGCTTTTAGGAGAAACTCGCAATCGTTATTTTTTTTATTTTTTTTTACAACGTACCTGTATCTCTTATCTTGCAGAAGTTGTTACTGATAATAATTTTTCAGATATAGTCTATTCCATGGTCTGTCAAGTCTTTGACCAACATCTCTCCCTTCAGGGTCCATTAGTTTGTATGCCCCGACTCCAACTATCTCTTTAATGATGTATCGTCCATCCCATTTTCTCGCCAACTTTCCACCATTCTCTCGCTGATAACTTGGTGTTTCTCGTAGCACTAAATCGCCAGGTTGAAATTCACGTTTCTTAACACGTTTGTTGTACTCACGAGCTAATCTTCGCTAGTAATTTTCCATATGTTGCAAAGTTTTTTCTTTTTTTTCTTTTAATTCATCCAATTTATTTAAAATCATTCCAGCACTTAGATTTCTTTCCCAAGCCTCCCTTTTTGTTGTAGGAATAGTTATTTCTGTTGGTAACACAGCTTCAACTCCATATGTAGGGCTGTCAATGGAAGAATATCCGTCGGATATTAAGGATTCCGATATCCGACAGATTAAGGATTATCGGATATCCGATATCCGATAATATCCTATAGGATATCAAAATCAGATATCGATACCGATAGGTTAAGCTATCGGATATCCGATAGATATCCGGTTATACCAAAAAATCTTAAAAACCCTTGTAAAACATTTTCATAATTGACACTTATCGGATATTTATCCGACAAAATCCGATATTATACTCGATATTATCGGATAGCGAATCCCAAACTTATCAACCTGAACATTAAAAGAAAATCAGACATCAATTAGTAGGGGAAATAAGGTTTTGGGAAAATTACAATTACGTCCTTAACATATCAGATATCTAAACAAACGGATATAGCTTATTCCGATTCCGATATGTTAAGGAAGAAATATCCGATAACATATTATATCCGATATCCGATACAACGGATAAAATCCTATAGGATATCGAATAATCGAAAACGGATCCCGGATATCGGACAAATATTGACAGGCCTATCCATATGTCAAACAAAAAGGTGACATTCCAGTAGCTTCTCGTCTAGTTGTATTATAGGCCCATATTGCATTATGCACCTGTTCACACCATGCTTTGTGGTATCCCTCTAGTTTCTTTTTTAAGATATCTGCGATTATCTTATTAGTTGCTTCAGCTTGACCGTTTGCTTGTGGATATAGAGGAGTATATTTTCCATACTTATCTTAAATGCATTGAGTATCAATTCTATATTCTGCCCTTCAAATTTCTTTCCATTATCAGATACCAACTGTTCTGGAATCCCAAATCTGCAAATTATATTCTCAAATATGAATGTAAAAATATCTTTATCGCGAATATGTTGTATTGCCTTTAATTCTCCCCATTTTGTGAAATAATCTGTTGCGACAATCAGATATCTTCTTTGTCCAGAACCAGGTACAAATGGTCCCACAATATCTAACCCCCATTTCCCAAAAGGCCATACACTTGTTGAAGATGATAATGGTGCTCCTGGTGCATGTATCTTCTTTCCATATCGCTGGCAATCTTCGCAACGCCTTGAGAGTTTTTTTGCATCTTCATGCATATATGGCCAGTAATAGCCTTGCATTTTTGTTCTATATGCCAAAGATCTTCCTCCACTATGATTACCAGCGTCACCACTATGTAACATATTCAATATTTTTTGTCCTTCTTCCCTCGTCAAACATCTTAGTGATGGACCACTAAAAGATCTGCGATATAATACTCCATCTCTTAATTCATAATTGGTTGCCCTACTTTTCAATTTATGTGCCTCCAGTCGATTTCTTGGGATTTATCCTTTTGCTAAGTATGCATGAAGATCTGCTCGCCAACCTGTAATGTTATTCTTTAATTCTTCTTCTCCAACTTCTACCATCATCACATCTTCCTCTTCTTCTTCCTTGTTTATCGCTGGTAATAAAAGTGTTTGAATTTTTATGCACCTCGCAGCTGGATTTGTCATCATACTGGATATGAAATCAAAAGCATTTGCGAGTCTATTATCTTTCCTTGATATGTGTCTCCATTTTATTTTTGGAATTCTCGCAGATAATTCTTCGACTAATCTTTTATACTTTCTCAAAGATGGTTCGTTTGTTGTGTATTCTCCTTTTATCTGGAAAATAACCAACTGTGAATCGCTGGTGATTCTAGCATTTTCCAACTTTATTTCTACCACAAATGTTAAAGCATGAATCACGGCCTTATATTCTGTCTCATTATTAGTGGATGCAAATTCCAATCTAAATGAAAAAGCTGTTTTTTCTCCTTCTGGTGAAATAAAAACAACTCCAATCCCATTTCCTTCTCCATTTGATGATCCATCCACCAATATCTCTCATCTGTCGGGTTCTGTTAATAGCTCTTTTGGATCTCCATGTTCCTCTTCTACATCCATCATCTCTTCCACAGCTTCATCATCTTCTAAAGGAAATTCAGCTAAGAAGTCTGCGATAACTTGTGACTTTGGCGAGGATAAAACTTCATATTGGATATCAAAGTGTCCTACTTGTACATTCCATCTATCAACTCTGCCTGATCTTTTTGAAATTTTCATTACTGACTCAATTGGAACTTTTGTTAACACTTTGACCTTATCTGCTTGAAAGTAGATGCGAAGTTTAAAAGTTGCATGCACCAATGCTAGAATTAATTTCTCAATCTTTGAATAATTTCTTTCTGCAGAATTGAACGTTTTGCTGATGTAATAAATTGGTTTTTCTACCCCTGCATCTACTCGCATCTGGATTGGTCATCATACTGGATATGAAAGCAAAAGCATCTGCGAGCCTATTATCTTTCCTTGATATGTGTCTCTATTTTATTTTTGGAATTCTCGCAGATAATTCTTCAACTAACCTTTTATACTTTCTTAAAGATGGTTCATTTGTTGTGTATTCTCCTTTTAGTTGGCGAATAACTAATTGTGAATCGCTGGTAATTCTAGCATTTTCCAACTTTATTTCTACCGCAAATTTTAAAGCATGATTCACGGCCTCATATTATGTTTCATTATTAGTGGATGCAAACTCCAATCTAAATGAAAAAGATGTTTTTTCTCCTTCTGGTGAAATAAAAACAACTCCAATCACATTTCCTTCCCCATTTGATGATACATCCACCAATATCTCCCATCTATCGGGTTCTGTTAATAACTCTTTTGGATCTCCATGTTCCTCTTCTACATCCATCACTTCTTCCACAGTTTCATCATCTTTTAAGGGAAATTCAACTAAGAAATCTGCGATAACTTGTGATTTTGGCGAGGATAAAACTTCATATTGAATATCAAAGTGTCCTACTTGTGCATTCCATCTCTCAACTCTGCCTGATCTCTTTGAATTTTTCATTACTGATTCGATTGGCACTTTTGTTAACACTTTGACCTTATGTGCTTGAAAGTAGATGCGAAGTTTAAAAGTTGCATGCACCAATGCTAGAATTAATTTCTCAATCTTTGAATAATTTCTTTCTGCAGAATTGAACGTTTTGCTGATGTAATAAATTGGTTTTTATACCTCGGAATCTACTCGCAGCAATACAACACTTAGCGCATATGTGGTTGTTGCGAGATAAATCAATAGTTTTTCTCCTGGTTTAGCTTTCTGTAATATACTTATGTTCATCAAATGTTCTTTTATTCCTTGAAAAGCCTTTTCACATTCATCTGTCCATTTTAATTTTGTTCCCTTCTTGAGTATATCGAAAAAAATGTTTGCACTTGTCTGAAGATCGCGAAATGAATCTTCCTAGCGAGGCTAAGAGTCCATTCAATTTTTGTACATCTTTTACCGTCGCAGGTGTTGGCATATCGCGAATTTCTTGTACTTTTTCCGGATCAACTTGTATTCCTTCTTTTGATACAATATACCCCAAACATTTCCCTGAAGTTACTCCAAATGTACACTTATCGGGATTCACTTTAATATTAAATTGCCGCATTTGATCGAAAATCTCTTTCAAATCTTGCACATGATTCTCAGCTTCTTTGCTTTTGATCAACATATCATCTATATACACTTCTAATATTTTGTGGATCCACTTTGCAAATACCTTCTCCACCATTCTTTGATACGTTGCGCCAGCATTTCGTAAGCCAAATGGCATCTTTGTATAACAATATAATCCTCTTTGAGCAAAAAATGTGGTATATTCTTGATCTTCTTCAGCGAGAGGGATTTGATTATATCCTTTATATCCATCCAACGATGATATTCTAGCATTTCCTGCTGCTGATTCAACCATCTGTGGGATATCTGGTAATGGGAAACTATCTTTAGGACAAGCCTTGTTTAAATCTGTGAAATCTATACAAATTGTAGTACCAGAATATCGCTACAACGTTATTCCCGCGATATTAACAACATTTCTGCGAGCATCACTGACAATTCTTCAACGACATTTCACGAGTGTTACAGAACAACTAAAAGAAATTGACGATGGAAGAAGTAAAAGAAGAACATGATTGATCCTGCGATGATCATCATGCTTGCGATAAAGAAATATTGTGAAGATCGCGATGAGATCGCAGAGTAGATCCGAATTAAAGGGAAATATTAGATGTCTTCCATTATGTATTTTCCTATATAAATGGTTCGACTAAATCCAGAAGAGGATGATGTACTTTTGAGGGCTGAGAGAATTTTGAGGAGAGAGAAACTCCAGAAAGAAAGTTGTACTTCTGAGTTTTGATATTTCTTGTAAATCTTCCTGAAAGTGAATTAATAAAAGTGTTGTTGTTCATCCACAATTATGACTTAGTTTTCATAGATTCTTGACAAGGGTGTAGTGTGGGAAATCCTGCAACTACATTTTGGCATCCAGAAACAGGGAGAATCAATCTAAGAAATCTCAAATTGCAACTTGAAGATTTGAAAAAATTGTTAGAATTGGAGAAATGGCTAGAAGGAGAAGAAATACATCAGAACCACCAACGACAGTGAGAAGAAGTAAAAGACTTGCAGGTGAGGGAACAGGTGAATTGGAAGAATCTTTAAGGATAAGATCAGGAAGAAATAGATTGAGAAATGAAGCAGAAAATTCAATTCAACAGCCGAATCAACAAACACAAACACAAGATAGAAATGTGGATTATGATAGAGTGAGTGTGCATACTTGGAGGTCGGATTCGATAGAAGAAGCAGAAAATCGACAATTGAGAAATGAAGAAGAAGAGGAAAGAAATCAAGAAGTGGATGGAGGATTAATTCATGAAGGACATGAAGTAGTAGATTTGAGACAAATGATACAGGAAGAAAGAAGATTAGAGGCAGAAGAGCGTGCGAATTTAACAAGGCAAAATCATGAGCTAAGGATGGAGAATTTGAGGTTACAAAGAAGAAGATCAAGGAGTACTGTTAGATCAAATTCAAGATCATTCAGAGAAGAACCAAGGAAAATTTCCCCTATAAGAAATGTTGGAGAAAATACTCGAAGAGAAATGCAAAATAGAGAAGAAGAGGTAATCGGAGATCGCTATAATCTGCGTGACAATAGAAGTCGAGAAAGAAGAAACAACCAAATTGAAGAAGAAAATCCAGAAGAAGGAAGGAGGATATTACATGGGCGAGAGAATCAAAGAAATCAAAGAATGATTGAAAAAGAAATTGAGAGACATTATGCTGAACAAGCACATTTAGCCCACGAGAGAGAAAGATTAAGGGCAGAAATAGAAGAACATGAATTTCGAGAAGCAGTGCGACAAAATAATCATGAAAATCGAGAGAGGAGACGTACACAAAATCGCTACAATGGTAATATTCAGGAGGAGTATGATAGAATACAAAGGGGAATAGAGAGACAGCGAAGAGAAACAAGGAGAAATGAAGAAATTCGCATAGAAGCAGATAGGCAATTACGATATCAAGAGGAAGATGAAAGAGAAAATCGCAGAGAAAGACGAGGTGATGATGAAGAAGAATACACACAAAATCTCGCAAGACAAGAAAGACAAGAACGCAGAAGAAGAGAAACAGCATTAAAGAGGCCAATAGAGCAAAGTTCAGCTGAAAACGAGCAAATATAGAGAGAATTAGCAGAAATGCGAGGAATGATAAATACTAGAAGAGAAGGAGGTAGAAGACAACTTGATGAAGCTATTGAAGAAGCTGCGAGAACTCCTTTTACTCAAGAAGTTCATCTAAGAGGAATACCTCCAAAATGCAATTTACCAGCATTAACCAACATTTTTGATGGAACTACTTGTGTTGTTCAACACGTCAAAGCTTATGTTAGATGTATGCTACAGTGGGAGAATCATGATGCTGTGCAGTGCAAGTATTTTGCATCTAGCTTAATTGGCGAGGCGTTGAAATGGTTTAAGGGATTACCAAAAAATACCATAACTTATTTTGATCATTTACAAGCTATATTTTTAGGAGCGTATATTAGCAACAATTCATCGCGGCCAGGTATTGAAGATGTGTTTGGGTTAAAACAGAGAGTTGGCGAGAGTTTGAAGAATTTAACCATAAGGTGGAAATCAATGTGCAGTGAGATGGATGGAAGAGTGGATGAAAGATACCTGATCTTATCCTTCATTAATGCAATGTTTGCGACTAATTTGCTGTACATTCAAATTTTCAGAATCAAAAATACAATTACCATGAAAGAATTGCGAGAGCTACAGGAAGAATATATTGCTTTGGAAGAGAAACAAAATGAGATGGAATCATATCCAATCGCGAACACCAGCTCGCTAGCGGCAAGTGGAAGTTTGCTCACTAAAATGATAAATAATGTGGCGAGCACCTCGCAAGCACAACAAGAGAAAGTAGTAATTGATAACCAACAAAAATTGGTAGCGATGGGCAGTCGAGATCAAGAAGAATATGAAAGGGAGAAGAATTATTACAATCGCGGTGGAAATAATAAGATTCAAAGACTAGATCAACCGCAAGAAACTTATGGTGGACAAAGGCAAAATAACTTTAGAGGGCAAGGTAATCAGAAGATAATATGGGAAGAAATCAAAATTCCACCTCTCAATACTAGCATAGAAAAAATTTGGGAAGCTATCATTTTGATGGAAAACATACCATCCCCATGGAACATGGGGAAAGAACCCCATCTAAATATCCGAAGTCAAGAATTCTGTCCTTACCATCATTTTCATGGCCATTCAATAAATGATTGTAGGAATGTAAAGAGGATAATTTTGAGAATGATTGATCAGGAGAAGTTAAATAATTTTCTAGTAGGACATCCACAATCTCAAAGAATTACCGCTTGACCAGAAACTCGCAGAGTGAATGTTGTAAAAGGAGCAGAAACATTTGTGATTGAAGTAGGGGCTAAAGCAAAAAACTTGTTCTGTAATTCCATTGTGCACTCATATAGAACTGTGGAGGACTTCCATGATAATATCCTAAGTAGAGTCTTCGCAAGAGACATGAATGGGAAAGAAATAATGAATATAGCGAGAGCTTCGCCATTGGAGGAAGAATGACAGAAACAAACTCTTTCTTTCACTGCGTAATATGTACCTGAGATTGGAGAGTAGCATGATAACCCATTGGTCGTGAGATTGGAGATTAAACCAAAACAAATGCAAGAAGAGGATGAAGAAAATGATAGTAAATTTGAAGATTCATGGGCCATCAACAGAGTATTAATAGATACAGGGAGTTCAGTTGATATCTTATTCTATCATACCTTTAAAACCATGGGTGGAAAGGATGAAGATCTGATACCATCAACATACAAAATCTATGGATTTAACGGTACAACTAACAAGCCAAAAGGGGAAATTGAAATGCAAATACCGTTAAAAGGAATATCTTCAAAAATCTTATTCTGTGTAGTAGATATCGAATCACCCTACAATGTTTTGATAGGAAGACCTTGGTTACACGGGATATTGGGTGTAGCATCTACTTATCACCAGTGTATCAAATTTCCTCATCCAAAAGGTGTTGGAATTATTAAAGGAGACTGGGGAGAAAACAAGAAATGTTATGAAATCGATATGAAGTCTTGCGAAGAAAGAGCTGAAAAGAATAGCAAATGGAAGTGCAAAATCAAGCAACGACAGAAATGTGAAAGGTTAATGATTGATACAATAGAACGAAAAGAGGATGTGAAAGATGATGGCGAGCGTCTCGCAGAAAAAGAGACAACAACAAAACGCAGCAGAAAAGCAGAATCAGAAAATAGTAAGTAGAGAGGTAAAATGATGAACCTTAGAGAACTCTACGATTAATTTGTTTGGAAAATATGTAATTGAACAAAATATTCTGCTTGAAAGAATCGCAAAAACTTTACCAAAATGATCAAAGTTATGAAATCCTATCAGAGTTACAATACTCGCGAGAAGCGCGAATAAAATTTCGCAGAGACATAAGAATGGGACGAACCTTTATGGCGTGCACCCTAGTTCGCGAATAAAATTTCAGAAGATTCAAATGTAAGACCTAATAGTGCGTTATAAAGGGGGTATCTCTTGACATGACTCAACGATAAGGTTATACCGCTGCTGGAACCTGAGTCATGCAGATGTTGGGGTTAAAGAAAACCTATCCGGGAGAGAGATCTTGGATTTCCAACTATATATGGTTATATCCTGGTTGGACGACTGATAGTCTCTTCCAAGAAGTGCAAAGTATGACCAAGGCGCCGAGGTACACGGTTGAGCCAAGGGTGCCCGGAGCGTACGAAACTCTCTTGCCATCCTTGGTAAGTCTTGGCTACAATGCACTTGGCTTGAAGAAAACCCCACCTAGGGTGCAGTCTTGTAACTATAAGCCATATAGGCATAAAGGACAAGAGGCTGCGAAAATAGCTGGTTGTTGGTAAATCTGGATGGGAGGAGCTAGTCTTGTATGGCCGGTGTGCCCTCCTTGAAGGGGAAACCAGGGGGAAGATAAGGGCATCACCCTCCATTAGGGAGCTGATAAGTGTCTTAATACGACAATGTCATAGGGCTTTATGATCACAAGAACATTTAGGCCTGTCATATTGTCGCGTGACGTAAATGATGCAGAGGCAACAAGCCACGAGAGCAATGTTAAGATGAGATCAATGGGTTTTTACATGAAAATGTAAAGACGTCCTGCGATTTCATCGCAAGACGACAATGTCACGAGGCTTTTCTCTCGCGAGAGAACTTAGACTTGTCATATTGTCGCAATACAATCAAGATATAAAGATAAGACAAGATTAATGGGTCAATACATGCAAATGTAAAGACGTCCTGCGATTTTGTCGAAGAAAGAAAGAGCGTGGCAAAGTAAGACCTTTAATTAGGAATGCACAATAAGACCACAAGAATACTGTGATAATACTCGCAGATGTTACGAGAATTGCGATTTCACGCAATTATTATTGACGGTAAGATCGCCAATATTAAGGCAAATTTTAAATTTTTATTTAATATTTTAATCAATTTTTATATTGCAGATGAATAATAGAGGCAAGTATGGGAATGCATGAGAACGATGAAATTATTATTCATCTATCATATAAAAATTGCATAGTTATATTGATTGATTAACTTGCAGAAAAAGAGTTGTTTTCTGATTCTTACAGGTAGAAGCAAAGAGGCAAAAGAAATTTACAAATTTAGAGAAACTAACGGCAATGTTACAGAAAAAAGGGAAGGAAAAGGAAGAACTAGTTAGATCCATCGCCATCTTCTTTATCAGACTCCTCTTCATCGTTAAATTTTTTCCTTTCATCATTGTCATCATAATCTTCTTTTTCGCCAGATTTTTTACCTTCATCATCATTATTATCATTTTCTTCCTCGTCAGAATCCTCAGCCTCACTATCAGAGATGTCGAGATTCGGAATCACACCGGGTACTTCTTTTGCAAGATCAGGATATATAGAAGAAGAAATCCCATGGTCATTGCAAACCAAATTAACAGAATCATTGCGAACAACAATGAGAGATCTATTGAAGTTCGCAGTAGTGATGCCAAATTGCTTCTTCAACTGTGAATATTTATTATTGCGAGCAGCAAGAGTATTCGCGAGTTGATCCTTCTCCTCTTCAAGCTCCTTGATTCTTTCAAGATAACCTTTCTCAGCTTCTACAAGAATATGACAACAAGTTAGAAATTTTATAAAGAAGAATAATAAAAACAAGAAACTAGCGAGAAGAAGATTAGCTAATAACCTTCTCTGTTAGAAATCATAACTCTAATTAGAGCCGCCTGTTTAACTTGAAGGCTAACATTTACACCTAAATCATTTCTGGCATTGTCAAGAACCTTCGCAGCCCAAGCAAACTCATCATCGCTATTAATGAGGAGACGAGATCGAATTTGAGTCTCCCTCGCAAGAAGATCTTCATTCTCGCGGATAAGTTTATCTCTGACCATTTGAACGTCAAGGAGAGTTTTATGAAAATCTGCTAAGGTTTTAGATCCTTTTTTTATGGAAAGATCCTTCTCGTCAATAAGATCGCTATTCTTTTGCCTTAATTTATCTATTTCTTTCTTTAAATCAAAATAAAGGCGCCTATATTTGTCAGTCAAGCCTAAATTGAATCTGTGTTCAAGTTTTAAGAGATTAAACTTGGATCTAAGTTCGTCTATGGGGAGGGAGTTAATATTATCATATGAGAAATTACTTAAGGAATTATTAAGACTAGTAAGAAGAGTATGATCATCTACAGGTTCAGGGAAAGTTTGAAAGATTATAGCCTCGTCAGTAAGACCATAAATATCTGCAAGTTAAAAGTGATTGCTTGAATAAGCCGCGATAGAATAAAAGGAATTAAGAGAGATGGGAAATCAGTCATACCGTAGAGTTGTTGGTTAGCTCTATCAAGATTAATGATCTTTTGCTTATTAATAGAATCTTCTGTATCCAATTGTTTATTCTTCTTGCGAAGATCTATATTTTCAGACTCTAGTTTTTCCTTATCTTGGCGAACTTTAGCTGCTTTTTCTTCAGCGTTGACGCATCTTTTATCTAAGTTAGAAGCAATGGCAAAATAAGCTCTTCCAACCTGCGAAGAAAAGAAATAAATTAAAATCTAGCGATAGAGAAAATATGAACAAATTGAAGAAATGAAAACATACCAAGGCACTAAGAGAATTCAAGAGACTGGGAGTCAGCGATCTTGAGATTCCTTGGAGAGAATCATTATCCACTAGAATAGGAGCATCGCAAACTTGAGCAAGGGCTTGGGATGTCTTTTCAATCATTTCATCCTCGTCATTAGAAGTCATGCTGTGGGAGATATCACTAAAAATCCGAGATAGATGAGTCATTGAAGAATCATAATCAGAAGAATTTCTTATTGAAGGAAAACCGCCAACATTAAACTCCTCGTCAATATCCTTATCAAGAACAACACTGGGATTCTCTGGAATTATTTGAGGAATTGAAGAAGAAGAAGGTTGAGTTTTTCTTTTCTTTAGCGGATGATCGCTAGATTCATCATTGCGAGGGGAAGAATATTTTCCCCTAGAATAAGTAGTAGGCTTCTCCTTTATAGATTTCCCAGATGATTCCTTTGGATATTTCTCCTTAATTTTTGGAGGAGGCAGTGGTTCTAATTCTTTGATTTCCTGCGAGCACAGATGAAGATAAGAAATAGGGGAAACAATATATTGTTAAAATTTATGAAGAAATATTTCTTACTTCATCTGTAAAAGATCTCAGAGCCAAGAGAATGATGGGTTTCCTAAGAGTTTGATAGCTGAGTTTCATTCTATCAATCTGAGAAAAATCAGAAAAGTTAGCGAGAATATAAAGAAGACAATAAATAATAACATGAAAAGTTGAGAGAATATACTTCTTTAGATCTTTCAGGCCAGTTGAAGACCCAGGGTTGATATTCTGCAAGACTCGCGGGAAGTTCGAGAGAACCAGATATATAAGGACCTTCAAGACTTAATAGGAAGATGAACCACTTGTCATCGCTAGAATGACGAGGACCTTGGTTAGTAGATGTATGAAAATCAATATCCATCATAAGAGCATTGTCACTAGCGACCTTCTCTTTCTTCAAACGAACACCCCAACATGTACTATCCCTCTTCATAGGGACAATACTATAGTTTACAAAAAATTTATCCACAGTATAATCGCAAGAAACAATGGGGACATCTTTGAACAAAGGATTCTTTGGAGCCTTGGGGTAGTGAGTTCCTTTAACAGCGCCACGAGAAGCATATTCAAATAGTAATCTGATGCAATCCTCGCCTAATTGGTATATCCCTCGTGAGAATCTCTCGTCAGAAATTATTTGATAAAACAACGAAATCTCAGGATCATAAAGAGGGATGGGAAGACCAGCTTCAATTTGTCCTAGCGATACTATGATTTTCTCGCGAGAACATTGGTCATCAGTAAATAGTTTAAGGGAAAGTTCTGATTTGGAATCTTGATCTGGAATCAAAGATAAGTTAAAACCTTTAAGTCTGAGTTTCTCGCGCATTCCATTGAAGGCCTTCAAATTTTTAGCACCAGCAGCAACCATTTTTGAGTATGGGAATGAAAGAAAAAGTTGAAAAGAAGGAATAAAACACAGCTGTTATAGAAGCGCAATTCGCGGAAGAACAATGAAAATTGCAGAGATAATATGAAGAGAAAGAAGAAGAAAGTAAAAGAGAAAAAGGAGAGGAATGAGAAGAGTATTTATATAAGAAGAAATTTCTCGAAGAAGATGAAGGCAATTAATGCAAAGAAAAGACGTGGATGGTCAGATCGCAGCGGTTATAGAAGACGTGTCAAAAATTTATTGGAAGAAAGAAATTCGTGAAAACAGCTGCGAAGGACAAAGAAACGTGTCAGAATATGAAAGCAGAAAAGATAAGCGGTTATCGCATTTTTTTTTTAATTCTCATGATCTTCTCTTCTTCGTAGAAAAGACATGAGAAGATGCAAGATCTAGTACCAGAATATTGCTACAACGCTATTCCCGCGATATTAACAACATTTCTGCGAGCATCACTGACAATTCTTCAACGACATTTCACGAGCGTTACAGAACAACTAAAAGAAATTGACGATGGAAGAAGTAAAAGAAGAACATGATTGATCCTGCGATGATCATCATGCTTGCGATAAAGAAATATTGTGAAGATCGCGATGAGATCGCAGAGTAGATCTGAATTAAAGGAAAATCTTAGCTGTCTTCCATTATGTATTTTCCTATATAAAGGGTTCGACTAAATCCAGAAGAGGATGATGTACTTTTGAGGGCTGAGAATTTTGAGGAGAGAGAAACTCCAGAAAGAAAATTGTACTTCTGAGTTTTGATATTTCTTGTAAATCTTCCAGAAAGTGAATTAATAAAAGTGTTGTTGTTCATCCACAATTATGACTTAGTTTTCATAGATTCTTGACAAGGGTGTAGTGTGGGAAATCCTGCAACTACACAAATTCTTATCCCCTTGTTCTTCTTTGGGACCACTACCATATTTGCAATCCACTCTGGATATTTTGCTTGCCTTATAATTCCTGCGTTGAGCATCTTCTGTAATTCTTTTTCTATTTGAGAATGATATGTTGTTGCAATTTTCCTTATTCTTTGCTTAAATGGTCTTGTATTTTTGTTGATTTCTAATTTATGACATGCTATTGATGGATATATCCCTGGAATCTCATCCATGCTCCACGCGAAGATATCTTTATATTCTCGCAAGAGATTTATAGTTCTTTCTTCCTCATCTGCCTCCATTCTAGTCCCAATTTTCAGCATTTTAGGATCTTCTTTACTCCCAATATTTACTTCCTTGGTTGGTTCTGCTGCAATATAACTGGCTTCAGGTTCTCCTATTGGTGTCGGTGTTTTCATAATTCTCGCGATTTCATCTCCTTCTCGCGAGATTGCACTGGGTATTCCTTTTCCTTCTTTTGCTCTTATCAGGTAAACTTTAAATTCTTCCTCCTTTTTTGTTTCTCTCGCCAATTTTCTGCGAGACTTTCGCAGCTTTAGACGCTCTTCAAAATTTCTTACTTCAATTAGGCAACACAATTTCGCAAAATCTGTGTCTCCTCTAATTTTTCCAATTACACTGGGTGTAGAAAATTTGATGCATTGATGCAACGTTGATGCTACAGCCTTGATTGCGTGTATCCATGGTCTTCCTAATATCATGTTATACGGTGATTCCACGTCTACCACACATAACTTTACTTGTGTTTCAATCTCTCCTAGTGGAATTCGTACCACTATCTTGCCTTTAGGTTTTGTTAAAGACTTTCCAAAGCCATGAACATGATATGTTGAATAAGACATTTCTTCATCCTTATATCCCATTTTCTTGAAAGTATGATAAAATATCATGTCTACAGAACTTCCTGCATCCACCAAAGTTCTATTCATAGCCCATTCTTCTATAGATTTTATTGATTCCTCCTTTCTCATTGGTATAGTGGATATTGTGACTACCATTGGAGATGTATGACTTAGACTTTCTTCTGGTATTTCTGCTGCTGTAAATATGATTTCCTGCTTTTCCCAATCTTTCAATGGTGATATTTTTTCCACCGTCATAATTTTCCTTCCTTCATAATCCCGTTTTTGTATCTTCCCCTTAATATTTTCATGAAATCTATCAATCATTGTTCTTGTTACCATACCACACTCCAATTTTCTACAATCCTTTTTGATTCTAATCATCCTTCCTTTAAATATCTCACTGATTTGTTTTATGATTTTCTTATTCTTGAACATTTCTTATCTTCTTCCTCACCTTTTTATATGATTTCACTAATTCAATCCCTGTTTCTAGCGCCAAAATGTAGTTGCAGGATTTCCCACACTACATCTGTAGTTACTAGAATTCCCACAACACACCCCTTATCATATCTTGATATTAATTTCTAGATCTACATATAAAAATGGTAGTTAAATTGCTAAAATTATAAACGTACACCAAGATTTTTTACATGGTTCGATCAATTTGATCTACATCCATGATTCTCCACTATGATTGTTAAAATTTACATTTGATAATCTCCATTAATGGAGTTCTAAATCTAGTTTTGGGGAAGAAGGTGATAAAGAAAAATACATTTTCTCTTTCTAAAAATCTCTCTGCAAAATATATCTCTCTCTCTCTCTCCTAAAATTGTCTCTCTCCTCAAGACTCTCTCAACTCTTAAAAAATACATCCTCCTTTCCTGAATCTATTGGATCTCTATTTATAGGAAACTACATAATGGGTGACAACTAAGCTGTCCTCTAATTTCGGATGTCATTCGCGATATTATCGCAGTAGCTATAATATTCCTTCTCGCAAGCATTGTAACCATCGCCAGTTAATCATGTTCTTTTTGTGTTACTTCCATCGTCAACTGGTATGTCATTATTTTGTGACACTCGCAAAGTGTTGTTTGGAGAACTCGCTGTGACGCTCATAGAAATGTTGTTAATCTCGCCAGAATATTGCTGTGGCGATATTCTGGTACTACATCTTGCCTCTTTTTTCTTGAATATTGCTTGAAAAGTAATCTTTAAGAAAAAATCTGTTGTTGTAGTAGTCTTTGATTTTTGTTGATGAAGGAACGAGCGAAAGAATACTAGACTTGAAAAGTGCGTACTTTCCTCTATTCTTTTGCGAAGTTCCATATCTTTGCTAAGTAAATAAGAAGTATCAGCTCTGCGAAGTATGAAGTATCCTTGAAGAAATATAAGAAGTACTCAATCCTCAAAATATAAAGAAGTATCCGTCTTTTAATGAAAATCATAAGTATTGCCTCTGTTCACGCGAAATTATTACTTCATTTTTGGTGAAAATCCTTGTCCATTTTGGAAATGATTCTTGCCGAGAAGATAAATAACATAAAATGTTTTCTTGATAATCCATAGTTGCCTCTGTTCATTATCTATGAAGGAAGAATCCCTAAGAAAATGTTAAATGAACGAATTGCCTCTGCCTCTTTCAATAAAATAATCATATTCTGCGAAATTCTGGAATAATCTGCGAAATGTTGAATGAGTTTGCTAGTTTCGGAATGTTTCTGCGAGATTCCGAAATAGTGACGTGAATAGTGACCGAATAGTGTTGCGATGAATAGTTCTGTGATAAATAGTGCCGCGATGAATAGTCTTGTGATGAATAGTTCTGCGAGATTATAGATAATCTTCTTGAGAGACTCTGAATAATACTTCTGAGAAATTCTGAATAGTATTTCTGAGAGATTCTAAATAGTACGTGATATCTCTCTTACGATGAACAAATATTTCCTGCATTCTTAAAAGAAAATAGTTAAGTTTGAGATTATTCTATTGGTCTTATTTTGCCTTCCTAGTTAAAGGTCTTATTTTTCCAATTTTTCTTTTTGCGAAAAAATCGCAGGACGTCTTTACATTTGCATGTATTGACCCATTGATCTTGCTTTATCATTATTCCTTGATTGTATTGCGGCAATATGACAAGTCTAAGTTCCCTCGCGAGATCAAAGCCTCATGACATTGTCGTTTTGCGATGAAATCGCAGGACGTCTTTACACTTTCATGCAAAAACCCATTGATCTCATCTTAACATTTTTTCTTTAGGCTTGTTGCCTCTGTATAATTTTCGTCACGCGATAATATGACAGGCCTAAATGTTCTTGCGATCATAAAGCCCCATGACATTTCCGTCTTAAGACACTTATCAGCTCCCTAATGGAGGGTGCCGCCCTTATGTCCCCCCATGGTTTCCCCTTCAAGGAGGGCACATCGGCCATACAAGACTAGCTCCCCCTATCCGGATTTACCAACAACTAGTTGTTTTCGCAGCCTATTGTCCTTTATGCCTATATGGATTATAGTTACAAGACTACACCCTAAGTGGGGTTTTCTTCAAGCCAAGTGCATCTTAGCCAAGACTTACCAAGAATGGCAAGAGAGTTTTGTACGCTCCGGGCACTCTTGGATCAACCATGTACCTCAGCGCCTTGGTCATACTCTGCACTTCTTGGAAGATATTCTCGGTCGTCCAACCAGGGTATAACCTTATATAGTTGGAAATCCAAGATCTCTCTCCCGGATAGGTTTTCTTTAACCCCAACATCTGCATGACTCAGGTTCCAGCAGCGGTATAACCTTATCGCTGAGTCATGTCAAGATATACCCACTCATATAACGCGCTATTAGGTCTTACATTTTCCTCTTGCGAAATTTTATTCGCGAACTAGGGTGCACGCCATAAAGGTTTGTCCCATTCTTATGTCTCTGCGAAATTGTATTCGCGTTTCTCGCGATAGTTTCGCGCTTCTTCATTCTTTCATTTCTGTCATTTCTTCTTTCATGCTCATAACATCATATTGGAAATAAATATTCTTTAAAATCTTTTGAAATCTGAGAAATCTTTTTTGAAATCTTGCGATTGTATCTTATTTATTAAATCAAAAATCTCTTTCTGTAAGAGAAATTTTCTAGGAAAATATATAAATTGAATGTTCTCGGTTTTTTGTAATTTTGAAGTCTTTGTAATCTTGCGAGGGTATTGCTGTTTTGGAAATTAAATCAAAATTTTTGAAATCTTAGAAATTTTCGCGATAATTTCATTTTCTTTAATCTTTGAAATCTTTTAAAAATTTTGCGTTCTTTTAAATTTTGCGAATTTACAGCTCTTGAAAATTTTGAAATCTTAGAAATTTTAGAAATCTTGCGATTGTATTAAATCAAAAATCTTTTATTTTCTATAAATAAAATATTCAAGGAAATGGTACTTAACTTTTATATGATTTTCTGTTGTTGTCGTCTCTCGCGAAGTATTTTTTTTGCTTGTGAGTTGAGAAGAATTGAGAAATGAGCTTTTGATCTACTTCTTGTACTAACCCTCTCTTGTGAAATTTAACTTGCGAAATAATCGTCAACTTTCTTTATTTGCAAATTAATCGAAGATCTTGCGAAGTGAAGAAATACCAAACTCATTCCTCTGACCAACCAATTGTACTTGAAATTTTGTAGCAATAATTCTCGCAACTATACAACTTCTGTGCAGACTTAAACCTTGATATCTTATTTACTGTTGGGCAAACTTTAATGGTCTTGGAAGAACTAGTCTTGGAAGCATATATCTTTGAAAGGAATCAAACATTCGCTATTGTTGTTGCGATATTCTTCGCTACTGTACGTCCACTAGCAACAAAGTATTCTTATATATTCCTGTATAAATGCACTGTTGATTGAAATTAAAGTTAAGATAAGGCAAATGAATTTTTAAGAAAACAAAGAATAAAGACTCAATGATATCTTCTCGATGTTATCTTCTTTAGCTGTGTTATTTGAGTTATCTTGCTTCCTGTTAATTTCCATGAACTACTGTTAATGTTGGTTGTTCACTAATGACTATGCTTCGCTGAATTGCTGCGATCCCATGAATTCTCAGATGGTGATAATTCTCTAATAACGTCATTTGAGCTGCTGTGATTTCATTGTTATTGCAATGAAATACTCTTACTGACGTCTTTCACCTGCAATGGTTATCGCCTGCATATTGCAAACTAAAAACGTATAACATCCTAACGCCTCTGTGTTTTTTGTACTACTAACTCCTCAATCTTCCACGATCACCTCGCCTTTGTGAACCTCTTGTCCTATGAGTTTGCTAGCCTGAAACATTTTTCTTCTTCACGGAAATTTGGTTTGTATACCACACCCTATGTCATCGCAGGAGAACTCTATGTCTTTGCAAGATTTCCTCCCTGCGAGAATGTAGATGCCTGCTATAAGATATGCTCCACTACTTGCTTTGATAATTAAAGTTTATCTACATTATACTGCTTTTTTATCCCTGGCGTTGGTGATGAAGTCTAGCTATCGTTGCTTCCTATTTCGCTGGCTTTGCGAGTTATCTCCCTTTCTTGTTTGTTTCCAAAGTAGCTGAACTTCGTGAGTTATCTTATAACTCGTTTTTCACTGATGATGTTCTGACGAAGTTAATTGCACTAGTGATGATAAGTATGTGTGTCCCTATGATTTGATATCATTTCTCCCTTCATGAATAATTTTTTATGTACGTTAAACTTCTTTACTGGTTGCTGATTTCGCAGAAATTCTTCCTCCTTAGTTGCCTCATCAATTTTTAGTATTTTTTCGTAGTTGCTGGCGACCAACTATTCTTATTGCTCATTGTGTATTTCGAAAGTCACTTCGTTCTTTACTGCATGGTTAGGAATATATCATCTTATGATATTGAACTAACTTGAATTCTAGTCCACACCTTCTCTTCTTCTTTGTTGTGACGCGTCTACTACTTCCTTCAAGTTTAGATTCCCCCTTAAATTTGTTGACAAATATTTTCACTATTTGAGTTCTCTTCATTCCATTTTTCTGCTATTAAATTTCGCAAAAACGTATTCCCCATTGATTTTCTCGTCTGGACTTCTTTTGATTCTTGTCTTCGTAGAGAAAAGAATTATCTTCACGTGTACTGTGAAGAATATTGACGTTGGCTCCTTCATGCTGCTGTGAATTAGCAAAGCTAAAAACTTCATGAGCTGCGGCTTTGTACCCATTCACCTTCGTATACTCTGTGAAACTTTACCATTAATTTCTTTGTCTGCAAAGCCAGAATCTCTTCCCATCATTTTTCGTTGTAATTGTCTACATTTTCTTCCGTTTCACTTTTGTCCTTCTTCATCTTCTCGCCCTTTTCTATGCATGTTACTATATTTGTTTCCTTATTTCATTTTGAATCTCCTTTGGCTGCATAATCCTTCTACTTTTCCCTTCATGAACCTTTGCTCTGCGAGCTGACAGGTGCTGTTGACGTGACGATGGAAACATTTGATTCATTATATGCCTGTCCTTTGCCTTTGCAGCTTTCTCTTTTATATTCTCCCTTTCATTATTTTTATAGGGGACATTTGTGTTGTTAACTCTTCTTGGGAAGTAAACAAGTTTCTTTTGATTTGAAACGTCATCTGCGAAATGATACTTAAATATTTGAGTGCAACAAAAGAAGATTATCATTATTTCTAAAAACTGTACATGCAAATCTGGATAAGGAATAAAGATAAGGAAATACTTTATTATTCTTATATGAAATATTTATCTCATTATTAGTGCAAGATAAATACTTAAATACTTAAAGAACTCTAAAAGAAGTACTTAAATACGTGGTTCAAAATAATGCTTCGATGATGTTTTGCTGCGAGCATTATCGCAGATTTTAAAAGTAATATAATTTATGTAAAAATAATTCAGCATCTTTGAAAAAGTTAAAATAGTTGTTATCCCTCCAAAATGTCCCTGCGACATTATCGCATACTTGGTGAGATTTGTTGAATACATTCTTCTTATCAATTAAGGATTCACGTCCTTTTCTTTCATTTTCTGCTGAGTTACTGTCTTCGCAGATTTTTTAATGAATTAAATTAAACAAGTCTTTTCTGAACAGGTCTTCTTCTCGCCAGTTTAGTTTTACTAATGCATCTTCTTACTATTACCATCTGTTTGTTTTCGCCCTTCGCTGCAAGCAACCAATTGATCTGATTAGTAAGCTATTTATCTTGAAGATATCATTGCTACTCACAAAATTAAAAGAACATTCGTAAGTTTATATTTCGCAAATCTGATTTGAAAGAGATAAAGATCTAAATTGTGATTAAAGTCAAAGTTTATGGGTGTAAATTTACGATCAAAACTCGTTTTAATTCAAAATATCAACTAAAAATCATTTTTTGTGAAAACAAAGTTTGATTGTTAAAAACTCAAAATCTTCCAGATCTAGATTATTAACATATAATTAAAAAGATAGGAAGGAATTTGTCCTGTTTGAACAGTGAATTGATGACGTTTCATTTTCTTCAAATCTGCTCCTGCTTCCCAACATTCCTGCTTCTCTTTCTCTGTATATATTTCTCTTAAATTATGTTGGATGTTCTTCATCGTTCTTTTCCCAAAATTTCTATATTTTCCCCTGTATCTCATAAATCCAATGGAATTCATCATTAACAATTGTTAATTTTTCTTGATCTTCTTCAATCCAACAAGCATTCCCTGTTTCTAGCGCCAAAATGTAGTTGCTGGATTTCCCACAACACACCCCTTATCATATCTTGATATTAATTTCTAGATCTACATATAAAAATGGTAGTTAAATTGCTAAAATTATAAATGGACACCAAGATTTTTTACATGGTTCGATCAATTTGATCTACATCCATGATTCTCCACTATGATTGTTAAAATTTACATTTGATTTTACATTTGATAATCTCCATTAATGGAGTTCTAAATCTAGTTTTGGGGAAGAAGATGATAAAGAAAAATATATTTTCTCTTTCTAAAAATCTCTCTGCAAAATATCTCTCTCTCTCCTAAAATTGTCTCTCTCCTCAAGACTCTCTCAACTCTAAAAAATATATCCTCCTTTCCTGAATCTATTGGATCTCTATTTATAGGAAACTACATAATGAGTGACAACTAAGTTGTCCTCTAATTTCAGATATCATTCGCGATATTATCGCAGTAGCTATAATATTCCTTCTCGCAAGCATTGTAACCATCGCCAGTTAATCATGTTCTTTTTGTGTTACTTCCATCGTCAACTGTTATGTCATTATTTTGTGACACTCGCAAAGTGTTGTTTGGAGAACTCGCTGTGACGCTCGTAGAAATGTTGTTAATATCGCCAGAATATTGCTGTGGAGATATTCTGGTACTACAACACCCTTGTTAAGATCTTGTTATAATCAACTCATAATTGAAGATAAAAAACGACACTTTATTATTTTGGTTTCAGAAATGTTTACAGAAATGAGAGAATTCAAGATTACAACTATTCTCTTGAAGTTTCTCTCTCCTCAAGACTTTTTTAACTCTCAAAAATACATCATCATTTTCTGGACAGATTTGGTCTATATTTATAGGGTAGCTAAATAATGGATGACATCTAAGTTTCCCTTTTATTTCGGGTTGATTCTGCGATTGTACCACGATTAGTTACAATGTTCGCCTCGCCTGTTTTGTAACCATCGCAGGATAAACATGCTTTTCTCAAGTTTTCTTCATTCGTCATTTATTGCGTCGCTCTTTTGACTGTTTTTGTGACACTCGCAAAGTGTAGTTGATGATCTTACGGTGATGTTCGCTGGGAAGTGTTGTTAATCTCGCAGAGAAGTATTGTAGCGATATTCTGGTCCTACACATGTCTTACCTACGAATGCCGCAGAATACCATCCCTGGGTATTCAAATGGCCTGAAAGGGATGATGAGGTATAATTCCAACTTTTGATTGAATCCTTACTACTATTTTTCTTACATATATTTTCATTAATCATCCCAATATTTTTTATGTCTGCGAAACTTCCAGATTAAGAGGCTAAAAGCGAACTACCAGAAGTTTAGGAAGCCTAACACTTTATCATCTTTTCAATCAATCACAGATGAAGTAAGAAATATTCTTTTAAGACTCTTAACAATATATTGTTTCCTCTATTTCTTATCTTTATCTGTGTTTGAAGGCTATTGTTGAGATAGAAGAACCCTCCAGAATTGCGAAGAGCAAGGGTAAATGCAAAGGTGCTGCTCGCAAGGAAAATACTGATGTTCCTCCTTTAAATAAGAGAAAAGTTCATTCTTATTCTCCCTCTACTCCTCAAGATTGTGAGAGTTCAGTGACAATGATGATGATGACGACAATGTTAGTGAAAATAATGATATTTCTTCCGTAAAAGAATCTGCACAACCTGAATCTTCTATGGCTTATTTATCTGGCATTTTTATTAATACTATGCATACTATTGGTGATACTCCTCTGACCGATGCTTGCAAGTTTATCGTTGCCATTTGTGATGCCCCTATCTTAAAGGACAATGAATCTCTTCGCGGGGTCTCAAGATCTATATCTCCAAATTTCTTGCATTCTCTCAATAGCTTGGTAAGTTTTCATACTTTTACCTTTCTTTACTTCATTTTTGTCTTAAATTCAAAATTAATTCCTCAGAAATTCACTGCATTATTTCGCAGGCTGGGAAAGCTTCCTTTGCAGTTGTCTTAGATTTGGATAAAAGGCATGAAGTTCTCGCAAAGAAAAACGCTAATCTTCGCAAAGAGAATGAAAAATTAAAGTCTGAATCTCTTACTCTTCGCAAAGAAAATGTAGAATTAAAATCTGATTCTGTTAATCTCCGCGAGCAGTTAGAATTTGGATATGTTGGCCTTCATGAGAAGATCAAACGATTAGAAACTGAACTCTCTTCTTCGCAAGATAAGGTTGCTAGTCTCCAAATTGCGAATTATCAACTTTATGGTAAGAATTTTTTATCTTTTTCTTTTATCCCTGTATTCCTTTATGTTTTCTTATTTAGCTTCGCATATATTTACAGCCTCTCTGATGAAGTTGTATTCCTTCGTTCTTTTCCAAATCCAATAGATGATGATACTCTCCTCAATCGCCTTAATGATTCTTTGAGCAACTTTTTAAATGATGAAATTAAATCTCTTTCAATAGATGAACTTAGATCCAAAATTCATCTCTTAAGGATTGAACCTAGATTCAACCTGGGTTTAACCAATAAGTTTAAGCGCCTTTATATTGACTCAAAAGAGGAAACTAATATATTAAGAACCAAGTACAGTGATCTTATTGACGAAAAAGACCTCATTGCTAAAAATGGTGCTCAAGCTTTAGAAGATTTCCATAAGACTCTTCTCGATGTTCAAATTAAAAGAGATAGACTTATCTGCGAGAATACATCTCTTGTTGAAAGGGAAAACCAAGTTCGCACCCGCCTTCTCATTAGTAATGATGATGAGTTTTCTTGCGCTGCGAAAATTCTTGACAATGCCAGAAATAATTTAGGCGTAGATGTTCGTCTTCAAGATGATCATTCTTCCCTGATTAAGGATATGATCTTGCAAAGATAAGGTTGTTATTCTTGTTTTTCCACTAATCCATTTTGTAGTTGTATCTTCACTATTTTATTAATATGTTGTCATCTGTTCGCAGTATCCGAAGAAAACTTTTGCCAAAGAGTTAAAGAGTTAGAAGAAGAAAAAGGAAATCTCGCAAGACTTCTGTCTTCTCGCAACGATAAATGTTCCAAATTCAAGAAGCAACTTCAAATTTCTCTAGCGAATTTCAGCAATGTTCTTGTTGGTGTTCGCAATGATTCTATTAAGATGGTCTGCGATGATCATAAAATTACTCATTCTACTTACCCTTATCTCGCGAACGAAATTCCAAAGAATATTCCTGACCTTGTCATCTCCGATAGCGAAGCTGAAGAGTCTGAAGAAGATGAAGATTAAATTGATGTAGAAGAAAAATATGGTGAAGACAATGATGGATCTAAATAGTTTTGACTTCCCTTTTAATCTTTTTGTAATATTTGTACACTTATCCCTTTTTGTAATAGTTGTATTCACTCTGCGAATTTCTCTAGCTTCTAATGTTCTTTGGTGTATAGATATGCATACATTAGAAAATAATTCCTTTTTGCAATATGGTTAATCAATATGCTTACTAATTTTTTAATTATCTGCGTAAATTTGTCATATAAATATGAATAATAATTTTATCATTCTGTTCATTCCCATACTTGCCTCTGTTATTCATCTGCAATATGAAAAATTGAGATGATTAGTTACAAATAAGATCTGTTTGTAAGTTTTTGCCTCAATATCTGCGTAATTATCGCAAGTCATATCTGCTTACTCTCATGATGTCTGCGTAAATATCGCAGTCATTCAATCTTGATCTCTTGTGGTCTTATTTTGCCTTCCTAGTTAAAGGTCTTATTTAGCCACATTTTATTTTGGCGACAAAATTGCAGGACGTCTTTACACTCGCATGTGAAGATCCATTGATCTTGCCTTATCCTTATTTTATCAATTTGTTGGGACAATATGATAGGCCTAAGTTTTCAGGCGAGAACAAAGCCCCATGACATTGCCGTCTTGCGATGAAATCGCAGGACCTCTTTACACTTTAATGTAAAAACCCATTGATCCCATCTTATATTTTTCTCTTGGATTTTTGCCTTTGTATGATTGTTGCACAAATATGACAAGACTAAATATTCTTGTGAATATAAAGCCTCATGACATTTGTATCTTAAGACACTTATCATCTCCCTAATGGAGGGTGTCTCCCTTATCTCCCCCCTGGTTGCCCCTTCAAGGAGGCGTACATTGGTCATACAAGACTAGCTCCTCCCATCCGGTCCTAACAACAACTAGTTGTTTTCGCAGCCTCTTATCTATTTTTCCTATATGGCTTATAGTTACGAGACTACACCCTAGGTGGGGTTTTCTTTGGGCAGAGTGCATCATAGCCAAGACTCGCCAAGAATGGCCAGGGTAGTTTCATATGCCCCGGGCACCCTTGGCTCAACCGTGTACCTCGGTGCCTTGGTCATACTTTGCACTCCTTAGAAGAGACCTTCGGTCGTCCAACTGTTAATATATATATATATATAGTTGGAAATCCAAAGTATCTCTCCTGGATAGGTTTTCTTTAACCCCAACATCTTCATGACTCAGGTTCCAGCGGCGGTATAACCTTATCCCTGAGCCATGCATACAGATACCCCCTTATATGATGTATTTTAGGTCTTACATTTGCCTCTTGCGAAATTTTTGTTCGCGAACTAGGGTGTATGCCATAAAGGTTCGTCCCATTCTAATGTCTCTGCGAAATTTTATTCGCGTTTCTACGAAATTTTCGCGTTTCTTCAGTCTTTGATTTTTCTCTTTTTGCATTTCAGCTCTTGTATAATTTTTCAATTTCATCTTTTTCATTGAATCGAAACATATTTTTGTAAAATTCTCTTTAACAAATCATTTATGCATTTCTCATACTTCACGATCTAAATTTTTTACCTTTTCTACTTACTATTTTCTGATTCTTCTTTTTTGTTACGCTTTGCTACGTTTTCTCTATCTGCGTGACGCTCGACATCTATTGGTTTCAGCATATGTTAACTTCGCAACATTCCTTCTTCTCGTCGTTCTACTATATCCACCATCAACCTTTCAATTATTTGCTTTTGGTTGATGTTATGTTTCCAGTTTATGTTCTTTGTATCCCTTTCCTCGCAAGATTCTATATCAATTTCATAACACTTTTTTTCCTTCAACCCAATCTCCCTTGATGACTCCAACACCGCTGGGATGTGGAAATTTAATGCACTGGTGGTAAGTCGATGCTATACCTAGAATCTCATGCATCCAAGGTCATCCAATCAAAGCATTGTAAGGAGATTCAACATCGACAACACAAAATTGAATCTTAGAAGATATTCCCTTCAATGGAATTCGCATTGAAATTTCCCCTTTGGGCTTGTTGGCAGTACCATTGAAACCATAGATCTTATAAGTCGATGGTATTATATCCTCATCTCTTCCTCCCATGGTTTTTTAAGTATGATAAAATAAGATATCCACTGAGCTTCCAGTGTCAATTAGAACTCTGTTAATGTCACAAGAATCTTCATCTTCATCATCCTCATTTTCTTCATCTTCTTTTTCTATCTGTTTTGGGTTTATTTCTATTCTTACCACTAGTGGGTTGTCATGCATATCGCCAGGCTCAGGTACTTCTTGTGCAGTGAAAGAAATAGTCTGCTTTTTCCACTCTTCTAATGGCGACGCTTTTGTAATATTAAGAGTTATTTTGTAAAAGGGTCGTAAGTTTTACACCTAATTAGGGTCTGGGTCGTATAACATGCAGTTGATGTGTTTGGGTCGTAGACTAACCGAAGACCGTTAGAAACTCCTTAGCTGACTTTTTATATTTTCCCAAGCACCCTGACCTTCAGTTGACCTATTTGACTGTTTGAAATTTTCAAGCAGAAAGAGTAATCTTGGTTAAAGTAAAGCATTTTTCTCGCCTAATTTGAAGCATGTCGATCATCATCATCAATTTTGAGTCTATGAACGAAAACCACCGGGAGCAATCAACATTTTGCAAACTCATCATCAAACACCACTATTTTATGCCGTATCTTTCTTCCAAGTGCAACTATTTCCCACCACCGTTTCCAGTAGTTCTTGATTCCGAAACCCCAAACTGTTATTCAATCACAACATTATCATTTTCATTAATACTATTTTGTAAGGTTTTTGATAATCTTTCTCACTCAATTTGTGCGTGCATTCACTTGAAGTTAAGGTTATTACTTAACTTACTGAGATCAGCGACATCAAGGATTAAAAGGAGATAAGTTAAGAATTCTGCTTAAGAAACCGGAGGCAAAGAATATGTTTATTACAAAATGCATTTTCTTATCGTAGAACTCTGTGATTACCAAAATACACAGGAAATTGATGTGTACATATGATTTGAAGAGGATAAGTTTTTATTTCAACAATCCGGTTCATGTGCATCTCATCATTTTTCGAAGGTAATTAATGCAAACTAAGTGTTTGCTAAAATGTCTGAACAAAGGAAGTAATGTTTAGAAAGGGGGTTAGGATATAATTTCATTTAACTACTTCCTAAGGGTATTGTGGTAAAATTTTATATGGTCAAACTAGTCTTAGGTTAGTCTACGACCCAAACGCATCAACCGCATGTTTTACGACCCAGACCCTAATTAGGCATTAAACATGCGATCCTTTTACAAAATATCTCTAATATTAATTATCTCTCTTCCATCTACATGTCTCGCAAAGACTCTACTTAAAAAATTGTCGTAGAAGTCTTCTATAGTCTTGTATGAATGTATGATGGAGTTATATGATAGATTCTTCGCTTTTTATCCTACTTCTATCACAAATGTTTCTACTCCTTTTGTTGTATTCACTCTGCGAATTTCTGGAGCTGGGGGTAGTTGCTGAGACTGTGGGTGATCTCTTAGAAAATGGTTTAATTTTCCCTGGTCTATCATCCTCAAAATGATTCTTTTTACATTCCTGCAGTTGTTTGTTGTGTGACCACGAAAATGATGATAAGAACAAAATTCTAGACTTCGATTATTTGGATGTTGTTATTTTCCCATATTCCAGGGTACGGGTATTCCTCCATCAAAATTATAGCCTCCCAAATTTTCTCTATGCTAGCATTTAGAGGTGGCATCTTAATTTATTCCCATATTATCTTCTGACTTCCTTTCCCTCTATAATAATTTTGTCTCTGACCACCATAAGTCTCATGCGGCTGATCAAGCCTCTGAATTTTATTATTTCCACCACGACTGAAGAAATTTCTTTCCCTTTCGAACTCTTCTTGATCTCTGCTTCCCATAGCTACTAATTTCTGTTGTCCATCATCCATACTCTTTTCTTGCTTCACCTGCGAAGTACTCTCTACTGTATTTATTAACCTGGGGAGTAGACTTGCGTTTGCTGCGATTGAGCTAGTGTTCACGATGGGATATGACTCCATCTCGTTTTGTTTCTCCTCCAATGCAACGTATTCTTCTTGTAACTCTCACAGCTCCGTCATGGTAATTGTATTTTTGATTCTGAAAATTTGTATATACAGTAGATTGGTTGCAAACATAGCATTAATGAAAGATAAAATGAGGTATCTCCCATCTACTCTTCCTACCATTTTATTGCACATTGTCTTCCATCTTATGGTTAGATGTTTCAAACTCTCTCCAATCCTCTGCTTCAGCCCAAATACATCTTAAATATCGGGTCACGAAGAATTGTTGCTTATATACGCCCCCAAGAATGTGGTTTGTAGATGATTGAAACAAGTTATAGTGTTCTTGGGTAACCCTTCAAACCATTTCAGATCTTCGCCAGTTAGGATGGATGCAAAATATTTTCACAATACAGCATCATGGTTTTCCCACTGCAGCATACACCTAACATAAGCCTTGATATGTTGAATAGCACAAGTAGTACCATCAAAAATACTGGTTAATGATGTCAAGTTGCACTTTGAGGGTATTCCTCCTAACTGTACTTCTTGGGTGAATGGAGTTTTCGCAGCTTCTTCGATGGCTTCATTAAGTTGTCTTCTGCCTCCCTCTCTTCTGTTATTTAACATTCCCCTCATTTATGCTAACTCTCTTAAGATCTGTTCATTCCCAGCCGAACTTTTCTCCATTGGCATTTTCAGTGCAGCTTCCCTTCTTCTGCGTTCATGTCTTTCTTGCCTTTCGATATTTTGTGCTTCTTCTTCTGCATCTTCATTATGCCTTCTTCCACGATTTTCTTCTTCACCTCCTTCTTGAATTCACAAATGATTACGCCCTCCATTTTCTCTTCTGAGATTTTCTTCATTTCTCACTATTTCTCTTCGTTGTCTTTCAATTCTCCTTTGTATTCTATCATATTCCTCATTAATATTATCATTGTTGCGATTATTTTGACGTATTGCTTCTTGAAACTCTTGCTCTTCTCTAAGTGATCTTTGAATTTCTCGCTAATGTAATATTCTCCTACCTTCTTCTCGATTTTCTTCACCATTTTGGTTATTTCCACCTCCTTGATACAGTTTCACCACGCGGAATGTAGCGATCATTAATCATCTCTTCTTCTCCACAACGCTGCTCTTCATTTGGATTTTTCATTTCCTCTCGAATATTTTCACCAGCATTTCTCACAGGGGAATTTCGCCTTATTTCTTCTCTAAGTGATCTTGAACTTGATCTTGCAGTACTTCTCGATCTCCTACTTTGTAATCTCAAATTCTCCATTCTTAACTCGTGATTTTGTCTTGTTAAATTTGCGCTTTCTTCCGCCTCTAATCTCCTTTCCTCTTGTATTCTTTGTCTTAGAGACTCTACTGCTTCATTTTCGTCATCTCCATGAATTAATCCTTCAACCGCCTCTTGATCTCATCCCTCTCGCCTTCCATTTCTTAATTGTCCATTTTCTGCTTCTTCCATTGAATCTGATCGCCAAGTATGCACGCTTACTCTGTCATAATCCATAGTTCTATCTTGTATCGGTGTTTGCTGATTTGGCTGTTGTAGTTGCAGGAATTCCCACACTACACCCTACTCAAGAATCTATCAATATTTATGACATAATTTGAAGATTAAGAACACTTTTTTATTAATATGACCTTAAGGAATTACAGAAATCAAGAACACAGAACACTTAACAAAGATTTTTCTCTCTCCTAAAAACTTTCCTCACCCTCAAAAAATGCATCCCCTCTCTAGAACTATTCACCTCCTTTATATAGGTATTTACATAGTGGATTACAGCTCATGACATCTCATTTACAGCTAAGATTCCCTTCAATTTCGGATCTGAGTTCTTGCGATAAATCGCAGCTAGCACCGCCTTTATCTTTCGAAGGTTTTATTGATATACCGCAAACATGTCACACTTTCTTCGTGTTTCTGTCGTTTTCAGTCATTACGTCATTGTTTAAGTCATCTTTGGATGTGTCGCAGAATATCACTGATGTGCCGCAGAGTAATTTTTTTATTATCGATACATCGCAGAACAGTTGTTTATTTCGCAGGAATATTGTTGTGACAATATTCTGCCCCTACAGCTGTTAAACTTGATTTTCTCCATTATTCCTTGTTCTTAATCTTGAAGATTCTCCTATTTAATTTGTCCCTTCACTTGTAATTCTTCTACTCCTCCTTATGGTTGTTGGTTGTTCTGATGTATTTCTTCTTCTAGTCATTTTTTCAATTTTGATGTACTACTGTAAATCATGTAAAAATATTCTCCAATTTCTTCAAATTCTTACAAATCATCCATGTTTCTAGCGCCATTATGTAGTTGCAGGAATTATCAACACATATTTGGAGATTAAGAACAACACTCTTATTGATTAATTCTCATAAATATTACAAGAAATAGAAGAAATCAAGAATACAACCGCTCTCTTAAACTTTCTCTCTCCTCCAAACTTTCTCAACACTCTCAAAATTTATCTCCCCTACCCCTACACTTGTTCAACTCTTTATATAGGAAATTACATAGTGGATGACGGCTAAGTTATCCTTTAATTTCGGATCTGACTCGCGATATTCTCGCAAGGGTTATAATGCCAATTTTCGCAAACATTCTCATTATCGCAGAATCTTCACACACTTCTCATGTTTCTGCTATCGTCATCTGTTACGTCATTTTTTAAACCATCCTGCGACACTCGCAAGGTGTAGTTAACCATACTTCGCAAATGCGTCCTTCTTGCGACATTTTGATCCTACAATTACCAAACCATATTTCCAAAAACTCCCTTAGAAAACTTATATTATTAGTCTAGCACATTAACTAATAATATTTTCCAAAGGATATGCTTTAATTGCTGGATATTAAAACATATATTATGAAAATCATAATTAAATGCTTTTCAATTTTTCGGTATGGGATCACCTTGAGTATCAAGGAATATCTTTGAACAATTAATAGTAAGAGTTATGTACATGTTCAAATAATTTCGAAATCTAGAAGTTTCTCAGCAAACCCTAATTCCTAGCTTCACACAAAACAAAAAGAGATATGTGAATATTGGAAACTCGGTTTTTCTCCTAGGGATCGGTTGTACCAACCTTACAATGTAAGTTGTGATCATTTATACCATGCTTCCCAAACCAGGTTGTGACTGGTTACACCTTGCTTCCCGGAGGTAACTTGTGATCAGTTACACCTTACTTCCTGAGTTATATTGTGATCAGTTACACCTTGGTTCCCAAAGTAACTTGTGACCGATTATAAATAACTTCCCAAATTATCTTGTGACCGGTTACACCTTGCTTCCAAAAAGTAGCTTGTGACCGATTACAACTAACTTCCCAATATAGCTTGTGACCGGTTACACCATGCTTCACAAAGTAGATTGTGACCGATTACAACATGCTACACAATATAGGCTATGACCGGTTATACCTCAAATCGCAACAAGTTAAGATAGGTTCTACCTTGTCATCTAATATTGTTCATTCAAAATATATTCAATAAAGAACCTGACCAATCATGATTTTCTTTCAATTATGAAACAAGTTCATATATGTAGGATCATAATATCGTAAGAAAGACACATTTGCGAAGTTTGACCAATAACATATTGCGAATGTCGCAGGATAATTTGAAGAATGACGTAATAGATGACGATGGCAGAAATATGAGAAAAAGCGTGATGATTCAGCAAAGTTTAGAGTGTTCGTGAAGATTAACATTAGAACTCTTGCGAGAACACCGCAAGTTAGACCCAAAATTAAAGGACAGCTTAGCTGTCATCCACTATGTAATAAGCCTATATAAGAATCCGAATAGGCATAAGGGGGGATATCTTTTTCGAGTGTTGAGCATGTCATTAGGAGAGAGAAAGTCCATAGCAATTGTTAATTTCTTAGTTTCATTTATTTCCTTTCTTGTAAAAATTCAGAAGATTAGTCAATAAAGATTGTGATTGTTCATCTAAAAATGACTTAATTGTATGAATTCTTGTGAGGGGTGTAGTGTGGGATTTCCTGCTACTACATATTGGCGCTAGAAACAGGGACTGAAATTTGAAAATTGTGAAGATCGTTGTAAAGATTGTTCAAATCAAGAAAATGATGAAAGAAAACATCAAAGTGGTTGAGGAAGAGACAATCCAGATCAATGAAAGTAAAATAAGTTTGGAGTGTAGCGTAATCACAAAAACAATGATTAATGAATTTCATGAGAACATTAGAGGAAGGATACATAAACGAGACTTTGAAGGAAAGAAAATTATGATAGTAGAGAAGATATCGCCCTTAAGAGATTGGGAAAAGCAGAAAATTACATTTACAGCAGCAGAAATACCAAGAGAAAATTTGAGCCACACATCTTCTTTGGTAATCACGGTAACCACATGGAAAGAAAAGAAGAACTCCGCAAAAAAACATGGAAGAGTGGGCGGTGAATAGAACTTTAGTAGATACAGGAAGTTCAGTGGACATAATGTTTTATCATGCATACAGAGGGATGGGATACAAAGATGAAGAAATGACTCATTCAATGAATCATATCCATGGCTTTGGAAAATCTACAACAAAACCTAAAGGAGAAATAATGATGCGAATTTCGCTAGGAGAAATTGAAACACAAATAACACTGTGTGTGGTGGATGTGAAATCTCCATATAACATGTTGTTAGGAAGGTCGTGGATACACGCAATTAAATCTGTAGCATTAACATTACATCAATGCATTAAATTTCCAATACCAAGCGGAATTGGTGAAATAAGGGGAGATATTGATAGTACAAAATCATGTTATCAAATCGAAGTGAAACATTATGAAGAATGTCCAAAGAAGCGAAAACTTCGCAGAAAGATGGTGAAAGAGGCAAAGAAAGAGGAAGAGTTTAAAAGTTACATGATTAGAGCAAAAGAAGGGAAAGGAATACCCAGCGAAATTTCATAAGAAGGAAACGAACTTGCGAAAGTGATAAAAGAACCAACACCCATGGAAGAACCTAAGGATAGTTACACCGCAGTAGAACCAACAAAGGAAGTGAATGTTGGAACTAAAGAAGAACCCAAAATACTAATAATTGGAACTAAGATGGAGGCAGATGAAGAAGGAACAACTATTAATCTCTTGCGAGAGTATAGAGATATTTTCGCATGGAACATGGATGATATTCCTGGAATAGATCCGTCTGTGGCGTGTCATAAGTTGGAAATTGACAAAGGTGCAACACCATTTAAACAAAGAATAAGAAAAATCGCAACGACATATCACTCCCAAATAGAATAAGAGTTGCAAAACATGCTTGATGCAGGAATTATAAGACAAGCCAAATATCTGGAGTGGATAGAAAACATGGTTGTAGTCCCAAAGAAGAATAAAGGGATACGAATTTGTATAGACTTTACTGATCTAAACAAATCTTGTCCGAAAGATAGTTTTCCATTACCAGATATTCCACAAATAGTTGAGTCGGCAGCGGGAAATGATAGAATATCTTCTCTAGATGGGTACAAAGGTTATAATCAAATTCCTCTTGCTGAAGAAGATCAAGAACATACTTCTTTTTTCTCTCCAAGAGGATTATACTGTTATACAAAAATGCCATTTGGTCTGTGAAATGCTGGAGAAAAATATCAAAGAATGGTGGAGAAAGTGTTTGCAAAATGGATACACAAAACATTAGAAGTGTATGTAGATGACATGTTAGTAAAATGTAAAGAAACTAAAGATAATGTATAAGATCTAAAGGAAACTTTTGAATAGATGCAGCAATTTAATATCAAGGAGAATCCTGAAAAATGGGTTTTTGGAGTTGCATCAGGAATGTTTTTAGGTTACATTGTATCAAAAGAAAGAATACAAGTTGATCCAGAGAAAGTGCAAGCAGTTCACGACATGCCAACACCAGCGGCGGTGAAGGATGTACAGAAGTTAAACGGACTCTTGGCTTCACTGGGAAGATTCATTTCGCGATCGTCAGATAAATGTAAACATTTCTTCAACATACTCAAAAAGGGTACAAAATTCAGATGGTCAGATGAATGTGAGAAAACTTTCCAAGGAATAAAAGAACATCTGATGAATATATCTATTTTGCAAAAGGCGGAACCAGGAGAAGAATTATTAATTTAGCTTGCGACAACTTCGCATGCATTAAGCGATGTGCTATTTCGAATGGACGCAGGAGTTGAAAAACCAATTTATTACATCAACAAAACATTCAATGCTGCAGAAAGAAATTACTCAAAGATTGAAAAGATAATTCTAGCATTACTATATGCAACATTTAAACTTCGCATATATTTTCAGGTACATAAAGTCAAAGTATTGACAAAGGTACCAATTGAATCGGTAATGAAGAACTCAAAGAGATCAAGAGTTGAGAGATGGAATGCGCAAGTAGGACATTTCGAAATTAAATATGAAGTATTATCTTCACCAAAGTCACAAGTTGTCGCAGACTTTTTAGCAGAATTTCCTTTAGAAGATGATGAAGCTGTGGAGGAGATGATGGATATAGAAGAAGAGCATGGAGATCCAAAATATTTGTTAACAGAACCAAATAGATGGGAAATATTGGTGGATGGTTCCTCGAATGGGGAAGGTAATGGAATTGGAATTGTCTTAATTTCGCCGGAGGGACTGAAGATGGATTTTTCATTTAGATTGGAATTTGCATCCACTAATAATGAAACATAATATGAAGCTGTGATACATGCACTAAAATTCGCAATAGAAATGAAATTAGAAAATGCTAGAATTACCAGTGATTCGCAGCTGGTTATTCGCCAAATAAAAGGAGATAGAATACACAAAAAAATGAACTATCTTTGAAGAAATACAAGAAACTTGTCGAAGATTTGTCATCGAAAATCCCAAAAATAAATTGAAGGCATATATCGAGGAAGGATAATATACTTGCAGATGCTTATGCTTTCATTTTAAGTATGATAACAGATCCAACTGCGAGATGCATAAAAATCCATACACTTATATCACTATCAATCAATAAAGAAGAGGAAGAAGAGGTAGATGTAATGATAATAGAAGGTGGTGAAGACAATATCGCAGATTGGAGAACAGAACTTCATGCATATTTATCAAGAGGGGAAACACTAAGAAACAGATTGGAGGCACACAAAATAAAGAGTCGTGCAACAAATTATGAACTAAGAGATGGGATATTATATCCAAAATCATTTAATGGACCATCACTTAGATGTTTGACACGAGAAGAAGGAGAAAAGGTGTTAAAAATGTTACACAGCGGAGATGCTGGCAGTCATAGTGGAGGAAGATCTTTGGCATACAGAACAAAAATACAAGATATTATTGGCCATATATGCATGAAGATGCGAAGTAAATATCAAGACATTGCGAAGATTATCAGCGGCATGGGAAGAAAATACATGCACATGGAGCACAATTATCATCTTCAACAAGTGTGTGGCCCTTTGGAAAGTGGGGCTTAGATATTATGGGACCATTTGTACCAGGATCTGTACAAAAAAGATACTTAATTGTTGCAACAGACTATTTCACAAAATGGGCAGAAGTAAAAGCAGTACAACACATTCGCGACAAATACATCTTTACATTCATATTTGAAAATATCATTTGCAGATTTGGAATTCCAGCAGAATTGGTATCTGACAATGGGAAACAATTTGAAGGGCAGAACATAGAAATGTTACTCAATGCATTCAAGATAGAGTGTGGAAAATCAACCCCCCTATATCCACATGCTAATGGACAAGCTGAAGCAACAAATAAGACAATCGCAGACATATTGAAGAAAAAGTTAGAAGGACATCATAAAGCATGGTGCGAACAGGTACATAATACAGTATGGGCTTACAACACAACTAGGCGAGAAGCTACAAGAATGTCACCTTTCTGTTTGACATATGGAGTTGAGGCAGTGTTACCAACAGAAGTTATTATTCCTATAACAAAGAGGGAGGCTTGGGAGAAGAATCTTAGTGCTAGCATGATCCTAAACAAACTTGATGAGCTAGAAGATAAGAGAGAAAGAGCTTTACATCATATGGAGAATTATCAGCGAAGATTATCCCGAGAATACAATAAACATGTCAAAGCACGTGAATTTCAACTAGGTGATTTAGTTCTTCGCGAGACGCCAATTTACCAGCGAGAAGGTGGTGGGAAACTAGCGAAAAAATGGGATGGACCGTACGTTATAAAAGAGATAATTGGAACGGGGGCATACAAATTGATGGATCCAGAGGGTAGAGATGTTGGTCAAAGACTTGACAGACCATTGAATAGATTATATTTAAAAAAATATTACCCGTGAAGGACTTTGAGAAACCTTAGATAATGAAATAATGTATGATGCGACAAAATAAATATGAACAATTTTTTTTATGAAAGAGCTGTTGCGAGATTATTCAAGATTAAGATAAAATGAGAATGTGTGAAAATTTCGCAAGAGAAAATCAGAAAATAATAACATATTAGAATGGGACGAACCTTTATGACGTACACCCTAGTTCGCGAATAAAATTTCTCAAGAGGCAAATGTAAGACCTAAAGTACCTCATAGAAGAGGGTATATGTTGCATGGCTCAGGGATAAGGTTATACCGCTGCTGTAACCTGAGTCATGGAGATTTGGGGTCAATGAAAGCCCATCCAGGAGAGGCACCTTGGATTCTCAACTTGAGTATATGACTTAAGTTGGGCAACTAAGGTAATAAGAACTCTTCTAAGGAGTGCAGAGTATGATCAAGGCGCCGAGCTACACGGTTGAGCCAAGAGTTCCCGGGGCGTATGAAACTACCCTGGACATTCTTGGCAAGTCTTGACTATGATGCACTCGGCCCGAAGAAAACCCCACTTAGGGTGCAGTCTCGTAACCATAATCCATATAGGTAAAATGGATAAGAGGCTGCGAAAACAACTGGTTGTTGTTAATACTGGATGGGAGGAGCTAGTCTTGTATGGCAGAAGTACGTCTCCTTGAAAGGGCAACCAGGGGGAAGATAAGGGCGGCACCCGCCATTAAGGAGCTGATAAGTGTCTTAAGACGCAAATGTCATGAGACTTTTTACTCACTGGAGTATTAAGACTTGTCACATTTGTTCAAAAATCCTGAAGAGGCAATAATACAAAATAAAAAATATAACGAGATCAATGGGTCATTGCATGCAAGTGTAAATACGTCATGCGATTTCGTCGCAAGACGATAATGTCTTGGGACTTTAATTTCGCAAGAAAGTTTAGGCCTATCATATTGTCGCAACAAAATTTACAAAAGAACAAATAGTTAAGGCAATATCAATGGGTTTTTGCGTGAAAATGCAAAGATGTCCTGCGATTTTGTTGCAATAATAAGAAGTGGAAAAATAAGACCTTTAACTAGGAAGGCAAAATAAGACCACATGACAGAACAATTTTTTTATAAAATACTAACCATTCTTCATGCAGATCATTCATCATAAGAAAGATAATGAGAGGCAAGTATGGGAATTAATAAACAAGATGTCATTATCTTTCTCGCAAATACTTAAAATATCAGAAGTATAACTGAATCCCAAAGTGGTACAAAGTACATTATTCGCAAGAAAAGAAAGATAAAAAATAACTCAAGAAAATAAAACAAGAACTCAGACTTCAGTATCTTCTTCGCCAGCTTTACCATCTTCGCCAATTTTATCATCTTCACCAGCTTTATCCTCTTTTCCAGTGTTCTCCTTATTCTGGTCGATTACAGCTTCTTCTTCATTTGGCTTATCGCCAGCAGTTGTTTCATCACCAGCAGCTTCTTCTTTAAGAGGGATTTCTTTTTCTCCTTCTAAGTCTTCTTGAGAATCACTATCTTTACCACTTTCATAATCACAGTCACTATCAGCAGCACGAGGAATTTCATCATCATCTACTTCTAGAGGTTTGATTGATACAGGAGGAAGATATTTGGACAGCAAAATGTTGTTCACAAGAACTTCAGCACTAAGATGAGATTTTCGAAGGAAAGCTCTATCACGGTTTCTGATCTCCATGTCTTTTAAATAAGCAAGGTAGTAATATCTTCTTTCTGCTCGATCGCGAAAACGGGCAAGGTGAGAAGCAAGTAATCCATTCTCTTTGTGAATCTTGGCAAGTTTATAATCCAAAGTAAAAATGGAGGAATGAAGATTTCTCTCAGATTCTGCGAAAAATAAGAACAAATATTATTCGGGAAAATATTTCGCAAGGGAAATGTTGCAAGGAAATTCAACAAAGAAAAAAAAATGGCCGAGGCAGTCAAAATGACTACCATCCTTTTGCGAAATTAAATTTTGAATTAGTGCCAAGCAAGTATTCTCCCAATGATCCATTGCATCATCAAATTTATCTCCAACTAAACCCTTCAGGCGAGATTTTAAATTCTTTTCTTTAGAGATGGGAAAAGTGTTTTCCTTCTCAAGTGAAGAGTAAGATTCTTCTAATTTGGAATATTGTTATTGGAGCTGACTTTCATTTACACTTAAGGTTATCCTACCTTGGATAAGTGTATTTTTCTCAGCAATAGATGATTCAGTTACTTCTTTAAGTTTATTTTTCAGTGAATGAAGAGATTGCTCTTGGTTATCACACACTCTTTGAAGAATATTTATTTTCTGCGAAGAGATCACCACCGTGTTTAAGAGACTTCGATTTTCTTGAGATAAGGTTTTATTTTCATCTGATAAAGTTTCCATCGCTAAGTTAGATTTGGTTAAAGAATAAGAGAGGCGAGAAATCTCACTACTTAATAAGTTTTGCTTCTTTACTGATTGAGCATTCTCTTTGGTAAGATTATCTATTTGATCAATAGAATATGTATGAATATTATCTAATTGGTTATATTGATCCATCCAAATATCTCTGTCCACATGAACTTCTTCCGCGATAGATTCAAATTAGTATCTCTCCATTATTCGTTGTTGGTTTAAGACTTAAAGGGCGAACAAAGGGTTTAAAAAAAAATAGAATATTGAAAGGATAAAATTACTAAAAGAGATGAATATGAGGTAAATATAAGACAAGAGAAGTTATACCTTTTAATTATTATTCTTCTTGCGAAGATTCTCACAGTCTAGCGAAATATTTTGAAGCTTTTGATTTTCAAGTCGAAGAGTGCCACATTCTAAAGTCTTGACTTGGAGACTCCCCTTCAAAGCTTCAATTTCCTTCTCTAAGGATGTTTGCGAAACTATCCTATCATAACCAAAATATTTACCCAAAATTTCGCAGACACCAAATTTGACAGGATCCACAGATGATTACTTGACATCATCTAAAATATCAGATAAAACCTTGAAGGCAATATCTATTCCATCTACAGTTTCTTTAGAAAAAGGGAGAGACTCAGACGAAGTAGTAGTGATAACAGAAAGTTGATGATCATCATTCTTTGCTAAAAAAATGTCATTTGAGGGTGAATTTTGAGGAAGATCAATGGTTGGGGTTATGATAGAATTAATTTGAGAAGTATTGGTCACAGAAGAAGAAAAGTTTCATTCGCAACAAGATTTGCAGAGGGGATTTCATCCATAGAAAGATTAGGTAAAATATTAGAACCTGCTGCAATATTGTCGCGGACAGTAAGTAGAGGTTCAGTTTGCAAAGGTTCAGGAAGTAGAGAAAGTTTGGGAAAGGAAATAGAAGTTCCAACAGTTTTAGGTTGGTGAGATCTTTTGGGAGGTTTAGTAGCATCTCCATCACCCTGCGAATCACAACTCAGATAAGAAATAAATGCAACAATATTGTTATTAAAAATAATAGTGTTTCTTACTACCTTGTCATTCGCAGACTTTCTATTTCTCGCAAGAACCTTGGGATGTGACCCTTTGGGAGCATTAGGGTTTTGAACTGTAAATTTAGTATTGGAAGTGCTTTTGCTGAAACAGAAATAATATGGGAATTACACAAAGAACAAGCAAGATGATTCCAGTAAAACAAAATCAGTATCAGCAAAAATCAAAGGGAGGAAAGAAAGGAAAACAAACCTTAGAGATTCCATGGAAGCAGAAAATAACTGTAGCAGGAAGATAAATTCGATAAGAATGGCAGACGATGAAGATTTGCAGAGAATATAAAGATGAAGAAGATAAAGACGAATTAAAAGAATAAAGTTATCTTTCCACTATATCCCTCTTTAAATAGGCAAAAGAAGATGACCAGTTAATGTTAAATGTGCCGGTGAATAAAGGAATATTCAACATGTGTAGACAATCATGCTTAATTCACGGAACCTTGTCGGTAGGGAAAGATGCAGAAAGAAAAGATGTACAGTTATGGCATTTTTAAGAATGGTTTCTCATGACATTCTCCCCTTCGTAGAGAAGACATGAGAAGAGGCAAGATGTAGGATCAGAATATCGCAAGAAGACACATTTGCGAAGTTTGACCAATAACATATTGTGAATATCGCAGGATGATTTGAAGAATGACGTAACAGATGACGACTGCAGAAACATGAGAAAAAGTGTGATGATTCTGCGAAGTTTAGAGTATTCATGAAGATTAACATTAGAACTCTTGCGACGCAAGTCAGATCCGAAATTAAAGTACAACTTAGCTGTCATCCACTATGTAATTATCCTATATAAGAAGCCGAATAGGCATAAGGGGGAAGATCTTTTTCGAGTGTTGAGCAAGTCATTAGGAGAGAGAAAGTCCAGAGCAGTTGTTAATTTCTTAGTTTCATTTCTTTCCTTTCTTGTAAAAATTCAGAAGATTAATCAATAAAGATTGTGGTTGTTCATCTAAAAATGACTTAATTGTATGAATTCTTGTGAGGGGTGTAGTGTGGGATTCCTGCTACTACAATATATGTACTTCCTTTAAATAAATGTTATAAAACATTTTTTCCTAGGGTGAAATCATACCTATATCTTACATATAATCAAGTAACTAAATACAAAGATTATGTTGATGTCGAATTTACGAAGTTACAAAACATAAGAGTTTATACTTTGTAATTCAATAAGTTCCTTGACACTTTCATCATAATGATATGGCCAAGTCTAATCACTAGAGTATTACTTATATACATCTTCACATGTTATGGTTGCAATATAATCCGACTTGAAATGTATGTTAAGAATGGAAACAAGATCAAGTTAATATTACTAACCTCAAGTAGAAGGATGATGTCCTCGTTGTAGTCATTATTTATTCACATTCTTCAGGTCTTCGGAGTAATACTTGTAGGTCTCAACATTCCTAGACTCTCTAGTGTAATCTAAACGAATTTGACTTTAGCACTTAATCAAGTGACTATAGATGAGTTTTGATAATAAAATATGATAACCAAACTTCACATACCAATGCTTGGTGGGTTCAAGCAAGTTATGATCTAATAAAACATATACCCCAACAATCCCCAACTTAAATTTTTTAAAAATCATTGAGCAAGATCCGTATAGTGGTGTGCATAAGCAAAAGTATCTTTTGATTTTGAACATTTTCATAGTATTGATTTCTATGAACTCTGACACAGAGTGAACATATATCTTTGAAATCCATGGAGAGCATAATTACATAACAGACACACAACTATACTAAGAGTAAGGTCATAAATGTTAGCACAATACGACATTGTGTTTATCCCAGTTTTAATGAATTTTCTAGAGAACTACCCATGTTCTCATAGAAAGAGGCTCCACTTTCTCATTCACATATCGCTACTATATTGTTCTTGCGAAGATAAACGACATTCCTGTGAGTTATTCTGCGATATTCTTTAACAACATACCGAAAGTGTTGCAGGATGATCTAATAAATGACGTAATGAATGATGACATCCAAAACACGAGGAGAGCGTGGTGATTCTGCGAGGGTTAAAGTACCTGCGAAAGTGGATATTATAGCTGTTGCGCATATCTCGTGGGCCAGATCCGAAATTAAAGGACAGCTTAGCTGTCATCCACTATGTAACTACCCTATATATAGAGGACCAATAGATTTGAGAAGGAGAGAGATAATTTTTGGAGTGATGAGAAAGTCTGGAGGAGAGAGAAAAACTTAGAGAAGGCGGTTGTAATCTTGATTTCTTATATTTCCTGTAATTCTTTCTGGATCAAATTAATAAAGATATTATTCTTTATCTTCAAATTATGTCTTAATCTTTGTGAATTCTTACTAAGGGTGTAGTGTAGGATTTCCTGCAACTACATTTTGGCGCCCGAAACAGGGATTGAGTGGAAGAAAATCGTAGAAAAAGGTAAGATTGGAAATAAGGATAATTCAAAGATTAAAAAGATGATTGAACAAAATGATGAAATGGATGAATAAAAAATGAGCAGAGTCAGGGAAAATTATAGGGAATTGGAGTGTAATATGATAACAAGAGCAATGATTAACAATTTTCATGAAAATATGAGGGGAAGGATACACAAAAGAGATTTTGAAGGGAAGAAAATTATGAAGGTGGAGAAGGTATTACCTATAAAGGATTGGAAAAAACAAAAAATCACATTTACAGCAGCAAAAATACCAAAAGAAAATTTAAATCATACATATCCTTTGGTGATCATAGTACCTGTTTTATCAATGAAAAAGAGAAAATCAATAGGATCTGTGGAAGAATGGGATGTAAATAGAACTTTGGTGGATGCAGGAAGCTCCGTGGACATAATATTTTATCATACCTTTAAGAAAATGGGATATAAGGATGAAGAGATGTCTTGTTCAACTTATCATATTCATGGCCTTGGAAAATCTTTAACAAAACCTAAAGGCGAGATAGTAGTGCAAATTCCGTTAGGAGAAATAGAAACGCGGGTAACGTTGTGTGTGGTAGATATAAAATCACCATATAACATGTTATTGGGACGACCATGGATACACGCAATTAAGGATGTAGCATCAACGTTACATCAGTGTATCAAATTTTCTATGCCCAGTTGAATTGGCGAGATTAGAGGAGATACAGATCATGCAAAGTTATGCTTTCAAATTGAAGTGAAGAATTATGAAGGAAGAATAGAATTGCGAAAAGCTCGCAGAAAATTGGAAAAAGAAGCAAAGAAAGAAGAAGAATTCAAGGTCTACATGGTCAGGGAACAAGAAGGGAAGGGAATACCTGGCAAAATTTCGCAAGACAGAGATGAAACTGCGAAAGTTATGAAAACCCCAACACCAATGGGATATCCTGAAGCCAGCTACACTGCAGCAGAGCCAACAAAAGAAATAAATATTGGAAGTGAGGAAGAACCAAAAATGCTGAAAATTGGAACAAAAATGGATGCATATGAAGAAGAGAAAACTATAAACCTCTTAGGAGAATACAAAGATATCTTCACATGGAGTATTGATGAGATGCCTGGAATAGATCAATCTGTTGCATGCCATAGGTTAGAGATTAACAAATATGTCAGACCATTCAAACAAAGAATAAGAAAGATTGCGACCACTTATCATCCCAAAATAGAAGAAGAGTTGCAGAAGATGCTTGACGCAGGGATTATAAGACAAGCCAAATACCCGGAGTGGATCGCAAATATGGTAGTGGTTCCAAAGAAGAATAAAGGGATAAGAATTTGCATAGATTTTACTGACTTAAACAAAGCTTGTCCTAAAGATAGCTTCCCATTACCGGATATTCCACAAATGGTCGAATCAGCAGCAAGAAATGATAGAATATATTCATTGGATGGGTATAAAGGATATAATCAGATCCCTCTTGCTAAAGAAGATCAAGAGCACACTGCATTTTTTGCTCCAAGAGGATTATATTGATACACAAAAATGCCATTTGGTTTGCGAAATGCTGGTGCAACGTATCAAAGAATGGTGGAGAAGGTATTCGCAAAGTGGATACATAAAACATTAGAGGTGTATGTAGATGACATGTTAATAAAGAGTAAAGAAGCTAAGAATCATGTGCAAGATTTGAAGGAGATTTTTGATCAAATGTGACTCTTTAACATCATGGTGAATCCTGAGAAATGCATTTTTGGAGTAGCATCAGGGATTTTTTTAGGTTATATCGTATCAAAAGAAGGAATTAAAGTTTATCCAGAGAAAGTACAGGCAATTCGCGATATTCCAACGCCAGCGAAAGTGAAGTATGTACAGAAGTTGAATGGGCTCTTAGCCTCGCTAGGAAGATTTATCTTGCGATCTTCAGATAAATGCAAACATTTTTTCAATATACTCAGGAAGGGTACAAAATTCAAGTGGACAGATGAATGTGATAAGGCTTTTCAAGGAGTTAAAGAATATCTAATGAACATATCTATTTTACAGAAAGCGGAGCCGGGAGAAGAATTATTGATTTATCTTGCGACAACATCACACGCCTTAAGCGCAGTGTTATTAAGAATAGATGCAGGGGTAGAAAAACCAATTTACTACATCAGCAAAACATTTAATTCTGTAGAGAAAAATTATTCAAAGATTGAAAAGCTAATCTTGGCATTGGTTTATGCAACATTTAATCTTCGTATTTACTTTCAAGCACACAAGATAAAGGTGTTAAAAAAGGTACCAATTAAATCAGTAATAAAGAATTCAAAAAGGTCTGGTAGGGTTGAGAGATGGAATGCACAAGTAGGGCACTTTGAAATCAAATATGAAGTTCTATCCTCTCCAAAAATCACAGGTTGTAGCAGATTTTTTAGCGGAATTTCCTCTAGAAGATGATGAATCTGTGGAGGAGATGATGGAGATAGAAGAAGAATATGGAGATCCAAAAGATCTGTTAAATGAACCGAACATGTGGGAAATATTGGTGGATGGATCATCAAATGGGGAAGGAAATGGAATTTGAGTGATCTTTATCTCGCCAGAAGGAGAAAAAATGGCTTTCTCATTTCGCTTGGATTTCACATCCACTAATAATGAGACAGAATATGAAGCTATGGTACATGCTCTAAAGTTCGCCATAGAGATGAAATTAGGGAACGCAAGTATTACCAGTGACTCGCAATTGGTTATTCGCCAGATAAAAGGAGAGTACACAACGAATGAACCATCTCTGAAGAAATACAAGAAACTTGTTGAAGAATTGTCTGCGAGAATTCCAAACATAAAATGGAGACATATATCAAGAAAAGATAATAGACTCGCAGATTCTTTTGCGTTCATATCTAGTATGATGACAAACCCAGCTGCGAGATGCATAAAAATTCAAACACTTATATCGCCTTCAGTCAATAAAGAAGAATAAGAAGAAATAGATGTAATGATGATAGAAAATGGCGAGGAAGAACCAAGAAGAGATATTACATATTTGCGAGTAGAACTTCATGCATATTTGGCGAGAGGAGAAACATCAAGAAATAGATTAGAAGCACACAAATTAAAAATCCGTGCAACAAATTATGAATTAAGGGATGGGATATTGTATCGAAAATCTTTTAATGGGCCATTACTTAGATGTTTGACACGGGAAGAAGGAAAAAAAATATTAAAAATGTTGCATAGCGGTGATGCTGGTAATCATAGAGGAGGAAGATCTTTGGCTTATAGAACAAAAATTCAAGGCTATTATTGGCCATATATGCATGAGGATGCAAAACAATTATCAAAACGTTGTGAAGATTGCTAGCGATATGGAAAGAGGATACATGCACCAGGGGCACCATTATCATCTTCAAAAAGTGTGTGGCCTTTTGGAAAATGGGGCTTAGATATTGTGGGACCCTTTGTACCAGGTTCAGGGCAGAAGAGATACTTAATTGTCGCGACAGATTACTTCACAAAATGGGCAGAGGTAAAAGTAGTACAACATATTCGCGATAAGGATATATTTATATTCATCTTTGAAAATATCATCTGCTGATTTGGAACTCCAGCACAGTTGGTTTCTGATAATGGAAAGCAATTTGAAGGACAAAATATAGAATTTCTACTCAATGCATTTAAGATAAGATGTGGAAAATCTACTCCTTTGTACCCACAAGCTAATGGTCAGGCTGAAGCGACTAATAAGACAATCGCAGACATCTTAAAAAATAAATTAGAAGGGTACCATAGAGCATGGTGTAAACAAGTACATAATTCAGTTTGGGCTTACAACACAACCAGGAGAGAGGCAACCAGAATGTCACCTATTTGTTTAACATATGGTGTTGAAGCAGTACTACCAACAAAAGTTGTTATTCCTACAACAAAAAGGGAAGTTTGGGAGAAGAATATTAATACTAGTATTATTTTAAGAGAATTTGATGAATTAGAAGAGAAGAGAGAGAAATCATTACAATATATGGAAAATTATCAGCGCAGACTATCTCGCGAGTACAGCAAACATGTTAAACAACGAGAATTCCATCCGGGTGATCTGGTGCTGCGAGAAACACCTGAATATCAGCGAGAAAAAGGTGGAAAATTGGCGAGAAAATGGGATGGACCATATGTCATCAAAGAGATAGTTGGTACAGGGGCATACAAACTAATGGATCCAGAAGGTAGAGATGTTGGTCAAAGACTTGGCAGACCATGGAACACACTATATCTGAAAAGATATTACCAATATCCATTTATGAGAGGCTAGATGATTTAATGAAACAAAGCAAGAATAAATGAAAGAAATTTTTGCTATAACTGCGAGATTATTAAGAATTATAAAGATGGCGAAATTCGCTTAAGAAACAAAAGAACGGGACAAACCTTTATGGCGTACACCATAGTTCGCGAATAAAATTTCGCAAGAGGAAAATGTAAGACCTAAAGTACATCATATGAGGGGGTATCTCTTTGCATGACTCGGGGATAAGGTTATACCGTTGCTGGAACCTGAGTCATGGGGATTGGGGTTATAGAAAACCTATCCAGGAGAGGTAACTTGGATTTCCAATTATATAAGGTTATACCCTGGATGGACGACCGAGAGTCTCTCCTAAGGAGTGCAGAGTATTACCAAGGTGCCGAGGTACACAGTTGAGCCAAGGGTGCCCGGGGCGTATGAAACTACCCTGGCCATTCTTGGAAAGTCTTGGATATGATGCACTCGGCCTGAATAAAACCCCACTTAGGGTGCAGTCTCATAACTATACGCCATATAGGCATAAAGGATAAGAGGCTACGAAAACAACTGGTTATTGCTAGGACTGGATGGGAGGATCTAGTCTTGTATGGCATAAGTACGTCTCCTTGAAGGGGCAACCAGGGGGAAGATAAGGGCGGCACCCTCCATTAGGGAGCTGATAAGTGTCTTAAGACGGCAATGTCATGGGGCTTTATGTACGCAAGGACATTTAGGCCTGTCATATTGTCGCGTGATAAATATTCTAAAGAGGCAACAAGCTGTGAGACAAATTTAAGATGAGAACAATGGATTTTTACATGAAAGTGTAAAGACGTCCTGCGATTTCATTGCAAGACGGCAATGTCATGAGACTTTGTTCTCGCAAGGGAACTTAGACTTGTCATATTGTCGCAGAATAATGAAAGAATAAAGTTAAGGCAAGATCAATGGGTTGTTACATGCAAATGTAAGAACGTCCTGCGATTTTGTCGCAGAAACAAAAACATTGGTGAAATAAGACCTTTAATTAGGAAGGCATATTAAGACCAATAGAATAATTGTACCAATTAACTAATTTATTTTGCAGGAAAAATTTGAACATTACAAGGAAGATTATGAGGGGCAAATATGGGAATTCTTAAACAATATTTCATTATCTTCCTTGCGAATATTCAAAGTAATAAGAGTTTAACTGAGTTTTAATGTAGATGTCAAGGCTACATAGAAGCATATTGCTTGCGAAAGAAAGAAATAAAAGATAACACGGACAAGACTTAAATTCAAGGATTAGTATCGCCAGCTTCATTATCTTTGTCGGTATTATCTTCTTCAACGGTATTATTCTTCTCAACCTGAGCTTCTCCTTCATTCAATTTTTCACCAGTAATCGCTTCATCACAAGTAGCTGTTTCTTTAGGAGGATTTTATTCTTCTGATGAGTCTTCATGATAAATATCTTCTTCACCAGTGGGATAGGTTAAATCCTCATCAATAGGAATGGGAATTTCATCATCGTCTACTTACATAGGATTGACTTTTGTAGGAGGCAGAGAATATGATATCAGAATAGTATTCACAAGAACTTCAGCGCAAAGATGGGCCTTGCAAAGAAAAGCTTTATCACGATTCCTAATTTCCATATTCTTGAAGTATTCAAGATAGTCATATTTTCTTTCTGCTCGATTGCGAACGTCAACAAGGTGATTAGTGAGCGCTTTATTTTCTTTGCGAGTTTTAGCCAATTTCCCTCTTAGATCAGAAATGGTAGACTGAAGACTTTTTTCAGATTCTGCGAGAGAAACAAATAAACAAGAAATATATTAGACAAAGGTTTTGCGAGAAATGTAGAAGAGAAATGTAGCGGAAGAATTAACAATTACGGCAGTCAAAATAACTACCTTCTTTCTACGAGGTTATGTTTTGAATTAGTCTAAAGAAACAATTCTCCCATTGATTCATGGCATCATCAAATTTATCCCCAACTATACCTTTCAAGCGAGATTTTATATTTTCTTCTTTAGAAAAGAGATAAGTATTTTGTTTTGTTAATGAGGAACAAGATTCTTTCAGTTGAGAACAACGCCCTTTGAGTTTGCTGGATTTTATACTTAGAGCTATTATACCTTTGATAAGTTTATCTTTTTCTGCGGCAGATGATTCGGTTATTTCCTTAAGTTCCTCTTTTAGTAAGCGAAGGGATTGTTCTTGATTATCACATACTTTCTGAAGAATACTCAATTGCTGCGAGGAGATCGCCATCATATTAGAAAAACTACGTTTTTCCCGAGACAAAGACTCATTTTCATCTAATAAATATTCCATCGCCAAGTTAGCTTGAATTAACGAATATGAAAGGCGAATGATTTCGCTACTTAGAAAATCTTTCCTTTGAACTAATTGGTTATTCTCATTAGTAAGGTTGTCTATTTGATCAATTGAGTATGTGTGAAGAATATCTAATCTATTAAATTGGTCCATCCAAGACTCTTTCTCAACGCGGGCTTCTTCAGCAGCAGATTCACATTGAAATATCTTCATTAATCGATTCTGATTTGAAGCTAAATATGCAAACCAAATTTATAGAAGGAAATTGAGCATATCAAACATAAAGTTTTTCTAAAAGCAAAGAAAATAGAGGCAGGAAAATCTTACCTTTCAGCTCGTCATTTTTATCGCGAAGATTCTCGCAGTCCAATAAAGAGTTGCGAAGTCTTTGATCGAGAATTTCACATTCTGAAGTTTTAATCTGGATACTTCTCTTCATAGCATCCATTTCACCTTCTAAGGATGCTTGCGAAGCAGATTGGCAAAAACGAAAATATTTACTTAAAGTCATACAAACATCCTGTTTAGCAGGATCAGTAGAAGACTTCCTAGCGTCATCTAAAATCTCAGACAACACTTGGAAAGCAGCATCTACTCCAATTGATATTTCTTTAGGAGAAGGATGAGACGCATAAGAAGAAGTTTCAATAGTGGCAAGTTGAAAATTTGAATCACTCGAAGCAGGCGGGAAAGAAACAGATTTTATTGGAGAAGCTACAATAGGAGTAAAAGAAGCTTCATTTACCACAGTTTCAGAAACTTTATTTATTGGAGGATTAGTGATAATGGGGATATTGGTATTGATATTATTGCAAGGAATGGATGAAGGTTTAATTTGCGAAGGTGTAGAAGCAGGACTCGCAGTTGTAAATTCGGGAAAGTGAATGTCAACATTAATAGCTTTAACATGGCGAAACTGCTTGGGAGGTTTAACAATATTTTCATCGCCCTACGAATAATAACTTAGATAAGAAACAGGGACAACAATATTGTTATTCAGAAAAAAAATGTTTCTTATTACCTTATCATCCGCAGGTCTCTTTTTCTTTTCAGCAAGCTTTTTTCGAGGATTTTTAGGGTTAGGGTTTTGAAACACAAACCGAGTGTTCGATGTTTTCTCACTGAAAAGAAAATACAATATGGGAATTACAGAAGAATCAAATGAAGGATAAGAGAAAATAATATAAATAGGGTTCAGATAAGAACATATACCTTGGGGCTTCCATTAAAACAGTAGCAGAAGGAGTTATAGAAGGAAAAAGAAAAGAAAAGTTGCAGACAGGGAGATGAAGAAGACGAAGAAATAGAAGAAAAGGAAGGGATTTCTTTGTTAGGATACCCCTTTTATAGATGAAAGAATGTTGACCGGATAACAATAAGGTAACCGGTAAAGAATGGAATATTCGACACGTGTAGACGGTTACACTTAATTTGTGGAACCTTGTCGGGAAAATAAGATAAAAAAAAAACTTGTCGGGAAAAGAAGATGAAAAAACGAGTAGCTGCGACATTTTAGTTCTCAAGATCTTTCCTTCTTCGCAGAAAATACATGAGAAGAGGCAAGATGTAGGACCAGAATATCGCTACTATATTGTTCTTGTGAAGATAAACGACATTCCTGCGAGTTATTCTGCGAGATTCTTTAACAACATACCGAAAGTGTTGCAGGATGATCTAACAAATGACGTAATGAATGATGACAGACAAAACACGATGAGAGCGTGGTGATTCTGCGAGGATTAAAGTACCTACGAGAGTGGATATTATAGATGTTGCGCATATCTCGTGGGCCAGATCCGAAATTAAAGGACAGCTTAGCTGTCATCTACTATGTAACTACCCTATATATAGAGGACCAATAGATTTGAGAAGGAGAGAGATAATTTTTGGAGTGATGAGAAAGTCTGGAGGAGAGAGAAAAACTTAGAGAAGGCTGTTGTAATCTTGATTTCTTATATTTCCTGTAATTCTTTCTGGATCAAATTAATAAATATATTGTTCTTTATCTTCAAATTATGTCTAAATCTTTGTGAATTCTTACTAAGGGTGTAGTGTAGGATTTCCTGCAACTACAACATAGGAGAATCTATCAAAGGTACTCTTGAAGCTTGGTATCCCACTTGAAAAGGCGAGGGTACCCAAATATACCTCAAGCTAAAACTTTTCCACCTATAAGTCCTTTCTCCGAAAGTGATTGTCTATGGACTGAGTCGAGACAATACAACTAATCGGTTCATACTTCGTGTGATCGTCTATGGATACGATATCGAGACAATAAAACAACGAAGTATGTTTACTTGATAAGAGGTTCTGACTTGACCAAACACAATAGGATTACTATCAAGTAAATAGTTGTGTGATTTACTTTAAATTATAATAACAACAATTATAATTGCGGAAAATAAAAGTAAATGACACAACAAGATTTTGTTAACGAGGAAATCGCAAATGCAGAAAACCCTGGACCTTTTCCAGAATTGAATACTCTCAGGATTAAGCCGCTATACAAAATCAAACCTAACTTCGTATAGTTAAGACCAAGCAACTAAACCTATAGTTCACATAGTTCTGTCTGTATTCCCATGCCTCCGGCCTGTGATAAGTCACGTACTTGGAATAATTCCTTTGGTTCGTATTCCAAACAGTAAAGGACAAAAATGTTTGGTGTCAACTCTTTTCAACCAAGTGATGTGAGTTCGATAAAGGCTCTTCTGTTTATCTCAATAAACTCATTTGCCACTTTTTTAAATATATCTTATTATCAACTACCAAAGGTAATTGTTAAAATTTTGTAATCAATACTTTTAATCACGAAGAATTGTATTGATGTCGATCTACACAACTAATCAATCTAATCTACCACAAGGATAAACCGATTATAGTTGGATCCTCTTTTAATGAAACAAGTATTGTGCACACCAAAGATTATAAACCCAAATAAAAAATCTTCAAAGTCTTCTTTGTCTTCAAATCTTCTTAGATCTTCAATAAACACCTGCACACAACAACTTGAATCTCTTGTGATCAATCACGCACAAGCCTTTATTTGTTGAATCTTTTTTCTTGCATTCTTCAACTCTTCAAGAACATCAAAAAACTTCTAAGAATTTGAAGGAACTTCCCTTAGCTTCCTCACATTCCTTCTTTTTCTTTTCAAAGTTAGAGACAAATGAGATTTATCTTATTCTTAGTGATTGATGGCTTAGCAATCATATTGACATCTTTTCCATCAGAAAACATGATGCTTGGAGTTTCCATGTAAGCACGGTTTTGTGAGAGGAATTCACAATCAAAACTCAACAAGAAGTATTAAGATATAAAGAGTATCGGAGAAGGAAAAAGGAACGTAGGGTTTCTAAACCTATAAAAAGGTTTGTGTACGCACAAGTCAGAACCCTGTGAAGAGTGTAATTATCGATAATAACCCTCTTCTTTTGGAAAACAGGTCATTTCCAGTATCAACAGTGGTATGGAGGAATTCCAAAAACCAACCAACACAAAGCTAAAAAAATCAGAAATTTTATTTTAAAGCCTGAGGTATGCAAGATCTTGTCTCTTTTGAATAGGCACATGAGACAAGATGCACAAGAAAACATAATCAAGTTGTGCCGTGGTGAACAACAATTTTTCCACCATGACCCTTTTGGATGGAATTCATGGAACCATGCCTTTATGTACGTTTAGAATATGTTTTCTTCTCTAATGGTCTAAATTTATCTTTGGGAACTAATTTCTTCGAGGAAGATAAGATCTTACATACCTCAGCCATTTTCTCCGCAAGTTTAAGCTTGGTAGCTAGACGATCCGCTCTTCGTTGAAGCTTGTTGACATATCTCATCTTGTGTTTGTACTTGAAACACTTTGAAAGCTTATGACCCTTGATAAAACAATAGGAGCATGTCAACACATAAGATGGTTCAGATGCCTGTGAAACGCAAGCTGCTAGACACAAGGTAGATCCTGAAATACTAAACATAGATTTTCCAAAAGAAGGGTCAATTGATTCTTCCATCTTGATTGGGTTCTCTTCTAAAAGATTATCAAGATTGATGTATGTATTTCTACAATTATCAAAATCAATATTTTCACATAGAAGAGCAACACTTGATTTTTTTTGTCTTCATCAGAATCATAATTTTCAGACATCTCATCAAGCGTCGCAGCAAGACCTTTGTTCCCAGTGTATTTTCTACGATTTTGGCACTCGTTTGCAAAATGACCAAAACCTTACACTCAAATTACTGAGTCATATCCTCATCATCAGTTTCATATGTGTCCCTGTTTTTAGGAGGAATACGATTATGAGGTTTGACTGATATTTTTGGCTTATCTTTGGAGAATCGTTTACTTCTATTAAACAATATATCCCTAAACTGTCTTGTGATCATCGAAACCGATTTGTCAAGATCTTCATCTGATGAATTAGTCTCACAGTGATCGTATTAAGAGATATACACATTTTTACTTTTATCAAGTAATTTTGTGTCTTTTTGTGCTTTGAACGCAACATCCTTAGATTTGGATGAATGTTCGTGATCAAAGATCTTAAGCTTCCCAACCAGTGTATTTCTAGAGAGATTATCAAGGTTATTTCCCTCAACGATGGCATGCTTCTTAGAATTGTATCTTCATGGCAGCGATCTAAGAATTTTCATCAGAATGTTCTTTTCAGGAATAGTCTTACCCAATGCAATGGATGCATTAACAATTTCAGATATATTATGATTAAACTCATCAAATGAATCTTCATCTTCCATACAAAGGTTTTCCCAATCGTAATTTAGGTTTTAAAGCCTGGGTTCCTTTTTACTGGTATTTCATTCGAATACGGTTTCTAAGATATCCCATGCATATTTAGACCTAGTGCAATTTGACACATGGTGCTGAAGATTTGGGGTAATGGCATGTATGATGACATTCAAACCGTTGGAGTTTTGCTTTGCAGCAAGTATCTCAGCAGCATCGTATTCGCCAATATTCTCTGGAATAGTAGCATTACCTATTGCCACAACGGGAGCATCATAGCCATTAACAACATATACCCATTATTGAAAATCACGCGATTGAAGAAAAGCTCGCATATTAATTTTCCACCATTAGTAGTTTGAGCCATCGAAAACTAGTGGTACGTTAATAGAGATAGAACCTCTGTCCATAGAGTCAGGTCACTACAAACACAGACTTTTGAGGTCTTATGTGTGTTTTCCTGCTCTGATACCAATTGAAAAAGCGGGGGTATAACAACCTCACCCAATATTTCGATTAGAAATCTGTATGGACTAACTCGAATATACTTTTAAGAGAATCAACTAGACATTCAGACTCAATCTTAATAAAAAGTATATCAAGGGGTTAATATCTCTATCTCTCGATTTGATCTATACTCAAACAAATAGAAACATGAGAGTCTTTATAAAATACAAGAGATATAAACTTGGATGGTACCAAAGACCAATATCCAAGGATCAATCAATTTCCAATCAACAACCAAAGGTTGGATTTCACAATTGATCGATATAACGCACAACCTGTGATATTTCAATTATATAAAAAAATATAATGCGGAATAGAAATAACACAGACACCAGAATTTTTGTTAACGAGGAAGCCGAAAATATAGAAAAACCCCGGGACCTAGTCCAGATTGAACACCACACTATATTAAGACGCTACATACACTAGCCTACTACAAACTAACATCGGTCTGGACTGTAGTTGAACCCTAATCAATCTCACACTGATTCAAGGTACATTTGCGCTCCTTACATATCTGAATTCAGAAGGATACTACACACTTGATTCCCTTAGATGATCTCACCCACAACCAAGAGTTGATACGACCCAAAGTTGAAGACTTGTTTAAAAAAAATCTGTATCACACAGAAAAATCTATGATAATAAATAAATCTGTCTCCCACAGATAAACCAATGAGTTTATTCCATCTTTTGATAGAAATCAAGTTAAACATGAACTAATCGATAACCCGTACTTATATTCCCGAAGAACAGCGTAGAATTATCAATCACCTCACAATAATCTTAATCATATGATAGCGGAACAAGATATTGCGGAATCATAAACGATGAGACAAATATGTTTGTGATTTATTTTTATCTTGCCATATCGGAGATATAATCTTAAGTCAATATTTCAATTGAACTCGTACGATAGAAAGTGGAAAGATCAGATCGCTCAACTATAAGAGAAGTAGTTTCGTTTGGCTTTACAATCCCAATGAAGTCTTTAAGTCGTTGACCTACAAGGTCTCGAGAAGAAACCAAAGGTTAAAGGAGAATTGACTCTAGCTAAACCAACTAGTATCACATAGGAGGTGTGGGGATTAGTTTTTCTAGTTGCTAGAGTTCTCCTTTATATAGTTTTCAAATCAGGGTTTGCAATCAATGTTAGCTTAGCAACAAAGAATTCAATATTCACCGTTAGATGAAAAACATGATTCAACCAAGATAATATCTTTCAATAGTTAGATCGAAACTTAGCTTGTCACACACAAATGAAATGTATTTCATTTAGGTTTTAGTAATCGTATCTAAACGTGTACACTTAGTTGGTTCACAAATAGTTAACCAAGCCATATGAGCACTTTCATATTAACCGTATTCATCTTTCTCATAACTAGTTCAAATGACTTCAAAAGAACTAGTTGAAGAGGTATTCAATTGCTTAGGTATTTATACATATACACAGTTGAAACAAAATCAATTTGATTCACTTGAATCAATTCATGAACAATATAGCCATGGTTTGCAAAGATTTCATTCCTTATAATTTAGTGTTTTAAGTTCCTGAACTACCGATTTGAGAAATAACTAGCTTGGGTACGCGTATGGTTATGCGTACCTTAGCTACCGGATTTGAGTTTCCAAACTCAGCAAAACATTTCGAGTAGAAAAGTTCCGCCAGTACGCGTACTTAAGGTGGCTGGTTTATGAGTTCATAAACTCCAAACTCAACAGAATTTTCTGGGAGGAAAAGTTCTGCCAGTACGCGTACGGGTACACGTACCCAACCTGTCTCCTTCACCAATACCGTATGCACACATATGCACACACTTGGTTTCCGGCACATGGATTTATACACTAATTTGCGAACACACTATATATGCTTATATCCATAGATGGTAATCTCAACTCTACATTTTAATCATTGAAACATTCTTTTATAATGTTATAACTGTCGTTATTCACAACTATCGTCATCAAAGTTATTTTCAAGATTGAAATGTCATCATGACTTTTGTCATGGGTAAATATGAAAAATGGTTAAAGCGAAAGCTTACCAATACATATTTCGAGAAATAGACAGGCGAGTAAACTCGGCTCGAAATAGCAAATATGTATGTTTGAAAACGATCATACTTATACGACTTTTGTCTCAAGAGTAGGAGAAAGAGTAGATAGACTTTTGAGTGATAGATAAGTTCAAGTCTCCATATACCTTTTAGTCAGATGAAGTTCCACTGGTTCCTTGAGTAGTTCTTCGTCTTCGTAAGATGATCTCCATGGAGTCTGGATCTCAACTACACTTAACTATCCTAGTCTGAGACTTAGTTATAAGTAGACTAGAAATCAAGACATATAGTTTTGATAACTAAATTTGAAAAACAAGCTTGAGATAGCAACGCTTGCGATTTCTACCGAGCGATGCTCTAACAATCTCCCCCTTTGTCAATTTTAGTGACAAAACTATCAATACATATGGATTACAAAATAAATAAAACTTTGTAGCTTCTCGTCCACATGCTTGATCTCCTTGGTTCTTCAACATTACTCGAAAACTTCGTCTTTTCCAAGTAATCCCATGATTCCATAGATGTTCAGTTTAGCATCATAGTTGTTGAAGATCCGTAGCCGTAAAAATGAGAAAACAAAATCTCTCGATCATTGATATACAGTGTCATAGTATTATTACACAGTATCAAAGTTCAATTGCATCACAACTTCGACAGCAATACTATGGTGATATGTATCACTCCCCCTTAGTCAATACATTCATCTCAACATGAAAACCACTCCCCATTACATAATGATCCGAAAACCATATGTATTTGTAGAGTGAACTACATATTAATTCTCCCCATTTTTGTCAATAAAATTGACAAGGGTACAGAAAATGGATCCTAATGAAATTTCCACGGAGAGGCTTTAAGACCAAACAAAATTACATATCAACTTTGTTTAGATGCAATCATAAAGCTGAAGCTAAATGGATTCATCAAGGAGTTTATAAAGATATAATATAACTCCTAAAATATTCCACAGCCGCAGTCCCCCACAAAGATATGGAAATTAAGCACAAGTTCAAAAAAACTCTCCCCCATTTGATGTCATTCGCGAAAGAACAACAAGAGTGACCTTACCTTTATAAGAAAAGAAGGATTTATTTGGACACCAAAAACCACAAAAATGATTTTGCATCCAGAAATTCTCAATTAAACTAATCACAAGAGAACCCGTGATTAATTTAATCGGAATACACAACCAAAATAACCACAAACGAATCTATGATTAGTCTAGTTGGAAATTCTCACATAAGAAGACTTATGGAGCCACACAGTATTTACATAAGATATGGATCATGGAAGATCAATACTGCGAAATATACAAGGATTCATTATATTTTCCATCACTATTTGCATAATGACATACAATAGACATAATCCTCGTAAACAAAATATTTTAACCTATCTTTCATTAATAAATGACATACTAGGCTTAACTTTTGTTTGTTAAAAGTGCATCGATCTTGTATCAATACATGCATATCGACATATGAAAGAGATAACTTTTGACATCGTTGACGAGGTGTCAAACTCGCAAAAATAAATTCCTTACTTTTCTTACACTAACTAGTAGTATACAGACAAGCAGGTTCGTTCCTAAGGGAGAGTTGAACTAAAGTTGTCGATTCAATTTCTGAATATTAATGCAAATATGAATAAATGCAAACGATAAGGATGAGAATTACCAAAGACTCTTTCTCGGTCACAAAACATGAATCTTATCAATATAGCTATTTTTTGTAATCACCCATTACTAACAACCCTAGAATATATAGTACGCTCAAATATCCCGCAATCTCATTAATTCACCGGACACGGAAGCGCTCGACTACCGGATTCTACTCATCAAGTTTTATAGAAGTATGCTCTCTAGGTGTGACTTAATCGAATGCATTAAGTTCCGTGAGATAGGTTATTCCTAGTGACAAACACGAAATCTCGATTCATCTACTAGTGTCATTCAATACATATGATTACTTAACAAAATCCCATCGCCAATAACCACATATTACTTGTAGGACCAGAATATTGCCATGATATTACTCTTGCGAGATTAACAACACTTCTGTGAACATCACTGCGAGTTCTTCAACAACACTTCGTGAGTATCACAGAATGATTTGAAGAATGACATAATAGCTTAAGAATGAAGAAACACGGGAAGAGCGTGATTATCTTGCGAGAATGGATATTATAACTACTGCGATGACATCGCGAGTCAGATCCGAAATTAAAGGACAGATTAGATGTCATCCACTATGTAACTATTCTATATAAAGAGACCCAGTAGATTCAGAGAGAGGATGATATGTTTTTGAGTGTTGAGAAAGTCTTGAGGAGAGAGAAAATTCAAGAGAGCGGTTGTATTCTTGATTTCTTTCATTTTTTGTAAACATTCTGAGAATAAAATAATAAAGTGTTGTTTTTAATCTTCAAATATGTCTTAATTATAGTAAATTCTTATCAACGGTGTAGTGTAGGATTTTATGCAACTACATTTTGGCGCCCGAAACAGGGATGAATTGTAGATTTTCTGAAGAAAAAAATAAAAATTGACATTATGATTGAGAAGAATTTGGAGTAGATAGTGAAGGAGTTTTACTCAATTTCCAAAAACTCTTGAAGATTAATGGCTAGAAGAAGAAATACATCAGAACCACCAACAACCGTAAGGAGGAGTAAAAGACTTGCAGGTGGAGAAACAAATGAAATGGGAGAATATTCAAGGATAAGAACAAGAAGAAATAAAACAAGGAATGAAGGAGAAAATCAAATTCAACATCCGAATCAACAAACACCAATATAAGATAGAGCTGTGGATTACGACAGAGTAAGTGTGCATACTTAGCGATCAGATTCGATGGAAGAAGCAGAAAATCGACAATTAAGAAATAAAAGAAGAGAAGAAATAAACCGAGAAGTAAATGGAGGATTAATACATGGAGATGATGGAAATGAAATAGTAGAAGTTTTAAGACAAAGAATACAAGAGGAAAGGAGGTTAGAGGCGGAAGAACGTGCGAATCTAACAGGAAAAAATCACGAGTTAAGAATGGAGAATTTGAGATTACAAAGTAGGATATCAAGAAGTACTGCTAGATTAAGTTCAATATCATTTAGAGAAGAACCAAGGCGAAATTCCCCTATGAGGAATGCTGGAGTAAATATCATAGAAGAAATACAAAATCCAAATAAAGAGCAGCATCATGGAGAAGAAGAGATGATTGATGATCGCTACGTTCCACACGGTGAAACTGTGAATGATAGACATGATAATAGAAATCAAGAGCGTGGAAATAACCAAAATGGGGAAGAAAATCGAGAAGAAGGTAGAAGAATATTACATGGGCGAGAAATCTAAAGAAATCAAAGAATCATTGAGGAGGAAATTGAGAGGGATTATGCTGAACAAGCACATCTAGCTTGAGAAAGAGAAAGATTAAGAGCAGAAGTTGAAGAACAAGAGTTTCAAGAAGCAATACGGCAGAATAATCATGACAATCGAGAAAGGAGACACACACAAAATCGCCATAGCAATAATATCAATGAGGAATATGACAGAATACAAAGGAGAATAGAAAGGCAGCGAAGAAAAACGATGATGAATGAAGAAACTCGCAGAGAATAAATTGAAAGGAATAATTAGTTGCGAATTCAAGAAGGATGTGAAGAGTAAAATCGCAGGAGAAGGAAGAATGAATATGCTGAAGAAGAAGCACAAAATCTCGCAGGACAAGAAAGACACGAGCGCAGAAGAAGAGAAGCTGCACTGAAAAGACCAATTGAGAAAAATTCAGCTGGGAATGAACAAATTTTAAGAGAGTTAGCAAAAATGAGGGGAATGTTGAGTAACAGAAGAGAAGGAGGTAGAAGGCAACTTGATAAATACATTGAAGAAGCTGCGAGAACTCTGTAGGATCGGAATATCGCCATGATATTACTGTTGCGAGAATAAAAACACCTCTGTGAATATCACCGCGAATTCTTCAACAACACTTCGCGAATGTCACAGAATAATGACGTAATAGCTGACGAATGAAGAAACACGGGAAGAGCGTGATAGTCCTGCGATGGTTACAACACTTCCGAGAGTCAGTATTACAACTACCGTGAGAGCATCGTGAACCAAATCCGAAATTAAAGGACAACTTAGCCGTCATCCACTATGTAATTACCCTATATAAAGATACCCAGTAGATTCAGAAAGGAGGATGTATTTTTTGAGTGTTGAGAAAGTCTTGAGGAGAGAGAAAATTCAAGAGAGCGGTTGTATTCTTGATCTTATTCCATTACTTGTAAACATTTCTGAGAATCAAATAATAAAGTGTTGTTTTAATCATCAAATATGTGTTAATTACTGTAAGATCTTATCAAGGGTGTAGTGTAGGATTTTCTGCAACTACATTTTGGCGCCCGAAACAGGGATGAATTGATGATTGTTTGAAGAAAAAGATAAAAATTGACATTGTGATTGGAAGGAATTTGGAATAATTAGTGAAAAATCTTACGCAACATTCAACAGATTACTAAGATTAATGGCTAGAAGAAGAAGAAACACATCAGAACCACCAACAACCGTAAGGAGGAGTAAAAGACTTGCGGGTGGAGAAACAAATGAAATGGGAGAATCTTCAAGGATAAGAACAAGAAGAAATAGAACAAAGAATGAAGGAGAAAATCAAGTTCAATATCCAAATCAGCAAACATCAATATAAGATAGAGTTGTGGATTATGATAGAGTTAGCGTGCATACTTGGAGATCAGATTCGATGGAAGGAGCAGAAGATCGACAATTAAGAAATGAGAGAAGAGAAGAAAGAGATCAAGGAGTGGTTGAAAGATTAATTCATGGAGAAGGAGAAAATGAAACAGCAGATGATTTAAGACAAGGAATACAAGAGGAAAGGAGATTAGAAGCAGAAGAACGTGCAAATTTAACAAGACAGAATCACGAGTTAAGAATGGAGAATTTGAGATTGCAAAGTAGGAGATCAAGAAGTACTGATAGATCAAGTTCAAGATCATTTTGAGAAGAACTAAGACAAAATTCCCCTATGAGAAATGCTGGAGCAAATATCCGAGAGGAAATGCAAAATCCAAATGAAGAGCAGCATCATAGAGAAGAAGAAATGATTCGTGATCGCTATATTCCACGCGGAGAAACTGTGAATGGTAGACGTGATAATAGAAATCAAGAGGGCGGAAATAACCAAGATTATGAAGAAAATCGAAAAGAAGGTAGAAGAATATTACATGGGAGAGAAATCCAAAGAAACCAAAGAATAATTGTAGAGGAAATTGAGAGGCATTATGCTGAATAAGCACGTCTAGCTTGCGAAAGAGAAATATTATGAGCAGAAATTGAAGAACAAGAGTTTCAAGAAGCGATACGGCAGAATAATCATGACAATCGAGAAAGAAGACGCACACAAAATGTCCATAACCATAATATCAATGAGGAATATGATAGAATACAAATAAATACAAAGAAGAATAGAAAGCCAACAAAGAGAAGCGATGAGAAATGTAGAAATTCGCAGATAAGAAATTGGGAGACATAATCAGTTGTGAAGGAGTTGAAGTGGAAAATCGCAAGAGAAGGCAAAATGAAGATGCTGAAGAAGAAGCACTAAATCTCACAGGACAAGAAAGACATGAACGTAGAAGAAGAGAAGCTGCACTGAAAAGACCAATGGAGCAAAATTCAGCTGGGAATGAACAAATTTTAAGAGAATTAGCATAAATGAGGGGAATATTGAATAACAGAAGAGAAGGAGACAGGAGATAACTTGATGAAGCCATTGAAGAAGCTGCGAGAACTCCATTCACTCAAAAAGTACAATTAAGAGGAATCCCTCCAAAATGCAATTTACCAGCATTAACCAGTATCTTTGATGGGACTACCTGTGCTATTCAACATGTTAAGGCTTATGTTAGGTGTATGCTACAATGGGAAAACCATGATGTTGTGTTATGCAAATACTTTGCATCCAGTTTAACTGGCGAGGCGTTAAAATGGTTCGAAGGCTTACCTAAATATACAATAACTTCTTTCGACCATTTGCAAGCTACATTTCTGGGAGCATATATAAGGAACAATTATTCACGACCCGGTATTGAAGATGTATTTTTATTAAAACAGATGATTGGAGAGAGTTTGAAACACCTAACCATAAGATGGAAGACAATGTGCAGTGAAATGGCAGGAAGAGTGGATGAGAGATACCTCATTTTATCTTTCATTAATGCAATGTTCGTAACCAATCTGTTGTATATATAAATTTTCAGAATAAAAAATACTATCACAATACTGAGCTACGAGAACTACAAGAAGAATACATTTATTTGGAGGAAAAACAAAATGAGATGGAATCAAATCCAGTCGCAAACACCAGCTCAATAGCGGCGAACGGGAGCTTACTTCCTAAAATGATCAACAATGTGGCGAGCACCTCGCAGCCACATCAAGAGAAAGTGGTGATTTAAAATCAGCAGAAGTTAGTATCTATGGGAAGTCGAGATCAAGAGGAGTATGAAAGAGAAATGAATTATTACAATCGCGGTGGAAATAATAAAATTCAAAGACTTGATCAGCCGCAAGAGACTTATGGTGGTCAGAGACAAAATAATTTCAGAGGACAAGGGAATGAAAGAGTAATATGGGAAGAAATTAAGATGCCACCCCTGAATTCCAGCATAGAAAAAATTTGGGAAGCTATCATTTTGACGGAAAGTATATCATCACCCTGGAACATGGGAAAAGAGCCACATCAAAATAATCGAAATCAAGAATTTTGTCCTTACCATAATTTTCATGGTCACTCAATAAACGATTATAGGAATGTAGAAAGAATAATTTTGAGGATGATTGATCAGGGAAAGTTAAATCATTTTCTAATAGGACATCCGTAATCTCGGCAACTACCACCAGCACCAGATATTCACAAAATGAATACTGTAAAAGGAGCAGAAACATTTGTGATAGAGGTTGGAGCCAAGGAAAAGAATTTGTTCTGTAATTCCATCGTACATTCATACAAAAATATTGAGGATTTCCACGACAATTTTCTAAGCAGAGTCTTCGCGAGAGACGCAGATGGAAGAGAGATAATGAATATAGCGAGAGTCTCGCCATTAGAGGAGTGGCAAAAGAATACTATTTCCTTCACTGCGCAAGAAGTACCAGAGCCTGGCGAGATGCATGGCAACCCACTGGTGGTAAGGTTAGAGATAAATCCAAAACAAATAGAAGAAGAAGATGAAGGAAATGATAATGGTGAAACTGAAGATTCCTGGGCAATTAATAGAGTTCTAATAGATACTAGAAGTTCAGTTGATATATTATTTTATCATACTTACAGAACCATGGGTGGAAGAGACGAAGATCTGATACCATCAACCTATAAAATCTATGGTTTCAACGGTACCGCCAACTAGCCCAAAGGGGGAATTACAATGCGAATTCCATTAAATGGGTTATCCTCTAAGATCTTATTCTGCGTTGTGGATATTAAATCATCTTATAATGCCCTGATTGGTCGACCTTGGCTACATGGGATATTAGGTGTGGCATCAACTTTCCACCAATGTATTAAATTTCCTCATCCTAATGGTGTTGGAATTATAAAGGGAGACTGGGATGATGGGAAGAAATCCTATGAAATTGATATAGAATCTTGTGAGGAAAGCAAAGAACAGAAACTGGAAACGAAACTTCAAGCAAAAACAAAGAGGTGATAAGCTGATGGTTGACACAATAGAGCAGCGAGACGAGAGAATACTGCGAAATCAACATGAGTGTATGAATGGTGAGCAGATCGCAGATGCAAAATGCAACAAAAGAGCAGAAGCAGAAAGTTGTAAGTAGAAAGGTAAAATTAAGAAATTTAAGAAGTTTATGAATGATTCGTTGAAGAACTCGCAAGATATTTGTTGAAAAAAATATTTCAAAAAGATATTTTGTTTGAATGAAAGAAATGAAATTGAAAATTATACAAGAGTTGAAATGCAAATAAGGAGAAGACCAAAGAACAAAAATTTCATCAGAATTGCAATATTCGCAAGAAACATGAATAAAATTTCGCAGAGACATAAGAATGGGACAAACCTATATGGCGTACACCCTAGTTCGCGGATACAATTTCACAAGAGGCAAATGTAAGACCTAAAGTGCGTCATATAAGGGGGTATCTCTTTGCGTGGCTCAGGGATAAAGTTATACCGCTGCTGGAACCTGAGTCACGAAGACCGGGGTCCATCTCTTTGAGATAACTATCCAGGAGAGATACTTTAGATTTCCAACTATATAAGGTTATACACTGGTTGGACGACTGAAGGTCTATTCTAAGGGGTGCAGAGTATGACCAAGGAGCCGAGGTACACGATTGAGCTAAGGATGCCCAGGATGGACGAACCTACCTTTGCCATTCTTGGTAAGTCTTGGATATGATGCAATCGGCCCAAATAAAACCCCACTTAGGGTGCAGTCTTGTAACTATAAGCCATATAGGCATAATGGACAAGAGGCTGTGAAAATAACTGGTTGTTGGTAAATTCGGATGGGAGGAGCTAGTATTTTATGGCCGATGTGCCCTCCTTGAAGGGGAAACCAGGGGGAAGATAAGGGCGGCACCCTCCATTAAGGAGCTGATAAGTGTCTAAAGATGGCAATGTCATGGGGCTTTACGATCACAAGAACATTAAGGCCTGTTATATTGCCGCGTGATGAATATTATACAGAGGAAACAAGCCATAAGAAAAATTTAAGATGAGATCAATGGGTTTTTATATGAAAGTATAAAGATGCCATGCGATTTCATCGCAAGACGACAATATCATAAGGATTTGTTCTCGCAAGGGAACTTAGACTTGTCATATTGTCGCAGAGAAATTGAAAAAATACAGATAAGGCAAGATCAATGGGTTTTTACATACAAGTGTAAGGACGTCCTGCGATTTTGTCGCAAATACAAAAGGTGGCAAAGTAAGACCTTTAACTAGGAAGGCATAATAAGACCACAAGAAATTAAAATTGAATGACTGCGATATTTATGCAGAGATTATGAAATTTGCGATATTTGCGCATAGATCATAAAAGTATGCAACTGTTACTCGCGATGATTATCGCAACTCAATATTATTTACAACTGATATCTCAGCTCTACTCAATTTTTTTCATATTGCAGATGAATAACAGAGGCAAGTATGGGAATGCATAGAATGATAAAATTGTTATTCATCATCATATGATAAATTTACGTAGACATTATTATATGACACATTTACACCGATAGTTAAAAATTAATAATTATGTTGATTAACTATATTGCATAAAGGAATTGTTTTCTAATTCATACAGATAGAAGCAAAATTCATACAGATAGAAGCAAAAGAAATTTATACATCAAGGAATATTACAATAACTTCACAAGAAGAAGGATATGAATGTACAAATATTACAAGGAGATTAAAAAGAGAAAACAAGGCTAGTTGGACCCATCATCATCCTCGCTAGATTTTTCTTCTTTGTCTTCACCATCATCCCCGCCAGATTCTTCAGCTTCACTTTCAGAGATAACAAGATTTGGAGAATTCTTTGGAACTTCTTCTGTAGTTGCAGGATTTCCCTACAACACACCCCTTATCAAATCTTGATAACAATTCCTAGATCTAAATATAAAAATAGTGATAAAAATACTAAAATTATAAATAAACACCAAGATTTTTACGTGGTTCGATCAATGTGATCTAATCCACGGATCTTCACTATAATAATTTGTAACTATATTAATTTACACTTACAATCTCCATTAATGGAGTTCTTGGAAGAATTCTAGATCTAGTTTTGGGGAAGAAGATGATAAAGAAATTATATTTTCTCTCTCTAAAAACCCTCTCTGCAAAATAACTTTCTCTCTCCTCTCAAAATTATCTCTCCCCTTTCTCTCTCCTGCTTACTTCTTTATATAGGTATTTACATTGTGGATGACAGCTCATAGACAGCTCATTGACAGCTCACATTTCCCCTAATTTCGGATTTGAACTCTTGCGGTAATATCGCAGCAACATCATTGTGATTTCTTGCAGGTTTCTATAATATCTCGCAGGATTTCTCTTGCTATATTTCTTGCGAGCTTTCTCTATAAAATCTTCACGTATTTCTTCATGTTTTGTCTTCCGTCCTTTGTTGCGTCGTTTTGGTAATCAATCTGCGACACTTGCCATGTGTGGTAGAAGTTTTCGCAAGAGCGTTGTTGTTGCGAGATTCTGCTCCTACATTTTGCCTCTTTTTTCTTAATATTGCTTGAAGAGCAATTTTTAAGAAAAAAATCTGTAGTTGTAGTAGTCTCTGATCTTTGTTGATGAAGGAACAAGCGAAAGAATACCAAACTTAAAAAGTATATACTTGCCTCTATTCTTTTGCGAAGTTCTGAAGCTTTGAGAAATAATTAGAAGTATCATCTTTTGAAGTATGCGAAGTATGAAGTATAAAGTATAAAGTACTCAATCCTCGAAATACAAGAAGTATCTGTCCTTGAATAAGAAATATTGCCTCTATTCATGCGAAATTATCCATTTTGGAAATGATTCTTGCTGAGAAGATAAAGAACATAAAAAAATTTCTTGGTAATCCCTAACTTCCTCTATTCTTTATCTATGAAAGGAGAATCCTTGAGAAAATGTTGAATGATTAAATTGTTTCTTTATTCTTATCTTGCCTCTGCCTCAAGTGGTAACCACTTTTAAGAAAATAATCACATTCTACGAAATAATCACAATTCCTGTGAAATTCTGGATATATCTTCGAGTTTATAAATTAGTCTGCGTGATTATGAATAACCCTGCCAATTTCCAAATATTTCTGTGAATTTCTGAACATTTCTGCGAATTATGAATAGTGCTCAAATAGTACTACGAATAGTGTTGCGAATTATGAACAGTCCTTTGAATAGTGTCGCAAATAGTGCTATGAATAGTGAATAGTAATTTCCCTTCTATGCATTCCCATACTTGCCTCTTGTTATTGATCTGCAATATGATAAATGAAATAAGACTAATATAAAGTCGTTAGCAATCTGTTATACGCTTGTAGGTATAACCTCTCTTGTGGTCTTATTTTGCCTTCCTAGTTAAAGGTATTATTATGCCACTTTTATGCGACAAGATCGCAGGACATTCTTATTTTTATATGTAATAATCCATTGATTTTGTCTTATCATTTAATTTTAATCTCTGCGACAATATGATAAATCTAAGCCTTCTTGTGAGATTAATCTCTCTTTGCTTTTTAAGACTTATGACATTGCCGTCTTTTCGATGAAATCGCAGGACGTCTTTGCGATTTATATCCTCTTATTATTGATTTCATTTATCTCATCTTTTGATCTTATCACAAAACCCATTTATCTCATCTTAACATTTCTCTTTAGGCTTTTTGGCCAGTTATGCGGCAATATAACGGGCCTAAATATTCTTGCGAATATAAAGTCCCATGACATTGCTGTCTGTGTCACGCGACAATATGACGGGCCTAAATATTCTTGCGAATATAAAGTCCCATGACATTGCCTTTTTTTTTGATACACAGCTCCCTAATGGAGGGTATCGCCCTTATCTCTCCCCCTGGTTGCCCATTCAAGGATTATACATCGGCCATACAAGACTAGCACTTTCCCATCCGGTTCTGCCAACAACCAGTTGTTTTCGTAGCCTTGTCCTTTATGCCTTATATGGCTTATAGTTACAAGACTGCACCCTAAGTGGGGTTTTCTTCGGGCCGAACACATCGTAAGCCAAGACCTTCCGTGGATGGCCAGGGTAGGTTCATCCATCCCGGGCACCCACAGCTCAACCGTGTACCTCGGCGCCTTGATCATACGTTGCATTCCTTAGGAGAAACTCTCGGGCGCCCAACCAGGGTATAACCTTATATAATTGGGAATCCAAGTTATCTCTCCCGGATGGATTTTCTATAATCCCAAATCTCCATGACTAGGTTCCAGCAGCGGTATAGCCTTTCCCATAGCCATGCAAAGAGATACCCCCCTTATGACGTACTTTAAGGACATTGCCTCTTACGGAATAGAATCCGCGAACTAGGGTGTACGCCACAAAGGTTCGTCCCATTCTTATATATTTTTAGGTGATTTGCGCCCGTCTTATGCATATTTGCATTTCTCTCTTGCGAAATTTTATTCGCGTCTTTTGCGATAATTTCGCATTTCGTTATTCTTTCATTTCTGTTTTCATTCTCATAATATCATTTATGAAATAAAATTTCTGTAAAATCTTAGAAATCTTCTTTGAAATCTTGCGATTATATCGCGTCTTTAAATCAAAAATGTTTTATATAAGTTTTTTTTTTCTTTTTTTTTTTTTGAAATCTTTAGTTTTTTGCGATGAATCTTGCGATTGTATCGCTTTTTGCCAATCTTAATAAAAAATCTTTAAAATGTTTTGAAATCTTAGAATTTTTAGAAATCTTGTGATTATATCGCTTTAGATAAATAAAATAAAAAATCTTTTATCTTCTGTAAATAAAATTTTCAAGGAAATGGTACTTATCTTTTTCGGCTTGCTGTTGTCTCTTGCGAAGTATTTGAGTTGCTTGAAAATTGAGAAGAACTGAGAAATGAAGTCTTGCAAAATTAACTCTTGATCTTCCTCTTGTATAGTGTTGCACCATACCAACTATTCTAACCATTTCTTGCGAAATATGTATGCGAAATAATCTCCAATTTTCTTCTTGCGAAATAACCAAATATCTTGCGAAGTAATGAAATACCAACTTTCTGCCTCTAATCATTCTTGGTGAATTCTCTTATGTGAAATAAATGAATCCTGCAGAAATTGAATTTCACTTGCTTGCTACTCAATTACCTGTTAAAAGTAAATTTTCTTTGTGCGAAATAATCACTACGGACGGATCAATGGAATTGTCTTTTTTTGAAATTGAATTGCTTTCTACTCAATTTTCTTTGTTGCCTCAATTGAATTTTACTTATGTTGGTCACAGTTGTAGTCAAGGAGGTGAATAAATGCTTCGAATTGTATAAGTGTCATGCAGCAAGAAGAAGTGAAACTTGAATCCTTAATTTGCTCCTTGAATTGTCCTGCTCCTTATCAATTGTACTTGGTTTCCCTTGCGAAGTAATTAATGTTCTGCGAAATAATGAAGAAAAAAAATGTAAGTTTCAAAAGGATGCAAAAGAATGACGCAGAAGATGGGATTTGATCTTGCATCTTCAAGGTTGTTGGCTACTCCCTGAACCATCTATACTTGTTTGTTCTTACTGTATGTATCTGCGAAGAAAGAAAAAAGTCTGCGGCAGGAGGAAAAAAATTCCTGCGGGGAGAGGGACTCGAGCCCGCGACGCTTATCTCCCTAACCTTGCTTGTGACCATCTGTGCTGCGTATTTTTTATGTCAGTTGGTTAGATTCACTCCTGAAGTAATGAAAATTTATGAAAAAATATTGCGTATCAAAAATAAATTGTGAAAGGCAAGAATCGATCCTGCGTCCTGCCGCTTTCCTTCATGCATATTAACCATCTGTTCTAGCTTGATTTTGTGTTGAGGTAGTTTGATTCGCAAAACTTATCATCTCCTCTTGCTATTTACATCATTTACTCTATATTTATGCATCTTTGTCTACGTATTTTCCTGCGGCTTTGGCTGCGTCTTTTCCTATGGCTTTGCCTGCGTCAAAGTCCAATATTCTTTCTCCATCTCTGCGTTTCTGTTTTCTCCCTTGCAATCTTACGGTCTCTTCCCTTTATTCTTCTTAACGTACCCTCTCTTTATCTTTCCGTTAATTTTCATGAATCTCCACGTACTATGAGTTAATCGTGAAGCTTGGTACTGGTTTTGGTTGGATTGGTGTTGATATTCTTCTTTGTTGGAAGTCCGTAGCTTAATAAATTATTGACTTCTTATGCTTCGCAAATTTTTCGCAGCTTAATAACTTTTCCCATTATTCGTTGTTCTTCACTGATTTCTTCCCTATTGACTTTAGTGACAATATTCCTGCGAATTGAACTTTGGGCTTGTTCTTGACGTAGCATATCTTATTAAGGTCTTCTTCTTTCCTTTCCTTTACTCGTGTCTATTGATGCTCTCATCTTCGTTCCTAAATTCAGTAAGAGCAAATTCATCACTGATTCTTATTCGTCCTTACCAACATGTTTTTTCTCCATTTTATCGTTTCGTATCAATAGCAATCATCTCCAGAACTAGTTTTAACGTACGTCATGGCAACAACATTCCAAGATCGTGTTCTCTTCATCCCAGATGACTCACCGTTTTTCCAATCTCCACGTCATTGTCTCTGCCTCCTCAGCGTAGTCATAGTTCACACAGAGTCATTCCTTCCCTTATGTGCTCACCATAACTCCTGTCGTATATCTCTTTGAAGATCGTTCCTTCATTGGCAACCTAAGTCCAATGTTTCGATATCTTTTGAATACCTGTGACTTAAAGTTCCAGTATTCAAATAGAGATAAAATTCTTTCCGATTTTGTTTTTTGCGACTGGCGATGAGTTTCTAATGCTAACTGAACTTTGTTTGATATTGAGTTCGCAGGTGATAATATTGCAGAAAAAACCCTGCTGAGGCAATCTCATCCCACGTTGAGTTTTTCAGCTGAGGTTTATTGAGTTGAGGTTTTTGGATCTGGTTCGCAAATCTTTGTACTCTATTCGTGTTTGTCTGTCTGTCACTGAAGTCAACCCTGCAATGGAGAACCAGCTTTTGTTTTGATTTCTTAAACCTTCCTGCCATGAATTCAAATCTTATACAGACCCGTTTTGTCAATTAGCAGCAGCTACTTGTTTTGAGTTCTGAACAGTAGTGACCATAGTGAAGGTTAACCAAGGAAACTGGATCGCCAGAACATACAACATCACCAATGAGCTTTACGTATCTATTTTTCCACACGAGCTATTCTTTCGCAGGATTGTTCTTGAGCTCTATACGTTTCTTTCTTTCCTTCTCATTGGGGTCACTTTGTCTTTATGTCTTTTCCCTGGATCTTTAGTTATGTCATGGTTTGCCGCTATTTTGTCCGATGTAATATCTTCTCCCATCGTTCCTCTTCGCAGAAATATCGGAGGTAATTTAATTGTGATGAAGTTATATGATTGCCTCGAGTTTAGTTGTTGTGAACTGAGTAAAGTGATGGAACTGATTTGTTATGCCGCAGGAAAGGAAAGTTAGCGCTGCGGCAATATTACGGAGTTTGTTGTTCCTTCCTTTTTTGTGAAATTACAGAATCAGTTCTTGGCTATTTCTTCTTTGCGATTTTATTTGCATGTAGATTTATGGATTTGGTAAAGATCTTTTTCCAAAATATTCAGCCTAAACCACTAGATCTAACAAGATCAGAAAAATTGTAATTGAATACTTTCTTTTAAAATTGATCGTTAATGAAGATTTTGGTTTGAGCGATGAATTGATGCCTTTCCATTTCATTTCAAGATTTCTTCGAATCTGCTCCTGTTTAACTTCTGTATCTCTTTCTTTTTCATTTTCCTTAATAATTTCTCCATTGAAACTTCCACTTTTCCTCTCAATTTTTTTTAGATCCAATGATGTATAACTCTTCCGATAGCTAATTTCTTTGAATCTTCCTCAATCTATCAAATAGCAGGTAGTGTTTCTAGCGCCAAAATGTAGTTGCAGGATTTCCCTACAATACACCCCTTATCAAATCTTGATAACAATTCCTAGATCTAAATATAAAAATAGTGATAAAAATACTAAAATTAAAAATAAACACCAATATTTTTACGTGGTTCGATCAATGTGATCTACATCCACGGATCTTCACTATAATAATTTGTAACTATATTAATTTACACTTACAATCTCCATTAATGAAGTTCTTGGAAGAATTCTAGATCTAGTTTTGGGGAAGAAGATGATAAAGAAATTATATTTTCTCTCTCTAAAAACCCTCTCTGCAAAATAACTTTCTCTCTCCTCTCAAAATTATCTCTCCCTTCTCTCTCTCCTGCTCTCTTCTTTATATAGGTATTTATATTGTGGATGACAGCTCATAGACAGCTCATTGACAGCTCACATTTCCCCTAATTTCGGATCTGAACTCTTGCGGTAATATCGCAACAACATCATTGTGATTTCTTGCAGGTTTCTATAATATATCGCAGGATTTCTCTTGCTATATTTCTTGCGAGATTTCTCTATAAAATCTTCACGTCTTTCTTCATGTTTTGTCTTCCGTCCTTTGTTGCGTCGTTTTGGTAATCAATCTGCGACACTTGCCATGTGTGGTAGAAGTTTTCGCAAGAGCGTTGTTGTTGCGAGATTTTGCTCCTACATCTTCAGAGAGGCAAGGTTACAAGGAATGAGGAATTATATGATCATCACAAACTCCCCTGATGGAGTCATTGCGAACACCAACAAGAATTTTATTAAAATTCGAAGTAGAGATCTTTAATTATTCCTTCAATCTTGAATATTTTTCATTGCGAGCAGCAAGTCTCTGCGAGTTGATTCTTATCAGATTCAAGTTCTCTAATTCTTTTAGTATATATCTTCTCAGCTCCTACGAACATATAACAACAAATTGAAAATTTTGCAAAGATGAGAAGATTAATGACAGAAAATTAATGAGGAAGAACAATTATCAAACTTCTCTTTTAGAAATCATGTCCTTAATTAAGGCCACTTGTTCAACATGAAGACTAACATCTACACCTAAGTTAGCTCTGGCATTGTCAAGAATTTTTGCTGCCCAAGAAAATTCATCATCATCGTTAATAAGAAGACGGGAACAAATTTGGTTTTCTCTTTCAACAAGGTCATCTCTCTCGCGGATAAGTTTATCTCTTTTAATTTGGACTTCAAGAAGGGTTTTATAAAAATACGCTAAGGTTTGTGCTCCTTGTCTAGAGATACGATCCCTTTCATCTATAAGATCACTTTTTATCTTGGTCTCTTCTTTAGAATTAAGATATTGACGCTTGGATGCATTGTCCGCTTTCAAACTAGATCTATGATCAATTGCTAAAAGATGAAATTTGGATCTAAGATCATCTACAGAAAGGGAGTTAACCTGTTCATTTGAATAACTACCTAAGGATTCATTAAGGCGATTGAGAAGAGTATCATCATCTATTGGGTTTGGAAAAGAACGAAGGAATACAGCTTCGTCAGAAAGGCCGTGAACATCTGCGAAGAAGAATAATAAGAAAAAATGCAAAGGAATGCAAGGATAAAAATAAAGGAAAAGATTTCTTAACATAAAGATGATCATTCGCAGCTTGGAGGCTTGCGACCTTTTCTCACGAGAAAGAAAGATCAGTTTCCAACTGCTTATTTTTTTCTTGAAGATCAATTGACCCAGATTACAATTGCCTGCGAAGATTAGCGGACTCAGATTCCAAATCCATATTCTTCTTGCGAAGAACGACATTCTTCTTATGAAAAGATGCATACCTCCTCTCCAAGTCTAAGGCAACAACAAAGGAAGCTCTTCCAGTCTGCGAGAGAACAATGTAAATTAAAGCTGGCGGGGACATGAATACATAAATATAGTAAAGAAATGAAAACGTACCAGAATACCAAGAGAATTTAAGAGACTGGGAGATATTGATCTAGAGATTCCTTGGTGGGAATCATTATCAACCAGTATCGGAGCATTACAGACTTTAGCGAGAGCTTGGGATACCCTATTAAGAGATTCATCTCAATAATTATTTGCGATACCATGAGTAATATCGCCAAAAATGTTAGATATTTGGGCCATGGAAGAATCATATTGAGAAGACTCCATTGCAGAAGGGATATCAGCATCAAAATCATCATCATTGTTGTAATTATCAGAATCATCACTTGAATTTTCTAGATTAGGTTGAGGAATTGAAGAAGAAGAGAATTGGGTTTTTCTTTTATTTAATGGAGGAGCACCAGATTTCTCTCTGCGAGGAGCAGCAGACTTCTCTTTGAGAGGGGCAGTAGATTTCCCTTTGCGACCAACTGTGGATTTATCTTTAGTTCTCGCAGGTTTCACAGGCTCTCTTTCTTCGATTTCCTACGAACACAGATAAAAATAAGAAATAGAGGCAGTAATATATTGTAAAAATTTATAAAGAAATATTTCTTACTTCATCTGTGAGAGATTTGAGAGCTTAGAAAGTAGCAAGTTTCCTAAATTTATCATAGCTGGCTTTCAACCTTTCAATCTGATAAAAAGGAGATAGTCAGCGAGAATCTAGAGACATGAAGAAATTAATAATGGTAATTTATTATGCAAAGGATTAAGAGAACATACTTCTTTATTTCTCTCAAGCCAGCTTAATACCCACGGTTGGAACTCTGCGAGATTCGCAGGTAGAACATGGGTACCAGAAATATATGAACCCTCTAAAAGTAAAGGGAAGATATACCATTTGTTATCGCTGGAATGACGCGGAGCTTGATTAGTACTAGTATTCCAATCGATATCCAGCATAAGCATTTTATCTTTTGCGATATCATCCTTCTTTTGCAAGCGAACACCTCAATAGGTGGTATCCCTCTTCATGGGGATTATGTCATAATTTATGAATAAATTATCTACATTATACATTGCGGGAATAATTGGAACATCCTTGAATTTAGGATTCTTCGCAGTATCAGGGTAGCGAGATTTTTTATCATCACCGCGAATAGCATACTCCACCAGAAAACGAATGCAATCCCCACCCAGTTGATATATGGCTCGCGAGAATTTTGGATGAGAAAGTATCTCATAGAACAAAGGAAGTTCAGGATCTTAAATAGGAATGGGAAGACCAGCTTCAAGTTGACCTAGCGAGACTATAACTTTCTCACGAGAGCATTGATGATCAGAAAATAATTTGACAGAAAATTAGGATTTATGGTTCTGATCTGGAATTGTAGACAAAGTAAAACCCTTATTTTTAAGCTTTTTCTCGCATCTCACCAAAAGCAACCAAATTTTTATGACCAGGAGCAGCCATTTTTGAGTATGGGAATGAAGGAAAAGATTGAAGAACGAGAAAGAAGTCACAGCAGTAACAGATGCGCAATTTACGGAAAAATAGTAAATTGCAGAGAAGTTACAGAGAGGAGGAAGAAGAAAGTAAAAATAAGGAAAGAAAATAATGAAAGAAGTATTTATAGAAGAAGAAAGTTCCCGAGAAGATGAATGCAATTAATGCAAAGAAAGGACGTGAACGGTCAGATCACAGCGGTTGAAAAGGACGTGCCAAAAATTGAATGGAAGAAAAAGTACGTGAAAACAGCTGGCGAAGAATACAGAAACGTGTTAAAGCAGAAGAGCGCAAAGAGATAAACCGCTGTGGCATTATAACAGATTTAATTCTCATGATATTTCCTCCTTCGCAGATAAGACATGAGAAGAGGCAAGATGTAGGATCGGAATATCGCCATGATATTACTGTTGCGAGAATAAAAACACCTCTGCGAATGTCACCGCGAATTCTTCAACAATACTTCGCGAGTGTCACAGAATAATGACGTAATAGCTGATGAATGAAGAAACACGGGAAGAGCGTGATTGTCCTGCGATGGTTACAACACCTGCGAGATTCAACATTAAAACTACCGCGAGAGCATTGTGAACCAAATACGAAATTAAAGGACAACTTAGCTGTCATCCACTATGTAATTACCCTATATAAATAGACCCAGTAGATTCAGAAAGGAGGATGTATTTTTTGAGTGTTGAGAAAGTCTTGAGGAGAGAGAAAATTCAAGAGAGCGGTTGTATTCTTGATCTTATTCCATTACTTGTAAACATTTCTGAGAATCAAATAATAAAGCGTTGTTTTAGTTATCAAATATGTGTTAATTACTGTAAGATCTTATCAAGGGTGTAATGTAGGATTTCCTGCAACTACAAACTCCATTCACTCAAGAAGTACAATTAGGAGGAATCCCTCCAAAATTCAATTTACCAGCATTAACCAGTATCTTTGATGGGACTACCTGTGCTGTTCAACATGTCAAGGCATATGTTAGGTGTGTGCTACAATGGGAAAACCATGATGCTGTGTTATGCAAATACTTTGCATCTAGTTTAACTGTCGAGGCTTTAAAATGGTTCGAAGGCTTACCTAAAAATACAATAACCTCTTTCGACCATTTGCAAGCTATATTTCTGGGAGCATATATAAGCAGCAATTCTTCGCGGCCCGGTATTGAAGATGTGTTTGGGTTAAAACAGAGGATTGGCGAGAGTCTGAAAAACCTAACCATAAGATGGAAGACAAAGTGTAGTGAAATGGAAGGAAGAGTGGATGAGAGATACCTCATTTTATCTTTCATTAATGCAATGTTCGCAACTAATCTGCTGTACATACAAATTTTCAGAATCAAAAATACCACCACAATGACTGAGCTATGAGAACTACAAGAAGAATACATTGCTTTGGAGGAAAAACAAAATGAGATGGAATCATATCCAGTCGCAAACACTATCTCAATAGCGGCGAAAGGGAGTTTACTTCCTAAAATGATTAACAATATGGCGAGCACCTCGCAGCCACAGCAAGAGAAAGTGGTTATTGAAAAGCAGCAGAAGTTAGTAGCCATGGTTAGTAGAGATCAAGAGAAGTATGAAAGATAAAGGAATTATTACAATCGTGGTGGAAATAATAAAATTCAAAGACTTGATCAGCCGCAAGAGCCTTATGGCGGTCAGAGGCAAAATAATTTTAGAGGGCAAGGGAATCAAAGAATAATATGGGAAGAAATTAAGATGCCACCCCTGAATGCTAGCATAGAAAAAATTTGGGAAGCTATCATTCTGATGGAAAATATACCATCACCCTGGAATATAGGAAAAGAGCCACATCAAAATAATCGAAATCAAGAATTTTGTCCTTATCATCATTTCCATGGACATTCAATAAACGATTGTAGGAATGTAAAAAGAATAATTTTGAGGATGATTGATCAAGGAAAGTTAAATCATTTTCTAATAGAACATCCGTAATCTCAGCAGTTACCACCAGCACCAGATATTCGCAGAGTGAATGTTGTAAAAGGGGCAAAAACATTTGTGATAGAGGTTGGAGCCAAGGCGAAGAATTTGTTCTGTAATTCCATCATACATTCATACAAGACTATTAAGGATTTCCACGACAATGTTCTGAGCAGAGTCTTCGCGAGGGATGTAGATGGAAGAGAGATAATGAATAATGCGAGAGTCTCGCCATTAGAGGAGTGGCAAAAGCAAACTATTTATTTCACTGCGCAAGAAGTACCAGAGCCTGGAGAGATGCATGACAACCCACTGGTAGTAAGGTTAGAAATAAATCCAAAACAAATAGAAAAAGAAGATGAAGAAAATAATGATGGTGAAACTGAGGATTCCTGGGCCATTAACAGAGTTCTAATAGATATTGGAAGTTCAGTTGATATTTTATTTTATCATACTTACAGAACCATGGGTGGAAAAGACGAGGATCTGATACCATCAACCTATAAAATCTATGGTTTCAACGGCAATGCCAACAAGCCTAAAGGGGAAATTACAATACGAATTCCATTAAAGGGGTTATCTTCTAAGATTCTATTTTGCGTTGTGGATATTGAATCACCTTATAATGCCCTAATTGTCCGACCTTGTCTACATGGGATATTAGGTGTGGCGTCAAATTTCCACCAATGTATTAAATTTCCTCATCCTAATGGTGTTGGAGTAATAAAAGGAGACTGGGTTGATGGGACATGGAATCTTGTGAAGAAAGGACAGCGAGGAATAGAAATTGGAAACATAACATCAAGCAAAAACAAAGAGGTGATAAGCTGATGGTTGATACAATAGAGCGGCGAGAGGAAGGAATACTGCGAAATCAACACGAGTTGCAAACTGTAAATGGCGAGCATCTCGCATATGGAAAGAAAATAGCAAAACGCAACAAAAGGGCAGAAGCAGAAAGTAGTAAGCAGAAAGGTAAAATGATAAAATTTAAGAAATTTATGAATGATTTGTTTCAAAAAAATATTTCATTTGAATAAAAAAAAATGAGATTGAGAAGTTATACAAGAGTTGAAATACAAATAAATAGAAGATCAAAGAAAAGAAATTTCATCAGAGTTGCAATACTCGCAAGAAACGCGAATAAAATTTCGCAGAGACATAAGAATGGTACGAACCTATATGGCGTACACCCTAGTTCGCGGATACAATTTCGCAAGAGGAAAATGTAAGACCTAAAGTGCGTCATATAAGGGGGTATCTCTCTGCGTGGCTCAGGGATAAGGCTATACCGCTGCTGGAACCTGAGTCACGGAGACTGGGGTCCATCTCTTTGAGATACCTATCCAGGAGAGATACTTTGGATTTCCAACTATATAAGGTTATACCCTGGTTGGACGACCAAGGGTATATTCTAAGGGGTGCAAAGTATGACCAAGGCACCGAGGTACACGGTTGACCCAAGAGTGCCCGGGATGGACGAACCTACCCTGGCCATTTTTGGTAAGTCTTGGCTATGATGCACTCGGCCTCAAGAAAACCTCACTTAGGGTGCAGTCTCGTAACTATAAGCCATATAGGCATAAAGGATAAGAGGCTGCGAAAACAACTGGTTTTTGTTAAAACCAGTTGGGAGGATCTAGTCTTGTATGGCCTATGTGCCCTCCTTGAAGGGGAAACCAGGGGGAGTAAGGGCGGCACCCTCCATTAGGGAGCTGATGAGCGTCTTAAGACGGCAATGTCATGGGGCTTTATGTTCGCAAGAACATTTAGGCCTGTCATATTGTCGCGTGAAAAATATAGAGGCAACAAGCCATAAGAAAAAGTTAAGATGAGATCAATGGGTTTTTACATGAAAGTGTAAAGACGTCCTGCGATTTTATCGCAAGACGGCAATGTCATGGGGCTATGTTCTCGCAAGGAACTTAGGCCTGTCATATTGTCGCAGACATTTGAAAACATATGGATAAGGCAAGATCAATGGGTCTTTACATGTGAATGTAAGGACGTCCTGCGATTTTGTCGCAGAAAGAAATGTGGCGAAATAAGACCTTTAATTAGGAAGGCAAACTAAGACCACAAGAGATTAACACATGACTGCGAGATTATGGTTGCGATATTTGCACAATTTTATTAAGAATCTAATATGCTCAATCTTTTATATTGCAGATGAATAACAAAGGCAAGTATGGGAATGAACGGAACGATACTATTGTTATTCATCTTTATATAACATATTTACGCATCTTTATATAACAGATTTACGCACAGATAGCCAAAAACTTATAAATATATTACTTAACCATATTGCACAAAAGAAATTGTCTTTTAATATATGCAGGAAGAGATAAGAAGAAGTTCATACACTAGAGAACATTAGAAGCTGGAGAAATTCACAGCAAGTATATTACAAAGAGAAAATGATAAGTGTACACATATTACAGGGAAGAATATAAGAAATCTAATTAGATCCATCGTTGTCTTTTCCATATTTATTTTGTTCATCTCCACCACCTTCATGATGCTTCGCTATCGGAAATGACAAGATCAGGGACATTTTGTGGAACTTCATGCAAAATGTCAGGATACTCAGAATGAGGAATTTGATGATCATCGCAGACTAATTTAATGGAGTCATTGCGAACACCAACAAGAGTGTTACTAAAATTCCTTCTCATAATTTCTAACTGTTCCTTCAGTCTTGAATACTTTTCGTTGCGAGAAGCTAGAGTTTTTGCGAGCACTCCCTTATCATCTTCAAGTTATTTAACTCTGACAGAGTATCTCTTTTCAACTCCTGCGAGTACAGAATAGCAAATCAGAAATTTAGTAGAAAACTATAAAAGACGAAAGACCAATGAGAATGAATAATTAACAACCTTCTCTTTCAGAAATCAGGTCTCTAATCAAGGATGCTTGTTCAGTATGAATACTAACATCTACACCTAGATTATTTCTGGCATTATCAAGAACTTTCACAGCCCAAGCAAATTCTTCATCATTGCTAATAAGAAGACACGCAAGAAGATCTCTATTTTCGCCGATAAGTTTATCCTTCTCAATTTTAACATCAGTGAGAATCTTATGGAAATCTGCTAGGGCTTGAGCACCATTTTTAGCAATAAGATCTTTCTCATCAATAAGATCACTATTCTTACTTCTCAATATATTAGTTTCTTCTTTCGAATCAAGATATAGACGCTTAAACTTATTGGTTAAGCCCAAGTTGAATCTGTGCTCAATTTTTAAGATATGAATTTTGGATTTAAGTTCATCTATGGAAAGAGATCTAATTTAATCATCTGAGAAACTACTTAAAGAGCTATTAAGACGAGCAAGAAGGGTATCCTCATCTACAGGTTCATGGAAAGATCGGAGGTGTAGTTGCAGGAATTCCCACACTACACCCAACTCAAGAATTTATGACATAATTTGAAGATTAAGAACCTTTTTTATTGATATGATCTTAAAAGAATTACAGTAATCAAGAATACAATTCACTTAATAAGATTTTCTCTCTCCTAAAAACTTTCATAGCACTCAAAAATTCATCTCTCTCTTTGGAACTATTCATTTCCTTTATATAGGCATTTACATAATGGATTACATCTCATGACAGCTCATTTATAGTTAAGATTCCCTTTAACTTCGGATCTGAGTTCTTGCGATAAATCGCAGTTAGCACCGCCTTAATCATTCGCAGGTTTTATTGGTTCATCGCAGAAATGTCACACTTTACTCATGTTTCTGTCGTTTTTATCTGATATGTCATTCCTTACGTCATTTTGAGATGTGTCGCAGAATATCATTGATGTGTCGCAGAATATCATTGGTGTATTGCAGAACTATTGTTTATTTAGCAGGAATATTGTTGTGACAATATTCTGATCCTACATCTTGCCTCTTCTCATATCTTTTCTGCGAAGAAGATAAAGATCATGAGAATTTAAATCTCTTGATTTGCCGCAACACCTTATCTTTTCGTGCTTCCTTCACTTTAACACGTCTCTGCATCCACATCGCTAGGTATTCTATGCATGTTTCTTCTCTCATTTATTCCTTGACACATCTCTTTTCAACCGTTGAATTCTGACCATTCACGTCTTTTCTTCATTGAATGCATTGATGTTCTCGAGAATCTTTTTCTCTTATAAATATCCTCTTCGCTACTCTCTCCTCTTCTTTTTACTTTCTCTTTTTACTTTTTCTCTGCAACTCTACTGTTCTTCATCTTCTTCCGCAAATTCCAGATCTATTACTGTTTCAATTTCGTTTATTTATTCTTCTTCATCTTAATCATCATTCCCATACTAAAAAATGGCTCCTGCTAAAAAATTAGGTCAACCCACTTTCCAAAAACACCAACAGAAGCTCAAAACTTTATGTTTCACACTTTTTGAGATCCCTGGTCAAACTTCAGATTCTGATCTCTCCATTGATCTAGTTTCAGGATTTCCTTCTTCCAATGGGAAAATTCTTATTTCGCTAGGTGAACTAGAAGCTGGCCTTCCTATCCCTCTTTACAACCCAGATCTCCCTCTTTTTTATGAGATTATTTCTCACGTTAAATTTTCACGAGCAATCTTCCAATTAAGTGGAGATTGTATTCGTCTCATTCTCGAATATGCCTTTCGTGGAGCTGGTAAAGGATCTCACTATCCTGAATCTGCGAAACATCCTAATTTTAAAGATATCCCAATTATTCCAGCGAAATATACCGTGGAAAATTTCTTTGCGAATTATCAAGTGATTCCCATGAAGAAAGATAGCACGTGTTGGGCTGTTCGTTTAAATAGGAATAAAAAGGTTGCGAAGGATAAACTTCTTATGCAAGATATAGATTATCATTCAAGTAAAAATCAAGGTCCACACTTCTCAAAAGATGATAAGTGGTGTATATTTCCTCTCCTCCTTGAAGGTTCATATATTTTTGGCGCTCTCGATCTTCCTGCGGGTCCTGCGAATTTTACAGCGTATCGTCCTTGGGTTTTTAGCTGGCCTGAAAGGAATTCTGAGGTATATTTTGCAACATTTATCATTATTCGCAAATTTGGATAAATGTATCATTCTTATTGATTATATTGAGATATCTTTTATCAGATTGAAAGAATGAAGCTTAACTATGTCAATACTGGGAATCCCAATCTCCTTCAAATTTTGAAAACCTTCATAGATGAAGTAAGAAACAATCTTCTATAACCTTTAACAATATATTGTTTCCCCTGTTTCTTATCTTTATATGTGATTGTTTTCAAGGAAATACCATTTGTCGCGGTGGTTGAAGCCAAAGATAAAGGCAAAAGAGTAGCAACTCCAAATGAAAGTTCTGGTGCTTCTCCTCGCCGCAATAAAAATCAAACCACTGACGGTCCTCCAAAGAAAATGAGAAAAACTCAACCACTTCCTTCTGATAATTCTCAACTCAAAGAAACTTCTACTATCGCTGAAAAAGATAATGAAATCGAAAAAAATAGTGGAATTAATAATGATGCCTCTGTGGGCACTTCAATGCATATCTCTTCCACAAGAATTAGGTCTGCGATGGGTCTTTCTCAACCTGAGACTCCAATGGATCAATTGTCAAATATTTTTAGAAATCCCTTACAAGGTATTGGAGATGATGATATTACTCGTACTTGCGACTATCTCTCAAAGATCTGCAATGCTTCAATCTTGACTAATAATAAAGATCTTAAAGGAGTCTCAAGATTTATTAACCCAGGTTTTCTTCATGCGTTAGCTTCGTTGGTATGCCCCTTTTCTTCATTTTTCTTGTAGTAAACTTTAAATTTGTCATGAGTATTAAAAATCTTTTACTTATTGTAATTGCAGAATAACCTACAACTACACCCTCAATAGAATTAGTAAAAACTAAAGAAGTTCTTGATGATGAATAACAATTTTCTTATTAATGTTCTCCATTGATTACAAAGAAGTGTCTAAGTGGAATTAGAATAGTTATAACTTTCTCTATTCTCTTTCCTAAGATATTTTCTAACACTCACTAAAAGAACCTCTCGAATTTTACATTTGAACTCCTATTTATAGTAAAACTTATACAGCTGTATATGAATTGCGAAGTATCGCAATTCATACTCGCAAAATTACTTCATCCTCGCAAAACTTCATATTTCCCCGCGCTACTTCTATCATCATATCATTTTATATCTCTTTTCTCCTTTATTTATTACGATACTCGTGAACTATTATCTTGCGATATTCAGTACCTACATTTGCCTCTTCTCATGTCAATTCTATGAAGAAGAAATGATCGTGAGAACATAACCGTTACTTAGTCTTTTAAAATTTTGACACGTCTTTTGTAACCGTTCTTTTCTAGTTATTCCCTTATATAACTCCTTTATATTCTCTTCCTTTTCTTCTTCTTATTTCCGCAATTCTATCTTCTACTCATACTCTCTATTACTGTTTTCTCTGCAATTTTTTCTTCTACTATATCTTCATGAGTTCTCCAAGGTAATTTCCTTCTATCTCCGCGCATTCCATTTGTTCTTATAATTTGTTATCTGATTTTGGTTTATTTCAGCAAAATAACTCCTCAAATGAAATCTCAACTAAAGAATCCAAGCCTTAATCCACGAAGAAGAAAATCAGAGAATCAAAAGGTAGTTAAAATACTTTGCCTTCTTTCCTGAGCAATATATTGTTGCCTCAGTTTTTAATCTACATTTTGATTCGCAGGTAGGCGAAAAACCAAACCCTAGTAAGAGATCTCGAATAACTAAACCCACACCATTAATTCCGATTGATGATTTCCTTCCTGAAGTTGATAAGGAATTTTCCTCTCCTCCTCGTGAAAATGTTTCTTCACACACTCCTGCCTCTACTCCATTACCTACCTTTCAATCTCCCATCAGTGTCAATTTATCAACACTTCTTCAAGATCAACCCTCACAAAATATTTCTTCAACTTCTTCTCTTGAAAAACAACCCTCGCAAAATATTTCTTCAACTTCTTCTTTTGAAAAACCTGTCTTGTCCCCAAATCCTTTGAGTGCTATTTCTCCAGACAATTTTCAGCTTGCTCTTATTCCTTCAAATTCTTCTCCTCTTCCTCAGGAAATTCTAGATGGAATTTTTTCAACTTTCCGAATGTTATCTGAGATTTTGACCAATACTGCGGAGTCTACTAATGTTCGTTCGCAATATGAGTTTTGCGAAGTTCTAAATAATTTCGTCAATCCAGACATTTCTTCTTCACGTCAATCCTTAGAAAAAGAAATTGAATTGCTTCGCAAATCTTTGAAATCTTCTCAAGCAGAATGCGAGGATTTCCGTAAAGAAAATCATCATCTTCAGAATAATTCTCTCGACTGTACGATACTTCGCAAAAGAAATGATGAATTGAAAGGTATGATTACTATCTTCATATTTTCCCTTTTATTTACTTATATTCTTCATATGTTTGAAATATCCATTAAAACCCATTCCCCTTTATAGAATCTATCCAGAAATGTAGAAGATTGGTACTTCACCATGAATCAGATGCAACAGAATATCGAACCAAGCATGAAAGCCTCTCAAACCAATTCTCCCATTTATCTAATCTTTACTCGTGTGCTCTTGACAACTCTGATGCTCTTTTTCAAGAGAATACTCAACTAATATATGATCGAAAATTTTTGAATGATGATATATCTCAACTTTTTTCTTCCTTAACTAAAGCTAATTTGAGAATAGAAACCTTATTAGAAGAGAAATGTTCGTTTTTGAATACAATGATTGTTTCTTCGCAAGAATTAAAAACTCTTCAGAATAAATGTTGCGAACAAGAAAATCTTGTTTCTCTGTTGAAAGGTGAACTTGAGGAATTAAAGAAGTCTTCAGATGCTGAAAGAAATTCTTTTGTTATTGAGAAGAATTCCCTTATTAATAAGAACATAGTCTTGAGTGCTAAGAAGAATCAACTTGAAGAAGATTATTCGTCATTAAAAAGTCTTAATGCCAAACTTGCGAAGGATAAGAATTTTCTCCTTTCTAAAGATCAAAAGCTTCAATCTCGACTTAAAGGATTAGTTGGTGATGGTTTTGATAATGCGATGAATCAGATGAAGAACTGTTGTCTATCTTTAACTCAATCTCTTACTTCGCAAAGAGAAGGTAGTCATTAAAATTTGACTGCCTCTGGTATATATTTAAATTTCGTTATACTCGCAAATTTTATTCTTTGAACTTTTTTTTTTTTTTTTGCAGAATCTGAGAACAACCTTCGTAATGCGAAAGCTGGATTAGAAGCCTCCTGTTCCGAGCTTCGTAAGAAGAATGCTTTGCTTTCTACCCGCTTAATCAACTCTCGTGACCGTGCTACTCGGAGATTCAACTATCTTGCTTATTCCAAAGATATCGAAGATACCAATCATCAAAAAGCTATACTTCGTGAAAGTCATCTGAAAGCTCAAGTCTTTACGAATAACATTCTCTTATCAAGAGGCTTGCTTCCTGTGAAAATTACTCCTCTGACGATGAAGTTGCTCGTGAGCCTGATAGTGATTTCGATTATGAGAGTGATGATGAAGATCTTGATGATGAGAAAGAATCTATTCCTCAAGGAGATTTTCCTGTTGCATATTCTTCCAAGGATGATATCTCGCAAAAGTCGAAGGCTGCTAATGACCCTACTGATCTTAAAGATCCAAAGACACAGTGTTGATGAAGCATGATAACATTCCTTTTTCAATTTATCATTGACTCTCCTGTCTTTCTTTCTTTTGAATTCCTTCCCTTAGTTACTGTTTGTTTTCTTTTTGCGAACAATTCTATTTTTTGAGAAGTACATCTGATATTTTGCGAAGATGATTTATCCTTTCTTTCTGATATTTTGTGAAGATAATTTAACCTTTCTTTAATTAAATTTGCTCCATTTGATCATATGAAGAGAAATAATATATAACTCACAGATAAAGCTTAGTATCTCCTTTTCCCCCTATTATTTCTCTTTAAATGATTAAACATTGTTTGAAGTATTAAAATATCTGCCTCAATTTATCTTACGAAGTTTCAACTTGTTACGATTGTAAATAAGAAATCGTCCCTTTTAAGTATAAAAAGTAAAATATATGAAATATCCTTAATAAGTATACTACATATACAATACCTTTGTAGAAGTATTAGAAGTACCAAATCCTTCAAATGAAGAGATATAAGAAGTATTAGAAGTATTCAATTCACCAAATGAATTATTAGAAGTACTCAATTCCCTTTTACGTATTAGAAGTACTCGATCCACCAAATGAAGAGATATAAGAAGTATTAGAAGTACTCAATTCACCAAATGAAGAAATATAAGAAGTATTAGAAGTACTCAATTCACCAACTGAAGAAATATAAGAAGTATTAGAAGTACTCAATTCACCCAACTGAAGAAATATAAGAAGTATTATAAGTACTCAATTCACCAACTGAAGAAATATAAGAAGTATTCGATCTGTGAATAATTATGTAACATATGACGAAGTATAATGATTATTTAACCTTCACCAAATGAAATATCCGTTAAAGAAGTATAATAAATATGAGATATTCTTGAAGAATTATAAGAAGTATTCAATCTTTTGGAGAAATATTCAATATATGGAGAAGTATAAGAAGTATGCAATTCTCGTAAACTTTTACGAATATGAACTTATCTGTATTTGATTGCTATCAAAATCGCATCTTTTGTTAAGTCTTCATTAAAATTCTTCAATGATGTTGTCTTCTTTGATAGGACTTCTTGTAAAAATTCTTCAATGATATTGACAGAGCTGTCTTCTCTTCAAAATTTCTTGATGTATATTCTTGTAAAATTTCTTCAATGATATTGACGAAGTTGTCTTCTTTTCAGATCTTCATAATGTATATTCTTGTATAATTTCTTCAATGATGTTAATGCAATGAATTTCATTAATTTCTGTGGTCTTATCATGCCTTCCTAAGTAAAGGTCTTATTTTTCCACCTCTTTTGTAGTAAATTTTTGTATTTGCGATAATATGACAAGTCTGAACATTCTTGCGAACATACAACCTCGTGACATTATCGTCTTACGATGAAATCGCAGGACGTTCTTACACTTTCATGAAAAAACCCATTGATCTCATCTTAACTTCTTTGTATAGTATTTTAGCCTCTTCAGGAAGTGTTGCGACAATATGACATGCCTAAATATTCTTGCGAACATAAAGCCCCATGACATTTCCGTCTTGCGATGAAATCGCAGGACGTCTCTACACTTTCATGTAGTGACCCATTGATCTCATCTTAACTTCTTTGTTATGTTCTGCGAGTTCTTTATTCTTTTCTTTCTTTTTCTCTTTTCTCTTTTCTCTTTTTTTTTTTAGAAGGCTCGCAGAACTTCATTTGTTGCACAAATATGACAAGCCTTTATGTTTGCGCAAACAAGAAGCCTCATGACATTTGCGTCTTATAGCACGTATCATCTTTTGATTGCCCCTTCAAGGAAGCGTACATCGACCATACAAGGTTAGATCTTCCCATCAGGTTCTGGCAACAACCATCTTTTGATCGCAACCTCTTATCCTTTTTGCCTATAGGGCTTATAGTTACGAGGTTGCACCCTATGGGGTATCTTTGGGCCAAGTGCATCATTTGCCAAGACTTGTCAAAAATGGCAGATGTGGTTCAAACTCACCCGGAACTCTTGACTCAACCGTGTACCTTGGCGCCTTGATCGTTTTCTGCACTTCTTGGGAAAGACAGTATGCCTTAGTCGCCCAACCTAAATCCTCTTACACCGCATTTTATATTGCGTAATGTCGCTAGATTAGGTGAGAATCCAAGGTGTCTAAACCGGATAGGTACCCCATTATTGGGTTGTACCCCAAAAATTTTACCATGTACTAAGGGCCCTTTGTGGTGTTCCGGTTACCCTTAGCCACGTTATAGGTACCCCCTTAAATGACGTACTTTAGGACTTTGCCTCTTACGAAATATAGCTTCGCGAACTAGGGTGTACGCCACAAAGGTTTGCATGTATAAAATTTTCTGCGGCTCTCTTTATTTTTTGGAGGCTGATCACAGATTGCGGTCTTTTGTTCGCAAATTAATGAAAGTTTAATCGCAATATAAATTTTGAAATTCGTAACTTTTCCCAATTTCCTGCGAGCAAACAATATTCGTAAATTTTTTTCATGAGTTTTATGGATAATACCTTTTCAAATATAGCTTTTCCAAGGTTTACCAAGCCTCAAACCCATGTCTCTCCCTTCTGGATCCATCAGCCGATAAGCTCCACTTCCTACAACTTATTTAATAACATATGGTCCATCCCATTTTGGTGCTAATTTTCCTCCATTTTCTTTTTGATATGGAGGTGTTTCTCGCATGACCAAATCACCTGGTTTATACTCACGTTCAATGACTCTCTTGTTGTATTCTCGAGCTAATCGTTCCTGATAATTCTTCATATGGTACAACACCTTTTCTCTTTTTTCTTCCAAATCATCCAATTCACTTAATATTACTCCCGCACTTAAATTTCTTTCCCAAGCTTCTTTCTTTGTTGTCGGAATTACAACCTCTGTGGGTAATACTGCTTCTACTCCATATGTTAGACAATAAGGAGACATTCCAGTTGCTTCTCTTCTAGTTGTATTGTATGCCCAAACTGCGCTAGGTACTTGCTCGCACCACCCTTTGAGATGTCCTTCTAATTTATTTTTGATTGTATCTGTGATTGTTTTATTTGTTGCTTCTGCCTGTCCATTAGCTTGTGGATATAATGGGGTTGACTTCCCACATTTTATCCTAAAAGCACTGAGTAACATCTCTATGTTCTGCCCCTCAAATTGTTTTCCATTATCAGATACTAGTTGTGCTGGAACCCCGTACCTGCAAATGAGGTTCTAAAATATGAACGTAAAAACATCTTTATCACGAATATTCTGTACTGCTTTTACTTCTGCGAGCTTCGTGAAATAATCTGTTGGAACTATCAAGTATCGCCTTTGTCCAGATCCAGGTATAAATGGGCCAACAATATCGAACCCCCATTTACCAAAAGGCCAACAGCTTGTTGAAGAAGTTAATGTGGCCCCTGGTGCATGAATTCTTTTACCATGTCGTTGGAATTCCTTGCATCTTCGTACGAAAAATTTTGCGTCTGTATGCATATAAGGCCAGTAATATCCTTGTATATTTACTCTATATGCTAGAGATCTTCCCCCACTATGATTGCCAGCTTCTCCTCCATGTAACATCTGCAATATTTTTTCTCCTTCTTCGCGAGTTAAGCACCTGAGAGGTGGTCCATTGAAAGATTTCCTAAATAAAATTCCTTCTCGCAACTCATAGTTTGTTGCACGACTCTTTAATTTATGTGCTTCTAGTCTGTTCCTGGATATTTCTCCTGTTGCGAGGTATGCATGAATTTCTTTTCTCCAATCTGCGATGTTGTTTGATAACTCTCTTTCTACTTCCATCGCAACAGCTTCCTCGATTTCTTTCTCTTTGTCCACTGATGGGTGTTGAATTGTCTGTATTTGGATATTTCTTGTATTTGGATTTGTCATCATGCTTGGAATAAATGCAAAACCATCTGCGAGACGGTTATATTTTCTTGATATATGTCTCCATTTTAATTTTGGTATCTTCGCAGATAATTCCTCAACAAGTTTCTTGTATTTCTTCAAAGAAGATTCATTTGTGGTATATTCCCCTTTAATTTGACAAATCACTAAGTGCGAATCACTTGTTATCCTTATACTTTCAAGCTTCTTTTCTATTGCAATCTTTAATGCATGCACTACAGACTTTCAGACTCTGTTTCATTGTTCGTGGATGCAAATTCTAGTCTGAATGAGAATGCTGTTCTTTCTCCTTCTGGTGAAATCAACACGACTCCAATTCCATTTCCCTCACTATTGGATGATCCATCCACTAGAATTTCCCATCTATCCGGTTCTGTTTACAAGTCTTTTGGATTTCCAAATTCTTCTTCAACATCCATCATTTCCTCTACTGCTTCATCTTCTTCCAAAGGAAATTCTGCCAAAAAATCTGCGACGACTTGTGATTTTTGCGATGACAATACTTCGTATTTTATCTTGTAATGGTTTACTTGTGCATTCCACCTTTATATTCTTCCTGAACTTTTTGTGTTCTTCATGACTGATTAAATTGGTACTTTGGTTACCACTTTTATTACATGTGCTTGAAAGTATATTTGTAACTTGAATGATGCATAAACCAGGGCTAAGATTAACTTCTCCATTTTAGAATAATTATTCTCTGCTGCATTAAAGGTTTTACTAATGTAGTAAATGGGCCTTTACACTCCTGCGTCTGCTCGTAACAGAACTGCACTTAGAGCATATGGAGTTGTTGCGAGGTATACCAATAATTCTTCGTTTTTCTTTGGTTTCTGTAGTATAGATGTATTTGCGAGGTATTCTTTGATTCCTTGAAAAGCTTTTTCATATTCATCAGTCCATTTGAATTTTGCTCATTTCTTAAGTATATTGAAAAAATGCTTGCACTTATCTGACATTCGCGAAATAAATCTTCCAAGTGAAGCCAAGGGTCCATTTAGCTTTTGTACTTCTTTTACCGTTGCAGGTATTGGCATGTCACGAATTGCTTGGACCTTTTCTGGATCAACTTGTATTCCCTCCTTTGATACTATGTATCCCAAGAACTTTCCAGATGAAACCCCAATTATACATTTCTCAGGATTTAATTTGATGTTGAACTTTCTCATTTGCTCAAATATTTCCTTCAAATCTTGCACATGGTCTTTAGCTTCCTTGCTTTTTATCAACATATCATCTACATATACCTCCAAAGTTTTATGTATCCACTTCGCGAACACTTTTTCTACCATACGTTGATATGTAGCACCCGCATTCCGCAAACAAAATGGCATCTTCACATAACAATACAAACCCCTTGGAGCAAAAAAGGCAGTATGTTCTTGATCTTCTTCTGCGAGTGATATTTTATTATACCCTTTATATCCATCAAGTGAAGTGACTCTATCATGACCTGCAGCTGATTCCACCATTTGTGGTATATCCTGTAATGGAAAACTGTCTTTGGGACATGCCTTGTTTAGATCAGAAATCTATGCAAATTCTTATTCCTTTATTCTTTTTCTAACAATGACCATATTCGCAATCCATTCTGGATATTTTGCTTCCCTTATGATCCCCGCATCCAACATCTTTTGTAATTCTTCTTCTATCTGTACATGATAATTTTGTGATATCTTCCTTATTCTTTGTTTGAATGGTCTTACATTTTTATCTATGTTCAATCTATGACACGCCACTGATGGATCAATTCCTGGTATCTCATCTACACTTCCTGCGAAGATATCTTTATATTCTCGCAAAAGATCAGTAGTCCTTTTTTCTTATTCTTCATCCATCTTAGTTCCAATTCGTAAGAATAAAGGCTCCTCTTTACTTCCAATATTTATTTCTTTAGTTGGTTCAACTGCAACATAGATTGGACTTTGGTCCCCCATAGGTGTTGGCTCTTTGTTTATTTTTGCAAGTTCCCCTTATTTTTCTGGAATTTCATTGGGTATACCTCTCCCTTCCTTTGCTCTTATTGTATACACTTGGAATTCTTCTTCTTTTCTTGTTTCCTTCGCAAGTTTCCTATGAAGATGTTTCTTTCTTGCTCTTCCTCCGCATTGTGTTACTTCAATTTGATAACCAAATTTTGCACTATCAAGATCTCCTTTTATTTCTTGTAATCCATTTGGTGTAGGAAATTTGATTTTCTGATGTAATGTTGAAGCAACAAATTTGATCGCATGAATCCACGGCCTTCCTATCAGCATGTTATATGGAGATTCCATATCTATCATACACAAGATTACATGTGTTTGGATTTCTCCTAGTAATATTCGCAGCGCGATTTCTCCTTTAGATTTTGTTGTAGATTTTCCTAATCCATGAATAAGACATTTTGAATTTGTGATTTCTTCATCTTTAATTCCCATCCCCTTAAGTGCATGATAGAATATGATATTAATAGAACTCCCTGTATCAACCAAAATTCGGTTTAATTTCCATTTTTCTACAGCTTTCTTATCTTCTAGCATGATTGGCAATGTGATCACCAATGGTGAAGTGTGGTTCAAGTCTTCATTTGGAATTTCTGCTACTGAAAATATGATTTTCTTCTTTTCCCATTCTTCTAAAGTTGTTATCTTTTCTTCCTCCATGATCTTTATTCCTCTACAATCTCGCTTGTATATTTTTCCCTTCATATTACTATGAAATTCATCAATCATTTTCTTTGTGATCATATTACATTCTTCTTTTTTGCAATCTCCATCTACTGACTTCATTTGATCTTCAAATTTTCCACAATTCTCTCAAATTTAGGCTACCACAATTCTCAAGTCCCTGTTTCTAGCGCCAATTATGTAGTTGCAGAATAACCTACAACTACACCCTCAATAGAATTAGTAAAAACTAAAGAAGTTCTTGATGATGAATAACAATTTTCTTATTAATGTTCTCCATTGATTACAAAGAAGTGTCTAAATGGAATTAGAATAGTTACAACTTTCTCTATTCTCTTTCCTAAGATATTTTCTAACACTCACTAAAAGAACCTCTCGAATTTTACATTTGAACTCCTATTTATAGTAAAACTTATACAGCTGTATATGAATTGCGAAGTATCGCAATTCATACTCGCAAAATTACTTCATCCTCGCAAAACTTCATATTTCCCCGTGCTACTTCTATCATCGTATCATTTTATATCTCTTTTCTCCTTTATTTATTACGATACTCATGAACTATTATCGTGTGATATTCAGTACCTACACTTATCTTACTTATTTTCTCTTTTCTGTCACAGACTGCCAGAGCTTCTTTTTCTGTTGCTTCAGAATTAGAAAATAGATTATCATCATCACAGAAAAGGCTTACTGATTCACAATCTGAATCTGCGAAACTTCTCGAGAAAAATAAGCAATACGAAGCTGAAATCTCCATTCTTCGCGAAAAATGTAAACAGTTGGAAGTAGCTGGAAATACTGAGCTTCTTAATAAAAACAAATCGATTGAAGTAGAAATTCAAGTTCTTCAACAGAAATTAATTGATAAGGAGAAATTCTGCAAACAAGTTATTGGTATAAGTCTTCACTTTTTTTTTTTTTTTGAGCTTATTTGGGCAACCATTTTGCAGATTCCTATAATCTTACTGATGAAGCCATCATTCTTAATTCTTTTGATGAACCCATAGATGAAACCACTCTTATTGAGCGTCTTAATGACGCTTTAAATAATTATTCAGATGAAAAAATTAATACTTTGTCCATTGATGAGCTTAAATATCATATCTCCCTTATGAGAATGGATTATAGATCTGTCTTGAGTACATCCAATAGTTTAAAGACTTGCAGAGATGAATTTAGAGAAAAATCAAAGTCTTAAAAGCCAAAAAGAGTGAACTTGAGAAGGATAAAGAACGCATTACTCTTCAAGGCGCTGAAGCTCTATCAAAATTTCGCAATACCCTTATTGATACTGAACTTGAGAGAGATAGACTTAAGGATGAAAACATTATCCGTTCCCATCTTCTCATTCAAAATGATGATGAATTCGCATGGGCTGCGACAATTCTCGAATAATGCTAGGAAAAACTTAGGGATAGATGTCAGTCTTCATACCGAGCAAGCAACATTGATACAAGAAATGATCCATGAAAGAGAAGGTTATTTATTGTTCCTCTAATATCTTTGTATTTCTTGTAGATTCCCAACCAGTTTCTAATTTATTGTTGTATCATCGCAGAGTCTGAAGGAAGATATTCCAAAAGTGTAGCAGAGCTTGAAGAAGAAAAAAGTGGTCTTGTGAAAAATCTTGCTTCCCGTAATGAAAAAATCTCAAGACTGCGAGAGAAAATAAAGATATCCAACCCAAACTTGCGTAATAATATTCTCACCATTCGCAATAATGCTATTGAGAAAGTTTGCAAAGATAATGATCTTCCTCTTAGTCTATATCCGTGTCTTATGGATAATATCCCAGCCAGTTCTGAAGTACCAGTTATTTCTGACAGTGAGGTTGATGCAGACGAAAGTGAGAGCGAAGATGAAGAACGAACTAATGATGAAGATGGTGAAGATGAAGATGAAAATAATGAAAGAGATAAATCCCAATAGTTTTATTTTTTCTTTTTGATCTTCTCCTGTATTTCTCCCTTTCTTTCTTGCGATAATTATCTGCGACAAATTGTAATATTCTGCGAATTATCTGCAACTCCTGATGTCTTTCAATATATAAATTCTTTTTTGCTTCTATCTGTTTGTTATTTATATGAATTTATCATATAATGATGAATAACAATATTTACCATTCTATGCATCATTCCCATACTTGCCCCTTATTATTAATCTACAATGTGATAAATGAAGTATCGCAAATAATAGTGCGAAAAATCCGTTATATGCTTCACAGATATAACCACTCTTGTGGTCTTATTTCGCCTTCCTAGTTAAAGGTCTTATTATGCCACTTTTATGCAACAAGATCGTAGGACATTCTTACTTTTACATGTAATAATCCATTGATCTTGTCTTATCATTTATTTTGATCTCTGCGACAATATGATAAGTCTAAGCCATCTTGTGAGATTAACCTCTCTTTGATTTTTAAGACTTATGACATTGGCGTCTTTGCGATTTATATCCTCTTATCATTGATTTCATTTATCTCGTCTTTTGTTTTTATCGCAAAAAACCCATTGATCTCATCTTAACATTTCTCTTTAGGCTTTTTGGCCAGTCATGCGGCAATATGACGGGCCTAAATATTCTTGCGAATATAAAGTCCCATGACATTGCTGTCTGTGTCACGCGACAATATGACGGGCCTAAATAGTCTTGCGAATATAAAGTCCCATGACATTGCCGTATTTTTTGATACAAAGCTCCCTAATGGAGGGTATCACCCTTATCTCTCCCCCTGGTTTCCCCTTCAAGGAGACGTACTTCTGCCATACAAGACTAGCTCCTCCCATCCGGTTCTAGAAACAACCAGTTGTTTTCGTAGCCTCTTATCCTTTATGCCTATATGGCTTATAGTTACAAGACTACACCCTAGTGGGGTTTTCTTCGGGCCGAACACATCGTAAGTCAAGACTTTCCGTGGATGGCCAGGGTAGGTTCATCTGTCCCGGGCACCCACAGCTCAACCGTGTACCTCGGCGCCTTGACCATACTTTTCTTTCCTTAGGAGAAACTCTCGGGCGCCCAACCAGGGTATAACCTTATATAGTTGGGAATCCAAGTTATCTCTCCTGGATGGATTTTCTATAATCCCAAATCTCCATGACTAGGTTCCAGCAACAGTATAGCCTTTCCCATAATCATGCAAAGAGATACCCCCCTTATGACGCACCTTAAGGACATTTCCTCTTACGGAATAGAATCTGCGAACTAAGGTGTACGTCATAAAAGTTTGTCCCATTCTTATATGTTTTTAGGCGATTTGCGCCCATCTTATGCATTTGCATTTAAAAATTCTTATATGATTTGAAATCATCATCTTTTTCTCTTAATAGACAAATTCTTATTTTTGAATAAAGTCTTTCTTTTAGTATTCTGTCTGCATACTTCTTGCTGTTCTTGTTTTTTGATTGTTCGCAACATGATATTGTTGCACTTCTTTTCTTCTGTAACGAATGATTATTCGCAATATCTTGCTATTTTTTATTTTCTTGCGAGAAATGAAGATTTCAACCTTTCCCAGCTCCTTGCACTTGTTTATTTTCTTGCAAAGATTTCAACTTTTTCCCCTCTTTGCGCAATTAATCATTGATTCTTTGGGCACAAATTATTCTTGTAATATATCTTTTCCCCGCAACTCTATATTGTCCACCATTAATTTCTATGCTCTCTGAGTTTGCTTCCTGTTATGTTGCCAATTACGATTTATGGCGTTCCTTTCTTCGCAAGTATTAATGTCAACTTCATAACACTTGTAGGTACTGAATATCGCAAGATAACAATTCACGAGTATCGTAATAAATAAAGGAGGAAATAGTTATAAAATGATACGATGATAGAAGTAGTGTGGGGAAATATGAAGTTTTGCGAGGATGAATTGCGATACTTCGTAATTCATATACAGCTGTATAAGTTTTACTATAAATAGGAGTTCAAATGTAAAATTTGGGGGGTTCTTTTAGTGAGTGTAAGAAATTATCTTAGGAAAGAGAATAGAAAAAGTTTTAACTATTCTAGTTCCATTTTGATAATTCCATGTAATAAATTAAGAGAATTAATAAGAAAGTTATCATTCACCATCAAGAACTTCTTGAGTTTTTACTAATTCTATTGAGGGTGTAGTTGTAGGTTATTCTACAACTACATAATTGGCGCTAGAAACAGGGACTTGAGAATTGTGGTAGCCAAAATTTGAGGGAATTGTGGAAAATTTGAAGATCAAATGAAGTTAGTAGATGGAGATTGTAAAAAAGAAGAATGTAATGTGATCACAAAGACAATGATTGATGAATTTCATAGTAATATGAAGGGAAAAATATACAAGCGTGATTGTAGAGGAAGAAAGATCATGGAGGAAGAAAAGATAACAACTTTAGAAGAATGGGAAAAGCGAAAAATCACATTTTCAGCAGCAGAAATTCCAAATGAAGACTTGAACCACACTTCACCATTGGTGATCACAATTCCGATCATGCTAGAAGATAAGAAAGCTGTAGAAAATGGAAATTAAACCGAATTTTGGTTGATACAGGGAGTTCTGTTAATATCATATTCTATCATGCACTTAAGGGGATGGGAATTAAAGATGAAGAAATCACAAATTCAAAATGTCTTATTCATGGATTAGGAAAATCTACAACAAAATCTAAAGGGGAAATCGCGCTGCGAATATTACTAGGCGAAATCGAAAAACATGTAACCTTGTGTGTGATAGATATGGAATCTCCATATAACATGCTGATAGGAAGGCCGTGGATTCATGCGATCAAAGCTGTTGCTTCAACATTACATCAGAAAATCAAATTTCCTACACCGAATGGAATACAAGAAATAAAAGGAGATCTTGATAGTGCAAAATTTTGTTATCAAATTGAAGTAACGCAATGCGGAGGAAGAGCAAGAAAGAAACAGCTTCGTAGGAAACTTGCGAAGGAAACAAAAAAGGAAGAAGAATTCCGAGTGTATATAGTAAGAGCAAAGGAAGGGAGAGGTATACCAAATGAGATTCCAGAAAAAGAAGGGGAACCAGCAAAATTAATCAAAGAACCAACACCTATGAGGGAGCAAAATCCAAGCTATGTTGCAGCTGAACCAACTAAAGAAATAAATATTGGAAGTAAAGAGGAGCTTTTATTCTTGCGAATTGGAACTAAGATGGATGAAGAAGAAGAAAAAAGAACTATTGATCTTTTACGAGAATATAAAGATATCTTCGCAGGAAGTGTAGATGAGATACCAGGAATTGATCCATCAGTGGCGTGTCATAGATTGAACATAGATAAAAATGTAAGACCATTCAAACAAAGAATAAGGAAGATATCCCAGAATTATCATGTACAGATAGAAGAAGAGTTACAAAAGATGTTGGATGCAGGGATCATAAGGGAAGCAACATATCCAGAATGGATTGCGAATATGGTCATTGTTCCAAAAAAGAATAAAGGAATAAGAATTTCCATAGATTTCACTGATCTAAACAAGGCATGTCCCAAAGACAGTTTTCCATTACCAAATATACCACAAATGGTGGAATCAGCTGCAGGTCATGATAGAGTCACTTCACTTGATGGATACAAAGGGTATAATCAAATATCACTCGCAGAATAAGATCAAGAACATACTGCCTTTTTTGCTCCAAGGGGTTTGTATTGTTATGTGAAGATGCCATTTGGTTTGCGGAATGCGGGTGCTACATATCAACGTATGGTTGAAAAAGTGTTCGCGAAATGGATACATAAAACTTTGGAGGTATATGTAGATGATATGTTGATAAAAAGCAAGGAAGCTAAAGATCATGTGCAAGACTTGAAGGAAATATTTTAGCAAATGAGAAAGTTCAACATCAAATTAAATCCTGAGAAATGTATAATTGGGGTTTCATCTGGAAAATTATTGGGATACATAGTATCAAAGGAGGGAATACAAGTTGATCCAGAAAAGGTCCAAGCAGTTCGTGACATGCCAACACCTGCAACGGTAAAAGAAGTACAAAAGCTAAATGGACTCTTAGCTTCACTTGGAAGATTTATTTCGCGAATGTCAGATAAGTGCAAGCATTTTTTTCAACATACTTAAAAAGGGAGCAAAATTCAAGTGGACTGATGAATGTGAAAAAGCTTTTCAAGGAATCAAAGAATACCTCGCAAATACATCTATACTACAAAAACCAGAGAGAGGCGAAGAATTATTGGTATACCTCGCAACAACTCCATATGCTCTAAGTGCAGTTCTGTTGCGAGCAGATGCAGGAGTAGAGAGGCCCATTTACTATATTAGTAAAACCTTTAATGCAGCAGAAAAGAATTATTCTAAAATGGAGAAGTTAATCTTAGCCCTGGTTTATGCATCATTCAAGTTACGAATATACTTTCAAGCACATGTGATAAAAGTGGCAACCAAATTCCCAATTGAATCAACCATGAAGAACACAAAAAGGTCAGGAAGAATAGAAAGGTGGAATGCACAAGTAAACCATTACAAGATAAAATACGAAGTATTGTCATCGCAAAAATCACAAGTTGTCGCAGATTTTTTGGAAGAATTTCCTTTGGAAGAAGATGAAGCAGTAGAGGAAATGATGGATGTTGAAGAAGAATTTGGAAATCCAAAAGACTTGTTAACAGAACCAGATAGATGGGAAATTCTAGTGGACGGATCATCCAATAGTGAGGGAAATGGAATTGGAGTCGTGTTTATTTCACTAGAAGGAGAAAGAACAGCATTCTCATTCAGACTAGAATTTGCATCCACGAACAATGAAACAGAGTACGAAGCTGTAGTGCATGCATTAAAGATCGCAATAGAAAAGAAGCTCAAAAGTATAAGGATAACAAGTGATTCGCAGTTAGTGATTTGTCAAATTAAAGGGGAATATACCACAAATGAATCTTCTTTGAAGAAATACAAGAAACTCGTTGAAGAATTATCTGCGAAGATACCAAAATTAAAATGGAGACATATATCTAGAAAATATAACCGTCTCGCAGATGCTTTTGTATTTATTCCAAGCATGATGACAAATCCAAATACAAGAAATATCCAAATACAGACAATTCAACACCCATCAGTGGACAAAGAGAAAGAAATTGAGGAAGCTATTGCGATGGAAGTAGAAAGAGAGTTATCAAAAAACATCGCAGATTGGAGAAAAGAAATTCATGCATATCTCGCAACAGGAGAAATATCCAGGAACAGACTAGAAGCACATAAATTAAAGAGTCGTGCAACAAACTATGAGTTGCGAGAAGGAATTTTATATAGAAAATATTTCAATGGACCACCTCTCAGGTGCTTAATTCGCGAAGAAGGAGAAAAAATATTGAAGATGTTACATGGAGGAGAAGCTGGAAATCATAGTGGGGGAAGATCTCTAGCATATAGAGCAAAGATACAAGGATATTACTGGCCTTATATGCATACAGACGCAAAAATTTTCGTACGAAGATGCAAGGAATGTCAACGACATGGTAAAAGAATTCATGCACCAGGAGCCACATTAACTTCTTCAACAAGATGCTGGCCTTTTGGAAAATGGGGTTTGGATATTGTTGGACCATTTATACCTGGATCTGGACAAAGGCGATACTTGATAGTTGCAACAGATTATTTCACGAAGCTCGCAGAAGTAAAAGCAGTACAAAGATATTCGTGATAAAGATGTTTTTACATTCATATTTGAGAACCTCATTTGCAGGTACGGGGTTCCAGACAACTAGTATCCGATAATGGAAAACAATTTGAGGGGCAGAACATAGAGATGTTACTCAGTGATTTTAGGATAAAATGTGGAAGTCAACCCCGTTATATCCACAAGCTAATGGACAAAAGCAGAAGCAACAAATAAAACAATCGCAGATACAATCAAAAATAAATTAGAAGGACATCTCAAAGGGTGGTGCGAGCAAGTACCTAGCGCAGTTTGGGCATACAATACAACTAGAAGAGAAGCAACTGGAATGTCTCCTTATTGTCTAACATATGGAGTAGAAGCAGTATTACCCACAGAGGTTGTAATTCCGACAACAAAGAAAGAATCTTGGGAAATAAATTTAAGTGCGGGAGTAATATTAAGTGAATTGGATGATTTGGAAGAAAAAAGAGAAAAGGTGTTGCACCATATGAAGATTTATCAGGAACGATTAGCTCGAGAATAGAACAAGAGAGTCATTTAACGTGAATATAAACCAGGTGATTTGGTCATGCGAGAAACACCTTCATATCAAAAAGAAAGTGGAGGAATTTTAGCACCAAAATGGGATGGACCATATGTTATTAAAGAAGTTGTAGGAAGCGGAGCTTATCGGCTGATGGATCCAGAAGGGAGAGACATGGGTTTGAGGCTTGGTAGACCTTGGAACAGACTATATTTGAAAAGGTATTATCCATAAAACTCATGAAATTTTTTACGAATATTGTTTGCTCGCAGGAAATTGGGAAAAGTTACGAGTTTCAAAATTTATATTGTGATTAAACTTTCATTAATTTGCGAATAAAAGACCGCAATCTGTGATCAGCCTCCAAAAAAGAAAGAGAGCCGCAGAAAATTTTATACAGGAAAACCTTTGTGGCGTACACCCTAGTTCGCGAAGCTATATTTCGTAAGAGGCAAAGTCCTAAAGTACGTCATTTAAGGGGGCACCTATAAACGTGGCTAAGGGTAACCGGAACCCCACCAAGGACCCTTAGTACATGGTAAAAATTTAGGGGTACAACCCAATAATGGGGTACCTATCCCGGTTAGACACCTTGGATTCTCACCTAATCTAGCGACATTACGCAATATAAAATGCGGTGTAAGAGGATTTAGGTTGGGCAACTAAGGCATACTGTATTTCCCAAGAAGTGCAGAAAATGATCAAGGCGCCGAGGTACACGGTTGAGTCAAGAGTGCCGGGTGAGGTTGAACCACATCTGCCATTTTTGACAAGTCTTGGCAAATGATGCACTTGGCCCAAAGATACCCCATAGGGTGCAACCTCGTAACTATAAGCCCTATAGGCAAAAAGGATAAGAGGTTGCGATCAAAAGTCAAGTTGTTGGCAGAACCGGATGGGAAGAGATAACCTTGTATGGTCGATGTACGCTTCCTTGAAGGGGCAACCAGGGGGAAGATAAAGGGCAGCACCCTCCATTAGGGAGCTGATACGTGCTATAAGACGCAAATGTCACGAGGCTTCTTGTTTGCGAAAACATAAAGGCTTGTCATATTTGTGCAAAAAATGATGTTCTGCGAGCATTCTAAAAAAAAAAAAAAAAGGAAGGAAAGCATACAAAAAAGAACTCGCAGAATGAAACAAAGAAGTTAAGATGAGATCAATGGGTTATTACATGAAAGTGTAAAAACGTCATGCGATTTCATCGCAAGACGATAATGTCACGAGGTTGTATGTTCGCAAGAATGTACAGACTTGTCATATTATCGCAAATACAAAAATTTACTACAAAAGAGGTGGAAAAATAAGACCTTTACTTAGGAAGGCATAATAAGACTACAGAAATTAATGAATTTCATTACATCAAAACCATTGAAGAAATTATACAAGAATATACATTATGAAGATCTGAAAAGAAGACAACTTCGTCAATATCATTGAAGAAATTTTACAAGAATATACATCAAGAAGTTTTGAAGAGAAGACAGCTCTGTCAATATCATTGAAGAATTTTTACAAGAAGTCCTATCAAAGAAGACAACATCATTGAAGAATTTTAACGAAGACTTAACAAAAGATGCGATTTTGATAGCAATCAAATACAGATAAGTTCATATTCGTAAAAGTTTACGAGAATTACATACTTCTTATACTTATCCATATATTGAATATTTCTCCAAAAGTTGAATACTTCTTATAATTCTTCAAGAATATCTCATATTTATTATACTTCTTCAACGGATATTTCATTTGGTAAAGGTTAAATAATCATTATACTTCGTCATATGTTACGTAATTATTCACAGATTGAATACTTCTTATATTTCTTCATTTGGTGAATTGAGTACTTCTAATACTTCTTATATCTCTTCATTTGGTGGATCGAGTACTTCTAATACTTCTTATATCTCTTCATTTGATGGATTTAGTACTTCTAATACTTCTTCAAAGGTATTGTATATGTAGTATACTTATTAAGGATATTTCATATATTTTATTTCTTATACTTAAAAGGGAGCATTTCTCATTTACAATCGTAACAAGTTGAAACTTCGTAAGATAAATTGAGGCAGATATTCTAATACTTCAAAAAATGTTTAATCATTTAAAGAGAAATAATAGGGGGAAAAGGAGATACTAAGCTTTATCTGTGAGTTATATATTATTTCTCTTCATATGATCAAATGGGGCAAATTTAATTAAATAAAGGTTAAATTATCTTCGCAAAATATCAGATATACTTCTTAACTAAGGTTAAGTCATCTTCGCAAAATATCAGATGTACTTCTTAAAAAACAGAATTGTTTGCAAAAAGAAAACCAACAGTAACTAAGGTAATGAATTCAAAAGAAAGGAGGACAGGAGAGTCAATGATAAATTGAAAAAGGAATGTTATCATGCTTCATCAACACTCTGTGCTGGATCTTTAAGATGAGTATGGTCATTAGCAGCCTTCGACTTTTTCGAGATATCATCCTTTGAAGAATATGCAACAGGAACATATCCTTGAGGAATAGATTCTTTCTCGTCATCAAGATCTTCATCATTACTCTCATAATCGAAATCACTATCAGGCTCACGAGCAACTTCATCGTCAGATATTTTCAAAGGAGTAATATTCACAGGAGGCAAGGCTCTTGATAAGAGAATGTTATTCGTAAAGACTTGAGCTTTCAGATGACTTTCACGAAGTATAGCTTTTTGATGGTTGGTATCTTTGATATCTTTGGAATAAGAAAGATAGTTGAATCTCCGAGTAGCACGGTCACGAGAGTTGATTAAGCGGGTAGAAAGCAAAGCATTTTTCTTACGAAGCTCGGAACAGGAGGCTTCTAATCCAGCTTTCGCATTACGAAGGTTGTTCTCAGATTCTGCAAATAAAACAAAATTCAAAGGATAAAATTTGCGAGTATAACGAAATTTAAAGATACACCAGAGGCAGTCAAATTTTAATGACTACCTTCTCTTTGCGAAGTAAGAGATTGAGTTAAAGATAGACAACAGTTCTTCATCTGATTCATCGCATTATCAAAACTATCACCAACTAATCCTTTAAGTCGAGATTGAAGCTTTTGATCTTTAGAAAGGAGAAAATTTTTATCCTTCGCAAGTTTGGCATTAAGACTTTTTAATGACGAATAATCTTCTTCAAGTTGATTCTTCTTAGCACTCAAGACTATATTCTTATTAATAAGGGAATTCTTCTCAATAACAAAAGAATTTCTTTCAGCATCTGAAGACTTCTTTAATTCCTCCAAGTTCACCTTTCAACAAAGAAAGAAGATTTTCTTGATCGCAACATTTATTCTAAAGAGTCTTTAATTCTTGCGAAGAAACAATCATTGTATTCAAAAACGAACATTTCTCTTCTGATAAGGTTTTGTTCTCTTCTAATAAGGTTTCTATTCTCAAATTAGCTTTAGTTAAGGAAGAAAAAAGTTGAGATATGTCATCATTCAAAATTTTTCGATCATATATTAGTTGAGTATTCTCTTGAAAAAGAGCATCAGAGTTGTCAAGGGCACACGAGTAAAGATTAGATAAATGGGAGAATTGGTTTGAGAGGCTTTCATGCTTGGTTCGATATTCTGTTGCATCTGATTCATGGTGAAGTACCAATCTTCTAAATTTCTGGATGGATTCTATAAAGGGGAATGGGTTTTAATGGATGTTTCAAGCATATGAAGAATATAAGTAAATAAAAGGGAAAATATGAAGATAAGCAATCATACCTTTCAATTCATCATTTCTTTTGAGAAGAATCGCGCAGTCGAGAGAATCATTTTGAAGACGATAATTTTCTTTACGGAGATCCTCGCATTCTGCTTGAGAAGATTTCAAATACTGGCGAAGCAATTCAATTTCTTTTTCCAAGGATTGACGTGAAGAAGAAATGTATGGATTGACGAAATTATTTAGAACTTCGCAAAACTCATATTGCGAACGAACATTCGTAGACTTCGCAGTATTGGTCAAAACCTCAGATAACATTCGGAAAGTTGAATAAATTCCATCTCGAATTTCCTAAGGAAGAGGAGAAGAATTGGAAGGAATAATAGCAAGCTGCAAATTGTCTGGAGAAATAACACTCAAAGGATTTGGGGACAAGATAGGTTTTTCAAGAGAAGAAGTTGAAGAAATATTTTGCGAGGGTTGTTTTTCAAGAGAAGAAGTTGAAGGAATATTTTGTGAGGGTTGATCTTGAAGAAGTGTTGATAAATTGACACTGATGGGAGATTGAAAGGTAGGTAATGGAGTAGAGGCAGGAGTGTGTGAAGAAGCATTTTCACGATGAGGAGAAGAAAATTCCTTATCAATTTCAGGAAGGAAATCATCAATCGGAATTAATGGTGTGGGTTTAGTTAATCGAGATCTCTTACCAGGGTTGGGTTTTTCGCCAACATGCGAATCAAAATGTAGATTAAAAACTGAGGCAACAATATATTATTCAGGAAAGAAGGCAAAGTATTTTAACTACCTTTTGATTCTCAGATTTTCTTCTTCGTGGATTAGGGCTTGAATTTTTTAGTTGAGGTTTCATCTGAGGAGTTATTTTGCTGAAATAAACCAAAAACAGATAACAAATTATACAGAAATTAAAGACGAGAACAAATGAAATGCGCGGAGATAAAAGGAAATTACCTTGGAGAACTCATGAAGATATAATAGAAGAAAAAATTGTAGAGAAAACAGTAATGGAGAGTATGAATAGAATATAGAATTGCAGAAGTAAGAAGAAGAAAAGGAAGAGAATATAAAGGAGTTATATAAGGGAATAACTAGAAAAAGACGGTTACAAAAGACGTGTCCAAATTATAAAAGACTAAGTAACGGTTATATTCTCACGATCATTTCTTCTTCGTAGAATTGACATGAGAAGAGGCAAGATGTAGGTACTGAATATCGCAAGATAACAATTCACGAGTATCGTAATAAATAAAGGAGGAAAGTGTTATAAAATGATACGATGATAGAAGTAGTGTGGGGAAATATGAAGTTTTGCGAGGATGAATTGCGATACTTCGCAATTTATATACAGCTGTATAAGTTTTACTATAAATAGGAGTTCAAATGTAAAATTTGGGGGGTTATTTTAGTGAGTGTAACAAATTATCTTAGGAAAGAGAATAGAAAAAGTTGTAACTATTCTAGTTCCATTTTTATAATTCCATGTAATCAATTAAGAGAATTAATAAGAAAGTTATCATTCATCATCAACTACAACACTTTTTCCCTAAGAGAGTTTTTACTAATTCTATTGAGGGTGTAGTTGTAGGTTATTCTGCAACTACAACACTTTTTCCCTTCAAACCAATCACCTTTAATTATCCCAATACCATAAGGATGTGGAAACTTTATGCATTGATGATATGTGGATGCTATTCCCAAGATTCCATGGAGCCATGGTCTTCCAATTAAGGCATTATAAGGAGATTCTATATCCACTACACAGAACTTAATTTTTGAAGATATCTTGTTCAATGGGATTTCCATAGTGATTTCTCCTTTTGGATTATTCGCAGTGCCATTAAAACCATAGATCTTGTAGGTTGAGGGGATTAATTCATCATCTCTTCCAACCATTGTTCGGTAGGTATGATAAAATAAGATGTCTACCGAGCTGCCAGTATCAATTAAAACCTTATCTATTGCCCAAGAATCACTTGCTGCGTCACCATCATCTTCTTCTCCCTCTCTGTACTTTGGATTTATTTCTACCTTTACCACCAACGGGTTGTCATGCATCTTCCCTGGCTCTGGTATTTCTTGTGCAGTAAAAGAAATAACTTGTTTCTGCCATTCTTCTAACGGAGAAATTTTCGCAATATTCATCACCTCTCTTCCCTCTATATACCTCGCAAATACTCTACTTAGAACATTATCATGGAAATCTTCTATTGTTTTCTGCGAATGTACAATTGAATTGCAAGATAGATTTTTTGTTGTAGCTCCTACTTCAATGACAAATGTTTCTGTGTCTTTCGCAACATTGACTCTACGAATTTCTGGTGCTTTCGGCAATTGCTGGGGTTGTGGATATCTCGCTAGAAAATGATTTAACTTCCCTTGTTCAATCATTCGCAGAATAATTCTTTTTACATTTCTACAATTATTCATAGAATGGCCATGAAAATGATGATAAGGACAGAACTCTTGATTTTGGTTGTTAGGATGTGGTTCTTTCCCCATGTTCCAGGGTGAGGGTATATTCTCCATCAAAATAATCGCTTCTCAAATCTTGTCTATACTGGTATTTAAAAGTGGAAATTTGACATCTTCCCATATAATCTTTTGACCTCTTTGCTCTCTTGAATAATTCTGCCTCTGTCCACCATAAGTCTCCTGCGGTTGATCAAACCTTGGTACCTTATTATTGTTATTGCGATTATAGAAATTTCTCTCCTTTTCCAATTCCTCCTGATCTCTACTCCCCATTGCTACTATCTTACGTTGATTATCAATCTCCATTTTCTCTCGCTGATTTTGGGAGGTACTTGCTACTGTATTAATCATCCTTGGTAATAAACTTCCATTTGATGCGGCTGAACTTGTGCTTACGAGAATTGGATATGACTCCATCTCATTTTGTTTTTCCTCCAAAGCGATATACTCTTCTTGCAGTTCTCGCAGTTCTGTCATAGTGATTGTGTTTGTAACTCTGAATACCTGGATGTATAATAAATTTTTCGCAAACATAGCATTTATGAAGGACAAAATGAGATATCTTTCATCTACTCTTCCTGCCATTTCACTACACATTGTCCTCCATATTATCGTTAAGTGCTTTAAACTCTCGCCAACTCTCTGCTTCAATCCAAACACATCTTCAATTCCAGGTTGTGTAGATTTATTACTTATGTATGCTCCTAATAAGGTAGTTTTCAAGTGCATGAACGAAGTTATTGTATTCTTGGGGAGAATTTAAAACCACTTCAATGCTTCGCCAGTTAAACTTGACGCAAAGTATTTGCACAAAACGACATCATGGTTCTCCTATTGTAGCATGCATCGAATATAGGCTTTGATATGTTGGACGACACATGTAGTCCCATCAAAAATACTGGTCAACACCGGTAAATTGCATTTTGGAGGTATCCCTCCTAATTGTACCTCTTGAGTAAATGGAGTTTTTGCAGCTTCTTCGATTGCCTCATCAAGTTGTCTTATTCCTCCTTCTCTTCTGTTACTTATCATTCCTCTCATTTCTGCTAATTCCCGCAAGATTTGTTCATTCCTATCAGAATTTTTCTCCATTGGCCTTTTCAACGCAGCCTCTCTTCGTCTGCGTTCATGCTTTTCTTGTCTTGCGATATTTCGCGCTTCTTCTCCAACATCTTGATTTTGCCTTCTTCTACGATTTTCTTCTTCTTGAACTTGCAAGTTAATTTTTCTTTCATTCTCTTCTCTGCGAATTTCCTCATCCCTTATTGTTTCTCTTCGTTGCCTTTCTATGTCTCTGCGAATTCTCTCATATTCCTCATTGAGATTACCATTATTACGATTTTGTACATGTCATCTTTCTCGATTATCATGATTATTCTGACGCAATGCTGCTTGAATTTCTTGTTCTTCTACTTCCGCTCGCAATCTCTCTCTCTCCCGCTAAATGTACTTGCTCAATATAATGCCTCTCAATATCATCTTCAATTATTCTGCGATTTCTTCGAATCTCCTCATCACGTAACATTCTCCTTCTCTCTTCTTGATTTTCTCCCTCATCTTGATTATGTCTAATGTCCAAAGTTTCACCGCGTGCAATATAACGATCATTTATCAAATTCTCGCCAATATTTTGTATAGGGCGATTTTGTCTTGTTTCTTCTCTATATGATCTTGAATTTGATCTCATGCTGCTTCTTGATCTTATGTTTTGCAACCTCAAATTTTCCATTCTTAGTTCATGATTTTGCCTTGTAAGATTTGCACGTTCTTCTGCCTCTAATCTTCTTTCTTCCAGTATCCTTTATCTCAAATCATCTACTATTTCATGCCCTTCATGAATTACTCCTCCATCCACTTCTTGATTTCTTTCCACTTCTTGCGAAGATCTGCAGATTTAGACTTTAAATTCTCATTTTTGTTGCGAAGGTCAGCACATCTTTTCTCCAAAACTGAGGCAGCAATAAAAGAAGCTCTTCCAGCCTGCGAAGAAATGTAAAAATTGCTAAGACAGATATAGTTCTGTAGAAATCGGGGGTCGCCTAGCACGGGTCGAGTGCCGGTCTATTTCCTTTGTCCATAATTGTTATGGGGCGAGGTCCATGTTCTCATCCGTTCGTGGATGTTTAATGTACACAGGGGTCTGGCAGAGATAATTTCTTACTAGTTCATTAGTAAGAGGGCCAACTCTGCAAAGAAGAAAGAGATGTTTTGAAGTCGCCACCTGACTAAAGGGAGTCAGGACCCTTTTAACTAGTTTGAATTCTTTTGAGGAAAACAAAACCTAGTCATGACTTGCATATTTATGGTCTCTATCGAGAGTCTCGTAAGGAGATTCTAGTACGGGATGGGAAGGTGTTAGGCACCCATCAGCCGCCCAATCGTAAGATTGGCCTCTACTTCATGATTAAAGAGGAAAAGTTTATAATTTACTTTTATCAATGCTTATGTGCAGGATTTTAATACCGAAATTTATTAGAAATTGAGAAAAGATTCTTATGCATCAATTATTTAGAATATAGAATTAATGCAAACTTTAATATTATTTATATATATATATATATATAATAAACATATTTATTATGGGTCTAATGTGGGAGGGAATTCCGCTTTAAACCCACACTTTGACTTATCCCACTTGGAAAATTAATAATGAAGCGTAATTATTTTTATGTAATGTAAAGAGTAGCTGCGGTGTTACTACGAAATGGAAAACCATTCCGTTCCCGTATGACTACATAATTACCGAAGAGATAGGAAATTAATATACCTGAACTATGATATTGAAACTTGGAGGATTCTTAGGATGATTTGTTGCTTTCGTCAAGTATGGAGAAAGTAATTAAAGTACCATCAATTTAATGCTAATCTTTTAAGAACTTAAAGACAATTAACTTGAAATATGATGTAAGAAAACTTGAAAATATTCTAATGACGATTTCTTGCTTTTGTTAAGTATGCAGAAAATAATTAAAGTACCATCAATTTAATGCTAATCCTTTAAAAACTTAAAGACAATACTTGATTTGATTACTAAGCGAAGGAAAAATAAAGGAGAAAGTGTTTGAATGCGAGAAATTATTATTGAGTCTCTGCTTGAAGTGTTTTCCAGTCTAAAATGAAGTCTCTGGAGTGTTTTTCGTTGTTTTTGAATGAGAAATTCGATCTCTATTTATAGGGAAAAAATCTCAATTCTCCGTCAATTTCGGGCTGCTTTGTTGAAAATAAAGGCTGTAAATCGTCCTTTTTTTCCTTCGCATGCAGCCGCCTTCGTCCTTTTCTTCCTTCTTTTTATTCTTCTTCATTTTCCTTCGCTGCTTTTCAATTGTATGCGACAATTAAAAATCTGATTATGACATGCGGGACCGTTGGGGACTGTTCACGGTAATGTTACTATTCAAAAGTGCTGTTACTGTTCACCGGTGTTACTGTTCATGTCGGTGTTACTGTTCACCGCATCAAAAACATGATTGATGTGAAATTAGTCTCCTACCCAAGCTCCATATCATCCCTAAGAACCTAGTGATGAATTCAAAATCCAAAATCATTGTCGATCAAAATCCATCATCATCGTGATCATCATGATGACCACCATTAAGAACACCCATGTTCTTCATGAGGAAGAAAGAGAGGTTCCCTTATTAAAAAATCGGGTGCCTTTAGTATTTCCCTGGAACTTGACTGCTTTGACTTTTAGTCTTATGAGATTTTGTTTTGCTCATAACTTCTTCATACAAACTCAGAATGATTCCATTCTTTCGCCATTGGATTTGTATTTTCTTCCTCTCTATCATGATAGCGAGAATTCCCAGGTTTGGAAGGATAATGAAATGGGTAGGAGCTGTGCTTGTGGGCTTGAGAGCTTGTGGGCTTGATTGGTAGAGCTTGTGGGCTTGATTGGTTGAGCTTATGGGCTTGATTGGTAGAGCTTGTGGGCTTGATTGGTTGAACTTATGGGCTTGATTTAAAGGATATGAAAATCCTTAATGGCTCCACAAATAAATTTCTCTTGTATCCGGCTTCGAAGTATAAGAATGATATTTTCTATGGAAGGTGCGGAAATGGGGTGTCAACAAGTTCGAAATCTAAGGTATAAGGAAGAGGCAAATAAGTGAAAACATACCAGAATACTGAGTGAATTAAAAAGACTGGGAGTCATCGATCTCGAGATTCCCTTGAAAGAATCATTGTCAACCAATATGGAAGCATCGCAAACCTTTGCGAGAGCTTGAGATACTTCATTAACAACTTTATCTCCATAATCATTTGAAATACCATGCGTGACATCGCCAAAAATCTTAGATAATTGGGTCATAGGAGATTCAGGAGAAGAGGAATCCTTCATAGAAGAGATGTCATTATTATCTTCGTCTTCATCATCATCAGCATCATCGTTACTCTGATTTTCTTTGTTAGATTGAGGAGTTGAAGAAGAAGAGAGTTGGGTTTTTCTTTTCTTTAAGGGAGGAGCACCAGATTTCTCTCTGCGAGGAGAAGCAGACTTCTCTTTGAGAGGGGCAGTAGATTTACCCTTGCGACCAACTGTGGATTTCTCTTTAGTTCTCGCAGGTTTCACAGGCTCTCTTTATTTAATTTCCTGCGAACACAGATAAAGATAATAAATAGAGGAAAAAATATATTGTAAAAAGTTATAAAGAAATATTTCTTACTTCATCTGTGAGAGATTTGAGATCTAAATAAGTAGCAGGTTTCCCTAGCCTATCGTAGCTGGCTTTCAACCTTTTAATCTGATAAAAATGAAATAGTCAGCGATAATCTAAAGACATGAAGAAAATAATAATGGAAATTTATTATGCAAAAAATTAAGAAAACATACTTCTTTATTTCTCTCAGGCTAGTTTAATACCCACGGCTGGTATTCTGTGAGATTTGCAGGTAAAGCACGGGTACCAGAGATATATGAACCCTCTAAAATTAGAGGGAAGATATACCATTTGTCATCACTAGAATGACGCGGACCTTGATTAGTACTAGTATCCCAGTCGATGTCCAACATAAAAAATTTGTCTTTCGCAATATCATCTTTCTTTTGCAAGCGGACACCCCAGCAGGTGCTATCCCTCTTCATGGGAATTATGTCATAGTTTATGGAGAAATTATCTAAAGTATACATTGCGGGAATAATTGGAACATCCTTGAATTTAGGATTCTTCGCAGTATCAAGGTAGCGAGATTCTTTATCAGTACCGCGAGTAGCATACTCCACCAGCAGACGGATGCAATCCCCACCCAGTTGATATATGGCTCGCGAAAATTTTGGATGAGAAAGTATCTCATAGAACAAAGGAAGTTCAGGATTGTAAAGAGGAAAAGGAATACCATCTTCAAGTTGACCTAGCGAGACTATAATATTCTCGCGAGAACTTGGATGATCAGAAAATAGTTTAACGGAAAGTTCAGCTTTAGGGTTTTGATCAAGGAAGGTGGATAAAGAAAAACCTTGATCCTTGAACTTCTTATGCATTTCCTCAAAGGCGATCATATATTTTCGACCAGCGGGAGCCATTTTTAATAAAGTAAGTATGGGAATGAAGAAAAGGATATAAGATTGAAGGAAAAGATGCAACAGTAACATATGCGGAATTTACAGAAGAACAAAAAAATTGCAGAGAAATTGCAGAGAGATAGAAAGAAGAAATTAAAAAGAGGGAAAGAAAAGAATGAAAGAAGTATTTATAGAAGAAGAAAGTTCTCGAGAAGATGAATGCAACTAATGCAAAGAAAGGACGTGAACGGTCAGATCGCAGCAGTTGAAAAGGACGTGTAAAAAATTAAATGGAAGAAAAAGTACGTGAAAACAGCTGGTGAAGAATACAGAAACGTGTCAAAGCAGAAGAGTGCAAAAATATAAACAGCTGTGGCATTATAAAAGATTCAATTCTCATGATCTTTCCTTCTTCGCAGAAAAGACATGAGAAGAGGCAATATGTAGGACCAGAATATCGCCATGAAATTACTCTTGCGATATTAACAACAATTCTGCGAACATCACCGCGAGTTCTTCAACAACACTTCGCGAGTGTCACATAATGATTTTAAGAATGACGTAATAGCTGACGAATGAAGAAACAAGGGAAGAGCGTGATTATCTTGCGATGGTTATAACACTTGCGAGAATGGATATTATAACTACTGCGATAACATCGCGAGTCAGATCCGAAATTAAAGGACAAATTAGCTGTCATCCACTATGTAACTATTCTATATAAAGAGACCCAGTAGATTCAGAGAGAGGATGATGTGTTTTTGAGTGTTGAGAAAGTCTTGAGGAGAGAGAAAATTCAAGAGAGCGGTTGTATTCTTGATTTCTTTCGTTTTTTTGTAAAAATTTCTGAGAATAAAATAATAAAGTATTGTTTTTAATCTTCAAATATGTCTTAATTACAGTAAATTCTTATCAATGGTGTAGTGTAGGATTTCCTGCAACTACATTACTACTTGTATTAAGACTATCTAGACAATTACGGGTCGAAGAGGTCTCAACTAGCATTAGAATCATCCATAAACCAATTTAATTTGCAACTTAAACGATTCAATAATAATTCATATAACAATATTGGCATAGTAGAGAATGAGAAATAGCAATATAATTGCAAGAAAGAGGCGGTTTAAATATAAACTCAAATTCAAGTTCCGGACGTTGAAATCGTCCCTAATCAATTATGTTTAGCTACTGGAGTTCATGGCAATAAGAATCAATGAGAAAGAAATATATAAAACATAAGATATTCGAAATCAGACCACAGCGGCACCAAACTGCCAGTGGCCTTCTTCTATGTTGCGCTACTGATCCTTGATATTGGTGCCACGAGTAAGGATTAGGTCAATTTTATTCTCGTCTTGATTGTATGAACTGGTGGTAATATGGCAGTAACCCATTCTCAAACTGCTGATGAAAGTATTGTTGCGACAGCAAGGTGGGGATGGACTGTTGGCTGCGAAATGATGGTATAGGAACTTGTGGTGTGAAGATGGTACTATTTGAAAAAGCGGGGGTCTAACAACCACACCCAGTATTTCTATTAGAAATATGTATGGACAACTCCGAGTTACTTTCTAGAGAATCAACTAGACAGTCAGACTCAATCAATAGAAAATATCTCAAGGAGTTTATATCTCTATCTCTCAATTTGATCTTTACTCAAGCAAATAGAAATCTACGAGTCTTTATCAAACAGAGATGGAACTTGGATGGTACCAAAGACCAATATCCAAGTGTCAATCAATTTAAATCAACAACCAAAAGGTCGGATATTCTAATTGATTGAACAATGCACAACCTGTATTATTTCAATTATATAACAAATATAATGCAGAAAAGAAATAACACAGACATCGGAATTTTGTTAATGAGGAAACCGGAAATGCAGGAAACACCCCGGGACCTAGTCCAGATTAAACATACACTGTATTAAGCCTCTACAGACACTAGTATACTCCAAGCTAACTTCAGTCTGGACTATAGTTGAACCCCAACCAATCTCACACTGATCCAAGGTATAATTATGCTCCTAAGTCTCTGATCCCAGCAGAATACTACGTACTTGATTCCCTTAGTTGATCTCACCCATAAGCAAGAGTTGCTACGACCCAAAGTCGAAGACTTTAATAAACAAATCTGTATCACACAGAAAAGTCTACAAGCATAGATAAATTCGACTCCCACGAATAAACCTATTAGTTTTGTTCCATCTTTTGATAAATCAAGGTGAACATGAACCAATTGATAAAACCAGACTTATATTCCCGAAGTACAGCTCAGCTTTATCAATCACCTCACAATAAACTTAAGATTATTGAGGAATCACAAGCAATGATACGAAGTGTTTGTGACTACTTTTATATCTTGCCTATCAGAGATAGAAATATCAAGCCAATTATTCCAATTATACTCGTACGATAGAAGAAGCAAGATCAGATCACACAAATACAAGAAAAGTAGTATCGGTCTGGCTTCACAATCCCAATAAAGTCTTTAAGTCGTTAACCTGGTTTTAGAAGAAGAAAACCAATGGTTAAAGGAGAATTGACTCTAGCTTAGAACAACTAGTATCACACAGAATGTGTGGGGATTAGGTTTACCAGTTGCTAGAGTTCTCCCTTATATAGTCTTCAAATCAGGGTTTGCAATCAATGTTAGCTTAGTAACAAAGCATTCAATATTTACCATTAGATGAAAACTTGATTAAATTCAAGCTAATATTTATCAACCGTTAGATCGAAAATATAGCTTGTTATACATACATGTACTTGACGTTTTTTAGGTTTGTGTAACCGTTCCCAAACTTGTACATTAGTTGGTTCAACAATAGTTAACCAAATGGTTAGACATATGATAACTTTCATATCAACCATATTCTACTTCATCATAACTAGTCCAAATGACTCAAATGAACTAGTTAGAGAGTTGTTCAATTTCTTAGATATTTATGTGCTACACAAGACACAATCGAAGAAAAAACAATATAATTCACTCGAATTGATTCATGAACTATAAATCCACGGTTTGCAATAGCATTCCTCAGTTTATTAAGATGAGTTCACAAACATCGTTTTAGACATAACCTACTCAAGTTCGCGGACTGGGTTTGCGGACTTAAGTTCCCGTACGGAGTTCACAAACTCCAGCAGAAATTCTCAGGTTCGAGAACTATGCCAGTTTGCGGACTGGGTTTACGGACTGAGTTTGTATGCTGAGTTCGCAGATTGAGCTCACGCAATATTACGGTTTCACTTGATCAACAAAGTTCACCAACTTCAGTTCAAGCAATAAGGACTTATACATATATGTGTTATCACAACAATTCTTATATCCTCAAATGGTTATAATGTCTAAACTCTCAATTCAATCATTGAAACATTCTCAAAGGTCGTTATATAGTTTTATTCACAAACTATTTTTCGTCATAGAAATTTTCCAAAATGATTGAAACATAACATTACTTTCTCACAAGGTAAAGATGAACTTGATTAAAGCAAAAGCTTTACCAACACATATTTCGAGAAATAGATAAGCGAGATATACTCAGCTCGAAATATCCACATGTTTATAATCTAAGTCTATATAGCAAAATGACTTTTGTCTCAAGATAGGATATAGAGTAGATAGACTTTTGAGTGATAGATAAGATCAAGTTTTCACATACCTTTTCGTCAATGAAGATCCACTGATTCCTTGAGTAGTCCTTCGTCTTGGATCCTGAACCTCTTCACGTAATTGTTGGGGTTTTCAGTAATCTTCTGAGCCATCCTCCCCAAGTCAGAAAGGGTGATTTCCTCAAAAACAAATAAGTATTTCCTGTAGAAAGCATTAATCATTTCTCCCCAATTAGCAATGCTTCCTGGTGTGATGTTATTATACCAAGTATATGCACGACCCGTCAGGGATTTTGAAAACTCCTTCAAGCAGACAAAATGGTTGTGTTAATGTTCTTATAATGCTTCTAGAAATCGAGAAACGTGTTCTCGAGCATATTTCCCGTTCCGTTATAGAGTGTGAATGTTGGAGAGATGTAGCCTTTTGGGAGAGGGATCCTATGCGTGGATGCAGGATACAGAGGTTGATGACGGTGCACGATGGTTGTATGACCCCTTCCTCGATTCTCTATAAAGTGCTCCAAGTCTTCACGGGTGATAAAGACGGCGGGTTGAGGCTCTGTGGCTTTGCAGGTTTCATCGTCAACAGGAACAGGAATAACTTCGGGGTCCGTTGGAGATGTTTCCTTGTCTTTCCCTTTATCTTGAGTTTTGTCTGACATCCTGTCGTTGAGAGTTTTGAGATAGTTGAATAGTTCCTTCTGAGTAGCAGCCATGTCAGTTTGATTCTTGGCGATAACTTCCTGGACCTTCATGAGATCACCTATGGTAGGAGGATTTTCTTTGATTTCTTCTGGATGCCGCCCGGAAAGAGGATGAGATTCGATATTGGTGTGAGGAGGAGTAATGTCACCACCATAATTAGAAGTGGGAATTGTTTCCGGAGTACCACCAGTATTGTTGCTGGTACTAGCATTATTGGTGTTGGGATGTGTAACTAAACCTGACCTTAGATCGACCATCTTTGCGAAAATAAGAGACTGCAACCGAGAGATTAATCTCCCACTGTGGTCGCCAATCTGTGAATGAGGAAAAATGTGTCGCCGATTTTTCGGGAAAGTGGAGAGTCGAGCGAGTTGTCGAGACTCCTCAGCCGGGCAAGATGTTAATCCTCACACAGATGCACTGCTGGAAAGGGGGTGCTTAGATTTGGGAAATTAATCTGTATGTCTCCGGCTTAAACCAAGACAATGGCCGTTCCAGAATTAATTCGGTCGCAAAGAGGAAGATGGGTTGATCTGTAGGAGGGAAGATGAGAATTGTGTGGGATCAGTGATGATCGAGGATTGTGGGTGTATTGAAGGTTTCTACAGTATTGGTGAACTGTTGAGTTCTGAGTGATTAATGAATTCTTGAGAGTAGTTACTCGAGAAATTCTACAAGGCTGATTACTAATGTTGTAATTCATTCTCCTCAATCGTGAATTCATAGACTTATTTATACTGTTAGAGTAGTAACACCACTGATCCCTGTAAGTGTGACGGTTTATTGAATGAAAGAGTGGGAAAGTGGGAGATCGTGGTAAATTCAGTTCCCCATCGTGTGGAGACTTGGCAGATCGTGCACCCACTACTTTGCTGACTCCTTCAACCGTTAACACGACTTACGCACATTTCTCGTCGTGGTATGAGTCCACGTGCCGTAGACCTCCAGACCAAAACCCTAAGTGATATCCCCCATTTGTGACGTGATTGATGTTTCACGAATCGTGGAGTCTGTGGGGAAGACGTGTTTAGGTTAGTCAATTGTTGACTGATTAGACACTGAGTCTAAGTTTGGTGAATCAAGCATGAATGGTGAATGCTCAGCGATTCATGGGTCGAACATGTATTTCTCTGGAGATATGTCAGTATGACAAGTTACTGACTAGTTGAGTGGTTGAGCAAGTATTGCCGTAAATTATAAGAATTCAATGAGCAACTGAGCAAGTATTGCTCAATTCACCGAATCATGGGATTTTGATAGGGAACTGAGCAAGTATTGCTCAATTCTCCAAATTTAAGGATTTGATGGGAAACTGAGCAAGTATTGATCAATTCACCAAATGCTGGAGAATTGTCGAATATTGACTAATATTCAGGCGATTGAGCAAGTATTGCTCGATTCAGCGAATTATTTACTGGTGATGTGACCCAGTAAAATATTAATTAAAATATTGGTAGATTACCGAATATTGTTTAATTAATTTTATATGTTGATTGATGAATCAACATAAATTTATTAGTGTTCGAAATTTCTCAGAATGATGGTTTCACAGAGCGTTCATTCAAAACCCTAATTTTGGACAATCCTCCATCAATTAGAGAATTTGCGAAAATTGATTATAAGTGATGGAAGGACCGACCACATGGGATGAGGAACGTCCATGTTATTCCCAACGCTCGAGTGAGAGTGCACCAGGGTTCTCAGTTTGAGAGTTGGTGAAAAGTGATGATTAAATGGGGAGTTCACCATTTACTGAAAATCTTATTGGGTTCAACATTAGGTGTAAAACCTAAGTAGGAGAGATGGGACCGACCAAGAAGGCATGGGACCGGCTCCTGGTGGTCACGTGACCAAGTGTTGGTCGTTTGGAGGATTCTCCAGTTGGTTGGAGAGATCTCGGGCCCAGTATGAGCAATTGAGCAAATTAGGTCAGAATTACGAAAACGTGTGAGACATGCTTCGTGCAAGCCCTAGAAGAAACCTGGTCGGTCATGGAGGCATATACGTGTTTCCATGATGCCCGTGTCTCCATACTGAGAGTTTCAGTATTTCTAATGAGCGTTTGAGCGATATTGTGAATTTTCAAAAGAGCTTCATCTTGGCTGAGAATTCTCGATTTTTAGTGGAATGAGCATGTATGCTTAATTCATCAATAAAAAATTTAATATTACAAAATTGTCGTGAGGGGCTAGCCGGCCGCGTGACCATGTTGGCTTTTGGTTTTTTCGTGATTCGAGCAATATTTGAGAAAATATGGAGAAGTCACGAATTTTGTTCAAACCCAGGAGTTTCACGAGTTGAGGGAAATAATAATAATGAGAAATTAGGGATTGCAAGGTGTGGGACCGACCATGGCTAGGGCATGGCCGTCCGGCCAAGTTTCCCGGTCCCGCCCACCTTTCCCTATTTTATTATTATTTTCGTGAATCCTTGAAGTTATGGAGAGTCCTTGAAGATATGGAGAATCCATGAAGTTTTGGAATAATAATTATAAAAAGCTAAGGATTGTGAGGTGTGGGATCGACCACGGCTTGGGCATGGTCGGCCGACTATGTTTCCCGGTCCCGCACACCTCTCCTTATTTTATAATTTATTTGGTGAATCCTCCAAGTTATGGTGAACTCTAGAGTTTTTGCACAAATTGGGAAATTTTTCCAAGATGGAGAACTCTCCATGGGTTTATGAAAATCATGAGAAAATAAAGAAAATAATGGGGAAGCATGGGAACGGCCACGGCTAGGGCACGGCCGGCCGGTGGGCTTGGCCCATGGGAGCTTCCCATTATTTTATTTTTTATTATTTTCTCTTTCCTATTTTGTGGAGAACTCTCCATTGTTTCATGTTTTTGGATGCTCGTGCGCGCATCCGAGTTCTCAGTCGTGCATCATTGTCGAGTACACTTGAACCATTTTTGTGGGGCTTACTCAGTGATGGTCCAGATGCCCAGAGTATTTATTATCAATTCATGAGATCCAGTGGAGAATAATTCATGAAATTGAGTAATAAAAGTGAATAAATGTTTCATTATTAATTCGTAGGATCAGATGCGGATTCGACTACGAATTCAGAATAATAAAACGAGTATTACCATCCCATGGGATCGTGGATTCGACCATAAAATCAGAGTAATTAAGATTTATCCATCACTTTTTCATGATATCAGTAGATTCGATCATGAAATCGGAGTAATGAGATAATATAATTGCTTCATTGTTGTTCTATGAGATCAAGCCGTGGACTTGATCATAGAATCAGAACAATTGTTATTGTGACTCCATGGGATTAGGCCGTGGATTTGACCATGGAATATGAGCAATTGTTATTGCCATTCCATGGGATCGGGCCGTGGATTCTACCATGGAATGGGAGCAATAATAGATTATTCTGGGAATTCAGTGGTGAATGTCATGGCAGAATTAATCTATGTGCATAGTCAGGAGACGGCAAATCCTGAGGGTGCTCTCAGACACTACGGAGAACACCCGAGTCTGTACACGTCACTCTACATAGTCAGGATCAGTGAGTGTCACTGTCCTGAAGGCGTTGTTGCTCTTAATATGACGAAGAACCGCCCAATCGTTCTTCTATGTAGAGGGGGGTCGCTATCATGCAGTCAGGGACAGTAAGTATCACCGACGTCCTGAAGGTGCTATGTTCTCAATCTTCGGAGAACCGCCCAGCTGCATATTGGTCACAATGAAATTCCAGGGTTCTAACGCTCGGTTGGTAGAGGTTTTTCAAAAACATATTCATCATGGCTTCGTAAAATATGAATCGTCACATGCCTGAAGCCGTATCAGGAACATGCAGTATCATGATTTTACAGGTTTAACCTTTGTTGAAAATCTACCATCTACACTAAGTCCCCTGCATAGTGGGGAGCAGTCATGTTCTGCAGTATGCATTAAATGGTGATTTTCAGTCGACGAGATCTGGTTGAACTTAGTCTACAAAGGTAGTTTCAGAATCTTCCATTTACCCCAATCAGATCATGTACGAGAAAATATGCGGATGAGGATTCTGATAGTAAGGAAGAGTGTAATATCGCGAGTGTGGAGAGATGAGGCACTGCTGATTTGGATGTTTGGAAGCTTGGTTATGGTCGATTCAAGATTTGCGGGCCCAAGTCCAAAAAAAGGAAACCCGTGTTTTATTAGGTTTTATGAAAACTCAAGTCTGTTTTCGAAGCATGAATTTTGTAAATACTTTTAGAAACGTAGGTTTGTTCGTAAAAGTAATAAATAATAATCCTTAGAGTTAAAGGAATTTTGAAAAGACCTGGAGTTCATGATGAAAATTTATTTATGAACTTTCAAAATATTGTTTGAAACATGTAGACTTTTTCAAAAAATATAAAAGACCCTCATTTCATAGACGGATGCTCATGAGAGGGAGAAAAATATATACATATATTTTTTAAATTTACGCTAGTTTCACGTTAAAATATATTTTTTTGTAAAATCATCGTTTTGATTTTGAACAACTGTTGAAAGTAGATAATCATACATGGTGAAATAATATCTGCATGTGAGTTTTCACAGTTGTGGAATGAATGTCTATCCAATTTTTAAAAAACCAGTGGATGTTCACTCCGTAAAAATTTACTTGGGTCGTTCATGGTTTTATGAAATCAATTTGTGACTTTTGAGTAATTGCTGAAAGTGAACAATTATATTTGTGATAAAATAATGTATGTATGAGTTTGGCGATTTTACAGTGTATGCACATACGTATAAAATCATTGAATGTTCACATGAAAGGTTATGTGAACTATTCATAGTTTCATGAAAAGTCAGGTGCTGGCTTTAAATAATGAATTTTGCTCATCTTGGTAGGTTTGAAGAAGCGAGAAAGTTTTCGAGGGTTTTATGTTATTATCACTAAGTTTGTGAAATGTAAATAGGTAAGAGTTAAGGATTACCATTTTGTAAACGCTGTTGTGAGCACCTTTAATCCATGATTCATTATTATGTCGAATTCTGCGCTTTGTATGAACGATGTACTCTGAGTGGTGAGAGGTCCTTCATACTGAGTCATACTCCTGGTTATTCCATTATCTTTATCATAGGATGATCGTGTAGTGAGATCCCGGATCAATGTAGACTCCATGGAAATGGAGGAAAATCTACGGGAGTGGGGAACCCATAAGTAAGGACTATAGGATGTTAGCAAATGACGTCCAGTTCCCAGCCGTTTCTTTGGTGAGTTGTTAGCGCTCCTTGTGTCATGACTTCGCCCGTGAAATTAGGATCACGAGACCAAGGTTTGTTATTTATTTTCAGATTTTTTGCTCCATCGACGGTCTTCAACTTGTTCCCAGGCAAACAATTCATGACTCCAGCAATAATGGAGAAGTCGATGTAAGTATTTTTTCATGTAGGTGATTGTGGCATCTCCTTGAATGAAATAATAATAATTGTCATTGATGAATCCAGGAAGAAATCATTGTAGATAAGTAGCATGTTGATGAAGCGTGCTCTTCTTTGGGACATGGGAATATGGATAATTCCCGAAATCCCGAACCGAATGGATATAGAGGAATTGCCAATGGAGGTTCCAACATTGCCGAGTCCTCAAATGGTTTAGAGGCTCCCCTAGTAAGTGTTTATCCTGTAGTCCCTTCATAGAAGTATGATATTGCTGATTTATGCATATACGAGTAATTTTTCCGAAATACGTCATCAGAAAATTTCAGACTTCAGATTTTATTAGGAATTCCGTAGAATCCTCGTATGTACCTTCAATCCCAGGAAATTTCCAAGCTTTAACAAAGAAGCTCTTCGAATTTTGAGCATGTTTAGAGCCTGAAAACCGCGAAAAAGTAAACTTCCAGGAGATATTCAGAACTTTTCCAGATCGCACGTTGTGTGATGTTTTGGCCACATCTCCTCGCTCGTTCATCCGATTGTCATGAAATTTTGACATGTTGTATATAACTTCTATAAAAATAGAATGGTACATGACCCATCTCTATATTACTCACCAATTTCTCCCAGTACATCATTGAACATAGGGAAGTGTGAATTTTCTTCAGCTGAGTTTCTTTCAAAACGTTTTTCATGACTTTGATACTTCTTGCACACATCGTAAACGCATAATAAGGAACTTAGATGACGTTAGTTCACTTACTTTCTTAATCTCATGATTGCATTGGATTTCCACGCCTGAACCATCCTAATCCCATGTAATCTTCGCATTAGGTACCGAATGACGAAGTTGGAAATCATGGATCCAATAATGATATCTTGGGAAGTCCTGGAGTTGTTGGAGATGAAACTCCTATACCTGCACCTCCAGGTTATAAAGTGCTGGTTGTTGATGCAGGGGAGGTGGTGGAACCTGAATCGAGAATAGTAGAAACTGCTTCGTCTAAAGTGGTCTCCATGATTGTTGATGCTGCTCCAGTAGTTGAGAGGCATATGGTAGTGCATGAGTACCCCAATTCAGGGATTTATTTTGATCCTCAATTTGGTGAGACACTCCCAAATCACACGTTATTTAGTGAATTTAGCGTTCCCACTTAGTATGCCACCATGTATGAGAAATTGTGGAATATGTATGGCCACATTATTGTTAAGGAAGATCCAAAGCATATCTATTTCATGACAAGTCAAGTAGAGATCATACTGCGTGTTATAGATGATATCCATACCAGGGCTAGAAGTACTGTGATTCGAGATGTACTCTTTGATTGGGAGTACAACTTGAAGAACTCTGAGGGGTTTGGCCTTAATCTGAAGTGGCTTTGTCAGAAAATCAACACCATCAGGGGTGCAGTAATGGAGAATCTTCCTTATTCTAGTGAGGCCATGACGAAGAAAATGATAGAAATTGCTGAGCTGACCGAGAAGTTGGAGTTGGAGAAAGCGGATTTACAAGTCTTGGAGAATGTTGAGAAGCATAAATCATTCTTTGGCGGCTTTCTTTAGTTTCCTTTCCACAATCTCATAAACATTGAGCTCCAGAGAGATGTGAGATTTTATTTGGGTTTTGATTATTGATAGGTTTTGAATTTATGAATGCTGAGTGCAAGTATGCACACATTTTTGGGGAATTGAAAATACAATTAAAATAAAATCAAGTGCAAACGTCAGATGTTTTGAGCTCTTGCCTTGGACATAAAACATCCAATGTTGAATGCTTCATGCGTCGAGAACCTTGAGCCAATTCTCGTGAATCACAGGTACAGCTGTTTTGCCTTTGATGTCAGCCAATTTATAGTATCCTTTGGCAACTGACTTAGCAACCATGAAAGGTCCTTTCCAGTTAGAAACCTTTGTAGAATGCAGATTGCTCCTGGTTTCCTTAAGAACCAAATCCCCTTCATGAAACTTGTTAGTCTTGGTTGCGCGTGCCCTGAATATCTTCTGCTGGTTTGGAATCACCCGTGTATTCCATGCTGGTGAAGATTTCCAATTCTGTGGCACATGTGGACACTCATGCAAAGGAAAATATAGCGGGTATCGCTTGTCAAACTGAGCCAAGTCTTCAGCGATAAACCTTTCAATGTGGTGCATAGTCAGAAGAGGTCCCAACCATGCAGTGTAGTATTGCCGAGGGGAGACTGTCCACTCATAACGTTTGATGACAGGTAGGTTTTGAGCGAGTCCTCGAATTAGGGTAGCATATCTAAAAGTAGGTAACACATATGCATCATGAGGAATAAGACTTGCCTGAGTACGAAACCTCCTGACGAATTCGTTAGGGCTTTCTTCGGGCTTTTGTGTGAGTCCCACCAGAGTTTTGACCTTTTCCAAATGCTCGAAAGGATGGTCATCTTCTTCCGTGTCAGAGCTTTCTTCGGTGGAGAAGTTTACCACTGAAGGTAAAGATACCGCAGTAATTTTTTCATCATGAATCCACGCTCTTCCAAGAACCATGTCGTATCCAGGATCCTCCCTGATTATGAAGAATTTAGTTTCTGTCCAGGTTGAATCACTTTTTATGTTGAAAATGATGTAACCATAAGCATCCCTGGAGATTCCTTCATGATCTCTGATTGAGACTGGAACGTGAGTTGCTTCTTGACGAGTGATCATAGGGATACTATTGACAGTAGTGCCAACGTCGACTAATGCTCGTCTGAATTCGTTCCCCTTGAGATGCACCATGGTGAGAAGTCCCCGGTCATACATCTCTTTGTCTGTCACAGGTGGTTCAGGGAATGTTTCCCGAATTGTCAGTCATTTGCCTGACATGACATGGTTTAGCGCAGAAAACATGTCATCTCTTTGGGCCCTTGACAAGTACAACAACTTGCAGACGTGCTCCATTAAAGACTGAACTGCTTCCTTGACTGGATGCTCGGAGGGTGCGAATGTTTTGATCGGGAGAGGATTTATGTGTACTCCTTCAGTCCCCAGTTCTCCTGAGTTATCCTTTTCTTTGAAGATGCGCTTTAAATTTCTGCAGTCACGGGTTGGATGACTGAAATACCTATGGAAGTGGCAATAGAGTGAATTTTCCATGTGCTCCGCGGTTGGTTCCTTTTTGACAGGAGGTATCTTGATTGCACCATCTTGGATCCAGAATTCCAGTAGTTCGATCACTTCTTCAATGGAAAATGGAAAATCAGGAACTTCTTCATCATTCTGCTGTGATTGTGCATTTCTGATTTGGTTGTCCTTCCTTGGAGCTTTTGGAGGGTGAGATGTTGGAGAAGCGTTTTTGTTTCGCTGTGCTTCGGATTTTCTCTTGCTTCCTTCAGCAACATTCATGGAAGCTTCAATATTGTACTACTTGTTGATCAAGCACTGAGAACTGCTGCTTCGAGTATCTTTCGATTCCTCTATTTTGACAGTTTTCGTTCTTTCAAGCAAGGCGGGAGCAGTAGTTTCCGATCGCTTGGCTGTTTCGTGAAGTTCCGAGAAGGTCTGGAAGCGGAGATTCTCCAACAAAGATCTGTAAACATGGGTCATCCCATTGATGCACAAGTCCACCAGTTTTTGTTCAGTAACATTTGGATCATGACAATCCAGAGCTTGGATCCTGAACCTTTTCACGTAATCGTTGGGATTTTTAGTAGTCTTCTGAGCCATCCTCCCCAAGTCAGAAAGGGTAATTTTCTGTAGAAAGAATTAATCATTTCTCCTCAATTAGAAATGCTTCCTGGTGCGATTTTATTGTACCAAGTGTATGCACGACCCATCATGGATTTTGAAAACTCCTTCAAGCGGACAACATGGTTATGTTCATGTTCTCCTAATGCTTCCAGAAATCGAGAAATGTGTTCTCAAGCATATTTCCCGTTCCGTTATAGAGTGTGAAAGTTGGAGAGGTGTAGCCTTTTGGGAGAGGGATCCTCTGCGTGGCTGCAGGATATGGAGGTTGATGACGGTGAAAAATGGTTGTATTACCCCTTCCTCGATTCTCCATAAAGTGCTCCAAGTCTTCACGGGTGATGAAGCCGGCGGGTTGAGGCTCTGCGGCTTTACGGGTTTCATCGTCATTAGGAACAGAAATAACTTTAGGTTCCGTTGGAGATGTTTCCTTGTCTTTCCCCTTATCTTGAGTTTTGTCTGACATCTTGTCGGTGAGAATTTTGAGATATTTGAATAGTTCCTTCTGAGTAGCAGCCATGTTAGTTTGATTCTTGGCGAGAATTTCCTGGACAGTCATGAGATTTCCTATGGTAGGAGGATTTTATCTGATTTCTTCGGGATGCCGCCCGAAAAGAGGATGAGATTTGATATTGGTGTGAGGAAGAGTAATGTCACCACCATCATTAGAAGCGGGAATTGTTTCCGGAGTACCACCAGTGTTGTTGTTGGTACTAGCGTTATTGGTGTTGGGATATGTAACAGAACCTGACCTAAGATCGACCATCTTTGCGAAAATGAGAGACTGCAACCGAGATATTAATCTCCTACTGTGGTCGTCAATCTGTGAATGGGGAAAAACGTGTCGCCAGTTTTTCGGGAAAGTGGAGAGTCGAGCGAGTTGTCGAGACTCCTTAGCCGACAAGATGTTAATCCTCACACAGATACGCCACTACAAAAGGGCTTCTTAGATTCGGGAAATCAATCTGTATGACTCCGGCTTAAACCAAGACAATGGCCGTTCCATAATCAATTCGGTCGCAAAGAGGAAGATGGGTTGATATGTAGGAGGGAAGTTTAGAATTGTGTGGGATAAGTGATGATCGAGGATTGTGGGTGTATTGAAGGTTTCTACAGTATTGGTGAACTGTTGAGTTCTGAGTGATTAGTGAATTCTTGAGAGTAGTTACTCGAGAAATTCTGCAAGGATGATTACTGATGTTGTAATTCATTCTCCTCAATCGTGAATTCGTAGACTTATTTATACTGTCAGAGTAGTAACACCACTGACCCCTATAAGTGTGATGGTTTCTTGAGTAAAAGAGTGGGAAAGTGGAAGATCGTGTGGAGACTTGGCAGATCGTGCACCCACTACTTTGTTGACTCCTTCAACCGTTAACACGACTTACGCACATTTTTCGTCGTGGGATAAGTCCACGTGCCGTAGACCTCCAGACCAAAACCATAAGTGATATCCCCCATTTATGACGTGATTGATGTTTCACGAATCGTGGAGTCTGTGGGGCAGACGTGTTTAGGTTAGTCAATTGTTGACTGATTAGACACTGAGTCTAAGTTTGGTGAATCAAGCATGAATGGTAAATGCTCAGCAATTCATGGGTCGAACATGTAGTTCTCTGGAGAGATGTCAGTATGACAAGTTACTGACTAGTTGAGTGGTTGAGCAAGTATTGCCGCAAATTATAAGAATTCAATGAGCAACTGAGCAAGTATTGCTCAATTCACCGAATTATGGGATTTTGATGGGGAACTGAGCAAGTATTGCTCAATTCTCCAAATTTAAGGATTTGATGGGCAACTGAGCAAGTATTGCTCAATTCTCCAAATTTAAGGATTTGATGGGCAACTGAGCAAGTATTGCTCAATTCACCAAATGCTGGAGAATTGTCGAATATTGACTAATATTCAGGCGATTGAGCAAGTATTGCTCGATTCAACGAATTATTTACTGGTGATGTGACCCAGTAAAATATTAATGAAAATATTGGTAGATTACCGAATATTGTTTAATTAATTTTAGATGTTGATTGATGAATCAACGTAAATTTATTAGTGTTCGAAATTTCTCAGAATGATGGTTTCACAGAGCGTTCATTAAAAACCCTAATTTTGGACAATCCTCCATCAATTAGAGAATTCCCAAAAATTAATTATGAGTAATGGAGGGACCGGTCACATGGGATGAGGAACGACCATGTGATGCCCAGAGATCGAGTGGGCATGCACCAGGGTTCTCAGTTTGAGAGTTAGTGAAAAGTGATGATTAAATGGGGAGTTTACCATTTACTAAAAATCTTGCTGGGTTCAGCATTAGGTGTAAAACCTAAGTAGGAGATATGGGACCGACCAAGAAGGCATGGGACCGGCTCTTGTTGGTCACGTGACCAAGTGTTGGTTTTTTGGAGGATTCTCCAGTTGGTTGGAGATATCTCGGGCCCAGTATGAACAATTGAGCAAATTAGGTCAGAATTGCGAAAACGTGTGGGTACCGGCTTCGTGCAAGCCCTAGAAGTAACATGGTCGGTCATGGAGGCATGCACGTGTTACCATGATGCCCATGTCTCCATACTGAGAGTTTCAGTATTTTTTTATGCGCGTTTGAGCGATGTTGTTAATTTTCCGAAGAGTTTCATCTTGGCTGAGAATTATCGATTTTTAGTGGAATGAGCATGTATTCTCAACTCATCAATAAAATATTTTAATAATCCAAAATTTCCGTGAGGGGCTAGCCGGCCGCGTGACCATGTTGGCTTTTTGTTTTTTCGTGATTCGAGCAATATTTGAGAAAATATGGAGAAGTCTCGAATTTTGTTAAAACCCAGGAGTTTCACGAGTTGAGGGAAATAATAATAATGAGAAATTAAGGATTGCAATGTGTGGGACCGACCATGGCTAGGGCATGGCCGGCCGTCCAAGTTGCCCGGTCACACATACCTTTCCCTATTTTATTATTATTTTCGTGAATCCTTGAAGTTATGGAGAGTCCTTGAAGATATGGAGAATCCATGAAGTTTTGGAATAATAATTATAAAAAGCTAAGGATTGTGAGGTGTGGGATCGGCCACGGCTTGGGCATGGCCAGTCGGTTAGGTTGCCCGGTCCCGCACACCTCTCCTTATTTTATAATTTATTTGGTGAATCCTCCGAGTTATGGAGAACTCTTGAGTTTTTGCACAAATTGGGAAATTTTTGCCAAGATGGAGAACTCTCCATGGATTTATGAAAATCATGAGAAAATAAAGAAAATAATGGGGAAGCATGGGACCGGCCACGGCTAGGGCACGACCGTCCGGTCGGTGGGCTCGGCCCATGGGCGCTTCCCATTATTTTATTGTTTATTATTTTCTCTCTCATATTTTGTGGAGAACTCTCCATTGTTTCATGTTTTTGGATGCTTGTGCGCGCATCCGGGTGCTCAGTCGTGCATCATTGTCGAGTACACTTGCACCATTTTTGTGGGGCTTACTCAGTGATGGTCCAGATGCCCAAAGTATTTATTATCAATTCATGAGATCCAGTGGAGAATAATTCATGAAACTGAGTAATAAAAGTGAATAGATGTTTCATTATTAATTCGTAGGATTAGATACAGATTCAACTACGAATTCAGAATAATAAAACGAGCATTACCATCCCATGGGATCGTGGATTCGACCATAAAATAGGAGTAATTAAGATTTATCCATCACCATTTTATGATATCAGTAGATTCGATCATGAAATCGGAGTAATGAGATAATATAGTTGTTTCATTTCTATTCTATGAGATCAAGCCGTGCATTTGATCATAGAATCAGAACAATTTTTATTGCCATTCCATGGGATCAGGCCGTGGATTTGACCATAGAATAGGAGCAATTGTTATTTCCATTCATGGGATCAGGCCATGGATTCGACCATGGAATAGGAGAAATAATAGATTATTCGGGGAATTCACTGGTGAATGTCACGGCAGAATTAATCTATGTGCATAGTCAGGAGACAGAAAATCCTGAGGGTGCTCCAGACACTACGGAGAACACCCGAGTCTATACATGTCGCTCTACATAGTCAGGATCAGTGAGTGTCACTATCTTGAAGGCGTTGTTTCTCTCAATCTGACGGAGAACCGCCCAATCGTTCTTCTATGTTGAGGGGGTCGCTCTCATGCAGTCATGGATAGTGAGTATCACCGACGGCCTGAAGGAGCTATGTTCTCAATCTTCGGAAAACCTCCTAGATGCATAGAGGTCACAATGAAATACCAGGGATCGAACGCTCAGTTGGTAGAGGCTTTTTGAAAACATATTCATCATGGCTTCGTAAAATATGAATCATCACATACTTGAAGTCGTATCAGGAACATGCAGTATCATGATTTTACGGGTTTGACCTTTGTTGAAAATCCACCATCTACATCATTACACAACGTCAAAGTCCAATTGTATAACAAATTTAACAACAATACAATGGTGATACTTCACTCCCCCTTAGTCAATACTCCATCTCACATGGAAACCACCCCCCTTACATAATGATCCGAAAACCATATGTATCTGGGGTGTGAACTACATATTAATTTTCCCCCTTTTTGTCAATAAAATTAGCAAAGGTACAAGAGCGGGATCCTAATGAAATTTCCGTAAGAGACATTTCATAACCAAATGTAAATGTATATCATCTTGTTTAGATGCAATCATAAAGCCGAAGCTAAATGCATTCATCAAGGAGTTCTTAAAGATACAAGATAGCCCATATAATATTCCACAGACGCACTCCCCACAAAGATTTGGCAATTAAGCACAAGTTCAAAAGAACTCTCCCCCATAAAATGTCATTCCCTAAAGAACAAAAAGAGCGACCTTAATTTCAAAAGAAAAGAAGGATTTCTTTGGACTCAACAAATATCATACAAGTATGAATTTGGAATCCAAAAAAAAATATTCAATCAAATTAACCGTGAGTGAACCATGATTAATTTGACTAAATATGCTCAACAGAAGTAAACTTATGGAGACTTAATAAGTCAATTAGATTAATCACAAGAAAACTCGTAAATAATCTAATTGCCATACTCAACCAAACTAATTACAAAATTAAACAATTTAATTGGTCACACTCGACATAAGAAAAATCTATGGAGCAATGACTAAGTTAATCATGAATAACCAACCCAGTCAAAGAAATGCTCAAACATAAGAAAAATTATGGAGTGCTAACTAAATAACCACACAAGATGATTAATTTAGTTTAACATATTCAACATAAAGTACCTTACGGAACCACAACTAAGATAATCACAAAAGCAACCAAATTTTTTTGTTTTAGTGCTCAACATAAGACAATTCATGGAAAAACACAGTATTTACACAAAAATTGTGGATCTGAGATCGACCTTATACCGTGGAATAAGCAAGGATTCATTATATTTCCCATCACCGTTTGCACAATGAAATACAATAGACATAATCCTTAAATCAAAAAAGATTTTAACCTATCTTCCATCAAAACTTGACAATATAGGCTTAACTTTTGTGTTTGTCAAAAGTCTATTCATTCTTTTATCAATACTTGCATATCAATTGACGAACGACTTTACTTTTGACAAAATATGGGACAATCAAGTTCACGGACGTAAACACACGTATCCCATAAAAATATTGCAATATATAAAACCATAAAGATTAATACTGCAAAAATCATCTTCCAAACAAGTTTAGAATTTAAACCAATAAATATAAAAACAAGAATATGAAAACTTTGGACAAAGTTATGTGTAATCACAATAATGGCTATTCCAAATACTAGTTATTCTTCTAAACAAAATAAGAAAAATAGAAGATTTCCAAGGAAATAAGACCTTTGAAGAATTCTTTATTGTCCCCGAACTCCTTGTCGTCAACAGCCATTGGAACATAAGGTTCATTAAGGTAGGAGTTTATATCAATATACCTTCTTGGTTGCTGTTGTCGAACCAAGGCCTTCTGAGTCTCATGAGTCTTACACACAAAAGCCTTTATTTATTGAATCTCCTTTCGCATCTCCTTCAACACTTCAAGAACATCAGAAAACTTCTGAGAATTTGAAGGAACAACTCTTGGCTTCCTCACATTCTTTCTTTTTCTTTGCAATGTTAGAGGCAGTGGAGATTTGTATTTTTCCTTCATGATTGATGGCTTAACAATCACATTACCATCTTTTTTATCAGAAGACATCATACTTGGAGTTTCCATGAATGTATGGGTTTGTGAGAGGAAATCACAATTAACTCAACAAGTATTCTTAAGATAAAAAGAGGTTTTATAGAAGGAAAAAGGATGCATGGTTTGAAACAATTAAACAGGTTCGTAAATGACTAACTCTCAACTCTATGAAGAGTAGAATTGTTAATAGTACCCTTTCTTTTTTTTTGATAGAAAAAGATGAAAAAAATAAGAAAACAAGAGAAATAAACTTTTCCTAAAGCCTGAGAGGTACAAAATCATTGTCTGTTTTGATCAGACACATGAGACAAGATTTTAAAAACAACACAATCAAGTTGCGCTGAGGTGAACAACAATTTGTCCACCAATTTCCTCTTGGGAGGAATCCACATTCCTCTGTCTATCAAAATAATTTGACCATAATTTCTTCTCAAATGGTCTTGATTTATCCTTGGAAACTAACTTCTTAGATGAAGATAAAATCTTATATACCTCAGCGGTCTTCTAAGCAAGTTTGAGCTTTCTTGATAGATGATTTACTCTGTTGAAGTTTGTTGACGTGCATTTGTTGGTGTTTGAACTTGTAACACTTTGAGAGTTCATGACCCTTTAATGAACAATATGAACACGTCAAACTTGGATAAAAATAAGGCTTTTGAATTGTGCAAGAAGCTAGGCACATAGTGGAACCTGTAACATTATAAACAGTGTTTCCAAGAAATGGGTCAACTTTTTCTTCCAGAATAGTTGGATTATCTTCTGAAAGAATATCAAGATCGATATATGTATTGCTACAATTATCAAACTCAATATTTTCACCAAGAAGTGCAACACTTGATTTCTCGTCTTCATTAGAATCATAAATGTCAAACATTTCATCAAGAGTTGCAGCAAGAGCTTTGTTCCCAGTGTATTTTTTCCAATTTGGACACTCGTTTGCAAAATGACCAAATCCCTTACACTTAAAGTACAGAGGCATATCCTCATCATCAATTTCATCATTATCCCTATTTTAGGAGGAATACGATTATGAGGTTTGACTGATGCCTTAGCCTTATCTTTGGAGAACCTTTTACTTCTCTTCAACAGAAGATCCCTAAACTGTCTTGTGATCATCGAGACTGATTTGTCAAGATCTTCATCTGATGAATCTTTCTCAGAGTGATCATCTTCAGAGATATACATTTTTTTAATTTTATTAAGTAATTTAGTGTCCTTTAGTACTTTGAACGTAGCATCCTTAGACTTGGATGAATGTTCATGATCAAAGATCTTAATCTTTCCAACCAGAGTATTTCTGGAGAGAGTATCAAGGTTATTTCTCTCAACGATGGCATGCTTCTTAGCATCGTATCTAGATGGCATCAATCTGAGAATTTTCATCACAATGTACTTTTCAGGAATAGTCTTACCCAACATAAAAGATGTATTAACAATTTCAGACATGTAGGATCAGAATATTGCACCAACAACGCTCCTGCAAAATCTTCATTTACAATATTGCGATGCCATCGCAGACTAAAAGAAAAAGTGACATAACAGATGACGACAACATAAACACGAAGAAAGTGTGACAATTTAGCGAAGTTTAGGATATTTGCGAAATTAACATTTGTAAGCTTGCGAAATGCTGCAAGCCAGATCCGAAATTAAAGGGAAACTTAGCTGTCATCCACTATGTAATACCCTATATAAAGAGTTGAATAGGCGTAAGGAAGGAGAGATTAATTTTGGAGTATTGAGAAAATTTTGAGGAGAGAGAAAGTCCAAAATAATATTTGTATTCTTGATTTCATTTCTTTCCTGTAACATTTCTAGAATCAATCAATAAAAAGTGTTGTTCTTGATCATAAGGATGTGTTTATTATTATGAATTCTTGTGAGGGATGTATTATGGGATTTCTTGCAACTACATAATGGCGCTAGAAATAGGGATTGATGTTGTTCTTAGCGTGAAGATTAGTATTGTGATTTGAAAGAATTTGGAGTAGTTAGTGAAAAGTTTCATATAATTTTCAACAATTTATTGAGATTGAAGAGATGGCTAGAAGAAGAAATGCTTCAAGATAACCAATAATTATTAGAAGGAGTAAGAGACTTGCTGGAGAACGGAGAAATAAAATTAGGGAATCATCAAGAATGAATACAAGAAATAATGGAGAAAATCAAATTCAACAACCAATTCAGCGTACCCTAGTGAAAAATAGAATTATAGATTATGACAGAGTGAGTGTACACACATGGCAGTCAGATTTAGCAGATGAAGTGGAAGAGGAGCAATAATTAAGAAACGATAGACGAATAGAGGAAGATCAGGAAGCAGTTGGAGGAATAATTCATGGAAATGAGGAGGTTGAGGCATTAGAGGCGTTGAGACAAAGAATACATGAATAAAGAAGATTAGAGGCAGAAGAGCATGCAAATCTGACAAGGAAAAATCATGAGTTGAGGATGGAAAACATAAGATTACAGAATAAAAGGTCAAGGAGTACTACAAGATCAAGTTCAAGATCAACTAGAAGGGAAAGAAGGATAAATTCACCCGTAGTAAGTGCTAATAAATATTTTCCAGAGGAATTACAAAATCCAAATGGATAACGTAGCGAAAGGAGAGAAGTAATTGAAGATCATTACATCCCACATGGAGAAATTCCCCAAGATGGAAAAAATAACAGGAATCAGGGGAATGAACGGCGTCGGGAACGAAATAATCAAGATGGCGAAGAAAATCAGGAAGAAGGAAGGAGAATACTATATGGGTGAGAAACTCAAAGAAATCAACAAGAAATCGAAGATGAAATCGAGAGGAATTACGCTGAACAAGCACGTCTAGCTTGCAAAAGAGAAAGATTGAGAGCAAAAAATGGAGGAAAGAGAGCTCCAAGAAGCAATACGCCAAAACAATCATGAAAATCGAGAAAGAAGACGCGAACAAAATCGCAACAATGTTAACATCAATGAAGAGTATGATAGGGCACAAAGGAGAGCTGAAATACAACAAATACAATTGATAAGAAATGACCAAAATCGCAGAGGAGAAAATAAGAGGTACAATCATGTGCGAATTCATGAAAGAGGAGATCGCAGAGGAAGGCAAGACGAGGAGGATGAAGGTAAAAATCAAGATTTCGCAAGACAAAATAGGCAAGAACGCAGGAGAAGAGAAGCAAAATTAAAAAGACCAATGGAATCGACGCCTGGTGTGAATGAACAAATCTTAAGAGAATTGGCGGAGATGAGAGGAATGCTAAATAACAGAAGAGAGGGAGTCAGAAGGCAGTTGGATGAAGCCATATAAGAAGCTGTGAAGACTCCATTCACGCAAGAAGTACAATTAGGAGGAATACCCCCAAAGTGCAATTTGCATGCATTAACTAGCATTTTTGACGGAATAATTTGTGCAATTCAACACATCAAGGCGTATGTGGGGTGTATGCTACAGTGGTAAAATCATGATGCCGTATTGTGCAAGTATTTCGCATCTTAGTTTAACAGGGGAAGCTCTGAAATGTTTTGAAGGTTTTCCCAAGAATACAATAACATCTTTCAACTATTTACAGACAACATTCTTAGGACCATATATAAGAAACAACTCTTCGCGACCTAGTATTGAAGATGTATTTGGGTTAAAACAGAATATTGGTGAAAGTTTGAAGCATCTAACCATAAGATGGAAAACAATGTGTAGCAAAATGGCTGGTTGAGTGGATGAGAGATATGTCATTTTATCATTCATAAACGCAATGTTCGCAACCAATCTGTTATACATTCAAATTTTCATAATCAAGAATACAATCACAATGACTGAGTTGCGAGAACGACAAGAGGAGTATATTGCTCTTGAAGAAAAAAAAAATGAGATAGAGTCATACCTAGTTGTGAACACAAGTTCGGCAGCAGCGAATGCAAGCTTACTACCAAAATTCATAAACACAGTGGCGAGCACGTCGCAGACACACCAAGAAAAGATGATGAGAATAATCAACAGAAGCTAGTAGCTATGGGAAGTCGTGACCAAGAAGAATTTGAGAGAGAAAGAAACTTCTATAGCCGAGGTGGAAACAACAAAGTTCCAAGACTTGACCAGCCGCAAGAAACATATGGAGGTCAAAGGAAAAATTATCACAGAAGCCAAGGAAATCATAAGATAATATGGGAAGAAATCAAACTGCCACCTCTGAATGCTAGTGTGGAGAAAATATGGGAAGCAATAATTTTAATGGAAAACATACCAGCGCCATGGAACATGGGAAGTGAACCACCTCCAAGCCACAGAAGTCATGCATTTTGATCTTATCACCATTTCTATGGACATTCAACAAATGAATGCAGAAATATAAAGAGAATCATCCACAGAATGATTGATCAGGGAAAATTAAATCATTTTCTACTGGGGAAACCTCAATCTCAACCATTGCCACCTCCACCAGAAATTCGCAGAGCTAATACAACAAAGGAAAGAGAAACATTTGTAATAGAAGTTGGTGCGAAGTCAAAAAATCTGTTTTGTAATTCTATCGTGCACTCGTACAAAATAATTGAAGACTTTCACGACAATGTTATAAGCAGAGTTTTCGCGAGAGATGTTGATGGGAGAAAAATAATGAATATAGCGAAAATCTCACCATTAAAAGAATGGAAAAAATAAACCATCTTCTTTACTACAGAAGAAGTACCTGAGGCTGGCGAAATGCATGAAAACCCATTAGTAGTGAGACTAGAGATAAACCCGAAAAAAATGAGAAGATGAGGATGATGAAGCTGAAGATACATGGGAAATGAATAGAGTTTTAATTGATACTGGGAGTTCTGTGGATATCTTATTCTATCATAGCTATAAGACTATGGGAGGTAGAGATGAGGATCTAATACCTTCAACTTATAAAATTTATGGTTTTAATGGTACTGCTAATAAGCCTAAAGGGGAAATCACAATGCGAATTCCATTGAAGGGGATATCTTCTAAGATTTTATTCTGTATTGTCGATATAGAATCGTCATATAATACCTTAATTGGCCGACCTTTGCTGCATGGGATTCTAGGCGTGGCATCGACTTTCCACCAGTGCATCAAGTTTCCTCATCCCACTGGTATTGGAGTCATAAAGGGAGATTGGGTTGAAGGAAAGAAATGTTATGAGATTGATGTAGAGTCCTGCAAAGAACGAACTGCAAAGAAGGAGAATTGGAGATACCACGTCAAAGAAAGACAAAGAAGTGAGAGATTGATGGTTGATTCAATATAACAGAGAGAATAATGAATGCTACGAATTCAATGCTTGCAAAAATGACAAGTGACGAAAATGCCGTAGAAGGTAAGAAAGTAGCGAAAGACAACAAAAATGCAGAGACAAAAAATAATAAAGGTAAAAAAATTAAACTGTGAAACGAAAAAATATTGAGAAAGAGATTTATGATTAATTTGTTGCAAAACAATTACAAAAACAATATTGTACTTAATGACAAAAATGAGATTGATAAATTACAACAGAGCTGAAATGAGATGGAGAAACAGAATAATTATCAAGCAGAATGAAATATGCGAAACTTTCGCAAGAGACGATATAAGATCCATAAAAATATAAGGTCAAGAATGGGGAAAACCTTAATGGCGTACACCCTAGTTCGCGAATAAAATTTCGCAAGAGGCAAATATAAGACCTGAAGTACGTCATAAGAGGGGGTACCTCTTGCATGGATCAGCGATAAGGTTACACCGCTATTGGAACCTGAGTCATGGAGATTTGGGGTCAATAAATCCCATCCAGGAGAGGCACCTTGGATTCTCAACTTAAGCATATGACTTGAGTTGGGCGACTAAGGTAACAAGGACTCTCCTAAGGAGTGCAGATTATGATCAAGGAGCTGAGGTACACGGTTGAGCCAAGAGTGCCCGGGAAATATGAAACTACCCTGGCCATTCTTGGAAATTCTTGACTACGATGCACTCGGCCCGAAGAAAACCCCACTTAGGGTGCAGTCTCGTAACCATAAGCCATATAGGCAAAAGGGATAAGAGGCTGCGAAAACAACTGGTTATTGTTAAGACCATATGGGAGGAGCTAGTCTTGTATGGCAGAAGTACGTCTCCTTGAAGGGGCAACCAGGGGGAAGATAAGGGCGGCACCCTCCATTAGGGAGATGATAAGTGTCTTAAGATGCAAATGTCATGAGGCTTTTTACTCATGGGAGTATCAAGGATTGTCATATTTGTGCGACAATCCTGAAGAGGTAATAATACAAGAGAAAAATATAAGATGAGATCAATGGTTTTTTACATGAAAGTGTAAAGACGTCCTGCGATTTCGTCGCAAGATGGCAATGTCATGGGACTTTATTTTCGAAATAATATTTAGACCTGTCATATTGCTGCAACAAAATTGACAAAAGAAAAAGTTAAGGCAAGATCAATGGGTTTCTGCATGAAAGTGCAGAAACGTCCTGCGATTTTGTCGCAATGACAAGAGGTGGAATAATAAAACCTTTCCTTAAGAAGAAAAAATAAGACCACATCAGAAAATAAAACAGAATGTGTAGTTGCAGGAAATCCCACAATACATCCCTCACAAGAATTCATAATAATCAACACATCCTTATGATCAAGAACAATACTTTTATTGATTGATTCTAGAAATGTTACAGGAAAGAAATGAAATCAAGAATACAAATATTGTTTTGGACTTTCTCTCTCCTCAAAATTTTCTTAATACTCCAAAATTAATCCCTCATTCCTTACGCCTATTCAACTCTTTATATAAGGTATTACATAGTGGATTATAGCTAAGTTTTCCTTTAATTTCAGATCTGTCTTGCGGCATTTCGCAAGCTTACAAATGTTAATTTTGAAAATATCCTAAACTTCGCTAGATTGTCACACTTTCTTCATGTTTATGCTGTCGTCATCTGTTATGTCACATTTTCTTTTAGTCTGCGACGACATCGCAATGTTGTAGATGAAGATTTCGTAGGAGCGTTGTAGGTGCAATATTCTGATCCTACATCTTGCCTCCTCTCATGTCTTCTCTGCGAAATGGAGAATTTCATGAGAAATTATACTTCAAAAATGCCTCATCTGCTTATCTTTCCATGCATTTCTGTATTATCACGATTCCGTACTTTACACAAACTTTATTACACATATCTCTTCTTCTATTCATCTCTTGACACGTCTTTTTCAACCACTGCTTCTTAACCGCTCATGTCTACTCTTCGCATTGAATGCACTTATCTTCTCGAGAATTTCTAATCTCTTATATATATTCTTTTTATTATTTTCTTCTCTTCTTTTTACCTTCTCTCTTATTTTATCTGCAACTTCACTTTACTGTTCTTCTGTAAATTCCGCTCCTACTACTGTAATTTTTATAGACTTTCATTCTTTTAATCTTCAATTCCTCTTCATTCCCATGCTAAAAATGCCTCCAGTTGGTCGTAAAAATGAAGTTTCCTTTGAAGAAATTCGAAATAAATTTCTAACCAGAGGTTTTACTTTATCTCATGTTCCTGGTCAAAACCCTAAATATGATCTTTCTGCCAAGTTATTTTTTTATCATCCCTATAATCTTGTAAAGATCATAATCTCGCTAGGTCAGCTTCAAGCTGGTCTCCCTATTCCTCTCTATGATCCTAAACTTCCTTTGTTTTATGAAATACTATCACATGCGAAATTCTCGCGAGCAGTTTATCAATTGAGTGGAGACTGTTGTAGTTGCAGAATAACCTACAACTACACCCTCAATAGAATTAGTAAAAACTCAAGAAGTTCTTGATGATGAATAACAATTTTCTTATTAATGTTCTCAATTGATTACAAAGAAGTATCTAAATGGAATTAGAATAGTTACAACTTTCTCTATTCTCTTTCCTAAAATATTTTCTAATACTCACTAAAAGAACCTCTCTAATTTTACATTTGAACTCCTATTTATAGTAAAACTTTATACAGCTGTACATGAGTTACGAAGTATCGCAACTCATACTCGCAAAATTACCCCATCCTCGCAAAACTTCATATTTCTCCGCTTCTTCTATCATCGTAACATTTTATAATTCTTTTCTCCTTTATTTATTACGATACTCATGAACTATTATCTTGCGATATTCAGTACTTACATCTTGCCTCTTCTCATATCAATTCTTTGAAGAAGAAATGTCATGAGAATCCCTATTCTCGTAAATTTAGTGTAGTTATTACCACCCTTCAGATTCGCAACATGTATTTTTATTTTTCCCTTATCTTTCTGACACGTTTCTTCGTAACCGTTCTTTTCAACCGTTCACGCTTACTCATATTAATGAATTTTTATCTTCATCAAACTCTCTTATAAATATTATCCTTTGTTTTTGCATTTTATTCTCTTATTCATCTTCTTCACCGCTTCTGCCTCTGCAACCTCTTCTATTTTTCCTATTTTCCCTCTTATATTCAATGGCACCAAAGAAGAAAACTATTGAACAAATTAATGCGGAACTTGCTGATAGAGACCTTATTATTTCTGAGATTGAAGGTTATGATAATAAGTCTTCTCTCTGTGTGAAGCTCTTTACCAACTATGTTTGGGATGATCAGAAAGTTTTAATCTCACGAGGTCAAATCCTCGCAGGTCTTCCTCTTCCTCTTTATGATGTTAACTTTCCTTTATTCTATGAAATTATTTCCCACCCCAATTTTTCTTGTGCCATTTATCAATTGACTGGTGATTGCATTTGCCTCTTAGTTGAATTCGCAAATCGTGCTGCTTTTGGGAAATCTTTATATTCAACTGATCTTAGGAAACCTAGGTTTGAGAATATAGAAATTGTTGATGCGAATTATACAGTTGAGGGTTTCTTCAAAAATTACACACTAATTCCTGCGAGGAAAGAAGATAATCGTTGGGGTGTTCGTCTTCATCGTAAAGCTAATATCGCAGCAGATGATCTTCTCATGCACGATATTGATTATGCTTCAGAAATAATAAGACACCTCGTCGTTCTAATGATGAAGATTGGTATAAGTACCCTTTAATGTTATCAGGTTCTTATATTACTGGGATAGTAGAACTTCTTGCGAATCTTCGTAACCGCTATTATCAACCTTGGGTTTTTAGAAATGTATGTATTTACACTTCCTTATCTTTTTGTTACCCTTTAATTTCAAATGAGGTAAGAAACACTCTTGTATTTTTCTAAACAATATATTGTTGCCTCTGTTTCTTATCCTTATTTGAATTTACAGGTTCCACTTCTTCCTGAGATTGTTGCGAGTGAAAATAAAAGTTCCACTTCTTCTAAAAGGCTTACTGCGAGGCAACAAACTCTTCGTTCTGCGAAGGTCTCTCAAGCTTCTGATAGTCAAGATGATGCTCTTCGCAAAGGAAAAAGAAAACTTCAAGATATTGTTTACGAGAGAAGGAAAAAGAAGATACTCTCAACCAAATCCCATTCCAATGTAATTTCTTATAATAAGGACATTGAGGAAGATCTTGGTGATGAAGATGATAAATTTCCTGAGAAGGACTTTAGTTCTAATTCTGATACCCTTTCTGACAAAGGAGATGATGATGATGTTGATGAAGGTGGGAATGAAGATTATAGTATCCCAGAAACTTTTGCCTCAGCAATGGTTAGCATCTCCGAGGCTTTCCTCCATTCTTCTCGTGGATTAGGAAATTCTCCTACAGCGAATGCTCGCAAACTTATTGCGAAGGCTTGTAAAGTTCCTACTGTTATTAATAATAACTCCGTCAAAGGAATTTCAAGATTCGTCTCTCCTGCTTCATTATATGCTTTAGGTAGCATGGTAAGTTTCTTCTCTATTCCTTGTTTATTTCCCTTATTTTGTTGATTTCTAACCCCTTTTTTCTTGTTTAGGTTGGAAGAGTTAGTTGTGCAAATTGCTTCGATTGGGAAAGACGTCATTCTCTTGCAGAGAAGAAAACTTTGAATCGTTGTGCGAAGTTAGAGGTTGAAAATTCAAGTCTCCATCAGAAAGTAGAAGATTTAAATATTGATAATGCAGAATTAATATCCCGTCACGAACATAATTCACAATCTACGAGCATCGCAATTGATAATTCTTCTCTTCTTGAGGAGAATAATCAATTAAAGCTTGAAATTTCTTCTCTTCGTAATGATAAGAAGCAACTAGAAGGTAAATTCTTTGCGATGGTAATTATTTTGGTTACTTTTCCTTCGTAATTTGCTAACCAATTCCTTAATTTCTTTTCTTGCTGCAGAAAATCTTGCGAAGATAAATAATGATCTGGAAACTCTCCTTGCTAATCGTAATAAGAAAATTTCGACTTGAGATCTCAAATTTCTAATTTCCCAGCATAACCATAGTTTATATGTCAAGCGTTTTCGAGCTAAGATGACTCGCAAGATTTGCGAAGATAATGAAATTCCTCTCAAGAAGTACCATATGCTCCTTTCTGAAGAAATTCCTGAAGATACTCCATATCTGGAAATTTCTGAAAGTGAAGTTGAAGAAGAAGATCATTTTGATGGGAATAGATCGCCTGAAGAATAACTTCATTCTTTTTTTCTTTTGTATATCTGTTCTGTAACTTTTCCATACAACACTTTCTTCTTGATTATGCTTTTAATCAATCCAACAATTTATTTTTCAAAGCTTAATTTGAATTAATCTTTCTTTGATGTTTATTTCCCTTATTCGCATAACTTGATCATATGGAGAGAAATAATATATCTTAAAGACTTAGCTTAGTATTCCCTTTCCCCTTATTATTTCTCTTCAAATGATCAACTACCGCTGGAAGTATTAGAATATCCTTCTGAATTTATCTTACGAATTTTCTTCTTATTGTGATTATAAATAAAAAATCCTCCCTTCGAAGTATAAGAAATATAAGCCTTTTGCTTTTTACGGAATGTTGTGAAGTGAATAATAAATCTCCCCTTGAAGTATAGAAAGTATGAAGTATACAAAATATGAAATACCCTTAAGAAGTATAAGAAGTATTAGAAGCATTCAATTTATGAAGAATTGCCCAATATATGAAGAAGTATAAAAATTATTACTCATTGTATGAAGAAGTATAATAAGTATTTAACCTTCGTAAAATTAAATATACGTTGAAGAAGTATAATAAATATGAGATATTCTTGAAGAATTATAAGAAGTATTCAACTTTTTGGGGAAGTATTCAATATATGGAGAAGTATAAGAAGTATGTAATTCTCGTAAATTTTTACGAATATGAACTTATCTGTATTTGATTGTTATCAAAATCGCATCTTTTGTTAAGTCTTCATTAAAATTCTTCAATGATGTTGTCTTTTTTGATAGGGCTTCTTGTAAAAATTCTTCAATGATATTGACAAAGTTGTCTTCTTTTCAAAATTTCTTGATGTATATTCTTGTAAAATTTCTTCAATGATATTGACGAAGTTGTCTTCTTTTCAGATATTCATAATGTATATTCTTGTATAATTTCTTCAGTGATATTGATGCAATAAATTTCATTAATTTCTGTGGTCTTATCATGCCTTCCTAAGTAAAGGTCTTATTTTGCCACCTCTTTTGTATTAATTATTTGCGATAATATGACAAGTCTGAACATTCTTGCGAACATACAACCTCGTGACATTATCCTCTTGCGATGAAATCGCAGGACGTTCTTACACTTTCATGCAAAAACCCATTGATCTCATCTTAACTTCTTTGTATAGTATTTTAGCCTCTTCAGGAATTGTTGCGACAATATGACAGGCTTAAATATTTTTGCGAACATAAAGCCCCATGACATTGCCGTCTTGCGATGAAATCGCAGGACGTCTCTACACTTTCATGTAACGACCCATTGATCTCATCTTAACTTTATTATGTTCTGCGAGTTCTTTATTCTTTTCTTTCTTTCTTTCTCCCCTCTTTTTTTTTTTTAGAAGGCTCGCAGAACTTCACTTGTTGCACAAATATGACAAGCCTTTATGTTTTCGCAAACAAGAAGCCTCGTGACATTTGCGTCTTATAGCACTTATCAGCTCCCTAATGGAGGGTGATGCCCTTTATCTTCCCCCTGATTGCCCCTTCAAGGAAGCGTACATCGAACATACAAGGTTAGCTCTTCCCATCCGGTTCTGCCAACAACCAGCTTTTGATCGCAACCTCTTATCCTTTTTGCCTATAGGGCTTATAGTTACGAGGTTGCACCCTATGGGGTATCTTTGGGCCAAGTGCATCATTTGCCAAGACTTGTCAAAAATGGCAGATGTGGTTCAACCTCACCCGGCACTCTTGACTCAACCGTGTACCTCGGCGCCTTGATCGTTTTCTGCACTTCTTGGGAAAGACAGTATGCCTTAGTCGCCCAGCCTAAATCTTCTTACACCACATTTTATATTGCGTAATGTCGTTAGATTAGGTGAGAATCCAAGGTGTCTAACCCGGATAGGTACCCCATTATTGGGTTGTACCCCAAAATTTTTACCATGTACTAAGGGTCCTTGGTGGTGTTCCGGTTACCCTTAGCCACGTTATAGGTACCCCCTTAAATGACGTACTTTAGGACTTTGCCTCTTACGAATTATAGCTTCGCGAACTAGGGTGTACGCCACAAAGGTTTGCCTGTATAAAATTTTCTGCGGCTCTCTTTCTTTTTTGGAGGCTGATCACAGATTGCGGTCTTTTATTCGCAAATTAATGAAATTTTAATCGGAATATAAATTCTGAAAATTTGTAACTTTTTCCCAATTTCCTGCGAGCAAACAATATTCGTAAAATTTTATCATGAAATAAAAATTTTGTTTTGCCACATACCTCATTTTCACGAGCAAACATACTGATAACCTTCTTTTTTCCTCGCAAATCACTATCCCTTATTATCATCGTAAATTTCTTGTATGATTATCATCATAACTTTATTCTCTTTTTCCTTAATCCTCTGCCATTAAATTTTCACTTCTTTTCACAACCTTTGCTCTTTTTCTCCAATTTTCCTTCTCAACAGTTTTTCCTTCACAAACTTCTACTTCTGTATCGTAACATTTATTTCCCTCAGCCCAATCACCCTTGATAATTCCAATACCCTTCATATGAGGGAACTTTATGCACTGATGTAGGGTGGAAGCTACGCCTAGAATTCCGTGAAGCCATGGCCTTCCTATCAAAGCATTATATGGTGATTCAACATCAACAACACAAAACAGAATTTCAGTTCGCATTCCACTTAATGGAATTCGCATGCTCACTTCTCCTTTGGGCTTGTTGGCAGTTCCATTAAAACCATAAATTCTGTAAGTAGAAGGTATTAAATCAGCATCTTTTCCCCCCATAGTTTTGTAAGCAGAATAGAAGAGGATATTGACAGAACTTCCCGTATCAATCAAAATCCTATTAAGACCAATTGACTCTTCCTCCATATCATCTTCGTTCTCCTCCATATTCATGTAGATTTTCAGTCTTACCACCAATGGATTATCATGTACTTCACAACCTTCTGGAATTTCATTGGCTTCAAAAGAAATTTCACGTTTCTGCCAATCTTCAAGTCGTGAAATCTTTGCGATGTTCATTACTTCCTTTCCTTCACCATCCCTCGCATATACCCTACTTAACACATTATCATGAAAATCCTCTATGGTTTTATATGAATGAACAATGGAATTACAGAAAACATTCCTTGCTTTTGACCCCACTTCTATATGTAGGATTTCTTCTCCCTTTTCTTTTGTCGTGTTCTCCCTGCGAGTTATGGATGGAGCCTGTGGTAATTGTTGCGACTGTGTCTGCTTAAGTAAAAATTTATTTAGTTTTCCTTGATCAATCATTCGCAAAATTATCCTCTTGATATTATGGCAATTATTTGTAGAATGTCCATGAAAATGTTGATATGAACAAAATTCATGACTTCTTGGACCCATTGGTGGTTCCTTTCCCATATTCCATGGAGTTGGTACATTCTCTACCAGGATAATTGCTTGCCATATCTTTTCTATACTTGTATTCAAAGGTGGCAATTTTATCTCTTCCCTTACCATTCTTTGACCTCCTTGACCGTTGTTATAATTTTGTCTCTGGTTTCCTTGTCCAAAATAATTTTGCCTTTGTCCACCATAATTTTATTGTTGTTGACCTAATCTTGGAATTTGGTTATTTCCTATCCGATTATAGAAATTCTTCTCTCTATCATATTCTTCTTGATCTCTACTGCCCATTGCTACCATCTTTGGCTGGCTATCATTGATTTTCTTCTCTTCTGAAATTTGCGAAGAAGTTTGTGAGGATGTTTGCGAAGTACCTGCTACTACATTGATTATTTTGGGAAGTAAATTTTCTCCTCCCTCTTGATTGTTAGTGTTTGTTACTGGATATGACTCCATATTGTTTTGCTTTTCTTCTAGTGTAATGTATTCTTCTTGCAATTATCGTAATTCTGTCATCATTATGGAATTCTTTCTTCTGAAGATTTGAACATATAATTGTTCAGTTACGAACATCGCATTTATGAAGGACAGAATCAAGTATCTCTCATCTACACGCCCTGCCATATCACTGCACATAGTCTTCCACCGTCTTACCAAATGCTTCAAACTTTCACACACTCTTTGTTTTAAACCAAATACATCTTCAATACCAAGCCGTGAGAGTGATTTGTGATATATGCTCCAAGGAAAACTGCTTGCAAATGATTAAATGACGTAATAGTGTTCTTAGGGAGTCCTTCGAACCACTTTAGAGCTTCCCCTGTTAAACTTGATGCGAAGTACTTGCATAACACAGCATCATGATTCTCCCATTGTAACATGCATCTTATGTATGCTTTAATGTGCTGAATAGCACATGAAGTCCCATCAAAAATACTGGTAAGTGTGGGCAAATTACATTTTGGTGGAATTCCTCCCAACTGTACTTCTCTAGCAAATGGAGTCCTCGCAGCTTCTTCTATTGCTTCATCTAATTGCCTCCTATCTCCTCCTCTTCTATTGTTTATCATCCTTCTCATTTCTGCTAATTCTCGAAAGATGCGTGCATTTGCCTCAGAATTCTCATCCATTGGTCTTTTTAATGCAGCTTCTCTTCTTCTACGTTCTTGCGCTTCCTCCCCTGCGATCCTTCGCATTTTATCATATTCTTCATTAATGTTTTCATTCGCATAATTCTGCAAATATCTTCTTTCTAAATTATCATAATTGTTCAGTTGTAAAGCATCTTGGAATTCTTGTTCTTCCCTTTTTATTCTTCTCATTCTTCTCATGCGAATATCAGGAATTTCTTCTTCTTCATTTCTCCTTCTTCTGTGACTTATTTCTTCTTGATTTACTTGTACTCTGATTCGAGAATTTGGTTTATTCCTTTCCACTTCTGTTTGTTGATTTACAATTCTTCTCTTAATTCTTTCATACTTAACATTTTGTTTGTTACGAACTTCTTCATGTCTTCTTAGTCCATTCTCGTGATTGTTTTGATATATTGCTTGTTGTTTCTCAGTTGTTTCTTCCATAAGAAAATGAAACGATTTTCTTGATTTCTATCACCTTGATTCTGCGTTTGTTCTTGCATATCATTTTCATTATTGATTATCGGTGAATTTTGTCCTTCTCTTTCTATTCTAACATTTGATCTTGCAACACTTTGAGATTTCCTCCTTTGTAACATCTCATTTTCCATTATCAATTCTTGATTTTGTCTTGTCAATTTGGCACGTTCTTCAGCTTCGATCATTCGTTCTTTTTGGATTCCTTGTCTCAATGTTTCTAGCATCTCCCTTTCTATTTCAAGAATTGTTCCTCCCATCAACCTCCCATTTTCTCTGATTTGTGGTTCTCTATCTTCTTCTTCTGGTGTATTAGTTCTCCAAGTGTGTATACTTACTTGATCATGATCTTCTACTTGTTGAGCTTGATTTCTTCGATTACTCCTTCTTCTACTAGGTTCTCCTCTTATATTTGCTTCTCCTCCTGCTAATTTTACACTTCTTCTTACTTCAGTTAATGGTTCTGATGTGTTTCTTCTTCTTGTCATTTTTCTGGTACAAGAATTCTTTCTGATAAGTGGTGTATCTTCCCATTAACTCTAGAGGTTCCGTACATCTTTGGCCCTCATGTTTTACCTGCAAATCTCGCCACGTACCAACCATGGGTATTCAACTGGCCTGAAGAGGACGCAGAGGTACATTTTCGAACTTCGTTTTACTTATGATTCTTCATATTCTTGCATGTGATTTCGCTGAACATCTTTACGGCATTGTCTTCATATCCTTGCGAAATTATTAGATTGAAAGGTTAAGGAGAAATTACAACAATACTAAGAAACCAAGTATCTTAGCGGCTTTGCGTTCGATCACAGTTGAAGTATGAAATACTCTCTTTATAGATTTTAACAATATATTATTGCCTCTATTTCTTATCTTTATCTGTGTGTGAAGATTGGTGTTGTATAAGAAGAAATTGAAGATTCTGCTCCAACTGCGAAAACTAAAGGAAAAAACGTTGCGAAAACTAAAGGAAAAAGTAAAGGTGTTATTCGCAAGGAGAAATCAACTTCCCTCTCTTCGAAGAAAGGAAAAACTTGTTCTCCCTTTTCTTCAAATCCTCATTCTGATGAAAAATCCAAGGACGGTGAGGATGACGTTGATAATCCTTTCGCAAAGAAGCTTCTCCTCCTGAATCTTCAATGGCGCAATTGTCCAGCATCTTCTCTGATACTCTTCAGGTAATTGGTGATACACCTCTTACTAACGCCTGCAAATCCATAGCTACTATCTGTGATGCCCCCCTCTTAGAGAATAATGAGTCTCTTCACGGGGTTTCAAGATCTATATTTCCAAGTTTCTTACATTCGCTTAATAGCTTGGTAAATTTTCATACTTATATTTTTCTTCTTTTTATTTTTGCCTTGAGTTCATAATTTATTCTTAAAATTTGCTGCATTATTTCGCAGGCTGGGAAAGCTTATTTCGATGTTACTTCAGATTTGGAAAAAAGGCGTGCGACTCTTGGAAAGAAAAATCTTGATCTTCGCAAGGAGAATGAAAAATTGGAGGTTGAAGATGTTGGCTTTCGCGAAAAGAGCAGACAATTGGAATCTGAAACTTCCATTCAAAAGAATAAAATCTCTAGTCTTCAAGATGCCAACAAGCAACTCTATGGTATATAACTTTTTCTTCCTTTTCTTCATTTCGTTTTCTCATTATCCTTTCTTATACAATTTACCATTTTGCAGACGTTTATGTTCTTTCTGATGAAGCTATTCTTCTTCATACATTTCCCAATCTTATGGATGATGATACCCTTCTTGAACACCTAAATACTTCTCTAAATAGTTTTTCAAATGATAAGATTGAATCTCTTCCCATAAATGAACTCAGATCCAAACTTCGCCTCTTAGAAATTGACCATAGATCCGTCTTGAGTATGGATAATAATTTTAAACGTTTCTTTCATAATTCCAAAGAAGAATTCAATAGTTTAAGAGCCAAGAATAGTGACCTCATAGATGAAAAAGATTGTATTGCTCTCCTAGGTGCTCAAACTTTTGCGAAATTCTAAGAAACTCTTCTTGAGGTCCAAATTGAAAGAGATGATCTCAAACGTAAAAATGCTGTGTTATGCGAAAGAGAGAACCAAACTCGCTCCCGCCTTCTCATAAATGATGATGATGAATTTACTTGGGCTGCGAGAGTTCTAGATAACGCCAGGAATAATTTAGGTGTAAATGTCAGTCTCCAAGTTGAGCATACGGCCTTGATTAGAGATATGATTTCTAACAGAGAAGGTTGTTAACTGTTCTTCCTTATTTAATTGTTTGTTTTTCATAAACTACCATCAAGTTGTTGATTTATTATTATATTTTTGCAAAAGCTGAAGAGAGATATCGCAAGAGAATTGAAGAGCTTGAGAATGAGAAAGCGAAGCTCGCAAAGGATTTTTATTCTCGCAATAAGAAATATTCTAGACTGAAGAACCAACTAAAGATCACTGTTGCGAATTTCAAGAATAATGATGTTCTTTTCCGTAATGAAATTATTAAAATGGTTTGCGATGACAACAACATTCCTCACTCTACATACCCTTGCCTCTCAGATGAAGTTCCAAAGAATATTCCTAATCTGGTTATCTCTGATAGTGAAGCTGGTGAAGATGAAGAATCTGATGAAGATGGAGAAGAAGAATCTGATGAGGATAAGGAAGAAAACTCTGGTGAAGGATCTGATGAAGATAATGAAGAATCAAGCAAGCAGTAAAATGTTCACCCTTCCTTCCCTTTTTGTAAAATCTGTATATTTGTTCTTTAATCTTCTTTTCTTGTAATCTATTACTGCGAATTTCTTCAATTTTCAATACAAGCTCTATTTATTTTGTTTTTTCCTGCACATGTTAGAAAAAACGACCCTTTTTTGCAATATGATTAATCAATATATAATTAATATTTTCATTTTATGTGTATATCTATCATATGGAGACAAAAAACATTTTCTCATTTCATGCATTCCCATACTTGCCTCTGTTTTTTTTATTCAAATGAGAGATTAAATAAATTACCTTTTGATGATAAGGTTAGCATGCAATCTTTTGGTATGGTTTTACCATAATTTCGCAGTCATTTCTGCATAATTTTGCAATCACATATTTTAAGATTGCATTCTGTAGGATCTGAATATAACAAAATAAATAGAGCTTGTATTGAAACATGCAAGCAGGAAAAGTTGTTATAAAATTACTCTTAGCAAAGATGATTGTGTTGTAGAAATTCTGAAAATTGTAAATTATATTCAAATATGAGATGGAATTGATTAAGGAATCATTCTAGACCACAGAATATAAACCTAATTGATATATAACTAAGTTCTTCGCATTATGTCATTACTAACAACCCTATAATAATTAGTACGCTCAACTATTCCGTTATTATCTCCTAAGCTCACCGGATACGGAAACGCTTGACTACCAGTTTCTACTTGTCAAGTTTCCTAGAGGTACGCTTACTAGGTGAGACTTAAACAAATGCTTTAAGTTTTTATGAGATAAGGTTGATCCTAGTGGAGACTGTATACTAGTGTTGAACCACATACTAGTGTTGATTGCTACATATGGGTACTTAACAAAGTCCCATCATCAATATCCATATATTGCTACTTGTGTTTTGTAGTTTCTAGACAATTACGGGTCGAAAAAAAATCTAAACTAGCAATAAGATTGTGACATAACTATTTAATTTCGAACTTAAACAATTAAGGAACAATCCATGAGCATTATTAGAACGGTAGAAATCAAACAATAATGAGAATGAATGCAAGAGAACAAGTTATATCATATCAATTGTAGATTCATATTCCGGGCTTTGAAATCACCCTTAATCAAAAATAGTTTTAGTTACTCATAATAATGGAGTTCATCATAATAATATAGAATTAAAATAAAGAGGATGAAAATATAAAACGAAAGCAAACCCTCACCGCGACTGTCTCTCCAAAACTCCAAGTAGAATACGTGATATAAAGTAGTAGAAGTCTTTCCCTTTTGTAGCTTTTCTCCCTTCCAAAATTAGGTCAAGTCTCAAAATCCCATATCCAATGTGTCCACCAAGCCCACATAAGAGAAACAACCATGTGAAAATGTGCCCAAAAAGTGGTCGCCGGAAAACAGAATAAGGTGGCCGGAAAATGCTCGGAACACAACTCAGGTGACCGGCAAAGTCCACCCGGTCACCGGTCAAAGATAACGGTTAGCCGTTAAAGTTAACAACTGACTAACATCAACTGAGTCAGGTGGAGTCAGGTTCTAACTAGCCTGACTGGGCTTGACATGAGCCATTGCAGGCATAAGCTTCTATTGCACCATCATTGCTCCACTTCACATCCAACGCATAATTGCATTGCACTTTAGCTTACTCCTCCATAAACTGCACTGCACAGCTCCATTTCCACAAACTAAAAATCAATTCATTCTTTCATTTATCTGCAACATCACATCTATCTCATGTTCACCTTCAATCTCAGCATCTCAGCACCTAAGCATTCATCTCCCCATCATGCTGCACATTTTAACCACCAGAGACAACCATCTGCCATATCATTTTCTCATACCTGCTTATTTCTAACCACAGCTTCACCTCAATGCCAGCAACACCATCATAATTCCATTACAGTTAATAATAACACTACAATAACACAGTACTACTTCCTGCAGCTTCATAACTGACTGTATAGCTACAGTTCAGTTCCAGAATTCCAACAAAATACAACAGCAATACTTCTCTGCAATATCCAACTGTAGATGGTGGATTTTCGACAAAGGCTAAAATCGTAAACCCATAATTATATGAACTTCTGATCCAGCAATCAGATGTGAGTATTGAGACATGGGTCTCTTATCAAATCTCTGACTGAGAATACTGTCTCTCAGAGTACATGCAGATATGTAGTCTCTCGGCTGGACAACGACATATCTCATGAATACTGAACACTTCAGTAATTATTTCTATATAGAATCACTAAATTGACGGCTCCTAGACAGCTTGCTCTGCTAGTATAGAGCGATAACGTCTTCAGGATACAAACAACAGTTTTCCCTGACTATATAAAGGATATGAACCTCCATCAAGCTCATGTCAGAATAATTAATGCTCCTAGATAGCTTGCTCTGCTAGTATAGAGCCATCAGTTAATTATCCTTAAATTCTTGGATTCATCCACTGAATTTCTGAAAGTATTCAAATATTTTCTGAAAGTATTCAAATTTTATAGTATTTCGTTACTTCAATCCATGGTTCTTCCCAGCATAATTCCATGGGTTAGTAATAAATATTAAACACACGGGCATCTGAGCTACCTCCGAGTAAGCCTCGACTCAAATGGTGCAAGTGTACTTGACGATGATGCACTAACAATCACCGTACGAACAAGTATTTCAAAATACGACGAGGCGATGAACCTTTGAAAAATAGGATGGAAAATAATAAATAATTAAAAATTGACCAATGCGCTGGGAGCATGGGCCCACTGACCGGCCGTGGTCAATCCCATGCCAGTTTCATATTTTTTATTATTTTCCTTGAGTTCATGAAAATCCTTTCATTTGAACAAATATCTTTCGTTTTGAGGAAACTCCTCAGTTTCATGGTGTTTCCCTCACACCAAAGAAATAATATAAAATTAAGGAAATATGGTAGAGCCGTGATCATTGGCCAACCGGCCATGTCTTGATCCCAACCGGCCCCACACCTCATGGTTCCTCAATTTATTATTATTTCCCTAATTTCTTGAAAACTCCTTAATCTCATGATATTTCCTTGATCCCATGAAAAACAATATAAATTAGGGAAACCCGTGTGACCGGGCCCTAGATGGCCCCACACGTCCCATTTTATTATTATTATATTTTTCGTGTTTCCTTGGTCCCATGGACTTCCTTGATTTCATGATATTTCCTTCAAATTATGAAAATTCCTAAAATCATGAAATAATACATAAAATTAGGAAAAACGCAGGGACCGGGCCCTAGCCGGCCAACCATGCTCAAGCCGGTCCATGCGCCCCTTATTTTATTATTATTATTTTTCATGTTTTCCTCATCTCATGGAAACTCATTGATTTCAACAAAACTCTTTGATTTTAACAAAACTCCTTAGTTTTAACAAATTCCTTGGTTTTATCATATTTCCCTGAAATCGTGAAAATATTTCAAAAAATTGGGAAAACATGTGGGATTGGCCCTTTGGACGGCCGGCCATGCCTTGGCCATGACCATTCCCACACTTTATGATTCCCTCACTTTTTTATTATTTTACTTCATCTCATGAAGTTTTGACGGTTTCATCAAAAACCCCTGATTTCCTCATATTTTCTCAAATATTTGCTCAAATGCACATCTGAAAATATCAAAATTCTCAGAATTGAGATACGAACACTTTGAAGACATAAGCATGTTACCTTGACTGACTAGGATTGGATCCTTGGCTCTCAATGAGCCGGTCCCGTATATTTTCACGGTTTGACTTAATTTGCGCAATTGCACGTATTAGGTCCAAAACTCTTCCAAATAATTTTGGATTTTCATGGAATGATCGTCAGTCGATCCCGTGGACACCTAGGGCCGATTTCATGACACCTTGGTTGGTTCCTCACCTCTTCATAATTAATTAGGTTTTATCACCTAAGGCTCAGACGAGCATTTTTCGAACAAATGATTAAACTAGCATTTGATCATTCTTTCATCAACAAATCACCAACTCTTCAAGAGGCCTTGGAGTTTGCTCACACGAGCATGTGGGAGCTAAATGGTCAACCCACAGTCCCGTGAAGCCTGTTCTCCTTCATTCCATGGTTAATTTTTAATTAATCATGAATTGGTCATTAATTGATCAAATTAGGTTTTCTGAGTCCAAGGATCATAATTCCAGATTCGAACACTAATAATTTTACGACGATCTCATGATCAGAATTTTTATTAATTATGATCGGTTAAACTACCAGTATTTTAATTAATACTTTATTTTGGTCACGACACCAATGATTCATTAGATGAGCAATACTTGCTCAGATCCATGAATATTGGTCCATCTATCAATATCCAACAAATCAGATTAATACTTGCTCGCCTCAACTATCAACATGAGAATCATGTCCACATTCAATTCATGAGTTTCATATCATTTTACAAAATCATGTTCAACTCAATAAATACATGGACTCATTGTCCTATTAAATCATGAAGTCAACAACTGACTAAACTAACCACGAGACGTCAATCGTGTCACTTAGGGGATATCAACTAGGGTTTTGGTCTGGCGGTCTACAACACGTGTGTTCAAATACACGATGGAATGTGAGCAAGTCGTGCAATCAGTTGAAGGAGTTAACAAAGTAGTGGATGCAAAATCAACCAAGTCTCCGCACGATGAGTAACTGGTTTCAAACACGATTTCCACTTCCCCACTCTTTGATTCCATAAACTGTCACACTTCAAGGGATCATGGTGTCTATAATTCCAGCAATATAAACTTTGAGTCATGATTGAATAATAACGATAAGAACAACGACGATCTCACGTCTCACAGACAACACGAGATCATCAACTCATCAATTGAGCAATTACTCTCAACTGAGCAATTTCAATCATTCACAAGTTATCATATTCAGAATTCACAACACACCTATAATCTTTGATTACCATTGATTCCACACATTTCTCAGCTTCCCTCCTACAGATCGACCCATCCTCTCTTGTGACCAAATTTACTCTGGAATGACCATTGTCTTGGTTTAGGCCGGAGTACTACAGATTGATCTCTTGAATTCAAAGCACTCCCTTCTTGAGGTTCAACATTTCGCTCGGTTCAATGAGTCTCCTCCGTACGGTCATCTCCTCAATTCCGTAAAAACCAGCAAATCGTTTTGCCCCATCTACACCAGCAAATCATTTTGCCCCATGTCCCTAAACATTCATCACAAAGAATTAATGGAAGAAAAACTATTTCCATTCATCAATTTTCTCGGCTGGGAACTCGTGACAAATTCGTACCCAGAACTCCCCAGAATTCAACCATTTCTTTCTGTAAATTTGTACCATCTCTTGCTCTTCTTGGTTGCATTCGAATGATTCAGCAACACCCTTGTCATCAACCATCGTAACCTTCCAGAAATCAGACACAAGAACATACACTTCAGCTGGATTTTTGTATATAAAATCTATCCAAATCTGCCTCAAACTCGAGACAAGACTTACCCATTTCTCTTTCTATGGGTTGGATTTAAACGGAGCTATTAATCTCAGCTCGATACACATCTCGATCTCCAACTCTAATTTTACTGAATTTCTGCATCTCTCGACTCTGGATTCCATGGCCGCCATCTCATTTATTGGTTTCAGGTGGAGAATATGAAATAAAGATAATGAGCCATTGAATTCTAGGTTTAGTGTAGGAATGGGAATGACTATATCCACTCTATTGAAGTAGATAAGGGGTGACCTAGAATATCTCTAGACACCCAGTCAGTAGATAAAAGGTATCCTAGGTATGCCCCTTGCTTCTCTAGACTAAGCTGTAGTTGTTGTCCGCTATCGTTGGCTCGGCTCGGCTCCCAATAGCTTGTCCGTGAAATAACCGCTATGCCATTTTAGCTCCAAATGAACGCTCTATTCTTTTAATAATTCTTCCACCAGCAGCAGCCATCTCATACTCCTTAAATCCACTTATTCTCTTCAATTTATATACATCACTAAAGTTGTCATGCTTTTCAGACAAAAATTGCATCACTAAAGCCGACATACTTTTCGGACAGAGATGAAGAAGTAAAAGCAAATAATGAGAAATAGTTTATCTCCAACATCAATTGCACATGAGATGAGATTTTTGCGATGTTTCTTCTTCTTTTGTTCCAAATGACTCCAAAGTACCTAAACACTCAAAAGAAAACATATATAAGATACATAATTTACAAGAAAACTTAGAAAAGAAAGCATAAACAATAGATAAATATTAAGGTGTTTTAGACACCTATCAATCGTATGGGACAATAATAGTTCACGGACGCAAACACACATATCCCATAACATATTGCAATATATAAAACCATAAAAATTAATACTGCAAAAATCATCTTCCAAATCAACTTTTAAATAAACAAATCTAAAAACATTGCAAGATGAAAACGTTAGACATATATATTTGTACTCGCAATAATGGTTCTTCCAAACCCTAGTTATCATTCTTAAACAATAACAAGAATAAATATTCTCTTAAGAAGTTTCATAGACATTAATATATTTGAAAAATTCCTTGTCGTCCCCGAGCTCCTTGTCGTCAACAGTCATTGGAACATATGGTTCATGGAGAAAGGAGTCAATACCAATAAACCTTCTTGGCTGATGATGTCGAACCAAGGCCTTCTGAATTTCCAATGATCTTAAAACACAAGCCTTTATTTGTTGAATCTCTTTTCTTGCCTGCTTCAACTTTTCAAGAACATCAGAAAACTTCTGAGAATTTGAAGGAACTGCCCTTGGCTTCCTCACATTCCTTATTTTTCTTTTCAAAGTTGGAAACAAAAAATATTTCTCTTTTTCCTTAGTGATTGATGGCTTAGCAATCATATTGACATATTTTCCATTCAAAGACATGATGCTTGGAGTTTCCATGTAAGCACGCTTTTGTGAGAGAAATTCTCAATCAAAACTCAACAAGAAGCCTTAAGATATAAAGAGTATCAGAGAAGGAAAAAGGAATTTAGGGTTTCTAAACCTATAAAAAGGTTTTTGTACGCACAGCTCACAACCCTATAAAGATTTGAATTGTCGATAATAACCATCTTCTTTTGGAAAATAGGTCTTTTCCAGTATCAACAGTAATATGGAGGAATTCCAAAAACCAACCAACACAAAGCTAAAAAAGAAAATCTTTTAAATCCTGAGGTGTGCAAGATCTTGTCTCTTTTGAACAGGCACATGAGACAAGATGCACAAGACAACACAATCAAGTTGTGTTGTGGTGAACAACAATCTGTCTACCATGACCCTTTTGGATGGAATTCATGGAACCCTGCCTTTTTGTACATTTAGACCATGTTTTCTTCTCTAATGGTCTAATTCTATCTTTGGAAACTAATTTATTCGAGGAGGATAAGATCTTACATACCTCATCCGTTTTCTCCACGAGTTTAAGCTTGGTATGTAGACAATCCACTCTTCGTTGAAGCTTGTTGACATATCTCATCTTGTGTTTGTACTTGAAAAACTTTAAAAGTTCATGAACCTTGAGAGAACAATAGGAGCATGTCAACACATAAGATGGTTCATATGCCTGTTGTTTATGGGTAAAAACTATTTCTGATTTTTTTGGTAATTTTGGGTGTGTGGATGAGAAATGAATCTAAACCCTAAACAAATACATTGCACGGGAGTATTTTTGATTCGAAAGATCAATCTATACAATTCTGGCCAAAACCAAGAAATGGTCGTTCCCGACTTGCTTCGATCACAAAGTGAAGGAGATGGGGTTGATCTTAGGGAGGGAAGCGAAGAAGGTGTTGAGATTGTGAAGGTGTAGGCTGTTTATGACTTATATCAGAATATCGAACTGACTTGCAATAATGTAAGCATTCGGCTCTGGGTGTTTGAATACGTTGTATCAACACTTGGTTTCTGTCTGTCTTGTCCTGTTGGAAATAGGGAGGTGAACCTATTTATACAAGTTATTAAGCCTAACCCTTGTATCTCGTGGGAAGTGGAGTGATGGAGTGGTGGAGTCATATGTTAGTTCTACACGATCAGTCTTACCCACTTCTCCCGTCATCACTAACCGTCCATGACTTCCTGACACGTTCTTGTGATGATGCGTTGCTCGCTGTATGCTGTAAACCGCCAGACCAATACCCCAGTATGTATCCCCCAGTTTGTGACATGATTGATGTCTCGAGTGTGTGGATCGTGGGACCCTCAGAAAGTAGCATATAATGCTAGATTAAATAACTAAGTTATTTAAGAAGTCGACATTTATGAAATATCGTGTGCATTCTATGCAGGTAACGCATCGAATATATTCAGCATGTATGAAGCATCGCTATTGACCATCATGTACAACCTACTTCATGTGATGGTTTGGAGGCTGCGCAAGCAAGTCCTCCCTTGGCTGACCACATGGTGTGGTAGAGTGGCGGATGGTAATCATCACGACACCTCATTCACCAGTTAACTCCTAACTAAGGTTATATAACCAAGCAGGTGAAGTTGAACGGACGAGATGATCTTTGAAACACTCATCTGCGATCGTTAGTGGAATTAGGGTTTTTGAAGAGGTACGCAAGCATCACTCTTCAGCTTGGTCGAAACCAAGCTTGGGAACACTTTTTGGCAGGGACGATTGGTCATGCGTGTAAACGGCATGTCGTTGTACATGCCCATAACTCATTTTCATGAAAGTGTGACATAGGCCACTTAATTTGTACGGTGAAGATGAGTGGTTAAGATCAAATTGCGACAGAAATCCAGTGCCGCAAAGGCCGCGCGTCATGCCAACTTTAGGCACGCGTTTCGAGAAGACTAATCCTAGTCGGTATTGGCTGATCAGTCTGGCGTGCAGACGGAGGGCTGGTGTACACACATTTTCTTCATTGTCCTATAGAAACATGATCTAAGCCACTCAATTTATCCGGCAAAGTTGAGTGGTTGAGATCAGTTTGTGGTTGGAAAGTGTGACCATGCCTAGTTTGGGCATGCGAATCGAGGAAACCAGCCATGGTATGCCTTGGCCGATCAGGTGTGGAGATAGGTGGTCTCATAGTGATCATGTTGATACTCACCGAACCTGCTTAGTCTATTCCTAGACCCTTCATCCGAGCGGGAGAGGATGGACGCTCGTGATTGCAACACAGACCCTAATTCGGGTTTTGCCGGTCGTGCGTCACGCCTTGTTTGGGCGCACGAATTGGGGCGACCAACCATAGTTGGTCTTGACCGATCGGTCATGTATATAGGTAGGGCCACGTTGTTTGTGTTGACATGCTTTGGGCCCTTTGAATCTACATCTACACCCTCCATCTATGCCTGCGAAGATGGATGGTTGAGACTGATTTGCGACACATGTAATGTGCCGTAAACCCTAATTCAGGGTTTCACGTCCGCGCTGCTTTGGATGGACGAATTGGCAAACCATTGCTTCCCCTTTTGGGAAGGCTGACCATACGGGGTATGCATTGGGACGATGGTGAATACTCCAATACCTGCCTGAGGGTTATGGATCCGATCTAAGCCGTCCAATCATGCTGGTGAAGTTGGATGGTCGTGATCGTTTCTGAGACTGATGTGGATATTCTAGATTCAAATATGCTCGATCGGGTTAGTATAACATACCGAGAGATGATTCCCTTTTTTAGATAATGGTGTAGCCTGTATGGGTATTTCGTGTATGCCTTATTGTTGATACTTGGATATTCATGTTACTCTGCTGAGAGTAACAATCAGTCATCATACCGCACTAATAATGAGAGTTATGTTGAGAATAGCACATGAAATACGAGGTGATTTTATGCATTAATTAATAATGTTAAAATTCACAGAATACTTGGGGATTGTTGCTACATGCTCCATTCTAGGTGAATTAATAAAGTATAAAAGCATTCATCACTTATCAAATAACCTTATCCTTTGCAGAATGTCGGCACAAAAATTGGTTTTATAACTTTAGCCCTGAACTAAAATCCACCATCAATATTAAGTCCCCTGCCTAGCATGCAATGTTACACTATTGTGGGGTAGGCATTAGATTGTGACAAATAAAGATAATACTTTCGAGCCAAAGTTTAGATATCACCAGGAGAGACATGTCGTCTGGTCCTTGGAGCATGTCACATTCAAGAGGTGTCTAGGCGAGCATTCCCCTAGCATCATATCGGTCTTTCCTGCTTCGATCGACCTTGCTATGCCTGCTTCGGTCGAGAGTCTAGCATGTTTTGATCGACCTTGCGATGCCTTCTTTGGTCGAGAGTCTTGCCTTCTTCGATCGACCTTGCCATGCCTGCTTCGGTCGAGCGTGGGAGCTGATGTGAGCATGCTTGCTTCGAACATGAGCAGCAGTGCATGCTTCGATCAAACACGGGTCCACCGTGTACATGTTTCAGACGTCGTCCCTGTCATGTGCCTTCTTTGCCCGTACGGTTGATGTGCTTGCTCGAGCGTCATCCTTGCTACTTCGACCAAACACCGACCCTGCTATCTTGACCAAACACCGGCCTTGCTGCCTGCTTCACTCAAACGTGGGATCCACTGCGTGCTTGCTTTGCTAAAAAAATGAACCTTGTATGCTCAAATTTGGATGTGGGTCCTGCAGAGAGCGTTGAAGAATCTTTTAGAGCGAGTAGGTCCCAGAGAGTGTTGAAGTAGCTTCTGGAGCGAACAGGTCCCGAAGAGTGTTGAAGAAGATTCTGGAGCGAGCAGGTCCCAGAGAGCGTTGAAGTGTTTAAGCAACTTCTTCTGGAGAGAACATTGAAGCGGCTTGGAGGGAGCGTTTGAAGCGGCTTCTGCTGGAGGGAGCATTGAAGCAGCCTCTTCTTCTGAAGAGATCTGAAATGCCTTCTTCTGGAGAAAATATTGAAGCGGCTTGGAGGGAGCATTTGAAGCGGCTTCTGCTGGAAGGAGAGTTGAAGCGGCCTCTTCTTTAGTTTGGTTTCCCCTTGCAAATTACATGCTTCTTGATTGACCATCTCTCTTGTATTGAAGAAGTCCTTGACTGACGACGAAGGAATTTCATGTTGAACCTCAGTCCCCAAGTGTGATTTATATGGTTCTATCTTGTATGGTCGGTGAGTTTTCCATAATAAAGATATCGCCATCTCTCCTCCGTAACTCTATTACTTTTCCGTGGGAAAATAAAATATGCAGAAGTTTGGATTACCTCTGTCCATAGTGGTTGTTGCTATGGTGAAGCTCGGGCACTGGTATCAACAAACGAACAACGGTTCTTAGATGCAGCTGTGATCAGAAGAGACTGGTAGGAAAAGGCATGATAGCAACTTGCAAGAACTTGGAACTCTTCATACAACGGTAGAGATCGTCTCGTTATTAGAGGGATAAGCTGGAACCGATGGCTTTCTTGATGTTTCTTCATGGAATAGAGGAGATGGAGATAGTCCCCTGCCCGCGAGTATCCAGAGCTCTCGACTTGATAGATGTTGTCACACTAGGTTCACGATGCCATATTTACGTCTGTTGTCTTGAGTATATCCTCATCTTTGTACATCTTGGAATCATAATGATAGCGTGCTTGCATCTTTCTAAATTCACCATCTTTGAGATGGGCAGTGATAAGCAGTCCCCAGTCATACTTCTTTGGTAACGCAACTACTTCTTCTACGGGAGACGGATTCTGAAAGTGTCTCTCATTGACGTAGTTACCGTCAATCTAGTTATGGAGTATCTTGGACGTTGTTTCACCATTGTGGAAGTAATGTATATGATACTGGAGTCCGGAGTTGGTGATTTTAGACATGCAGGATGTTGTATCTCGGTGTTCATCCACTTGCTGCTACATCGAAACTGCTTACAGAAGGCTGAAGCTTGCATTGCCTATTGGTGAGATGTATGTTTCCACGAACATCATGAGGCTCTTTATGATGGTCAGGCTTGTTCTTTTTAGCAGGGCAGGTGTTGTTGCAACCTGAGCGTTTAACAGCTTCACGGAGTTCAGAGGGTGTCTGAAAGCAAAGTCTCTTCGACAAAGCACGATTGACAGGTACCATCCAATTGATGCATAATTACACCACTAGTTGTTCAGTCACGTTTGGATTGTGACCCTTCAATGTCTGAATTCGGGACCTCTTGACATAATCATTTGGATGTTCGTTATTTCGCTGAAGCATTCCTCTTAAGTATGATAGTGTAATTCACCCAAGCTGCGAATTCTTTCTCGAAATGATGATGCGGACATCGCTATCTTCTTAAGGCTGCTTCCTTGAGGTGTTGGCTCTAGTAGATCTGAAGATGTCCCAGGCTCACTCTTCGTCTGGGCTGACATAATAGGAGAACCCTTCATGATGATTTGGAGATGACAATATTTGTTGAATCTTCCAAAATGCTTCCTGTTGTAGTGCGGTCCAGACAAAACTTGCTCCTTTCTTGCCCATAAAGATTTGGAGTTTCTTCACAGTTCATGGATGGCGCATCGTGAGGATGGCTTGGGTCTTGGATGGGTCCACTTTGACTCCCTCAGCAGTTACCTTTTAAACATTTTCTGTAGGACTCCTATGTGATCTGCCCGAGCTTTCAATTTGGCTATTATATCACCCACATAGTCTTTGACTTGCTGATGCATCATGTCGTGGAAGATTTCCTCCATAGCGCGTTGATACGTTGTACCGGCGTTCTTCAGACCAAGTGGAATTATAGTATAATAAAAAATTCTGATAGGGGTTCGAAAGGCTGTCTTACTTGCATCATGCTCATACATCCTTATTTGATTGTACCCGTTATATCCATCCATGAAGGAGAACATGTTGTGTTCGCTGGTGGCATATACTAACATGTCTATGTTAGGTAGAGGAAAACCGTCTTTTGGGCAGCATATTTTCATGTCTCTGAAATCTACGCAGCACCTGATTTATCCGTTTTTATTTTATACCGGAATTACATTAGCCAACCAGGTCGGATGATGGATGGGCTTAACGAATCCGGCATCTAGCAGATTATGAATCTTAGTCTTGATTCTCTCTTCTATCTCGTGCCTGAACTTCCTCGGAGATTGCTTGATCGGCTTGGATCCAGGTATGACATGTTGATGATGAGTGACCAATTCTTCGTCTAGACTGGACATTTCTTCATACTTCCAAGCGAACATGTCCTGGTACCCTTTGAGAAGTTGTACGAGCTCTGTGCGTTCATCCGTGTACAAGGTTGAGCTGATGGAGATGGGCCTGTGAGATTCTTCATTCCCGATATTAGCAATTTCGAATTCATCGCTGGTAGAGCTGGTGCCGTCCTGCAGCTGTCGTGGAGTATCCAAACCCGCTTCCTGTGGATCGTCGTTGTTCTAGCATCTCATTGGGCGGAAAGACTGGGTAACAGTCTCCCCTGCTAATTTCTAATAGCACCGTCGGTAGACGGTTTTCCCTTTCTGATCACGACTTGCCAGAAGGTTTGCTTCCTCTTAGTGTGAACGCGGGTCGCGGTTTTATCGGATAAAGAAGAATGCCCTGCCTTCCAAGATGCATCGTGAGTCTTAGCGCTCAATGATACGAGTTGGTCCTCCTACTGAATTGACTCCCACGTGGGGAGTGGGATGCAATGAACTCTGTCTGATTCTTCCCGCGAAGCTTCTCTTGGTTCAAACGATTTCACTCCACATATTGGTACATAAGGATACAACGATGCAAGGATACGAATGACTTCCCTATTCAGTATAGTCTTCAGGCACTAGTGATATATCGAAGGGAAAATCCTATTGTAATGAAGGCATGGCCCCCCCAGTATCATATGGTAGTCTGGATCCTTTTCTATGACTTCGAATTTTACCTTTGACTGGATAAGCCCTACAGATAAATTCAGATTGACATACCCGTACATGTTGGTTTGGTTTCCTTCAAAGTCTGTCATCGTGGTAGGCTGTCGCACGATCTTGTTCGGGCGAACCTTGGCCGTTCTGAGTGTCTTGAGGGTAATCACATTCGAAGATGCTCCTATGTCGATGAGGTCCCTCTTGAACTCTGAATCCTTCATGTCTGCAGTAACGTGTAGGGCCCGGTTGTGACATTTTTCCGCCATCATGTCTTCTTCTGTAAATGTAACATTATTCACAGACATCTCCGGTGATTTGGAGGTTTCTGGACGCAAAGGAGTTAACTGCACGTCCAAGGCTATCTGGTTAATTGCAGCGAACGTCTCCGCCCGCTGATTCTTCGAGATGTGTAAAAGTTCGCACAAAATTTCCACTAGAGAAGCGAGTTCTTGGTCCACCGGCCTTTGGTTCATGGTGAAACTGTTGATTTTAGGAGAATCATTGCAAGGATCAGTCCCCAGTGCAGAAATCTCCTTGACAAGAGGACCGCTCATATATGATGTCATCTTGATGAGGAGATCGAGTATACCGTTTATTGTGTCTTTGATCAGGACCATGTTCTTTGTGTGAATCTCCTACACTCGTGCTAACTCGATCAATGTTGGAATTCTTCCAGTCGCGCCGTCAGACATACCGTTGGAAAGAGGAGCATCTTCGTTGGAGGAACTCCGATTTAACCATGAAGTTTTTGGGGAAGTCCTAAGACCAACCATTTTGAAATCATCCAAATGGGATTAGGTATTGAAGAAATTAATATTGCAACCGAGAGATTAATCTCCCACTGTGGTCGCCAATTGTTTATGGGTAAAAACGACTTCTGCTGTTTTTGGAAATTTTGGGTGTGTATATGAGAAATGAATCTAAACCCTAAACAAATGCACTACACGGGAGTACTTTTGATTTGAGAGATCAATCTATACAATTCTGGCCTAAACCAAGAAATGGCCGCTCCAGACTTGCTTCGGTCATAAAGTGAAGGAGATGGGGTTGATCTTAGGGAAGGAAGCGAAGAAGGTGTTGAGATTGTGAAGGTGTAGGATGTTTATAACTTGTATCAGAATACCTAACTGACTTGCAATAATGTAAGCAATCAGCTCTGGGTGTTTGAATACGTTGTATCAACACTTAGTTTCTGTCTGTCTTGTCCTGTTGGAAATAGGGAGGAGAACCTATTTATACAAGTCATTAAGCCTAACCCTTGTATCTCGTGGGAAGTGGTGTGATGGAGTCATGTGTTAGTGCCACATGATCAGTCTTACCCACTTCTACCGTCATCACTAACCATCCATGACCTCCTGACACGTTCTTGTGATGGCGCATTGCGCACTGTAAACCGCCAGACCAATACTCTGTATGTATCCCCCAGTTTGTGACATGATTGATGTATCGAGTGTGTGGATCGTGGGACCCATATAAAGTAGGAAGTAATGCTAGATTAAATAACTAAGTTATTTAGGAAGTCGACATTTATGAAATATCGTGTGCATTCTATGCAGGTAATGCATCGAATATATTCAGCATGCATCGCTGTTGACCATCATGTCCATCCTACTTCATGTGATGGTTTGGAGGATGCACAAGAGAGTCCTCCATTGTCCGAGCACATGGTGTGGTAGAGTGGCGGATGGTAATCACCACGATACCTCATTCACCAGTTAACTCCTGACTATGGTTGTATAACAAAGCAGGTGAAGTTGAACGGACGAGATGATCTTTAAAACACTCATCTGAGACCGTTAGTGAAATTAGGGTTTTTGAAGAGGTGCACAAGCATCACTCTTCAGCTTGGTCGAAACCAAGCTTGGGAACACTTTTTGGCAGGGCCGATTGGTCATGCGTGTAAACGGCATGCCGGTGTACATGCCCATACCTCATTGTCTCGTGAAAGTGTGATCTAGGCCACTTAATTTGTATGGTGAAGATGAGTGGTTAAGATCAAATTGCGACATAAATCCAGTGCCGAAAAGGCCGCGCACCATGCCAACTTTGGGCACATATTTCGAGACGACCTAGCCTGGTCGGTCTTGGACGATCAGTCTGGCGTGCAGACGGCGGGATGGTGTACACGCCTGTACTTCATTGTCCCATAGAAATGTGATCTAAGCCACAAAATGTGTCCGGCAAAGTTGAGTGGTCAAGATCAGTTTGTGGTTGGGAAGTGTGACCACGCCTAGTTTAGGCATGCGAATCGAGGCAACCATCCATGGTATGCCTTGGCCGATCGGGTGTGGAGATAGGTGGTCCCACAGTGATCATGTTGATACTCACTGGACCTTCTTAGTCTATTCCTAGACCCTTCATCCGAGCGGGATAAGATGGACACTCGTGATTGCAACGCAAACCCTAATTAGGGTTTCGCCAGCCGTGCGTCATGCCTTGTTTGGGCGCACGAATTGGGACGACCAACCATAGTTGGTCTTGACCGATCGGTCATGTATGTAGGCGGGCCCACGGTGTTTGTTTTGACAATCTCTGGGCCCTTTGAATCTACATCTACACCCTCCATCTATGCCTGTGAATATGGATGGTTGAGACTGATTTATGACACATGTAATGTGCCGTAAACCCTAATTTAGGGTTTCACGTCCGCGCTGCTTTGGCTGGACGAGTTGGAAAACCATTGGTTCCCCTTTTGGGGAGGATGACCATACGGGGTTTGCATTGGTCCGGTGGTGAATAATCCAATACCTTCCTGAGGGTTATGGATTCAATCTAAGCCATCCAATCATGCTGGTGAAGTTGGATGGTCGTGATCGTTTCTGAGACTGATGTGGACATTCCAGATTCAAATATGCTCGATTGGGTTAGTATAACAAACCGAGAGATGATTATCTTTGTTAGAGAATGGTGTAGCATGTATGGGTATTTCGTGTATGCCTCACTGTTGATACTTGGATATTCATGTTACTCTGTTGAGAGTAACAATCATTCATCATGCGGCACCAATAATGAGAGTTATGCTGAGAACAACACAGGAAATACGAGGCGATTTTATGCATTAATTAATAATGTTAAAATTCACATAATACTTGGGGATTGTTTCTTCATGCTCTATTCTAGGTGAATTAATAAAGCATAGAAGCATTCATCCCTTATCAAATATCCTTATCCTTTGCAGAATGTCGGCACAAAAATTGGTTTTACAACTTTAGCCCTGAACTAAAATCCACCATCAACACCTATGAAACGCAAGTTGCTAGACACACGGCAGATCCTGAAATATTAAACATAGAGTTTCCAAAAGAAGGGTCAATTGATTCTTCCATATTGATCGGGTTCTCTTCTAAAAGATTATCAAGAATCTATGTATTGCTACAATTATCAAAATTAATATTTTCACATAGAAGAGCAACACTTGATTTTTTGTCTTCATCAGAATCATAATTGTCAGACATCTCATCAAGCGTCGCAACAAGACCTTTGTTCTGAGTGTATTTTCTACGATTTGGGAACTCGTTTGCAAAATTTCCAAAACCCTCACACTTAAAGCACTGAGGTATATCCTCGTAATCAGTTTCATCTATGTCCCTGTTTTTAGGAGGAATACGATTATGAGGTTTGACTGATGTTTTGGCTTATCTCTGGAGAAACGTTTAATTTTCTTTAATAGAAGATCCCTAAACTGTCTTGTGATCATCGAAACCAATTTGTCAAGATCTTCATCTGCTGAATCAGTCTCAGAGTGATCGTCTTTAGAAATATACATATTTTTACTTTTATCAAGTAATTTTGTGTCTTTCAGTGCTTTGAACGCAACATCCTTATATTTGGATAAATGTTCGTGATCAAAGATCTTAAGCTTCCCAACCAGCGTATTTCTGGAGAGATTATCAAGGTTATTTCCCTCAACGAAGGCATGCTTCTTAGAATCGTATCTAGATGGCATGATCTGAGAATTTTCATCACAATGTCCTTTTCAGGAATAGTCTTACCCAATGCAAAAGATGCATTAACAATTTTAGACACTTTGTGATTAAACTCATCAAATGAATCTTCATCTGCCATACGAAGGTTTTCCCAATTGGAATTTAGGATTTGAAGCATGTCTTCCTTTTCAATGGTATATCCTTCGAATACGGTTTCTAAGATATCCCGTGCATATTTAGATTTAGTGCAATTTGACACATGGTGCTGAAGATTTGGGGTAATGGCATATATGATGGCATTCAAATCATTGGAGTTTTGCTTTGCAGCAAGTATCTCAACAGCATCGTATTTGCCAATATTCTTTGGAACAGTAGCGTTACCTATTGCCACAACGGGAGCACCATAGCCATTAACAACATATACCCATTATTGAAAATCACGCGATTAAAGAAAAGATCGCATAGCAATTTCACACCAAAAGTAGTTTGAGCCATCGAAGACTGGTGGTACGTTAATAGAGATAACACCTCTGTCCATAGAGTCAGATCACTACAAACACAGACTTTTGAGGTCTTAAGCGTGTTTGCCTGCTCTGATACCAATTAAAAAATCGGGGGTCTAACAACCTCACCCAATATTTTGATTAGCAGTCTGTATGGACTAAATCGAATATACTTTTAAGAGAATCAACTAGACATCCAGACTTAATATTAATAAAAAAGTATATCAAGGGGTTAATATCTCTATCTCTTGATTTGATCTATACTCAAACAAATAGAAATCTGTGAGTGTTTATCAAATATAAGTGATATAAACTTGGATGGTACCAAAGACCAATATCCAAGGATCAATCAATTTTCAATCAACAACCAAAGGTTTGGTTTCATAATTGATCGATACAACGCACAACCTGTGATATTTCAATTATATAACAAAATATAATGCGGAATAGAAATAACACAGACACCAGAATTTTTTTTTAATGAGGAAACCACAAATGCAGAAAAACCCCGGGACCTAGTCCAGATTGAATACCAAACTGTATTAAGCCACTACAAACACTAGCCTACTAAAAACTAACTTCGGTCTGGACTGTAGTTGAACCCTGATCAATATCACACTGATTCAAGGTACAGTTGTGCTCCTTACATCTTTGATCCCAGCAGGATACTACGCACTTGATTCCCTTAGATGATCTCACCCACAACCAAGAGTTGCTACGACCCAAAGTCAAAGACTTGTATAAAAAAATCTATATTACACAGAAAAGTCTATGATAATAGATAAATCTATCTCCCACAGATAAACCTATGAGTTTGTTCCGTCTTTTGATAAAAATCAAGGTGAACGGGAGCTAATAGATAACCCGAACTTATATTCCTGAAGAACAACCTAGAATTATCAATCACCTCACAATAATCTTAATTGTATGGTAGCAAAACAAGATATTGCGGAATCACAAACGATGAGACGAAGATGTTTGTGATTTCTTTTTATCTTGCCATATCAGATATATAATCTCAAATCAATCTATCAATTGAACTCATATGATAGAAAATGGCAAGATCATATCGTTCAACTACAAGAGAAGTAGTTTCGTATGGCTTCACAATCCCAATGAAGTCTTTAAGTCGTTAACCTACAGGGGCTCGAGAAGAAACCTAAGGTTAAAGGAGAACCGACTCTATCTAAACTAACTAGTATCACACAGGAGGTGTGGGGATTAATTTTTCCAGTTGTTAGAGTTCTCCTTTATATAGTTTTCAAATCAGGGTTTGCAATCAATGTTAGCTTAGTAACAAAGCATTCAATATTCACCGTTAGATGAAAAACCTGATTCAACCAAGCTAATATGTTTCAATCGCTAGATCGAAACTTAGTTTGTCACACACAAATGAAATTTATTTTATTTAGGTTTGAGTAACCGTACCTAAACGTGTACACTTAGTAGGTTCACAAATAGTTAACCAATGGTTAGCCATATGAGCACTTTCATATTAACCGTATTCATTTTTCTCATAGGTAGTTCAAATGAATTCAAAAGAACTAGTTGAAGAGTTGTTCAATTACTTAGGTATTTATAAATAGACACAATTGAAAAAATTCGGTTTGATTCATTTGAATCAATTCATGAAAAATATAGCCACAGTTTGCAAAGATTGTACTCCTTATAATTTATTGTTTTAAGTTCATGAACTACCGACAGTGTAGTCAAAATCGCTCTCCAAGGCCGATTACTCACCGAGTAATCGCTACATGCTATATGACCGAGGTGATTTTCGATTCCAAGCCTTTCCCGATTTTGAGCGATTATGGCGGCCGATTTTGCCGATTTGGACCGACTTTTGAGAAAAAAGAGTTAACGATTTTTCCGAGTCTTGAATGTACTAAAATCAAAAAAGAAAATTTTCGAAACCCCTCATATGGGAGTTATAAAATAAAAAAACCTCTAAATACATGATAAATATGTTCCATATAACAATATTACACACTTAATTACACAGTAGTATGAAAAAATTAATTTTAATTAGGTAAATATCATGACTTATGAAATGCAATATATACATTATTAATAAATAGATTCCGAGTATTACACCAAGTTTTGGCGATTTCCAAATCCGAACTTGTTGCTCCTCGCTCCAAGATACCCAAGCGAGTAGGACCGAAGAACGATTTCAACTACTTTGACTACCGATTTGAGAAATAACCAGCTTAGGTACGCGTACGGGTATGCGTACCTTATCTACCGGATTTGAGTTTCCAAATTCAACAGAATTTTTCGGGTAGAAAAGTTCTGCCAGTACGCGTACCTAAGGTGACTAGTTTATGAGTTCGTAAACTCCAAACTTATCAGAATTTTTCGGGAGGAAAAGTTTCGCCAGTACGCGTACGGGTACGTGTACCCAACCTGTCTCCTTCACCAATACCGTATGCACACATGCACAAAATTGGTTTTCGGCACATGGATTAATACACTAATGTGCGGATACACTATATATGCTTATATCCATAGATGGTAATCTCAACTCTACATTTCTATCATTGAAACATTCTTCTATAATGTTATAACAGTCGTTATTTACAACTATCGTCATCAAAGTTATTTTCAAGATTGAAACGTCATCATGAATTTCGTCATGGGTAAAGATGAAAAATGGTTAAAGAAAAATCTTACCAACTCATATTTTGAGAAATAGATAGGCGAGCAAACTTGACTCGAAATATCGAATGTGTATGTATGAAAACTATCATACTTATACGACTTTTGTCTCAAGAGTAGGAGATAAAGTAGATAGACTTTTGAGTGATATATAAGTTCAAGTTGAAAAAGCGGGAGTCTAACAACCTCACCCAATATTTCGATTAGCAATCTATATGGACTAACTCGAATATACTTTTAAGAGAATCAACTAGACAGTCAGACTCTGTAGTTGCATAATAATCTACAACTACACCCTCAATAGAATTAGTAAAAACTCAAGAAGTTCTTGATGGTGAATGATAATTTTCTTATTAATTCTATTAGTTGATTACATAGAATTATCAAAATGGAACTAGAATAGTTACAACTTTTTCTATTCTCTTTCCTAAGATAATTTCTTACACTCATTCAAAGAACCTCTCGAATTTTACAATTGAACTCCTATTTATATTAAAACTTATGCAGATGTATATGAATTGCGATGTATCGCAATTCATCCTCGCAAAATTATTTCATCCTCGCAAAACTTCATATTTCCCCGCACTACTTCTATCATCGTATCATTTTATAACTCTTTGATACTCGTGAACTATTATCTTGCGATATTCAGTACCTACATCTTGCCTCTTCTCATGTCAATTCTACAAAGAAGAAATGTCATGAGAATCTCTATTCTCATAAATTTAGTGTAGTTATTACCACCCATCAAGTTCGCAACACGTCTTTTTACTTTTCCCTTATCTTTTTGACACGTTTCTTCGTAACCGTTCTTTTCAACCGTTCACGCTTACTCGTATTAATGAGTTTCTATCTTCATCAAACTCTCTCTATTTATAAATATTATCCTTTGTTTTTGCTTTTTATTCTCTTATCTTATTCATCTTCTTCACCACTTCTGCCTCTGCAATCTCTTTTATCTTTTTTCATTTCTATTTTCCATCTTATATTCAATGGCACCAAAGAAGAAAACTATTGAACAGATTAATGCGGAACTTGCTGATAGTGACCTCATTCTCTCTGAGATTGAAGGCTATGATAATAAATCTTCTCTCTGTGTGAAGCTCTTTACCAACTATGTTTGGGATGATCAGAAAATTTTAATCTCACGAGGTCAAATCCTCGCAGGTCTTCCTCTTCCTCTTTATGATGTTAACTTTCCTCTATTCTATGAAATTAGTTCCCACCCCAATTTTTCTTGTGCCATTTACCAATTGACTGGTGATTGTATTCGCCTCTTAGTTGAATTCGCAAATCGTGCCGCTTTTGGGAAATCTTTGTATTCAGTTGATCTTAGGAAACCTGGATTTGAAAATATGGAAATTGTTGCTGCGAATTATACAGTTGAGGGTTTCTTCAAAAATTACACACTAATTCCTGCGAGGAAAGAATATAATCGTTGGGGTGTTCGTCTTCATCGTAAAGCTAATTGTTGACACCCCAATTTCGCACCTTCCACAGTAAATATCAATCTTATGCTTCGAAGCCAAATACAAGAGAAATTCTGTGTGGAAACCATTTGGGTTTTCATATCTTTTCCATCAAGCCCACAAGCTTTACCCAATCAAGCCCACAAGCTTTACCCAATAAAGCCCACAAGCTTTACCCAATCAAGCCCACAAGCTTTACCCAATCAAGCTCACAAGCATTACCCACTCGTACCCGTTTCATTATCCATTTGAGCCCGGGATCTCTTGCTATCACACTGAAGAGGAGGAAAATACAAAGTCACTAGTGAAATAATGGAGTCGTTTCGAGTTCGTATGCAAAAGTTACGAGCAAAACGAGAACTCAGAAGACGATAAGGGGCGCCCACTTTTCACCCTCCCCTTATCCGCACCAAGACTTTAATTAGTAATTGTTTTCTTCAAGTGGAACTTACATATATTTGTTTTGAAGAGAATATGGGTGGAAGAGGAAGAAAAGAAGAAAAAAAGGGATTTTTTCTTAAATGCAAGTGGGACCCACACTTGTTTTATTAGGAAAAGAGAAAGGAGAAGAAAACAAAGGGGGTCAAGTAGGGCCCACATTTGTTTTATTAGGAAAATAAGGGAAAAGGACATGGGACCCACATGGTTTGAAAAGAAAAAAAAATTCTTTGCGAAGGACATTTGAATGCGGAGAGATTAACGGAAGGCTGTCGGGTTTCATTCCTATAAATAGAGGTCGAAAACAATCCTCTCAACACACCAATTTTCTGACAGAAAAGTGGAGGGAAAGACAACAATACTTGTTCCTTTACTTCTTCCTTTACTTTAACAAGGTTTCCACCCAAACCACACAACAGCAAAGGTTTCCACCCAAACCACACCACAACTCAAGGTTTCTACCCAAACCACAACCCAAAAATCTAGGTTTCCACCCAAACCAAGAAGAATTATTGTTTCTCAAATAGAAAATATTTCTTCTCACATATTTCAAGTCTCCATGTATTGTGTCATTTAATCAAAGAGAAATCAAATTTTCTTCCTACACAATAGTTATCGTTGTCTTGTGCATTTATAGTTCATTTTGAGAAAACTCAAAAATAAGAAGATTAAATCAAGTATTGTCTTTAAGTTTTTAAAAGATTAGCATTAAATTGCTAGTACTTTAACTACTTTCAAGATACTTAAGGGAAGCAAGCAACCATCGTAAGAATCCTTTCTAATTTAAATATTATATTTCAAGTATATTAATTACCTATCTCTTCGGTAAATTATGTAGTCATACGGGAACGGAATGGTATTCCATTTCGTAGTAACACCGCGACTACTCGTTTGCGTTACATAAAAAAATTATGTTTTATTATTAATTTTCTAAGTGGGATAAATCAAAGTGTGGGTATAAAGAGGAATTCCCTCCCACATTAGACCCATTGTCAAAAAAATAAGGTTGGCATTAATCCTATTTTTATTGAGCTAATCTGCAGGTTAATTGTTTAATTTTGAAATTTCATTCAAATTTCTTCTCAATAAAACCAAGGTTTCCACCTAAACCACCAAACAAGGTTTTCCACCCAAAACCACCAGAAAAGAAGGTTTCCACCCAAACCACAACAAAAACAAGGTTTTCCACCCGAAACCACCACAAAACAAGGTTTCCACCCAAACCACAACAAAAATAAGGTTTTCCATCCAAAACCACCACAAAACAAGGTTTCCCACCCAAAACCACCATAAAACAAGGTTTCCACCCAAACCACAACAAAAATAAGGTTTTCCATCCAAGACCACCACAAAACAAGGTTTTCCACCCAAAACCACCATAAAATAAGGTTTCCACCCAAACCACAACAAAAATAAGGTTTTCCATCCAAAACCACCACAAAACAAGGTTTTCCACCCAAAACCACTATAAAACAAGGTTTCCACCCAAACCATCACAAAAGAAAAACCATCATAAAAGAAAGAAACCACATCTCCATAGTCGAAGTTCCACCCAACTTCTAACTATGTCTCTTTTCTAAAATAGCTCATGCATAAAAATCTATTCTCAATAAATCATAAACATTTACCCTTTTAATCATGAAGTAGAGGCCAATCCTACGATTGGGCGGCTGATGGGTGCCTAACACCTTCCCATCCCGTACTAGAATCTCCTTACCCAGACTCTCTGATAGCAGACCATAAACATGAAAGTCATAACTAGGTTTTGTTTTCCTCAAAAAAATTCAAACTAGTTAAAAGGGTCCTGACTCCCCTTAGTCAGGTGGCGATTTCAAAACATCTATTTTCCTCTCTGCAGAGTTGGCCCTCTTACTAACAAACTAGTAAGAAATTATCTCTGGCAGACCCTGTACATTAAACATCCACGAACGGATGAGAACATGGACCTCGCCCCATAAAAATTATGGACAAAAGAATAGACCGGCACCTCGACCCGTGCTAGGCGAACCCTCGATTTCTACAGTGGCGACTCTGCTGGGGACATAGAATAGACCGGCACCTCGACCCGTGCATACCAACCCCTCGATTTCTACAGTGACGACTCTGCTGGGGAATAAATAAGAGATTCGACTTGAAAAATGATTAAAAGGAAAATGTTTTTTTTTACTAATATTTATTTGAGAAAGGTTCATATTTCAGGTACCATCATTGGTTGTGAACCATTGAAGCTTATGGCTCCTACAACTAGAAGTGTTACCAGAAAAGATGCTGATGCGGCTGTTAAAGTGTACTTCTGCGAAGGAATCAAGTCCTCAAGAACAGAGAGGTCTTTTAACAATGATGACGCTCCTAAAACATTTCATGGTGACACAAGCTTTCCTGAACATGAAAAGCATGTTATCAACTTAAAAGATGTTACAAATGAATTCCTCAACCGGAAAAGGAGTTTCAAGTATCGCATCAACTCCGCCATAAAGAAAGTAACATCTTATAAGGATAAGTTGAAAAAATCTGAGAAAGCTCTATCCAATCTAAAAGCTCAACTCAATGATTTTTTAAGTCTCTCTGACAATGAAGAGGATTTTTCCGACAACCATAGCAAAGGAGAAGAAATGCAAGAAATAGAAATCTCCAGGTTGCAAGAAGTCATAATGACGCCAGATCAATTATAAGAAGGCACTACACAAGTATGCATGCACTCTACGAGTGTTGAGCAACAACCTTCTGAGGCGGATGATTTCCCGATCTACGATGGCGTGGAATCACCAATTATTCACCTTAACTCATATCTTTCATGCATGGAGAAATGGGAGATGAACGAAGAGAGATATCTAAAGAAATACTTCGGCTATAGCCTAACTGGCAGAGCAACAATATGGTATGCAACCAACGACCATATTCAATCTGCAACATGGCCGATGACCATCAACTTGTTCATAGAATATTTCTCAGAAAAGCAGCATCCGACCATCCCCAACCATACCAGGGAAAAGTTGCTCGCAGTTTCAACAAACACGAGCAACCACGCAACTTCGACAAAGGAGATCTCGTGTTCAAAGAGAATCGTCCAGTAAAGCACACCGACCCAAGGGGCAAGTTCAATCCAAAGTAGGAAGGCCCATTCATTGTCAAAAAGATTTTCAGGGGATGGCAATACAATTAATGGACCTAGATGGAGAAGAACATGCAAGGCCCACGAATGCAGATCAACTCAAGAGGTATTATGCCTACTCGAATGAAACATCCCAGCATAACCAATCCCTGCACCTCCTCAAAAGAACAACTGGTTTGTCAAGCACTTATCATTGTTCTTTACTTTATCAACTTGTTTTTCAAAAAAAAAAAAAAAAAAAAAAAACAGATTGCTAAAACTTGTTTTCCAAAAAAAAAAAAAAACAGATTGCTAAAATTTATTTTCAAAAAAAAAAAAAAACAGATTGCTAAAACTTGTTTAAAAAAAAAAACAAAAAAAAAATCGGAGAGTTTATCAATGATGTAAAGCTTATGATTTGGGTATGGTGTTATGAGCAACCAGATAGGCAGCTGAGACAAACTCTCCAAATCAAAATTTCAGTTTTGTAAATTTTTAAGTTTTTTATTTTGTTTTCAAAAAATAAAAATAAAAATAAAATAAATGCTGATGATGAAAGCCCTAGGATGATATTGTGCCTTGCACGCGTACCAAATAGGCAACTGAGGCAAACGTTTCTTGAGTTATTTTAAGCCTAATCATGTTCTAACCATGCTTTAAGCTTTTGTGAACGACGAGTTATCTGAATTAAGGCTTCTCCACCGGAGTCAGCGATCTGCACAGTCAGTGCAAGTCAAACCAAGGACAAGAGCATCACCAGAAAGAAAATATTTCATTCACAAATGAAGGAATTATAGAATCTTCGTCTACAATAATGAAAAGCATGAAATCTTCCTTATCTGAAGGATACATGATCAGATCGAGAAAAAAAAAAAAGCAACAACAATAAGAAACAAGCAAAAGAAAATAAAAAAGAACAACAACAACAAGAAATAAAAAAATGATCTGACGGCAAACCAAAGAAGAAGAAATGAAAAACAAATAAGGAAAGCTGGTGATTTTATCTGAGTCTAGAACAAGATCCAACTTCTTCACCATTTCCCATTGATCGAAACCAATGTGTAATAGTGGTAAAAGTGTCCATGTGACACACTAGATCTAGACATCTTCATCACAGGCAGATCATCCATACTTGTCAGAATACATCTAAATCTAAATCCGATTTCAACTTTGAAATCTGGATTTATCTTTGTATGTATTTTGAAACTGCATATGGAACGATCTTGCATCTTCCCTTAAATCATCAGATCTTCATCTTCGAGCCGAACATTAATCTGGATCTCAAGATGCACTACCATCAAGTACAGAAAAGAGAAGATTCATACAGATCTATACTGAGATTCCACCAAAATCTCACTTCAGTTATCATTACTTTCAGCCGCTCAAACTGCATCTCGCATACTCCACCAGTAAATGATTACTATGGCGATGAACCAAACAAGCAGAAAGTAGAAGAACATGAATACGGTGATCAAAAAAAGAAAGATCAAAGCACAGATCCGGCAGATACAAGAAATATCTGAAGGAAAGATGGAGAAAAGAGGCGGATTTGCAGAGAAGAAGAAGAAGAGGAAGAAAGAGAAACTGATGGTCGAGGAAGAAGAAAATGAAGTATTTAAAGCAAAAGATTAGGGCTCCATCAAATCACTTTTCGGTCAAACCTAAATGAGATCCATGACCCGTCGGGTTTCTCCAACCCATTAGGGTCATTCATCCGATCCGCTAGCTCCTTTTCCCTGTATCAAAAAAAAAAAAAAAAAAAAAAAAAAAAAAAAAAAAAAAAAAAAAAAAGAAAGAGAAAAAATGCAACGATACCTCGTAAAGAAGTCGGCGTAGATAATTCTTCGAGAAAGAGTATCAATACGTGCCTGCCTCCCCAGGATTCTCTACTGACTTCATCATATCTCAACATGATACCGTAAATCTCATTCACCACCGATGTCAACTGGCGCCACGGCTATCCACCAAACGGAGCAAGTATTCTTGAAGAGGTCTCGGAAGCCTCAAGCGAGAAAGGAGTCAATAAAAAGTATTAAGTCATTAAGTCAAGAAGAGCGAGTAATAGCGGTACCTCGGGAATATCATCCGGAGAGGTAAACCAATAATATCTTCACGGTCAACAGGGCCACCTGCAATTGGAACCACATTTGAAGTCCCCAAGATAGGTATTTGAAAATCCCATGTTGGAAGAAGATGACCGAAGCCCGTTAGTGGAACTTGTTGAGAAGAAGCATTGCTGGAAGATTCCATCAATAATGGACGAGGGGCAAAACCCGGATCACCCACCACAAGATTCTCTCGGCAAGATTGGATAGCAAGAGGTGGACCTAAAGAAACCGATCTCCAATATGATTCAAAATTCATTCCCCGATCAACGGAATCTTCATAGGAACGTTGCGGCTGACGTGAAATCTCGTCCATATCACTAAACGATGCATAAGGAAAACATGTAACGTTGGGAGGAGGAAAACGGGGTGTAGCGTCTGGTTGACTAATTTGTCTCCCAAATCTGTCACCAAGATACCAAGCACAGTAATCCGGGCCACGTAACAAGTACCGAAGCATGCTAGACGACATGGCATGAATGGCCCTTTGATCACGCCGAATCAGATAATCCTTCCAAGGGTCCCAACAAATCTGCGATCAAAATAGAGGTACATATATATATTAAAAAAAAACAAAAACAAAAAAACAATATAGGGTTTCTTACAGATTCAACTGTCGCCCCCTCCAAACAAAGGCGCGTATATGCAGTCGAGTGCCTTCGAAGTGCACCTTTCCATCTAGCCATTCGAGGAAATGTTTGGCTATTGGAGAAGCTTGTATCAAAAGGAGGGCGACTAAGAGGAAAATATTCGTAACACCAATACTGTTACAAAGAAAGAGTATGGGTGTTAAAAAAGGGGGTCCAAGATCGTTCAACCTAAAGCAAGGAAAATGTACTCACATTCAAGATGGGCCAGAATCCACATAAGGCTTTTGTTTGAAGGCGTGTTGCTCAAGACAGATAGTTGTAAAGCCGCACCATCGCACAACTTCCCCAATCGTAAAAATTCACCAATTCAAGGTCAGAAAATGCTGCCAAGTAACCAGATTTGATATAGCCACCAGAAGAGTCAAGGAAGGTATGACCCGCAACAAAGATCAGGAAAGCTCTGGTAACTGTAATAACTTTAGCATCATATTTTGAAGCGTCAGCAGTGAGATCCAGCTCAGGGACCGAGAAATTCGTCTTCAAGCCTGCTAAGCTGACATACCAATTTTTAGGGAAGATATCCCCACAATGTGGTCCCAACAGGTTTCAGACATTCTCCTCTGTCACGTTTTCACCCACCGGGACGGGAGCTCCTACCCCCACACCGATGCCAGTAATCATATAGAAATCCAGAGGAGTGATGGTTAACTCACAATGTGGCAGGTGAAATGAATTATTATCATCCCACCATCTTTCTGCCACGATTAAAGCATTCTCACCATCATGGAACGGTTCCAAAGCTTCAACAAAGTCGTACCAACCGATCTGTTGTACAAGATCACGTACACCTTTGCATCGTCTCAACATCAGCCACCATTCTACTATGCCAGTGATCCCTCCGCGAATACGCGCCCAAGAGTAATTCTATGAAAGAAAGCAGTGGTTGAGAAATAATGAAAGGAAACTTGGAAAACAAAGAAGAAAATTTCGATCAACAAGGAAACTTACAGGGTCTTCCCGGATTCTTGCAGAAACGTGATCATCCACATCGTTTAAAACCCCAACTCTTCGTCTTCTACGCAGCGTAGGCAAAGTGGGAGGATCAGGAATAATGATAGCCATCCTCCTAGACGACATATTGAAGAAAAGAAAAGGAGTTTCTTACCTAAAGAAAGGTCTTTCTCCCCTATCTTATAAATAAAAAAAAAAGGTTATTACTTCCTCAAGAAGTTTTTAAAAAAAAAAATATACTTTATCAGAATCGTCTCGTGAAAGAAAAGCAAGTCATGTCAAGACAAAGTGTGGAACGGAAGCCATTGAGAATGCACTTCAGAACTGACAAGATCAACTAGGAAAAACCTGGCCAACGTCAGAAATTGCTTCATCAACTTTTCAACTATTCAATCGGCTCGAACAAAGGGCTATCCAAATGAATCAACCATAAAGGTTCAAAAACATCAAGAACAGGGAACTGACAAGCTTAACTGGAACAAACCCAGCCAACGTCAGGACTTTCTTCATCAACTCATCAAAAACAAACTTTTGAAAATCAGGTGCGATTGGGTTTTCATGGCTTTGTTCGTAAACCGCGAGCGATTACTCTCAAAGAGGGGCAACTGTTGACACCCCAATTTCGCACCTTCCACAGTAAATATCAATCTTATGCTTCGAAGCCAAATACAAGAGAAATTCTGTGTGGAAACCATTTGGGTTTTCATATCTTTTTCATCAAGCCCACAAGCTTTACCCAATCAAGCCCACAAGCTTTACCCAATAAAGCCCACAAGCTTTACCCAATCAAGCCCACAAGCTTTACCCAATCAAGCTCACAAGCATTACCCACTCGTACCCGTTTCATTATCCATTTGAGCCCGGGATCTCTTGCTATCACACTGAAGAGGAGGAAAATACAAAGTCACTGGTGAAATAATGGAGTCTTTTCGAGTTCGTATGCAAAAGTTACGAGCAAAACGAGAACTCAGAAGACGATAAGGGGAGCCCACTTTTCACCCTCCCCTTATCCGCACCAAGAATTTAATTAGTAATTGTTTTCTTCAAGTGGAACTTATATATATTTGTTTTGAAGAGAATACGGGTGGAAGAGGAAGAAAAAAAGAAAAAAAGGGATTTTTTCTTAAATGCAAGTGGGACCCACACTTGTTTTATTAGGAAAAGAGAAAGGAGAAGAAAACAAAGGGGGTCAAGTAGGGCCCACATTTGTTTTATTAGGAAAATAAGGGAAAAGGACATGGGACCCACATGGTTTGAAAAGAAAAAAAAAATTCTTTGCGAAGGACATTTGAATGCGGAGAGATTAACGGAAGGCTGTCGGGTTTCATTCCTATAAATAGAGGTCGAAAAACAATCCTCTCAACACACCAATTTTCTGACGAAAAGTGGAGGGAAAGACAACAATACTTGTTCCTTTACTTCTTCCTTTACTTTAACAAGGTTTCCACCCAAACCACACAACAGCAAAGGTTTCCACCCAAACCACACCACAACTCAAGGTTTCTACCCAAACCACAACCCAAAAATCTAGGTTTCCACCCAAACCAAGAAGAATTATTGTTTCTCAAATAGAAAATATTTCTTCTCACATATTTCAAGTCTCCATGTATTGTGTCATTTAATCAAAGAGAAATCAAATTTTCTTCCTACACAATAGTTATCGTTGTCTTGTGCATTTATAGTTCATTTTGAGAAAACTCAAAAAATAAGAAGATTAAATCAAGTATTGTCTTTAAGTTTTTAAAAGATTAGCATTAAATTGCTAGTACTTTAACTACTTTCAGCATACTTAAGGGAAGCAAGCAACCATTGTAAGAATCCTTTCTAATTTAAATATTATATTTCAAGTATATTAATTATCTATCTCTTCGGTAAATTATGTAGTCATACGGGAACGGAATGGTATTCCATTTCGTAGTAACACCGCGACTACTCGTTTGCGTTACATAAAAAAATTATGTTTTATTATTAATTTTCTAAGTGGGATAAATCAAAGTGTGGGTATAAAGCGGAATTCCCTCCCACATTAGACCCATTGTCAAAAAAATAAGGTTGGCATTAATCCTATTTTTATTGAGCTAATCTGCAGGTTAATTGTTTAATTTTGAAATTTCATTCAAATTTCTTCTCAATAAAACCAAGGTTTCCACCTAAACCACCAAACAAGGTTTTCCACCCAAAACCACCAGAAAAGAAGGTTTCCACCCAAACCACAACAAAAACAAGGTTTTCCACCCGAAACCACCACAAAACAAGGTTTCCACCCAAACCACAACAAAAATAAGGTTTTCCATCCAAAACCACCACAAAACAAGGTTTTCCACCCAAAACCACCATAAAACAAGGTTTCCACCCAAACCACAACAAAAATAAGGTTTTCCATCCAAGACCACCTCAAAACAAGGTTTTCCACCCAAAACCACCATAAAATAAGGTTTCCACCCAAACCACAACAAAAATAAGGTTTTCCATCCAAAACCACCACAAAACAAGGTTTTCCACCCAAAACCACTATAAAACAAGGTTTCCACCCAAACCATCACAAAAGAAAAACCATCATAAAAGAAAGAAACCACATCTCCATAGTCGAAGTTCCACCCAACTTCTAACTATGTCTCTTTTCTAAAATAGCTCATGCATAAAAATCTATTCTCAATAAATCATAAATATTTCCCCTTTTAATCATGAAGTAGAGGCCAATCCTACGATTGGGAGGTTGATGGGTGCCTAACACCTTCCCATCCCGTACTAGAATCTCCTTACCCAGACTCTCTGATAGTAGACCATAAACATGAAAGTCATAACTAGGTTTTGTTTTCCTCAAAAGAATTCAAACTAGTTAAAAGGGTCCTGACTCCCCTTAGTCAGGTGGCGATTTCAAAACATCTATTTTCCTCTCTGCAGAGTTGGCCCTCTTACTAACAAACTAGTAAGAAATTATCTCTGGAAGACCCTGTACATTAAACATCCACGAACGGATGAGAACATGGACCTCGCCCCATAAAAATTATGGACAAAAGAATAGACCGGCACCTCGACCCGTGCTAGGCGAACCCTCGATTTCTACAGTGGTGACTCTGCTGGGGACATAGAATAGACCGGCACCTCGACCTGTGCATACCAACCCCTCGATTTCTACACTAATATCGCAGCAGATGATCTTCTCATGCACGATATTGATTATACCTCAGGAAATAATAAGACACCTCGTCGTTCTAATGATGAAGATTGGTATAAGTACCCTTTAATATTATCGGGTTCTTATATTTCTGGGATAGTAGAACTTCCTGCGAACCTTCGTAACCGCCATTATCAACCTTGGGTTTATAGAAATGTATGTACTTCCATCTCCTTATCTTTTTGTTACCCTTTAATTTCAAATGAGGTAAGAAACACTCTTGTATTTTTCTAAACAATATATTGTTGCCTCTGTTTCTTATCCTTATTTGAATTTGCAGTTCCACTTCTTCCCGAGATTGCTTTGCAGTGAAAATAAGAGTTCTACTTCTTCTAAAAGGTTTACTGCAAGACAACAAACTCTTCGTTCTGCGAAGGTTACCCAAGCTTCTGGTAGTCAAGATGATGCTCTTCGCAAAGGGAAAAGGAAACTTCAAGATGTTTTTTACGAGAGGAGGAAAAAGAAAAAACTCTCAACCAAGTCTCATTTCAATGTAATCTCTTCTAATGAGAATATTGAGGAAGATCTTGGTGATGAAGATGATAAATTTCCTGAGAAGGACTTTAGTTCTAATTCTGATACCCTTTATGACGAAGGAGATGATGATAATGATGTTAATGAAGGTGGAAATGAAGATTGCAGTATCCCAGAAACTTTTGCCTCATGAATGGTTAGCATATCTGAGGCTTTCCTCCATTCTTCTCGTGGATTAGGAAATTATCCTACAGCGAATGCTCGCAAACTTATTGCGAAGGCTTGTAAAGTTCCTACTATAATTGATAATAACTCCCTCAAAGGCATTTCAAGATTCGTCTCTCCTGCTTCATTATATGCTTTAGGTATGGTAAGTTTCTTCTCTATTCCTTGTTTATTTCCCTTATTTTGTTGATTTCTAACCCCTTTTTTCTTGTTTAGGTTGGAAGAGTTAGTTGTGCAGCTGCTTCTGATTGGGAAAGACGTCATTCTATTGCTGAGAAGAAAACTTTGAATCGTTGTAAGAAGTTAGAGGTTGAAAATTCAAATCTCCGTCAGAAAGTAGAGGATTTAAGTATTGATAACGTAGAATTAACATCCCGTCACGAAGATAATTCACAATCTGCGAGCATCGCAATTGATAATTCTTCTCTTCTTGAGGAGAATAATCAATTATAGCTTGAAAATTCTTCTCTTCGTAATGATAAGAAGCAATTAGAAGGTAAATTCTTTGCGATGGTAATTATTTTGATTACTTTTCCTTCGTAATTTGCTAACCAATTCCTTAATTTATCTCCTTGCTGCAGAAAATTATGCGAAGATGAATGACGATCTTAAAACTATCCTTGCTAACCGTAATAAGAAAATTTCTGATTTGAGATCTTAGCTTCTAATTTCCCAGCATAACCATAGTTTATATGTCAAGCGTTTTCGATCTAAGATGACTCGCAAGATTTGCGAAGATAACGAAATTCCTCTCAAGAAGTACCATACGCTCCTTTCCGAAAAAATTCCTGAAGATACTCCATATCTGGAAATCTCTGATAGTGAAGTTGAAGATGATAGTGAAGTTGAAGAAGAAGATCATTTTGATGGGAATAGATCGCCTGAAAAATAACTTCACTCTTTTTTGTATATCTGTTCTGTAACTTCACTCTTTTTGTATGTCCTGTTTCTTTTTCAATACAACACTTTCTTCTTGATTGCACTTTTAATCAATCCAACAATTTCTTTTTCAAAGCTTAATTTGAATTAATCTTTCTTTGATTGATTGTTTCCCTTATTCGCATAACTTGATCATGTGGAGAGAAATAATATATCTTAAAGACTTAGCTTAGTATTCCCCTTCCCCTTATTATTGCTCTTCAAATGATCAACTATCGCTGGAAGTATTAGAATATCCTTCTCAATTTATCTTACGAAGTTTCGTCTTATTGTGATTATGAATAAAAATTCCTCCCTTTGAAGTATAAGAAATATAATCCTTTTGCCTTTTGCGGAATGTTGCGAAGTAAATAATAAATCTCCCCTTGAAGTATAGGAAGTATGAAGTATACGAAATATGAAATACCCTTAAGAAGTATAAGAAGTATAAAATATCTTTGAAGAAGTATTAGCAGTATTCAATTCATGAAGAATTGCCCAATATATGAAGAAGTATAAGAATTATTACTCACTATATGAAGAAGTATAATAAGTACTTAACCTTCGCAAAATTAAATATCCGTTGAAGAAGTATAATAAATATGATATATTCTTGAAGAAGTATAAATAGTATTGAATTTGTGGAGAAATATTCAATATATGGAGAAGTATAAGAAGTATGTAATTCTCGTAAAATTTTACGAGTATGAACTTATCTGTATTTGATTGCTATCAAAATCGCATCTTTTGTTAAGTCTTCGTGAAAATTCTTCAATGATGTTATCTTCTTTGATAGGACTTCTTGTAAAAATTCTTCAATGATATTGACGAAGCTATCTTCTCTTCAAAACTTCATGATGTATATTCTTATAAAATTTCTTCAATGATATCAACGAAGTTGTCTTCTTTTCAGATCTTGATAATGTATATTCTTGTATAATTTCTTCAATGATTTTGATATAATGAATTTCATTAATTTTTGTGGTCTTATCATGCCTTCCTAAGTAAGGGTCTTATTTTGCCACCTCTTTTGTAGTAAATTTTTGTATTTGCGATAATATGACAAGTCTGAACATTCTTGCGAACATACAACCTCGTGACATTATCGTCTTGCGATGAAATCGCAGGACGTTTTTACACTTTCATGTAATAACCCATTGATCTCATCTTAACTTCTTTGTTTCATTCTGCGAGTTCTTTTTGTATGTTTTCCTTCTTTTTTTTTTTTTTTTTAGAATGCTCGCAGAACTTCATTTGTTGCACAAATATGACAAGCCTTTATGTTTTCGCAAACAAGAAGCCTCGTGACATTTGCGTCTTATAGCACGTATCAGCTCCCTAATGGAGGGTGCTACCCTTTATCTTCCCCCTAGTTGCCCCTTCAAGGAAGCGTACATCGACCATACAAGGTTAGCTCTTCCCATCCGGTTCTGCCAACAACCAGCTTTTGATCGGAACCTCTTATCCTTTTTTCCTATAGGGCTTATAGTTACGAGGATGCACCCTATGGGGTATCTTTGGGCCAAGTGCATCATTTGCCAAGACTTGTCAAAAATGGCAGATGTGGTTCAACCTCACCCGGCACTCTTGACTCAACCGCGTACCTCGGCGCCTTGATCGTTTTCTCCACTTCTTGGGAAAGACAGTATGCCTTAGTCGCCCAACTTAAATCCTCTTACACCGTATTTTATATTGAGTAATGTCGCTAGATTAGGTGAGAATCCAAGGTGTCTAACCCGGATAGGTACCCCATTATTGGGTTGTACCCCTAAAATTTTACCATGTACTAAGGGCCCTTGGTGGTGTTCCGGTTACCCTTAGCCACGTTTATAGGTACCCCCTTAAATGACGTACTTTAGGACTTTGCCTCTTACGAAATATAGCTTCGCGAACTAGGGTGTACGCCACAAAGGTTTGCCTGTATAAAATTTTCTGCGGCTCTCTTTCTTTTTTGGAGGCTGATCACAGATTGCGGTCTTTTATTCGCAAATTAATGAAAGTTTAATCGCAATATAAATTTTGAAATTCGTAACGTTTCCCAATTTCCTGCGAGCAAACAATATTCGTAAAATTTATCACGAAATAAAAAATTTTGTTTTGCAACATACCTCATTTCCACGAGCAAACATACTGATTACCTTCTTGTTTTATTATTTTCCTTCTTCTTTCTTCGCAAATCACAACCCCTTATTATCATCGTAAATTTCTTGTATGATTATCATCATAATTTTATTCTCTTTTGCCTTAATCCTCCGCCATTAAATTTTCACTTCTTTTCACAGCCTTTGCTCTTTTTCTCCAATTTTCCTTCTCAGTAGTTTTTCCTTCGCAAACTTCTACTTCTGTATCGTAACATTTCTTTCCCTCAGCCCAATCACCCTTGATAATTCCAATACCCTTCATATGAGGAAACTTTATGCACTGATGTAGAGTGGAAGCTACGCCTAGAATTCCATGAAGCCATGGTCTTCCTATCAAAGCATTATATGGTGATTCGACATCAACAACGCAGAACAAAATTTCAGTTCGCATTCCACTTAATGGAATTCGCATGCTCACTTCTCCTTTGGGCTTGTTAGCAGTTCCATTAAAACCATAAATTCTGTAAGTAGAAGGTATTAAATCTGCATCTTTCCCCCCCATAGTTTTGTAAGCAGAATAGAATAGGATATTGACAGAACTTCCAGTATCAATCAAAATCCTATTAAGACCAATTGATTCTTCCTCCATATCATCTTCGTTTTCTTCCATATTCATGTAGATTGCTAATCTTACTACCAATGGATTATCATGTGCTTCACAACCTTCTGGAATTTCAGTGGCTTCAAAAGAAATTTCACGTTTCTGCCAATCTTCAAGTCGTGAAATTTTTGCGATGTTCATTACTTCCTTTCCTTCACCATCCCTCGCATATACCCTGCTTAACACATTATCATGAAAATCCTCTATGGTTTTATATGAATGAACAATGGAATTACAGAAAACATTCCTTGCTTTTGATCCCACTTCTATATGTAGGGTTTCTTCTCCCTTTTCTTGTCTTGTGTTCTCCTCATGAGTTATGGCTGGAGCTCGTGGTAATTTTTGCGATCGTGTCTGCTTAAGTAAAAATTGATTTAGTTTTCCTTGATCAATCATTCTAAGATTATCCTCTTGATATTATGGCAATTATTTGTAGAATGTCCATGAAAATGATGATATGAACAAAATTCATGACTTCTTGGACCCATTGGTGGTTCCTTTCCCATGTTCCATGGAGTTGGTATATGCTCTACCAGGATAATTGCTTGCCATATCTTTTCTACACTTGTATTCAAAGGTGGCAACTTTATCTCTTCCCTTACCATTCTTTGACCTCCTTGACCGTTGTTATAATTTTGTCTCTGGTTCCCTTGTCCAAAATAATTTTTCCTTTGTCCCCCATAATTTTCTTGTTGTTGATCTAATCTTGGAATTTGGTTATTTCCTATTCGAGTATAGAAATTCCTATCTCTATCATACTCTTCTTGATCTCTACTACCCATTGCTACCATTTTTGGCTGGCTATCATTGATTTTCTTCTCTTCTGAAATTTGCGAAGAAGTTTGTGAGGATGTTTGCGAAGTACCTGCTACTATATTGATTATTTTGGGAAGTAAATTTGATCCTCCATCTTGATTGCTAGTGTTTGCTACTGGATATGACTCCATACTGTTTTGCTTTTCCTCTAGTGTAATGTATTCTTCTTGCAATTCTCGTAACTCTGTCATCATTATGGAATTCTTTCTTCTAAAGATTTGAACATATAATTGCTCAGTTGCGAACATCGCATTTATGAAGGACAGAATCAAGTATCTCTCATCCACGCGCCCTGCCATATCACTGCACATAGTCTTCCATCGTCTTACCAAATGCTTCAAACTTTCACCCACTCTTTGTTTTAAACCAAATACATCTTCAATACCAAGCCGTGAAGAGTGATTTGTGATATATGCTCCAAGGAAAGTTGCTTGCAAATGACTGAATGACGTAATAGTGTTCTTAGGGAGTCCTTCGAACCACTTTAAAGCTTCCCTTATTAAACTCGATGCGAAGTACTTGCATAACATAGCATCATGATTCTCCCATTGTAACATGCATCTTATGTATGCTTTAATGTGCTGAATAGCACATGAAGTCCCATCAAAGATACTGGTAAGTGTGGGCAAATTGCATTTTGGTGGAATTCCTCCCAATTGTACTTCTCTAGTAAATGGAGTCCTCGCAGCTTCTTCTATTGCTTCATCTAATTTCCTTCTATCTCCTCCTCTTCTATTGTTTATCATCTCTCTCATTTCTACTAATTCTCGAAAGATTCGTTCATTTGCCTCAGAATTCTCATCCATTGGTCTTTTTAATGCATGTGCTCTTCTTCTACGTTTTTGCGCTTCCTCCCTTGCGATCCTTCGCATTCTATCATATTCTTCATTAATGTTTTCATTTGCATAATTTTCCAAATATCTTCTTTCTAAATTATCATAATTGTTCTGTAGCAGAGCATCTTGGAATTCTTGTTCTTCCCTTTCTATTCTTCTCATTCTTCTCATGCGAATATCAGGAATTTCTTCTTCTTCATTCCTCCTTCTGTGATTTATTTCTTCTTGATTTGCTTGTACTCTGATTCGAGAGTTTGGTTCATTCCTCTCCACTTCTGTTTGTTGATTTACAATTCTTCTCTTATTTCTTTCATACTCAACATTTTGTTTGTTACGAGCCTCTTCATATCTTCTTACTCCATTCTCGTGATTGTTTTGATGTACTTCTTGTTGTCTCTCAGTTTCTTCCATAAGTTGTTGTTCTTCCTCTCGATTCTGATTGTTTTCTCTAGGATTTGGCCTTGTTCGTAAATTCTCCATGTTTTGTTCGTGGTTTGGTATTAAAATGAAACGATTCTCTTGATTTCTTTCACCTTGATTCTGCGCTTGTTCTTGCATATTATTTTCATTATTAATTATCGGTGAAGTTTGTCCTTCTCTTTCTGTTCTAACATTTGATCTTGCAACACTTTGAGATTTCCTTCTTTGTAACATCTCATTTTCCATCCTCAATTATTGATTTTGTCTTGTTAAATTGGCACGTTCTTCAGCTTCGATCATTCGTTCTTCTTGGATTCCTTTTCTCAATGTTTCTAACATCTCCCTTTCTCTTTCAAGAATTGTTCCTCCCATCAACCTCCCATTTTCTCTGATTTGTGGTTCTCTATCTTCTTCTTCTGGTGTATCAGTTCTCCAAGTGTGTATATTCACTCGATCATGATCTATTATTTGTTGAGCTTGATTTCTTCGATTACTCCTTCTCCTACTAGGTTCTCCTGTTATATTTGCTTCTCCTCCTGCGAGTCTTACACTTCTTCTTACTTCAGTTAATGGTTCTGATGTGTTTCTTCTTCTTGTCATTTTTTCCGTACAGGAATTCTTCAAATCCCTGTTTCTAGCGCCAATTATGTAGTTGCAGAATAATCTACAACTACACCCTCAATAGAATTAGTAAAAACTCAAGAAGTTCTTGATGGTGAATGATAATTTTCTTATTAATTCTATTAGTTGATTACATAGAATTATCAAAATGGAACTAGAATAGTTACAACTTTTTCTATTCTCTTTCCTAAGATAATTTCTTACACTCATTCAAAGAACCTCTCGAATTTTACATTTGAACTCCTATTTATAGTAAAACTTATGCAGCTGTATATGAATTACGAAGTATCGCAATTCATCCTCGAAAAATTATTTCATCCTCGCAAAACTTCATATTTCCCCGCACTACTTCTATCATCGTATCATTTTATAACTCTTTGATACTCGTGAACTATTATCTTGCGATATTTAGTACCTACAGACTCAATCTTAAATAAAATTTTTATCAAAGAGTTAATATCTCTATCGATTTGATCTATACTCAAGCAAATAGAAATCTGCGAGTCTTTATCAAATACAAGAGATATAAACTTGGATGGTACCAAAGACCAATATCCAAGGATCAATCAATTTCCAATCAACAACCAAAAGTTGGACTTCACAATTGATCGATACAACGCACAACCTGTGATATTTCAATTATATAACAAAATATAATGCGGAATAAAAATAACACAGACACCAGAAATTTATTAACAAGGAAACCACAAATGCAGAAAAACACCGGGACCTAGTCCAGATTGAACATCATATTGTATTAAGCCGCCACAGACACTAGCCTACTACAAACTAACTTATGTCTGAACTGTAGTTGAACCCTAATCAATATCACACTGATTCAAGGTATAGTTATGCTCCTTACATCTCTGATCCCAATAGGATACTATACACTTGATTCCTTAGCTTATCTCACCCACAACCAAGAGTTGTTATGACCCAAAGTCGAAGACTTTAATAAAAAAATATGTATCACATAAAAAAGTCTACGATAATAGACAAATCTGTCTCCCACAGATAAACCTACGAGTTTTGTTTCGTCTTTTGATAAAATCAAGGTGAATAGGAACTAATAAATAACTCGAACTTATATTCCCGAAGAATATCTTAGAATTATTGATCACCTCACAATAATCTAAATCGTATGGTATCGAAACTAGATATTGCGGAATCACAAACGATGAGACGAAGATGTTTGTGATTTCTTTTTATCTTGCCCTATCGGAGATATAATCTCAAGCCAATTATTCAATTGAACTCGTATGAAATAAAATGGGAAGATCAGATCGCTCAACTACAAGAGAAGTAGTTTCGTCTGGCTTCACAATCCCAATGAAGTCTTTAAGTCGTTAACCGACATGGTCTCGAAAAGAAACCTACGGTTATAAGAGAATCGACTCTAGCAAAACCAACTAGTATCACACAGGGGGTGTGGGGATTAATTTTTATAGTTATTAGACATCTCTTTTATGTAGTTTTCAATCCAGGGTTTGCAATCTAAGTTACATTGGTAACAAAGCATTCAATATTCATCATTAGATGAAAAAACTGATTTATCCAAGCTAATATCTTTCAACTGTTAGATCAAAACTTAGCTTGTCACATACAAATGAAATGTATTTCATTTAGGTTTGAGTAACCGTACCTAAACGTGTACATTTGGTTGGTTCACAAATAGTTAACCAATGGTTAGCCATATGATCACTTTCATATCAACCATATTCATCTTCTTAACAACTAGTTCAAATGACTCAAAAGAACTAGTTGATGAGTTGTTTAATTGCTCAGATCTTTATACATAGACACAATTGAAACAAAATTGGTTTGATTCAATCGAATAAATTCATGAACAATATAGCCATGGTTTGCAAAGATTGCATTCCTTATTAATTTATTGTTTAAGTTCATGAGCTAACCGATTTGAGAAATATAACCAGCTTGGGTACGCATACGGGTATGTGTACCTTAGTTACCGGATTTGAGTTTACAAATTCAGCAGAAATTTTCGGTTCGAAAACTTCCGTGGGTACACATACGGGTACACGTACCTAAGGTGGCTGGTTTACTAGTTTTAAAACTACAAACTCAGCAGAAATTTTCGGTTCGAAAAATTCCGCTAGTACGCGTATGGGTAGGCATACCCAACTTGTCTCCTTCACCAATTCCGCATGCACACATATGCACGCACTTGGTTTCCGGTACATGGATTATACACTAATGTGAGAACACACTATATGTGCTTATATCCATAGGTGGTTACATAGTCTCAACTCTACATTTCAATCATTAAAACATTCTTCTATAATGTTATAATAGTTGTTAGACATAAGAATCGACTATCGTCATCAAAGCTATTTTCAATATTGAAACGTCATCATGACTTTCGTCATGGGTAAAGATGAAAAGTGGTTGAAGCGAAATCTTACCAACACATATTTCAATAAAAAAATAGGCGAGTAAACTCGGTTCGAAATATCAAATGTGTATGTATGAAAACTATCATACTCGTACGACTGTTGTCTAAAGAGTAGGAGATAGATAGACTTTTGAGTTCTAGATAAGTTCAAGTCTCCACATACCTTTTTGGTCGGATGAAGTTCCACTGGTTCCTTGAGTAGTTCTTCGTCTTCGTAAGATAATCGCCATAGTGTCAGGAGCTCAACTATACTTAACTATCCTAGACCGAGACTTAGTCATAAGTAAAATAGAAATCAAGACGTATAGTTTTGATCACTAATATTGATAAACATGCTTGAGATAGAAACGCATGCAAGTTCTACCGAGCAATGCTTTAACATAAGTCTCCGCAAAAAGGATATAAAATAAAAACATGTTTTTCTTAAACAGGAAAACAATTAACTAACAAGATTGTTACCTCAAATTTCGCATCCTCTTCTACAATATATTTTCATCTTCTTCTAGGGAGAATTTATATCTAAATATCATTATGTTGTCATCCTTATGCAATAAAAAAAACAATAACAACAACTAACCTTTACCAGAGAAAGGTTGAAAACCGGTTTTTAACTATTGCAAGCAAAAGATGAAAACCCCGAAACACATATGCTTGTATGTTAAACCAAATGATTCAACATATTATGAATTTTTCACATATTATTTCTATCAGAACCCCTCATGATCCTTTGATAAGGCCTACCAGTATGGGATAGAACTTAATCCCGCTAAATCAAAAAATCACCCAAACCATAAGGGTTCACATCATATGAGATCGAATATCAAGGTTAGAAAACTGAAATCAAACATCCCATACACATACATAGCAATAAGATAAAGCATTCAAGCACAGGCTATGTAAATCAAAAACTATCACAAGAAAAATTATAAATCAAATAACTTTATTCATAATAGACCTAATACAATTATTGAAAGAAATAAAAAATTGATGTCTATTTTCCTAGATTAAGTATTACAGCATATAACTTAATCTTTAGGTGTGCTCTTGTTGTTCACTGAGGTTTCTTCAGTGTTCAAAATTTTAAAGCATGTCTAATGAGACTTGTCTACAACCATTTCTTGTTTCTCAAGTTCTTCAATTATAACCATGAGTTCAGCAAGAACTCCTCTTGTTCCTTCAATTTTTTATTTTATCCAATCTTTATGTCGAATAGTCATAACGATATTGGTTTCCAGTTATTTAAAACCTTGGATATAATTAGCCATACTATCTGAACGAATCCACTTGGTTTTGGTTAGATCTTGTTGGTTGTAAGCCAAAAGACATGACTCATCTTGTGATCCAAATGAACTATCAGAATCATAATCAGACATGATTCTAGATATGTTTTTCTTCTTCCTCTTTGTATTAATTCCTTGACAATCTTTAACCTTTTGAGTTTCATCCTTATTAGTCTTTGTGACACTGCGAGTTATTGGAGTCATTCTCGGTTATATAAATAAGTATTGATCGGGGTTTCAATAATACAAGCAAGAGATAACTTCCCTTTAAGAAGAGATAACTCTCCGAACGAAAATAACTGAAAATCCGAAAATATTACAGAAATATATTTCGTTTCCTTTGTCCGAACTTCTCGTGTTGGAAGGTTTATTAAAATTTGAAAATTCTAAATAAAACCTAGTTTTGGAAGATCATGATAAACATGAACATTTTTTTTTGTTTCAGACAGACATGGATTCGCAGTAATCCAAAAATATCACAGAAATTTCTGATAAGCAACTTTACATAAAACAAATGTGCTCTCGCTTTATTGTGTTTTTCTCATCCATAAATAAGAGCACGGAAGGGGATGAGAGTGGACGATTTTGATACAACTAAGTTGTATCAAAGTAATCCTTTTCTAGCTTACAGTGAGTATCAGAACCATAGTTCATGTTTTTCCTTAAGAATTTCTGCCCAAAATATTTTCTCCCAGAACAATGATCTTTTCTAACTCTAGAGATATGATCATGTGAAAAAACTGTACTAACGTGAGAATTTTCAGAGATAGATAAATCTCTCGTAATTCCTTCAATGAGATTTACATATGATTTTCTCATTCTAAGGACTTCCTTATGATCCACATCAGTGTGATTATCTGAAACAATTATCGGAAATTCCTAATTGTTTCTTTTGGCAGAGATTTTCTCATTCCTTTTCTTCTGGAGTCATTTTTCATCAAAACAAGGATTGTTTCGATATGGGTGAGGAGGAACCTTTATCCATAAGTGATTATCAACTCTTTCCTCTGATTCTTTTGAGTTGATCTTATCGGATAATGGTATAATATGTCTTTGTACTGAGGAATGATCTTTCATTTTTTTAAGACAAGAAACTTCTTTCAATATTTTTACCATCATATGTTGAAGAAGTATAAGTTTCCTGTCAAGTGACTGAAAATTGTATTCCTTAAGATCACGTTCACAGAATCGGTTCAAAGTTTCCTTTGGACAAGATTTCGTTTGATCATCAGTAAACTTAGAAGATAGTATCTTATCCTCTTCTGACTTGATGTAGTTAGGTAAACCACCATCATCTTGATCTATTTCAGACGTGACTAAACCGATTTTATCACAATCTGTAAAAGTCGAGGAAGGACTTTAGTTTCCTCATTATCAGAAAAAATCACAACAACATCATTCGTCAGAGTCATAGGACGTGTCTCTTTATCTAAAGTAAAGATTTACCAAGAGCTTCTAGTTTGACAGTGAGATTTATATTCTCTTTGGCCAGACTATTCAGTTGAATGTCTTTATCTATGATCTCCTGTTTAAGAAGATTTGACTCTGTCTTTAATATCAGCATTTTAGAAGACAAAGATTTTATAGGCTTTAGGAGTTTTATCAACTCTTTATCAGCATCTTCCTTTCTATCAGAGATGGACACAGATGTTTTCGCAACTCCTGGATCATGAGTCAACGAAGTAGTAACATCTTCAACTTTTGAGTAGTCATACTCTTGCATAACGTTAACTGAATCAGACATATATTCAATTTCTTATAGGATGGATCGCACCAAATACAGATTGCTAGATCTTTTCGTGTTTTCCTGTTCTGATACCAATTGAAAAGGCAAGGGTACCCAAATATACCTCAAGCTAAAACTTTTCCACCTATAAGTCCTTTCTCCAAAAGTTATTGTCTATGGACTGAATCAAGACAATACACCTAATCGGTTCACACTTCGTGTGATCATCTATGGATACGAGATCGAGACAATACAACAACGAAGTATGTTTACTTGATAAGATGTTCAGACTTAACCAAACACAATAGGATTACTATCAGGTAAAATAGGAAATAACATTTGTGTAATTTACTTTAAATTATAATAACAACAATTATAATTACGGAAAATAAAAGAAAATGACACAACAAGATTTTGTTAACGAGGAAACCGCAAATACAGAAAAACCATGGGACCTTGTCCATAATTGAATACTCTCAGGATTAAACCGTTATACAAAATCAAACTTAACTTCGTATAGTTGAGACCAAGCAACTAAACCTATAGTTCACCTAGTTCTGTTTGTATTCCCACGCCTCCAACCTGTAATAAGTCACGTACTTGGAACAATTCCTTTGGTTCGTATTCCAAACAGTAAAGGAACAATAAATCTATTCGGTATCAACTATTTTCAACCAAGTGATGTGAGTTTGACAAAGGATCTTCTGTTTATCTCAATAAACACCTTTGTCGGGTTCTTAGATCTATCTTATTATCAACTTCCAAAGGTAATTGTTAAGATTTTTCAATCAATACTTTTAATCACAAAGAATTGTATTGATGCCGATCTACACAACTAATTAATATAATCTACCACAAGGATAAACCGATTATAGTTGGATCCTCTTTTACCGAAACAAGTATTATGCACACCAAATATTATAAACCCAAATCAGAAATCTTCAAAGTCTTCTTTGTCTTCAAATCTTCTTAAAACTTCAATAAACACCTGCACACAACAACTTGAATCTCTTGTGATCAATCTTGCATAGAACGGAGTCTATTAACAAAGGATTATCACAAGACGTCTTTATATGTACAAACAGTCTAAAGATACCTGTCGAAACTTCGATCTAGTTTGAGTGAATCTTATATCAGAAGCGAAAATTCTCAAGCATAAACAAACTAGGTGCAATCAAAGTTCAACCACCGTTAGTTAATCAAATCAATCGAAAACAAAAGATAAACCACAATTATCTAGTTTCCCACCAACGGTGAAAAAGCATGGGTCTAACAACCACACCTAATATTTCAATTAGCAATTTGTATGGACAACTCCGAGTTACTTTCTAGAGAATCAACAAGACTCAATCAATAGAAAATATCTCAAGGAGTTATTATCTCAATCTCTCAATTTGATCTAAACTCAAGCAAATAGAATCTGCAAGTCTTTATCAATGAGAGATAACTTGGATGGTACCAAAGACCAATATCCAAGTGTCAATCAATTTAAATCGACAACAAAAAGTTCGGATATTCTAATTGATTAAAAAACGCATAACCTGTATTATTTCAATTATAAAACAGAATATAATGCGGAAAAGAAATAACACAGACACCAGAGTTTTGTTAACGAGGAAACCGCAAATGCTAAAAAACCCCGGGACCTAGTCTAGATTAAACATACACTGTATTAAGCCGCTACAGACACTAGCCTACTCCAAGCTAACTTCAGTATGGACTGTAGTTGAACCCCAACCAAACTCATACTGATCCAAGGTACAGTTATGCTCCTACATCTATGATACCAGCAGGATACTACGTACTTGATTCCCTTAGTTGATCACACCCACAACTAAGAGTTGCTATGACCCAAAGTCGAAGACTTTAATAAACAAATCTGTATCACACAGAAAAGTCTACGGGGATAGATAAATTCGTCTCCCACGAATAAAACTATGAGTCTTGTTCTGTATTTTGATAAATCAAGGTGAACAGAAACCAATTGATAAAACCATACTTATATTCCTGAAGAATAGCTCAGCTTTATCAATCACCTCACAATAAACTTAATCGACGCAGCGAAGAAGATTATTGAGGAATCACAAACGATGAGACGAAGTGTTTGTGACTACTTTTATATCTTGCCTATCGGAGATAGAAATATCAAGCCAATTATTCCAATTATACTCGTACGATAGAATAATCAATATCAGATCACACAACTACAAGAAAAGTAGTATCACTCTGGCTTCACAATCCCAATGAAGTCTTTAAGTCGTTCACCTGGTTTTAGAAGAAGAAAAACAAAGGTTAAAGGAGAATTTACTCTAGATTAGAACAACTAGTATCACACAGAATGTGTGGGGATTAGGTTTCCCAGTTGCTAGAGTTCTCCCTTATATAGTCTTCAAATCAGGGCATTGCAATCAATGTTAGCTTAGTAACAAAGCATTCAATATTCAACGTTAGATGAAAACCTGAGTAGATTCAAGATAATATTTATCAACCGTTAGATCGAAAACATAGCTTGTTATACACACATGTACTTGACGTTTTTAGGTTTGTGTAACCGTACCCAAACTTGTACATTAGTTGGTTCAACAATAGTTAACCAAATGGTTAGCCATATGATAACTTTCATATCAAACATATTCTTCTTCACCATTACTAGTCCAAATGACTCAAATGAACTAGTTAGAGAGTTGTTCAATTGCTTAGATCTTTATGTACTACAGAAGACACAATCCAAGAAAAAACGATGTGATTCACTCGAATCGATTCATGAACTATAAAGCCACGGTTTGCAATAGCATTCCTTAGTTTATTAAGATGAGCTCACAAACATCATTTTTAAACATAACCTACTCAAGTTCACGGACTGGGTTCACAGACTTAAGTTCCCGGATGGAGTTCACAAACTCCAGCAAAAATTCTCGGGTTCGAGAACTACGCCAGTTCGTGAACTGGGTTCGCAGACTGAGTTTGTATGCTGAGTTCGCGGACTGAGCTCACGCACTACTCCGGTTTCACTTGATCAACAAAGTTCGCAAACTTCGGTTCAAGAAATAAGGACTTATACATATATGTGTTACCACAACAATGCTTATACCCTCCAATGGTTATAATGTCTAAACTCTCATTTTAATCATTGAAACATTCTCAGAGGGTGTTATATAGTTGTTATTCACAAACTAATTTTCGTCAGAGCGATTTCCAAAATGATTGAAAGATAACATGACTTTCTTCACTAGGTAAAGATGAACTTGATTAAAGCGAAAGCTTTACCAACACATAGTTCGATAAATAGATAAGTGAGATATACTCAGCTCGAAATATCCACATGTGTATAATCTAAGTCTATATAGCAAAAAGAATTTTGTCTCAAGATAGGAAATATAGTAGATAGACTTTTGAGTGATAGATAGGTTCAAGTCTCCACATATACCTTTTAGTCGATGAAGATCCACTGGTTCCTTGAGTAGTTCTTCATCTTGTATGATGATCATCATAGAGTTTTTGAGCTCAACTACACTTTCTATCCTAGTCCGAAACATTAGCTATAGTAGACTAGAAATCAAAGACTTTATAGTTTTGATCACTAATATTGACAAACATGCTTGATATAGCAACGCATGCAAGTTCTACCGAGCAATGCTCTTACAGTCTCCCCTTTTGTCTATTTTAGTGGAAAAACTATTAATACATATGGAATACAAAAAATATATAAATAAACTTTGTAGCTACTTTTCTACATGTCATCTAATCTTCAACAATACTCGAAATCTTCGTCACTTCCAAGTAATCCAATGATCCCAAAGGTTATAAGTTTAGCATCATCGTTGTTGAAAATCCATAGCTATAACAACGAGAAAACAAGAGTTCTCAATCATTGTTATATAATGTCATAGTATCATTACACAGCGTCAAAGTACAATTGCAAAGGTGAACTACATATTAATTCTCCCCCTTTTTGTCAATAAAATTGGCAAAGGTAGAAGAACGGGATCCTAATGAAATTTACGTAAGAGACATTTCATGACCAAAGGTAAATGTATATCATCTTGTTTAGATGCAATCATAAAGCTGAAGCTAAATGCATTCATCAAGGAGTTCATAAAGATACAAGATAACCCCTATAATATTCCACAACCGCACTCCCCACAAAGATTTGGAAATTAATCACAAGTTCAAAAGAATTTCCCCCCTATAAAAATATCATTCCCAAAATAACAACAAGAGCGACCTTAATTTCAAAAGAAAAGAAGGATTTCTCTGGACTCAACAAATATCATACAAGTATGAATTTGGAATCCAAAAATAAATATTCAATCAAATTAACCGTAAGCGAACCATGATTAATTTGACTAAATATGCTCAACACAAGTAAACTTATGGAGACTTAATAAGTCAATTAGATTAATCACAAGAAAACTCGCAAATAATCTAATTGCCATACTCAACCAAACTAATTACAAAATTAATCAATTTAATTGGTCACACTCGACATAAGAAAATTCTATGGAGCAATGACTAAGTTAATCATGAATAACCAACCCAGTCAAAGAAATGCTCAAACATAAGAAAACTTATGGAATGCTAACTAAATAACCACACAAGATGATTAATTTAGTTTAACATGTTCAACATAAAGCACCTTACGGAACAACAACTAAGTTAATCATAAAATTAATCAACTTTTGTTATTTTAGTGCTTAGCATAAGACATTTCATGGAACAACACAGTATTTACACAAAAATTGTGGATCTGAGATCGACCTTATACCGTGGAGTAAGCAAGGATTCTATCTATTTTGCATCACCATTTGCACAATGAAATACAATAGATATAATCCTTAAATCACAAAAGATTTTAACCTATCTTCCATCAAAACTTTACAATATAGGCTTAACTTTTGTGTTTGTCAAAAGTCTCTTCATTATTTTATCAATACTTGCATATCAATTCACGAACGAATTTATTTTTGACAAAATATGGGACAACAAGTTCACGGACGTAAACACACATATCTCATAAAAATATTGCAATACATAAAACCATAAAGATTAATACTGCAAAAATCATCTTCCAAACAAGTTTAGAATTTAAGCCAATAAATCTAAAAACAAGAAGATGAAAACTTTGGACATAGCTATGTGAAATCACAATAATGGCTATTCCAAATACTAGATATTCTTCTAAACAAAACAAGAAAAATAGAAGATTTCATCAGAAGACTTATTAGTCGTTGTAGATATTTCTCAGAGCATCTACTGAGAATTCCTTCTCATTATTAAAAAACCCATTGATTATGGGATCGTTCAATTCCTCCAAATCTTCATAAATATCAGTTAACTCACTGAGTTCTCTTTTGAAATCACGCAAGGTGTTCTTGGATAGAGACAACATTTGTTCATAGTGAGTTATCTTTTCCAAAGAGGAAATGATTCGAGATTTTAAACCATTTCTCTTTTTGATGAAATCTTTCACCATGCCTTTAAAATTATTATCAAAAGGACAAATAGAAAAGAGGCAGATAGAAGAAGAACCTTCTCCATTAATTGTAGTCTTCACTTTCTTCACCCTTGAGGAAGAAATCCCTTTACACAGATACACATTAGCTACTTCAATTGCATCCCTTCTTGTGATGCTTCTGGTTACAGGAGCCATAAAGTTGTATCTTTTCAAGGAAGTAGGAAGTCTACCGATGATTTAAATAGACTTATGAATATCAAAAACCCTAGAAGAATAAGTCTTCTATAGTTTAATGATTCATTTTCTATATTGTTAGGAGAATATTTTCTTAATAGAAATAGACACAAAACTTGAGCCACACAAAAACGCAAAGCCTCACTTTCTCAAGTTAAAGATGAGGATGCGAACGCCCATGATGTTATATAGGGACGTTATGAGCCAAACGCTCTCCTTGTTTATCACATAGTGATTTTTCAAGGTTTGTTGTGTAAGCAAGTTTCTTACCTCTTCTGATTCTGGAAGCATTGTTTTTAGGAGAACTACGCAGATTATCTAGATTCATCTTTTGTATGTTCTTCTGTAGTTTGGCAATTCTTTCAATGTTCCTCTTGAATCTCCAACACGTACTTTGAACATGCCTTGCATTTCCACAAAACAAGCAGACCAAGGATTATTTGTTTTGTTGAGGTATCTTTTGCTTAACACAGCTGCCAACTTTTATTTTTCCCTGATCAATAGAAGCAACAAGATTGACAATGTCTGCACACTTGCTTTTGTATCCTAAACCATTAGTGTTTCCAAAGGACTTCTGACCAAATAACATTGCTGAAATTTTGTCAGAGCTTCCAAACAATCTTTGTAGATCATCTTTAAGAGTATTAATCTATTTCTCCTTTAGATCAATGGTTCTAGTGATTTTATCATTAAGACAATCTATCTCACGATTTTTCACCTGGATTAATGATTCTAGTTTCTTCAATGAAGCTTTTAATTGAAGATTTTCTTGAAGAATCTCTTTGTCCAAGAAATTTAAAACCTATGTGTCAGTCTCATATTCTGAATCAGAACTTGAGTATGTAGATGTTTCTGTTGTAAAAGCTGAGAGTTCATCACATCTATCAAGCGTATTCAGCCTCTTGACACTTAAGGGTTTTTCTTTCACAGAATCATTAACGACGATGGAAGACAGAGGACGTTTATCACGTCTAATGCTTCTCTTTATAAATTCTTTGATATTTTCTGTAATCAATGGTTTTCTAAACCAGACATCATCCGTACAACATTCATCACCCCATGACAAGTTAGAGGACTCACTTGTGGTTGTCACACCATTGAATGTAACGGTTTGAACAAAGTTTTGATCAGGAATTCTTACCTTTCCAAAAGATATATTTTCAGAAAGAGCATTTAGGTTATTTCCTTCATCGACAGTATATTTCTTAGAAACGTGTTTGTTGGCTTCAAAATTAGTTTCTAAGATATCCCAAATATCTTTAGACTTAGTGCAAGTAGACACATAATGCTGAAGATCTGGGGCAATAGATTGTCTGATAGCATCTAGGCCTTCAGAATTTTTCTTTGCAATAAGAATTTCTTCTGGGCTATAACTACCAACGTCCTTGGGTAGAGATACATCACCTTCTGTATTCACTGGATGATCATATCCATTAATAACATGTACCCACATTTGAAAATCACGATCTTGAAGATACGTGCTCATAGAAATTTTACACCATGGGTAGTTTGAACCATCGAAGACTGGTAGGACGTTAATAGAGATAGCACTTCAGTCCATAGAGTCAGATTTCTATAAACACAGACTTGTAAGTTCTTAAATGTGTTTGCCTGCTCTGATACCAATTAAAAAAGAGGGGGTCTAACAACCACACCCAATATTTCGATTATCAATCTGTATGGACAACTACGAGTTACTTTCTAGAGAATCAACAAGACTCAATCAATAAAAAATATCTCAAGGAGTTATTATCTCAATCTCTCAATTTGATCTAAACTCAAGCAAATAGAATCTGCGAGTCTTTATCAAAGAGCTGGGTTGCACGGACGCGGACGCGGCGACGCAGACACGACAGGACACTGACGCGGACACGAGGCCAATATTGCAGCGTCCCAGTGCATATTTTAGCGTCGGCGTCAGCGTCTGAGCGCGTCGGACGCGGACACGGCTCAAGAAATGGAGCGTCCGTGCAACCCAGTCAAAGAGAGATAACTTGGATGGTACCAAATACCAATATCCTAGTGTTAATCAATTTAAATCAACAACCAAAAGGTCGGATATTCTAATTGATTGAACAACGCACAACCTGTATTATTTCGATTATATAACAGAATATAATACGGAAAAGAAATAACACAGACACCAGAATTTTGTTAACGAGGAAACAACAAATGTAGAAAAATCCCGGGACCTAGTCCAGATTAAACATACACTGTATTAAGCCGCTACAGACACTAGCCTACTCCAAGCTGACTTCGGACTGGACTGTAGTTGAACCCCAACCAAACTCACACTGATCCAAGGTACAGTTATGCTCCTACATCTATGATACCAGTAGGATACTACGTACTTGATTCCCTTAGTTTATCTCACCCACAACCAAGAGTTTGTACGACCCAAAGTCGAAGACTTTAAAAAACAAATTTGTATCACACAAAAAAGTCTACAAGGATAGATAAATTCGTCTCCTACGAATAAACCTATGAGTTTTGTTCAGTCTTTTGATAAATCAAGGTGAACATGAACCAATTGATAAAACCATACATATATTCCCGAAGAACAACTCAGCTTTATCAATCACCTCACAAATAAATTTAATCGACGCAGTGAAAAAGATTATTGAGGAATCACAAACGATGAGACGAAGTGTTTGCGACTACTTTTATATCTTGCCTATCAGAGATAGAAATCTCAAGCCAGTTATTCCAATTGTACTGGCAGTAGTGCCCGCTCCGACGACCGATACATCATACGCCACCATGACCCCTCTAATATCACCAACGACACCTTTGGCATCGACTTCAAAGGCTACTTCCTTTCCATTAGATGATCCCTCGAGGGTTTTCTCATTGATACTCCGAAGAAGATTTTTTGATTCATCCGCATCAAAATCGAGAACCATGGCATCCTCCAAAATCATCACATGCTCGATTTTCCGCTTCTTCGACCGAGGAACAGTTTGATCCGCCCTATAACTGGACCACGGAAGGGTTTTGCCGTACTAAAACTTCTCAACATGCCAAGGGTCTTCCTCATTCTCTCGTCCCTCCTCCATGTTCACCGAATCCAAGAAAATCTGAACACGCGCCTGCACTTCATTAAGATAGATGGAAGGGAGGTCCTTGACGATTTCGCCAGCTTCATGAAACAGAGATTCGATTCTAGCTACTGCCTCCTCATGAAAAGAAGAGAGGTTTCCGCCAACCCTGAATTCCTTCTCTGAAGGATCAAAGACATAGCCATCCTCAGAGGGTCTCATCATACACTACAAAGAACAAGCAAAATGGTCAAGTTCCATCCTATTTATACACACATAAGAAATAGGATATAAAAAAAAAAGGAAAAGCGAGGCGATACCATTAAAGGGGATGGACGAAGAAAAATTACACAAATGTGGAGTTCAAGATCATCTGTTATGTACAACAAGGTGATGCAACCTCAAAAGTAAAGTTTTTTATACTGGCTGTGAGTTAAGGCATAATATCCGATCCCAATTAAACCTCATGCCTGTCTGTGATAAATAATTATGGTTGGTGAGAAAGCATGGAAGAACGTGCTCAAATCCCACTAGATCATGTGTTCCTTTCCCACCGCCAACGCCAAAGCTTCAGAAGCAAAGTCGGCAACATAACCAAAGCAGAAAGAGTAACGCTCTTCCTATTTTGTGGGCGTAACGTTTTGGTTTGAAGAGAAAAGAATCTCCTGGACGAGTCAAATAAGGAAAGAGGCAACCAAGCCCTTTAGGATAAATCACCAAACATTCCGTGACATGTCTCATCCTCACCGCTACTGGCCATATGTGCACGCCTCACCCCACCGAGCCTCGCCCTGCCATGGCTGCACCAGGCCAAGCCACCTGCTCCACTGACGTGAGCCTATCATCCAAGCGCGTTCACCTTACCAAGACCACGCCACCTCTTGGCCCCCCCTCAAGCCAAGCTTTACACTTGTGCCGCCTCTCAAGACTGCACCCCCTTTGGCTTGGAGATGTACGACTAGACCAAGATGGTAATTTTCGCCTCACAAATCCACGATCTGTATTCCCAGTACAACTTACGCAGGGACACAAGAAAAAACTCTCCTTACCACTCAAAAATGTTAGTCGGATTCTCCTGACCATCTTTGAAATGATTTACACCTCGATTTCGTCCTCGTCTGTCACTATCATATGCTTACCTCACAACAAGGCACCTGTTCCGAGCTATGCAGGTGACTTAATATTGATGGTGGTTTTTAGCTTAGGGTTAAAATCATAAAACACTAAACCCTAGCAGACAGTAATGTCACAACATTTAAAGCAACAAGCATTTACTAGGCACATTTACTGAAATATTTAATGTGTCTCTAAAATAATTACCCGGGTATATTTTTCAAATTAGGGTTATGACGAGCCAAACCCTAATTCCTACGTGTGTCAAAGGAAAATCATGCCAGCCACACCGACCGCGCCCAGGCATGCCAACCATGCTAGCCGCACCTCTGTGCCAATGGAAAATCATGCCAGCCACACCGACCGCGCCAAGGCTTGCCAACCATGCTAGACGCACGTCTGTGCCAATGGAAATTCATGCCAGCCACACCGAACACGCCGTGGAATGACAACCATGCTAGACGCACCTATGTGCCAATGGAAAATCATGCCATCCACACCGACCGCGCCAAGGCATTACAACCATGCTAGCCGCACCTCTGTGCCAATGGAAAATCATGCCAGTCACACCGACCGCGCCAAGTCATGCCAACCGTGCTAGCTGCACCTCTGTGCCAATGGAAAATCATGCCAGCCACACCGACCGCGCCATGCCAAACACGTCTCGTCATGGCCCCTAATGCCGCACCACCATGCTGGCCTTCCACATGCGACTACCAAAGTGAAGGCGTGCAACAATCAACGGTTTCCCTTCAATACCAGGAGCAAATCCTGGCCGTCAAAGGTCCCCTCATAACCTTTGGCCCAAAACCCTAGCTTGGTCACGCACTTAGCCAAATCTAGCCGCGCCATGCCAAATACGTCTCACCATGGCCCCTCATGCCGCGCTACCATGCTGGCCTTCCATACGCGGCTACCAAAGTGAAGGCGTGCAACAATCAACGGTTGCCCTTCAATCCCAGGAGCAAATCCTGGCCATTGAAGGTCCCCTCATGACCTTTGGACAAAAACCCTAGCTTGGTCACGCACTTATCCAAAGTTAGCCACGTCGTTCGCGCCATGCCAAACACGTCTCTCCATGGCCCCTCGTGCCGCGCCACCATGCTGGCCTTCTCCACGCGGCTACCAAAGTGAAGGCGTGCAACAATCAACGGTTTCTTTTCAATCCCGGAAGCAAATCCTGGCCGTCTAAGGTCCCCTCATGAACTTTGGCCAAAAACCCTAGCTTGGTCATGCACTTAGCCAAAGCTAGCCATGCCGGCCGCGCCATGCCAAACACATCTCTCCATGGCCCCTCATGCCGCGCCACCATGCTGGCCTTCCCCATGCGGACACCAAAGTAAATGCGTGCAAAAATCAACGGTTGTCGTTCAATCCCAAGAGAAAATCCTGGCCCAAGCTAGTCACGCCATGCGCCCATGGATACCCCTTGGCCCCACATTCCAAGCGGTATGCGTGTCATAACCACAACAAATTAATTAATGTTTCACTACCTAATTAATAAGTAATATAGGGTAGTCAAGATCGATCCCACGAGGAGCAAGAGATTATTAGTTGTAAAATTTTCACAAAAGGGGGGTATTGGTTGTAAAATTTATAAAGCAAAAGAAATAAACAAAGTAATTAAAAGTGTAAGTTGAAATCAATGAGAGAGAATAGATCAAGGAATCCTTCTTCGCTGCAAAATAATGATTAAAGTTATGTTATTTTCCACTTTTTATTAGTCATAGATTATCACCAACCGTAGGTATAGCAGCTAGATCATTGCTAACCCCAAAATCCCTTATTTCACCGGATACGGAAGTTCTCGCCTACCGGATTCTATTCACCAAACCACCTAGTAGTATATCACCCAAGATGTAATTTAGTTAAACGCATTAAGATTTATGAATTTATTAGGTTGATATTAGTAGTTAAACTCTTAGATCAAGGTCCACTTGCTAACGTTGTTTTTACACATAATTGCTCCACGGAATCCCTCCGCAAGGTCTTGTGTTTTCTACTTATGTAAATAGTCAAGAAACGATTACTTATCCCCTAACTTTCACTAGCTTTAGATTAATTAACAAATCAATTTAGTTGGCCACCCAAATGACCTATCAATCAAACATAAACATTAATATTAGAAAAAAAATCGATAATCATATGAAAAACTTCAAAGTAGAATTGAAACAAAACTCAAATCATATATTAAGAACTAGGAATTCATCCTCAATCAATAAGAAAATTAGCTACTCATAATTTGGAGTTCACACAATAATAATAATTTAAGGAAGAAAGAAAAACTTATTGAAAAGATGATAGTTTCTCCTTCCTCCAATCCTTGTGCACTTTAACTCCTTCTCCAAAGTAGATGTGTGTAAAAGTTGTAGAGAACTCCTCTATTTATAGGCTTCAATACTCTCCATATCTTCGTAGGAAAAGAATCCTCATTCCAAAAGAACACCACTTTCCCAATTTGAGCCATATTCCAAATTCTAGTCCAATTCTCCAAAACTTCCAAGTGTTCATCCAATTCCTAATTCTAAGTCTTCACACACATGAGAGAAGTCCATACAAAATTCTGTATTTTTTCTCACCGGAAAACTGTGTTTTTGGCCGGAATTTGACGCCGCCGGCCATCTGAAAGTTCTTCTCCGGTAATGGAATATTCCGTTAGTCAACCGTCAGGACTAACGGTCAAAGAAAGGAGCAGTCAGACACCGAGTAAGCTTACTCAGCTGTCTAACTCAGTCTTAATCATTCATCTGGATCGGTCTTCGGACTCGTCCTGGATCGGTCATCGCCGGTACCGAGTCGACTCATCGGAGGAGGAAATCGTCCGAGTTACGGCTTATTACAGGACATTTCCGGCCGTTTTCAGGCCTTTCTCTTCACCTGTAACACACCTAACATACATCTACACATTTCAAACACTTATTATTGCACATTGCTGCTTCAGACCATCTCTCATTTGCTCCTGCTGCTGTGTTATTGAACTGAACTGTAACACCAACACAACACTGCCATTCTTCATCAGCAGCTCTCCTCTTTGTTCATCATGTTCAACAACTGCAATAACAAATCCAGGGTAAACCCATTCTTAATATGTTCCAACTAACACCAATTTTCAACCCTGTTCTCGACTTGCTTGAACTCAAGAGCAATCTTCTCTATCGATCAATCATCACAAGCTCGAACCCATTATGCCATAGAAATTGAACAGAAACATAATTATGCTATCTTTAGAACTCAATTCCAACAAATCAGTGAGAACCCATCAACGATCTTTCAACCCTAAATCCATCTCCAAGAACAACACAATATCTGCATCTCTCAATAATACCAAAACCCTAATTTCCAACCCACTGTTCCCCATATTCGTCTCTAATTATTCAACATCGACTACCAACATCACCATCTCATCAATTTTAGTTAATAGAAATTCCCAATTCAATCTTTGATTCAACAGCAGGTTCACTTCTTCGATTCAGGAACCCTCAACACAAAACTCATCACCTTCTGTCTCTGGTTTCTCTAATAGCTACCACCGCTGCCTTCTTATATTTATCGATCTAGATTTTTCTTGGTTCACAGCGATTTCTCGATCATTTTAACAGCAGCCTCTGCTGCTTTCTCAATTTTAGGTTTAGAAATGAAAGAAGTGAATGATTGAAAATGGGAAAACTGATTCTCGATTTTAGGTTTAGAAATGATTGGGGTGGTTATTGACACCCCAATGCACAGGATAAGGGATACCCCAGTGGATACCCTATAACATGTAGTCACCCCTTAACATTAGCCAGCTGTTTCTAATACTCCTTGAGAGATTTGTCCCTTAACCTTGACTCGGCTCCCAATAGTATACGTCTATGAAATGACCTTTTAGCCCCTTTTGCTCAATTTTGGTGATTTCTCCTTCTTTTCGCCTGTGTGACTCCAGAGTACCTAATAACTCAAAAATACGCGTAAAATACATAATTTACTAGAAAAATAGCAAAGAAAGCATAAACTCTTAGATAGTAAATTAGGTGTATTCTACACCTATCAAATTCCCCCACACTTAGACTTTGCTAGTCCTCGAGCAAATCAAAATAAAAACTCACAACTTCAAAGCGTTCTAGCGTCCCAAGCATCCAAAAATTTATGAGGACATAGAGTTTCTGCATGCTAGTAATAAGAAGTTAGAAATACTAAAGAACATATTCTCATTCTTAAATATTGAGTGAGAAATAACCACACCATAATGAGAGAACATGTGTTTGAGAAACGATCAATAAGAATTTCGCCTCGACTTCTGCCTCACCAAAAGGGTTTTATGATAATTGCACTCAAAAAGACGGCTTTTTTATGGGTCTCACATGTGTGCAGGTAGGAATGAAGAGAGAATTCCTGCAACACGTTGAATGGTGGGAAGGATAACTTCCGAAATCTTGAAAAACCCACATCTTTTAACATTTTGAAAAACCATTTTTCTAACGATCTCTAAGAAAGGAAATCAACCACTTATATCGAGGATGAGGTTACTTACTTACCTTCACATCCGATTGCCAATTATGATAACACCACTCTCACGGAATCCAATAGAAACGTCTTCCGCTCCTTGTCTTCATCTTCTTGGTCTTCGGCTTCAACTATTGGTGATAAACTCTTTAGCTTCATAGATCCTTAACAATTTGTAACCTTTTTCCTTAACTCCTTGTCACTTGAAACTTCCTTATATATTTTCCTTCCCCACGGCTTATTCAAAACAAAACAATAATAGATATTTCTCTTGTCTAATGTATATATTTTTTCTTTTTTTCTTTTTTTCTTTTTTTTCAATTTTTTTTTCTTTTTTTTTTAACAAGAGAAACACAATACAAATCAAAGTGAAAAATAAAATAAACCATGGTCGTGGAAAAGTACTTTACCGCTTGATTCTTCACAACTTGTATCGTCTCGAAATCATAAACTTCAATAATTCTCACCTTTTGATTTTCTTCGCTTTTGTAAATAAGTCTTAATACTTGGATATAGAATTACCTCATTGCATTTTAAGTCTTCAACATGTATGTAAAATCTGCTCATTGTATGTTGCTTTACTTGGATATAAAAATTTGCTCTTTTTCTTGTTCCGTTGCTTGTAAACCTCAAACGCTTTCAACTTTCCTTATAGATTTTGATATCGCTCCCTTGTTGATAAATGTGATGTTTCTATGGACCCGTTGTTGTCGAGCGAGAGAATGGTGCTAACTGCAAATCGAACTACAAGAAGGAGGCTTTCATCCATAGATGTCACCCTCATGATTGACAAAAATTAGCACTCAAGAGATCAAAATAGTGCTGAAATTGGTGTGAAATTGGGTAGCTCACCATTCTACCCGGAATTAACGTACGGTGACACACACTCAAAAGAAGCTCTTTAGTCAAGGAAGAATTTCTGGTCGGTGCCTCACATGATATGAAAATGGGTAGTCTCCACTAATGATTAATCAGCAACTCTAATAACGCACTTCTCCCTGCACCAAATTTGCATCACCGGCATGATTAAATCCATTATTTAACACTCTAACGAGCAAGAAATCGAACGTAGTTCCCTAACATTTCCAAGTTCAATTATGTCGGTCAGAATTCTCTATGTAATCATACCTAGAAGGATGTTAGTGACTCTAAAATCTCTAAAAGTTGAAAGTTTTATGCAAAAAATTTTTTTTTTTTTTTTTTATATGCAAAAATATATGCTTAGCCACTCCCCCACACTTAAACCTTACATTGTCCTCAATGTAATTGAATCCTCCTAGAAAATTCAAGGTGGGAAATCCAAATATGATATGGAACAAGAAAAATAAACACACAAAACAAAAAGCAAATAAAAACAAAAGGATAAGAAATACAAAACTGGTGGGTTGCCTCCCACTTAGCGCTTGTTTTAAAGTCGACGGCCCGACATAGCTCTTGCTTCACATTACTCCTCTAGAGGGAGCAAATATTGAAATGGAAGTCCATCCACATTCACATAAGTGATGTTCTCATAGTATGGCTTTAATCTATGGCCGTTGACTTTGGAAACCGAGTTGTCTGTAAGACTAGTAATTTCAACTGCACCATAAGGAAAAACATTAGTAACAACATATGGTCCAATCCAACGGGACCTTAATTTTCCAGGAAATAGTTTAAGGCGAGAATGAAATAAAAGAACTTTTTTCCCCACAACAAAACTTTTCCGAGAAATCATCTTGTCATGAAAAAGCTTGGTCTTTTCCTTGTAAATCCGGGCACTCTCGTAAGCATCATTACGTATCTCCTCAATCTCATTTAGTTGTAACTTTATTTGTTTCCCCGCTTCATCATACTCCATGTTGCATTTCTTTATCGCCCAATAAGCCTTATGTTCAAGTTCAACCGGAATATGACAAGCTTTGCCATAAACCAACCGATATGGAGACATAACAATCGGTGTCTTGTACGCCGTTCTATACGCCCAAAGTACATCATTAATATTAAATCTCCAATATTTCCTTGTCGTATTCACCGTTTTCTCAACGATGGATTTGATCTCACGGTTTGAAATTTTCGCTTGTCCACTAGTTTGTGGATGGTAAGGCGTACCAATCTCGTGTGTTATGTTGTACTTCTTGAGGAGAGCGTGGAAAGACTTCTTGAAATGCGAGCCTCCATCGCTTATCACCACTCTTGGTGTGCCGTGCCTAGTGAATATGTTTTCTCTTACAAAATCACAAACAACTTGAGAATCATTAGTTTTGGTGGCTCTAGCTTCCACCCATTTAGAAACATAATCTACGGCAAGAAGTATATAAAAATTTCCATTCAAATTGACAAAATGGCCCATATAATCGATTCCCCACACATCAAAAATCTCTACGGAAAGAACTGGTGTGAGTGGCATTTGATTTCGAACACCTAGATTGCCCGTTCTTTGACATCTATCACATGATTTACAAAAAACATATGAATCTTCAAACAAGGTGGGCCAATAAAATCCACTTTCAATAACCTTGAGAGCGGTACATTTAGAACCAAAATGGCCACCACAAGCAAAAGTATGACAAAAGGAGAGAATAGATAGAAATTCGGAGTTAGGTACGCACCTTCGTATTATTTGATCAATGCCATATTTCCATAAGTATGGTTCATCCCACACATATTGCTTCGCTATCTTCTTAAGTTTCATATTTTGGAAGTTAGACATTGTGCTAGGTACCTTCCTTGTCACCAAATAATTCACTATATCCGCATACCAAGGTGTTGATTCTTCCAAGGAGAAAAGTTATTCGTCCGGAAAGCGGTCTTGTAATGGAAGTTCTTCGTGAGACCTACTAAGATGATCCGCAACGGTATTCTCCACACCTTTCTTATCTCGAATTTCTATGTCGAACTCTTGTAGTAATAGAATCCACCGAATTAGTCTTGGCTTAGCTTCTTTCTTCTTTATTAAGTATCTAAGTGCCGCATGATCGGAATACACAATAACCTTTGTACCCACCAAGTATGATCGAAATTTTTCCAATGAAAACACTATAGACAATAACTCCTTTTTCGTGGTAGAATAGTTGATTTGTGCATCATTGAGGGTCCTAGATGCATAATAGATAACATGGGACAACTTGTCCACTCTTTGACCCAAAACGGCTCCAACCGCATAATCACTAGCATCACACATTAGTTCAAATGGAAGATTCCAATCCGGTGACTTGATAATCGGCGCACTTGTCAACATTGCCTTCAATTTGTCAAAAGCATCCTTGCATTCATTGTTGAAGTCAAAAGGTACCTCCTTTTGTAGTAACTTGCACATCGGCATGGAGATTTTGGAGAAATCCTTGATAAACCGCCTATAGAAACCTGCATGACCAAGAAATGAACGAACTTCCCTCACCGAAGTGGGATATTGTAAGTTTCTTATTAAATCTATCTTTGACTTGTCCACTTCTAGCCCCTGAGAGGACACAATGTGACCAAGTACTATGCCATGGTTTACCATAAAATGACATTTCTCCCAATTAAGAACAAGGTTAGTGTCTATGCATAGTTTAAGAACTAGTTCAAGGTTATCTAAACAAATATCAAAAGAATTGCCATAAACACTAAAGTAGTCCATAAATACCTCAATAATGCGCTCCACGTAATCCGAGAATATGCTCACAATGCATCTTTGGAAAGTAGACGGTGCATTGCAAAGACCAAACGGCATCCGTCTATACGCAAACGTTCCAAATGGACAAGTAAAAGTGGTCTTCTCTTGGTCCTCCGGTGAAATAACAAGTTGATTGTATCCCGAATAACCATCCAAGAAACAATAATAAGAATGACCCGCTAACCGCTCCAACATTTGATCAATGAAAGGTAAAGGAAAGTGATCCTTTCGGGTTGCGGAATTAAGCTTTCTATAATCAATGCACATTCTCCAACCGGTTTGAACTCTTGTAGGAACAAGTTCATCGTCTTGATTTCGAACAACCGTAACACCGGACTTCTTTGGCACCACTTGTACCGGACTAACCCATTTGCTATCGGAAATTGGGTAAATCACCCCCGCACTTAGGAATTTGAGTATCTCTTTCTTCACAACCTCCATCATGGGAGGATTAAGCCTACGTTGAGCATCATGTACCGGCTTCACGTTCTCTTCTATTAGAATCCTATGCATGCATATGGATGGAATAATACCCTTGATATCCGCAATTGTCCAACCAATAGTTGTTTTGTGCTCTTTCAAGACTCTAAGCAAACGGTCTTCTTGTACCTGTGTGAGGTTCTTTGAAATAATCACCGGAAGCTCATCTCCATCTCCCAAAAATGCATACTTCAAATGGTCCGGAAGTGGCTTCAACTCTAGTTTAGGTGCCTTCACAATAGATGGTACAAGTAATTCATCATTCATGGGTAAATAAATATAGGAAACATTACCCTTAGATTCTTGTAATTCCGTCAAGGCACCACACGTCTCCACCAATTCCGTGGAAATGTCAACATCCAAGTTAGGCAAGCCGTGGATGTCCAATTCAATGCTCTTTTGCAACACCACATCAAGTTTGTCCTCTCGATTCAATTCCACCATTTGTTGCGCTAATGAACTAACCACATCAATGGAGTAAGCGGAATGCACATCACTTGGGTAGCGCATGGCTTCGAATATGTTGAAGTTTATTACTTCCTTGTCGAATTCCATAGTGAGTGTACCCTTGTCCACATCAATCTTCGTCTTTGCGGTCTTCATAAATGGTCTCCCAAGAAGTAGACAAGTAGACGAACGATTCTCATTGTTGTCCATATCCACCACAAAGAAATCCACCGGAAAAATTAATTAATTCACTTGTACTAGAACGTCTTATACAAGTCCCTTTGGATAAATGTTAGACTTGTTTGCTAATTGGATAATAACTCTTGTCTCTTTCAATGGTCGAAGATTCAAGGAGTCATAAATATAGGCCGACATCACAATAATGGAAGCTCCCAAGTCAAGTAAAGCATGTTCAAACCTTTCCTTACCAATAGTAATTGGCACCGTGAAACCACCGGGAACCGTGCACTTTGTAGGCATCTTCTTCAAAAGCATAGCCGACGCACTCTCGCCAACTTTAGTAATTTCATTATCAAGCAACCTATCCTTCTTTGTGCATAATTCCTTCATGAACTTAGCATATCTTGGCATTGTCTTGATGGCCTCGATGAATGGAATGTTGATTTCGATCTTCTTGAAGATATCCATGAGTGCCTTATCTTGAGCTTCCTTCCTGGACTTAGCAAAACGACTAGGAAAAGGAGGTGGACTAATAAAAGTAGGAACCGGTTCCTTGGATTGAGCGGTTGGTGTTGAATGCTCCTTTGGTACAGCATCCTCCTTCTCTTTGACTACTTCTTCACTAGCTTCTTCATGACGAGTTGTACTCTCCACTTGTCTTCCACTTCTTAAGGTAACCACATTAACATTCTCTCTTGGATTCACAATTGGTTGTGAAGGAAGCTTTTTGGATGCTTGAGCTTTCATTAAGTTCATATCGGTCGCCAATTGTCCCATTTGAGTTTGTAAATCCTTGATTGCCGAATCGGTATTTTGTTGGGTTTGTTGTAACATAGAAGTGAGACCTGGCATGCTTTGCATTATCACATTCAACTTGTCATTATTCGAAGAATCTTGCTCCTTGACTTGTTGTGGTTGGAATTGTTGTTGTTGAGGTTGGAAACGTGGTTGTTGGAATCCACCTTATTGCGCATATGGATTAGGAGTCGCCGCTTGCTTGTTTGCATAGCTAAAGTTGGGATGATCCTTCCAACCGGGATTGTAAGTATTTGAGTATGGATCGTACATTGGCCTTTGATTTGGATATAGAGCATTTACTTGTTCGGTTTCATCATCCGGAATAATTACCGCGGACAACCGTTGCACTACCCTCTCTATGTTGTTTAACCGTTGATCGGATTGTGAAGACGAGTCACTAACCTCATGCACCAACTTAACCATTGAATCACCTCTTGCATAGAATTGTTGTGAGTTTGCCTCCATACTTTCAATCAACTCGGTAGCTTCGGCCACCATCTTGTTCACTAGTGCACCACCACCGGCGGCGTCAAGAAGATATCTATCACTTGTTTGGAGACCTTCATAGAAGTATTGGATTATCATGGCGTCACTAAATTGATGGTGTGGACAACTTGCCACCAATCTCTTGTATCGATCCCAACATTCATATAATGACTCTCCCACATGTTGCTTTATCCCACACATTTCTTTGCGAATTTGAGTAGCCTTTGATGCGGGAAAATATCTCTCGAGGAAAAGTTTCTTCATCCCATTCCATGTTGTGATACTTCCGGAAGGCAAATAATATAACCATTCCTTAGCATTGCCCGCCAAAGAGAACGGAAAAGCTTTCAACATTGCTCCATCCACATTAGTATTCGGTGGAAACATGGCCGTGACTATGGTGTTGAAGTCCATAAGATGTTTGTTTGGGTCTTCATTCACCATGCCATGGAACTTTGGTAATTCTCTAATCAACCCTGGCTTGATATCGAAAGTTGAGTTAGTTTGGATACACCATTGTTGTGTATCGAGCTTGTGAGAAGCTAGGTCCTTGAGTGTACGATCACCCATTGCTTCTTCTTCTATGTCCAAATTTGCGAATTCACTTGATGTAGAACGAGGAAGCGGAGTGTTAACCGCTTGAATAAAGTCCTTTAGTTGAGCGCCGGATCGAAGACGTATTCCAATTGGACTCGGTCTTCCCCTTTGAAGCATTCACCAAAGATATAGTACCTACAACAAGGTTCACAAAACTAAGTTAGATACGGTATAGAATCTAACAAAGCAAGAATAAAGCAAAAAGAAAAATAAAAACAACTAAAATCGTCTGTTGCTCCCCGGAAACGGCACCAAAATTTGTATGCGTGTCGTAACCACAACAAATTAATTAATGTTTCACTACCTAATTAATATGTAATATAGGGTAGTCAAGATCGATCCCACGAGGAGCAAGAGATTATTAGTTGTAAAATTGTCACAAAAGGGGGGTATTGGTTGTAAAATTTATAAAGCAAAAGAAATAAACAAAGTAATTAAAAGTGTAAGTTGAAATCAACGTGAGAGAATAAATCAAAGAATCCTTCTTCGCTGCAAAACAATGATTAAAGTTATGTTCTTTTCCACTTGTTATTAGTCATAGATTATCACCAACCGTAGGTATAGCAGCTAGATCAATGCTAACCCCAAAATCCCTTATTTCACCGGATACAGAAGTTCTTGCCTACCGGATTCTATTCACCAAACCACCTAGTAGTAGATCACCCAAGATGTAATTTAGTTAAACGCATTAAGATTTATGAATTTATTAGGTTGATATTAGTAGTTAAACTCTTAGATCAAGGTCCACTTGCTAACGTTGTTTTTACACACAATTGCTCCACGGAATCCCTCCGCAAGGTCTTGTATTTTCTGAACGATTACTTATCCCCTAACTTTCACTAGCTTTAGATTAATTAACAAATCAATTTAGTTGGCCACCCAAATGACCTATCAATCAAACATAAACATTAATATTAGAAAAAACAATCGATAATCATATGAAAAACTTCAAAGTAGAATTGAAACAAAACTCAAATCATATATTAAGAACTAGGAATTCATCCTCAATCAATAAGAAAATTATCTACTCATAATTTGGAGTTCACACAATAATAATAATTTAAGGAAGAAAGAAAAACTTATTGAAAAGATGATAGTTGCTCCTTCCTCCAATCCTTGTGCACTTTAACTCCTTCTCCAAAGTAGATGTGTGTAAAAGTTGTAGAGAACTCCTCTATTTATAGGCTTCAATACTCTCCATATCTTTGTAGGAAAAGAATCCTCATTCCAAAAGAACCCCACTTTCCCAATTTGAGCCATATTCCAAATTCTAGTCCAATTTTCCAAAACTTCCAAGTGTTCATCCAATTCCCAATTCTAAGTCTTCACACACATGAGAGAAGTCCATACAAAATTCTGTATTTTTGCTCACCGGAAAACTGTGTTTTTGGCAGGAAGTTGGCCGGAATTTGTCGCCGCCGGCCACCTGAAAGTTCTTCTCCGGTAATGGAATATTTCGTTAGTCAACCATCAGGAATAATGGTCAAAGAAAGGAGCAGTCAGACACCGAGTAAGCTCACTCAGCTGTCTAACTCAGTCTTAATCATTCGTTTGGATCGGTCTTCGGACTCGTCCTGGATCGGTCATCGCCGGTAAAGAGTCGACTCGCCGGAGGAGGAAATCGACCGAGTTATGGCTGATTACAGGACATTTCCAGCTGTTTTCAGGCCTTTCTCTTCACCTGTAACACACCTAACATACATCTACACATTTCAAACACTTATTCTTGCACATTGCTGCTTCAGACCATCTTTCATTTGCTCCTGCTACTGTGTTATTGAACTGAACTGTAACACCAACACAACACTGCCATTCTTCATCAGAAGCTCTCCTCTTTGTTCATCATGTTCAACAACTGCAATAACAAATCCAGGGTAAACCCATTCTTAATCTATTCCAACTAACACCAATTTTCAACCCTGTTCTCGACTTGCTTGAACTCAAGAGCAATCTTCTCTATCAATCAATCATCACAAGCTCGAACCCATTCTGCCATAGAAATTAAACAGAAACATAATTATGCTATCTTTAGAACTCAATTCCAACAAATCAGTGAGAACCCATCAACGATCTTTCAACCCTAAATCCATCTCCAAGAACAACATAGCATCTGCATCTCTCAATAATACCAAACCCTAATTTCCAACCCACTGTTCCCCATATTCGTCTCTAATTCTTCAACATCGACTACCAACATCACCATCTCATCAATTTTAGTTAACAAAAATTCCCAATTCAATCTTCGATTCAACAACAGGTTCACTTCTTCGATTCAGGAACCCTCAACACAAAACTCATCACCTTCTTTCTCTGGTTTCTCTAATAGCTACCACCGCTGCCTTCTTATATTTATCGATCCAGATTTTTCTTGGTTCACAGCGATTTCTCGATCATTTTAACAGCAACCTCTGCTGCTTTCTCAATTTTAGGTTTAGAAATGAAAGAAGTGAATGATTGAAAATGGGAAAACTGATTCTCAATTTTAGGTTTAGAAATGATTGGGGTGGTTATTGACACCCCAATGCACAGGATAAGGGATACCCTATAACATGTAGTCACCCCTTAACATCAACCAGCTGTTTATAATACTCCTTGAGAGATTTTCCCCTTAACCTTGACTCGGCTCCCAATAGTATTCATCTATGAAATGACCTTTTAGCCCTTTTTGCTCAATTTTGGTGATTTCTCCTTCTTTTCGTCCGTGTGACTCCAGAGTACCTAATAACTCAAAAATACGCGTAAAATACATAATTTACTAGAAAAATAGCAAAGATAGCATAAACTCTTAGATAGTAAATTAGGTGTATTCTACACCTATCACAAGCCAAAACCGCACCTAGCCCAAGCTAGTCATGCCATGCGCCCATGGCTACCCCTTGGCCCCACATGCCAAGCCAAAACCGCACCTATCCCAAGATAGTCACGCCATGTGCCCATAAATACCCCTTGGCCCCACATACCAAGCCAAAACCGCATCTAGCCCAAGCTAGTCACACCATGCACCCATGGCTACCCCTTGGCCCCACATGCCAAGCCAAAACCGCACCTAGCCCAAACTAGTCACGCTATGCGCACATGGCTACCCCTTGACCCCACATGCCAAGCTAAAACTGTACCTAGACCAAGCTAGTCATGCCATGCTCCCATGGCTACCCCTTGGCCCCACATGCCAAGCCAAAACCGCACCTAGCCCAAGCTAGTCACGCCATGCGCTCATGGATACCCCTTGGCCCCACATTCCAAGCCAAACCAAACCTAGCTAAGCTAGCCGCGCCATGCCAAACGCACTTTGCCTTGGCCCTAGCCATGCTAGTCACATCATGCCAAGCTAAGCGCCCTCGCCTTGGCCCTAGCCATGCCATACGCCCATGGCGAACCCTTGGCCCCTCATGCCAAGTCTAAACACACCCTATTCGTTCCACCCTATTGGACCTCACTACGCGGCTACCAAAACAAAGGTGTGCAACGATTAACGGTTGCCCCTCTTCTCAAGATGCAATATCTCGACCGTCGAAGGTCACCAGGCTAGCAAGTTCCCCGAGCTCGACTTGCCAAGACACAACAACGTGTTATATATTTTCCAAAACATTCGAGGCATCAACACAAACTGGGGGATTCTCTTTGGGTATTGGTTTGGTGGTCTACAACGTACGGCATACACTACGCCCTTCATAAGGAAGTCATAAGGGTGAGGCACCCAGTAAATACGGGAGTTATGTGGGAAACTTTCAAGGGACATAAATCCGTGAGTTAACAACCTTATGGAACATCAATTCCCTAACGTTAACAGTTTCATAAAAACCAGTTTCATGCGTTAACCACTTTATGGAACATCAAGTCCATGCATATGGTTACTACCTCCTCCCATTTACTTCCCCACTCCTTAATGTGACTAGGGTACGTTTCTACCTCGACTTGTATAAATAGGTCTTACCTATTTTCCTTTGGATAACAAGTTCATTCGGATAAGATAACACTCATAAATACTTACTTAGCTCTCCTCGTGAGATCTCCTACCTTTTCTGAAAACAAGTCGTAGAAACCCAACTGCTCTTCCAGAATCAACTATTCTGGTCTCACCACTCTCCTTTCTTCCCTCCAAAACCAACTCATTCTCCTCCTCTTTGTGACCGAAGCAAGTCTGGAACGACCATTTCTTGGTTTAGGCCGGACTTGTACAGATTGATCTCTCGAATCTAAAGTACTCCCTTGCAGTACATTGTTCAGGGTTTAAACAGTTTCTCACCTTCACACCCGCAATTACCAAAATCAGCAGAAACTATTTTCACTTATAAACACCTATATAAAGAGATGAATAGGTGTAAGAAAGGGGGAGATAATTTTTGGAGTGTTAAAAAGGTTTTGAGGAGAGAGAAATTCCAAAACAGTGTTGTATTTTTGATTTCACTCCTTCTTGTAAGATTTCTAGACTCAATTAATAAAAAGTATAGTTATTGATCTTAAGAAATGTGTTGATTGTTGTGAATTCTTGTGAGGAATGTATTGTAGGATTTCCTGCAGCTACAAAATGGTGCTAGACACATGGATTGAAGGTTGAAAATTGCTGAAAAAACAAGATTAAAAGATTGTTATTGAGACTGTTCAAACCAAGAAGATGATGGAACAAATCAGCAAACCAGTTACGAAAAAGATAATTAAAATCAATGAAGATAACAGAAGGATGGAGTGTAGCATAATCACAAAAACAATGATTAAAAAGTTTCATGAAAACATCAAAGGAAGAATACATAAACGAGATTTTGAAGGAAATAAGATTATGACGGTGGAAAAGGTATCACCCTAGAAGGATTGGGAAAACAAGAAAATTACGTTCACAGCAGCAGAGATACCAAGAGAAAATTTGAACCACACATCTCCTTTGGTGATCACAGTAACCACACGGAAAGAAAAGAGGAAATTCGCAAAAATATATCGAAGAATGGGCGGGGAACAGAACTATGGAGGATACGGGAAGTTCGGTGGATATAATGTTTTATCATGCATATAAAGGAATGGGATACAAAGATGAAGAAATGTCTTGTTCAACATATCATATCCATGGATTTGGAAAATCAACAACAAAACCTAAAGGAGAAATAGTGGTGTGAATTTCGCTAGGAGAGATTGAAACACAGGTGACACTATGTGTGGTGGACATGGAATCACCGTATAATATGTTATTGGGAAGACCATGGATACACGCAATTAAAGCCGTAGTGTCGACATTTCATCAATGCATTAAATTTCCTATGCCGAGTGGGATTAGTGAAGTTGGAGGGGATGTTGATAGTGCGAAATTATGTTATCAAATTTAAGTGAAGTATTACGAAGGACGTGTAAAGAAGCGAAAAATTCTCAAGAAGATGGCAAGAGAAGCAAAGAAAGAAGAAGAATTTAGAATTTACATGATAATAGCAGAGGAAGGAAAAGGGATACCTAGCGAAATTCCGGAAGGAGGAAATGAATCTGCGAAAATGATAAAATAACCAACACCTATGGGAGAACCTAAGGCCAGTTACATTGTGGCAGAACCAACAAAGGAAGTGAATGTTGGAACTAAAGAAGAACCCAAAATGCTAAGGATTGGGACCAAAATGAGGGTAGATGAAGAGGAAAGAACTATCAATCTTTTGCGAGAATCTCATGATATTTTTGCATGGAACAAGGATGAGATGCCTGGAATAGATCCATTTATAGCGTGTCATAGGATGGAGATTGACAAAAGTGCAAGGACATTCAAACATAGAATAAGAAAAATCGCAACAACATATCATCCCCAAATAGAAGAAGAGTTACAGAAGATGCTTGATGCAGGAATTATAAGACAAGCTAAATACCCAGAGTGGATAGCTAACATGGTTGTGGTTCCAAAGAAAAATAAGGGGATAAGAATCTGTATAGACTTTACTGATCTAAACAAAGCTTGTCCGAAAGACAGTTTTCCATTACCAGATATTCCACAAATGGTTGAATCAGCGGCGGGAAATGATAGAATATATTCTTTAGATGGTTACAAAGGCTATAATCAAATTCCTCTCGCTGAAGAAGATCAAGAGCATACTACTATTTTCGCTCCAAGAGGGTTATATTGTTATACAAAAATGCCATTTGGTATGCGAAATGTTGGTGCTACATATCAAAGGATGGTGGCGAAAGTGTTCGCGAAGTGGATACATAAAACATTAGAGGTGTATGTGGATGATATGTTAATAAAAATTAAAGAAGCTAAAGGTCACATACATGATCTGAAGGAGATTTTTGAGCAGATGCGGCATTTTAACATCAAGATAAATCCAGAGAAGTGTATTTTTGGGGTTGCGGCAAGAAAATTTTTAGGCCATATTGTATCAAAAAAAGGAATACAAGTTGATCCAGAAAAGGTACAAGCAGTTCGCTATATGCCAACACCAGCGACGGTGAAAGATGTACAGAAGTTAAACGGATTATTGGCTTCACTGGGAAGGTTTATTTCGCGATTTTCAGACAAATGTAAACATTTCTTCAACATACACAAAAAAGGGACAAAGTTCAGATGGACAGATGAATGTGAGAAAGCTTTCCAAGGAATAAAAGAATATCTGATGTATATATCAATTTTACAAAAGGCAGAACCAGGAGAAGAACTATTAATCTATCTTGCGACAACTTCACATGCATTAAGTGTTGTTCTATTGCGAATTGACGCAGGAGTTGAAAAACCGATTTACTACATCAGTAAAACATTCAATGCCGCAGATAGAAATTATTCAAAAATCGAGAAACTAATTCTAGCATTGGTTTACACAACGTTTAAGCTTCACATATATTTTAAAGCACACAGAATAAGGGTGTTAACAAAAGTACCAATTGAATCAGTAATGAAGAATTCAAAAAGGTCAGGTAGGGTGGAGAGATGGAATGCACAAGTGGGACATTTCAAAATTAAGTATGAAATATTATCGTCACCAAAGTCACAAGTTATTGCAGAATTCTTAGCAGAATTTTCTCTAGAAGATGATGAAGCAGTGGAGGAAGAACATGGGAACCCAAGAGATCTGTTGACAGAGCCTGATAAATGCGAAATATTGGTAAATGGATCATAAAATGGGGGAAGGTAATGGAGTTGGAATTTTCCTAATTTCGCCAGAAGGAAATAAAATGGCTTTTTCTTTCAGATTAGAGTTCGCATCTAGTAACAATGAAACAAAATAAGAAGCTGTGGTGTATGCTCTAAAATTCGCAATAGAAATGAAATTGGAGAATATAATAATTACCAGTGATTCGCAGCTAGTTATTCGCCAAATAAAAGGAGAATACACTACAAATGAACCATCCTTGAAAAAATACAAGAAACTTGTCGAAGAATTGTCAGCGAAAATTCCAAAAATAAAGTGGAGACACATATCAAGGAAAGACAATAGACTTGCAGATGCTTATGCTTTCATTTCAAGTATAATGACAGATCTAGCTGCGAGATGCATAAAAATACAGACGCTCCTATCACCATCTGTAAACAAACAAGAAGAAGAAAAAGTAGATGTTATGATAATAGAAGGTGAAGAAGAAGCACAAATACCCAATGTCGAAGATTGGAGAGTAGAACTTCATGCATATTTGGCAAAAGGAGAAACACCAAGAAATATATTGGAGGCACACAAGCTAAAAATCCGTGCGACAAATTATGAGCTAAGAGATGGGGTGTTGTATAGAAGATCCTTTAATAGACCATCACTCAGATGTTTAACACGAAAATAGGGAGAAGAAATGTTAAAGATGTTACATAGTGGGGATGATGGCAATCATAGTGGAGGAAGATCCCTGGCATACATAATGAAAATGCAAGGTTATTATTGTCCATATATGTATGAAGATGCGAAACAAATATCAAGGCGTTGCGAAGATTGTCAGCGATATGGAAAGAAAATACATGCACCTGGAGCATCATTAACATATTCAATAAGTGTATGGCCCTTTGGAAAGTGAGGTTTAGACATTGTGGGACGCTTTTACCAGGATCTGGACAAAGGAGATATTTAATTGTTGCTACAGATTATTTCACAAAATGGGCAGAAGATAAAACAGTGCACCATATTCACGACAAAGACATCTTCACGTTCATATTTGAAAATATCATTTGCAGATTTGGAATTGCAGCACAATTAGTATCTGATAATGGGAAACAGTTTGAAGGGAAGAACATAGAAATGTTACTCAATGCATTTAAGATAAAGTATGGAAAATCCACCCCTCTATATCCACAGGCTAATGGACAAGCAGAAGCAACAAATAAGACAACTTCATATATATTGAAGAAGAAATTAGAAGGACATAATAGAGCATGGTGCGAACAGGTTCATAATGCAGTCTGGGATTAAAACACAACTAGGCGAGAAGCTACGGGAATGTTACCTTTTTGTCTAACATATGGAGTTGAAGCTGTGCTACCAACAGAAGTCGTTATTCCCACAACAAAAAGAGAAGCTTGGGAGACAAACCTTAGTGCAGGCATGATTTTAACCAAACTTGATGAATTAGAAGAAAAGAGAGAAAAGGCACTACAACATATGGAAAATTACCAGCGAAGATTAGCCCGAGAGTATAATAAACGTGTCAAAAAATATGAATTTCAACCAGGGGATTTGGTGCTGCGAGAAACACCAATATATCAGCGAGAAAATGGGACGAACCTTATATAATTAAAGAGATAGTTGGAACAGAGGCGTATAAGTTGATGGACCCAGAGGGTAGAGATGTGGGTCAAAGACTTGGGAGACCATGGAACAGATTATATCTAAAGAAGTATTACCAATAAAATATTTTGGGAAAGGTTAGATTGCAAAACAATGTATGATTGAAACAAAAGGAATATTTGCGAAAATCTTATGAAAGAGAAGTTCCAAAATTACAAACATCCAAAACAGAATGACAATGTGCGAAAATTTTGCAGAGATTAATGACATATTAGAATGGGGCGAACCTACTATGGCGTGCACCCTAGTTCGCGAGATTAAAATTTCGCAAGAGGCAAATGTAAGACCTAAAGTGCGTCATAGAAGGGGTACCTATTGCATGGCTCGGCGAAAAGGTTACACCGCTACTGTAACCTGAGTCATGGAGATTTGGGGTCAATAAATCCCATCCAGGAGAGGCATCTTGGATTCTAAACTTCAGCATATGACTTGAGTTGGGAGACTAGGGTAATAAGGACTCTCCTAAGGAGTACAGAATATGACCAAGGTGCCGAGGTACACGGTTGAGTCAAGAGTGCCCGGGGCATATGGAGCGTACCTTGCCAATCTTGACAAGTCTTGGATATGATGCACTCGGCCTGAAGAAACCCCCACTTAGGGTGCAGTCTCATAACCATAAGCCATATAGGCAAAAGGGATAAGAGGCTGCGAAAATAACTGGTTGTTGTCAAGACTGGATGAGAGGATCTAGCCTTGTATGGCAGAAGTACGTCTCCTTGAAGGGGCAACCAGGGGGAAGATAAGGGCAGCACCCTCCATTAGGGAGCTGATAAGTGTCATAAGACGCAAATATAATAAGGATTTTTACTCACGGGAGTATCAAGACTTGTCATATTTGTGCTACAATAATAAATAGGCAATAAGCCAAGAAAAAAATATAAGACAAGATCAATGGTTCAGTACATGAAAGTGTAAGGAAGTCCTGCGATTTCGTCGCAAGACGCCAATGTCATGGGGCTTTAGTTTCGCAAGAACTTTAGGCCTGTCATATTGTCGCAACAAAAATTTTAATAAAAAAGAGAAAGTTAAGGAAAAATCAATGGGTTCTTACATGAAAATGTAAGAACATCCTGCGATTTTATCGCAATGACAAGAGGTGGAAAAATAAGACCTTTTATTAGGAAGGCAAAATAACACCACATGACAAAACAAAAAATTTATAAAAATTAACTATTCTTTATGCAGGAAAAATTTGTTCATCGCAAGAAAGATAATGAGAGGCAAGTATGGGAATTAATGAACCAAATGTCATTATCTTTCTCGCAAGCATACAAAATACTAAAAGAGCAAATGAATCTCAAAGTTGACTGAAATACATCATTCGCAAGAAACGAAGAAAAATAAGTATTTCAAGAAATTAAAACTAAATCTCAGACTTCAGTGTTAGTTTCTCCAGAAGGAGATACTGGACGTTCTTCGCCAGATTTATCATTTTCGCCAGTATTCTTATTATTCTGATCTACTCTAGCTTCCTCTTCATTTGGGTTATCACCAACAGTTGACTCATTTATTCTAGATTCTTCTTCATCTGGGACATCACCAGCAGTTGTTTCTTTAAGAGGTATTTCTTCCTCATTTGCAAAATCTTCTTGAGAAAAATCTTCTTCACCACTTTCATAGTCAAATTATCTATCAACAGGACGAGGAATTTCATCATCATCTACTTCTAAAGGTTTGACTGATACAAGAGAAAGAAACTTAGACAACAAGATGTCATTCACCAGAACTTCATCTTTGAGATGGTCTTGACGAAGAAATGCCTTCTGATGGTTTCTATCTTGAATATCCTTGAAGTAAGCAAGATAATCAAACCTTGTTTATGCTCAGTCGCGAGAACGAGCAAAGGAAGAAGCAAGTAATGCATTCTCTTTGCGAATTTTGGCATATTTAGATCCAAGACAGAAATGGAGGAATGGAGATTTTTCTGAGACTATGTAAAAAAATAGAATACAAAAAGTTCATTAAGATGAAGAATTCGCAAATAAATATTACACAGAGACTTGACAAAGAAAAGATAATTAAGGCAGACAAATTTTTATGACTACCTTCCTTTTGCAAAATAAGATATTGAGTCAAGGCCAAGCAACTATTCTCCAAGTGGTCCATCGCATCTTCAAATTTATCTCCAACTAAACCTTGTAGGCGAGAATGAAGGTTATTCTCTTTAGAAATAAGAAAAGCATTTTCCTTCGCAAGCGAAGAATAAGATTCTTCTAGTTTGGAGTATTGTTCTTTAAGTTGACTTGCCTTTACACTTAAAGCTATTTTACCCTAGATGAGTGTATTTTTCTCAGCAATAGATGACTTTGTTACTTCCTTAAGTTCGATCTTCAATGAGCGAAGAGATTTCTCTTGGTCATCACATACTTCTTGAAGCATGTTAAATTGTTACGAAGAGATCGCCACCTTGTTTGAAGAATTCGCTTCACTTGAGATAAAATTTTAGTCTGATAAAGTTTCCATCTTCAAGTTATCCTTAGTCAAATAATAAGAGAGGCAACATACTTCATTGCTTAATAAATTTTGCTTCTGAACTAATTGGGCATTCTCTTTGGTAAGATTATCTATTTGATCAACATAATATGTATGAAGGTTATCTAGTTGGTGTGGATGGGGAAAAACGATATGCTGATTTTTAAGGGATTGAGGAGATGACAGTGCGGAGGAGGTTCCTCGAACCAAGCAAAAATATAATCCTCACACAGATGCATCGCTGCAAAGGGGGTGCTTAGATTCGAGAGATCAGTCTGTAGTACTCCAGCCTAAATCGAGACAACGACCGTTCCAGAGTAAATTCGGTCACAAGAGAGGATGGGTTAATCTGTAGGAGGGAAGCTGAGAAATGTGTGGAATCGACGGTGATTCAAGTATTGTGGGTGTGGGAATTCTGAATATGATAAGTTCTGAATGATTGAAGTTGAACTATTATAAATAAATTGCTCAATTGATGAGTTTGATGATCTCGTGTTGTCGAAGAGACGTGAGATTCTTACTCTGGGTATTCTGTGTCGTTCTATTTTTCTGATTCGATGGTTGTTCGATGATTCTCAATCTTGATTCAGGAACTTATTTATATTGCTGGAATTATAGACACCATGATCCCATGAAGTGTGACAGTTGATGGAATAAAGGAGTGGAGAGGTGGAAATCGTGTTCGAAATCAGTTGTCCAACGTGTAAAGACTTGGTCGACTTTCCACCCACTACCTCGTGAATTCCTTCAAATGATTGCACGACTTGCTCACATTCCATCGTGTGTTTGAACACACGTGCCGTAGACCGCCAGACCAAAACCCTAAGTGATATCCACCCAAGTGACACGATTGATCGCCTCGTGGTTTTTTAGTCAATTGATGACTTCGTGTTTTGATGGGACAATGAGTCCACATAGTTGTTGAGTCGAACAAGATGTTCTGGAACCACCTGTGTCATGAGACAGAGGTATAATTCTTATGATGAAGTGAGCAAGTATTGCTCATTCGATGGTTTGTTGAATATTGGTGGATTTTTGAACCGATATTCCTTAACTCGGGCAACTATTGATCATCTGAGTAAGTGTTACTCTCGTGATGACTTGTTGAATATTTGACCATCTGAGCATGTCTTGCTCATGAATGATTGGCGGTGTGGCAATAATATTAATTAAAATGCTGGTCGTTGAACCTAGCATAACTAATAAGATTCATGACCATGAGATCGTCGTGGAATTATTAATTCATGACCATGAGGTCGTCGTAGAATTATTAATTCATGACCATGAGGTCATCGTAGAATTATTAATATTAATTCATGACCATGAGGTCGTCGTAGAATTATTAATATTAATTCATGACCATGAGGTCGTCGTAAAATTATTAATATTAATTCATGACCATGAGGTCATCGTAGAATTATTAAGGTTAGAGTCTGGAAGCATGATCCTTGAACTCAGAAAACCTAATTTGATCGATTGATGATCAATTCATGGTCAGTAGTTTTAACCATGGGACGAACTAGGAGCGGCTACATGGGACCGTGGATCAACCATGTAGTGTCCATGTGCTCACGTGAGCAAATATGATGAATTCACGAAGAGTTCATGAATTATTGGTGAAAGAATGATTAAATGCTGGTTCAATAATTATTCAAAATGCTCGTCTGAGACTTAGGTGTCAAAACCTAATTAATTATGAGAGAGTGATGGACCGACCATAGAGTCATGGAGCCGGCCCTGGGTTATCACGTGACCGTCTGATGGTCACTTCATGAAAAATCCAAAGTGTTTGGAAGTTTTGGACCTAATACGAGCAATTGTGCAAATTAGGTCAAAACTATGAAAACCGATGAGACTGGCTTCCTTGAGCCAAAAAGATAATCTTGGTCGGTCAAGATAACATGCTCGTGTCCCTAAGGTGTCCGCGTCTTAGTCTTGAGAATTTTGATATTTTCTGGTGCACGTTTGAGCGACCATTTGAGAAAATATGACAAAATTAGGGTTTTCTGATAAAACCGTCAAAACTTCATCGAACGAAGGAAAATAATAAAATTGAAGGAATTATGAAGTGTGGACCGGTCACAGTGATCACGTGACCAACTGTTGGTCGCTTGAGCAGTCTCCAAACCCTAATTAACGTCCTTTACTAGAATTGATGTATAATTCTCATACGGACTCGGATTTTGATGGTCCTCCCCTTCATTCCATACGGAAAAGAATTTCCTATCTCCCAACGCGGGAGGTTTTAGGTTTTGAGCTCGTTCGGGAGGTGAAAACACCCCGAAAGTAAAATTCAGGAAAGATTTAAGGAGCCGGTCCCACGATAAAACGAAGGAGTTTTATTAAAATCAAGAAGTTTCCATGAGACGAAGGAAACACCATGAGACGATGGAAAATATTTATAAAATAAGGAATTGTGAGACTGGGACGCCGGTGGTCAAGGCACGGTCGGCCAGTCATGACCACGGTCCCGTGGTGTCTCTTCCTTAGTTTTATATATTTTGATGATTTTATGAAGGATTCATGAATTTTGAGAAATTTGATAAATTTAGAGAGTTTTTCATGAATTGAAGGAGTTTCCATGAGTTCATGGTCTTTGAAAAATATTAAACAATAAAATTCGGTCGTGTGGGACCACGGAGGCGTGACCGACAGGTCATGGCCCAATCCCACGAATTTTAATAATTTTTAAATAATTTTTTGGGTATTTTTGATGATTTGAAGGAATTTTGAGAAAAATACCATGAAATCAAGGAAAAATAAGATAATTAATAATAAAATAAATAAAACAGGGCGTGTGGGACCGGCTAGGGCATGGCCGGCCGGCCAAGTCCCGGTCCCACAAGTTTTCATAATTCATTTTATTTTATTATTATTTTTGATGATTTAAGGAATTTTTGAGGAAAAATACCACGAAATCAAGGAGTTTTTTCATGAAATTAGAGAATAATAATAATAATAATAAGGAACTGTGAGGTGTGGGCTGGGTGAGACCAAGGCATGGCCGGTCAGCCAATGGTCACGCCCCACACATTCTCCTAATTTTATATTATTTTGACGGACTCATGTAAATACCATGAATCCAAGGAATTTTCTCAAGAAGGAGATTCGATCAAATGAGAGAATTTTATCAAATCATGAAAAAATAATAAAAGTGTATTAAAATATAAGATTGGCGTGGAACTGACCACGACACGATGAGTTGATCGTGTGTCAGTGTCCCAGCACCTTGGTCAAATATTTTAATTATTTATTATTTTCTTCCCTATTTTGCATAGGTTCATCGTTTCGTTGTATTTTGAAATACTCGTTCGTTCGGTGACCGTCAGTGCATCATCGTTGAGTACACTTTCACCATTTAAATCGGGGCTTACTCAGAGGTAGCTCACACGCCCGATCATTAATTATTTATTACTAATTCAATGGAGAATAATCCATGAAATGAGTAATAAAATAGATAGATGTTCACTGTTAATTCATAGGATTAGCTAAAGATTCGACTACGAACTCAGAACAATGCGATCGTTGCCATTCCATGGGATCGACGTTGATTCGACCATGGAATAGGAGAAATGATATTTCCATTCAGTGGGATAGTCGTTGATTCGACCACGGAATCAGAGCAATGATATTGCCATTCCTTGGGATCGTCGTTGATTCGACCACGGAATCGGAGCAATGATATTTCCATTCCATGGGATCGTCGTTGATTCGACCACGGAATCGGAGCAATGATATTGCCATTCCGTGGGATCGTCGTTGATTCGACCACGGAATCGGAGCAATGATATTTCCATTCCGTGGGATCGTCGTTGATTCGACCACAGAATCGGAGCAATCTTATTGCCATTCCGTGGGATCGTCGTTGATTCGACCACGGAATCGGAGCAATCTTATTGCCATTCCGTGGGATCGTCGTTGATTCGACCACATAATCGAAGCAATGATATTTCTATTCCGTGGGATCGTCGTTGATTCGACCACGGAATCGGAGCAATCTTATTGCCATTCTGTGGGATCGTCGTTGATTCGAACACGGAATCGAAGCAATGATATTGCCATTCCGTGGGATCGTCGTTGATTCGACCACGGAATCAGAGCAATCTTATTGCCATTCCATGGGATCGTCGTTGATTCGACCACGAAATCGGAGCAATGAAGGTATAATTAACCTCATGGGTCTATGCCTAGCAGAATAAACTGACTACGATAGGAGCATTAATTATCCTGACATGACTTGCCGTTAAGCCATATCCTTTATATAGTCAGGTTAAACTCGTTGTTTGTTCCTGAATACGATATTGCCCCGTAGAGCCATCCATCCCGTGATACTATATAGAAATGACTGAAAGTATTCAGTATTCATGAGATCATGCCGTTGTCTAGACGTTGACTGCACATCTACATGTACTTTGAGAGAAAGCACTCTCCGTTGAGAATTCGATGAGAGACCCGTGTCTCAATACTCACATGCGATTGCTGAACCAGCGGTCCGTACAATCATGAGTTTACGATTTTAGCCTTTGTTGAAAATCCACCATCTACATTAAGTCCCCTGCTTACTGAGGAAAGCTGTGTTCCTCAGTCAGCATTAAATGGTGATTTTCAAGCTAAAAATTATACTAGTAATTGAACTTAGTCGTAAGTTGAGACATTACCGTATTTCGAGAGTATGAGCAAGCCACGACTTGATGAAGGCTTCATTGTCATGGTTAGGGAGCCATTTGGTGAGCATAAATTGGTGTTGAACCGCTGGTTTGGACGACGAGCCCATGGTCGGTTAGGATTCGCGGGCCGATCCCAAATAAGGAAATCCTAGTGGAATTAGGTTAAAATTATAAAAGGGGTTAATTCCTTTTTTTTTTCATGACCAGCTCTTTGATCTCTTTATCATCTTCATACTCACGTACAGGAGAGAGGAAAAAATTTCGTCGGAGCAGCTACCACAGATCGCCGGCGCCGTTTGATCGCCGTCCGACCAGTTCCGGCCGGCGTTGACCAGGTGAGCACGAATTTTTTTTTTTTTTTGAGATGTTTGCTGATTTCATGAGTTGTTTCATGAATTGATCATATTTAAATTATACATATGTGTATATAATTGGTGATGGTTTTATGAAAAACCCTTGTTTTTTTTTTTTTTTTTAAAACGTATGTTCGTTCGATCGTTAGTTTCGAAAACCAACTATAATCCCTGATTTAGGAGAGACTTTTTAGCATATTAACCTAGGTTCAGTGATAAAACTTAGTGTATGAGGTTTCACGCATACCATGGTTTTATCATAAAGATGAATTTTCACGAAATCGGGATAATCCTTCGTTTTAAAGACAAATAGCGACGACACGAAGGAACATATATACGATGAACTTGATTCCAGTGATAAAATTTTTGTTTATGAGCTTTTATAAATACAAAACTTTATCATTTGCATCGATTGTGAGTGTTCACAATATTTTGAAATAAACCTTCGTTTTAAAGACAACTAACGACGATACGAAGGAAAAATAGTTTTTTTTATAAATAAATATGTGCATCCGTGACACATATTATGCATAATATGATGATATATTTTATTTGATGTAAACTTCATAGGTCAGTTGCGTGAATATTCACATTATGAAGGTTGCGCCCGTGATTTTGTGAAAAATCAGTTTCGGAGATTACTAAATTTTGTTCGTTTTTGCAGTTTTCGAAGAGATGAAAAATTTTGGTGTTGACTCCAGCATTACTATCACTATTTTTAGTGGAAGTAAAAGGTAAGAGTTAAGAGTTACCATTTTTGTCGTATTTCTTCAATTCATGTATGGACTAAAATAGAACGTTGCGTGAACCTTTTCAGCTACTCAGCAATGATGACCAATTCTCAGGCTGACGACGCCTCGATAGAAGAGATGTATGTTGATGATGATATCTCTAGAGATGAGATATGTACAGACGAAGCTTCTGTTGGTGAAGATGAAGATGAAACCCCAGGGATTAAGAACATCCCAAATATTGATGATGCATTTTTTGAGGAAGATCCTGCAGTAGCTGAAAAACATTTGAAATCTCTAGCGTATCATCTGCTTATAAATCCCAGGACTGTCACTCATAAGAAATTCGTGACTCCTAAGACAGTTATCCGATTTTGTCTTGAACGAGGAGTATTCCTTGCATCGATTATAGAATTTAAGATTTCTCGTCGACCTTTAGAGAAGTTTGCTGGATGGGCGAGGCACATGCTTGGTTTTCCTCATGTGAGGGCTATGCTCAATCAGGCGCAGGTGACAAGGGCTATTCAAGCTTCTGGGGAGTTATTCATTTACCATGACGCAAGAAGTATTGTAGCTCTGCTTTCTCGCTGGTGTATTCCTATTCATACCTTCATATGCAGATGGGGAGAGTTTACCATTACCTTGGAAGACGTGGTAGCTTTGATGCATCTCCCAATCACAGGTAATCTTCCAGGGGATCTTTCAGATGAGGAGACTGCCGTTTCTCATATATATTGACAGCTGCAATGGAGGTAGCAAATAAGGCTGGCAGTAAAGGATGCTATGCTCTCTGGTTGACGCGCTGGTGGCCTAAAGACGAAGTTTCTAATAAACCCATCGACGGTATGTTACCCATTGATGCTTTCTTATGTTTATGGTTGTCCAAAGATATCTTTGAAGATAGCGGAAACTTGTTGAAACCTTTCGTGATCCCCTTTGCTATTAAGATGGCTCAAGGTGAGCAACTCCCAATAGGTAGCTTGTTATTGGGCTCCTTGTATTACAACTTGGATTCTTTGGTTATAGACTCCAGTGTGTCGAATAGCTTCATGAAAATTGAATGTTATGCTAACATGATGTTTCTTCAAGCTCTGATGTGGGAACACTTCAAGAATTATGCACCCATTCCACGTAATATTTTACAAGTACTGAACACTGATGCTCGCCATATTTTCCCTGAGAAAGACAATGCTAGGATCATGCGTTGGTCCACAAAGCAGCCCCGGTGCAGGGCGCGCCTCATTGACGTGTTGGATGATGAATCTGAATTCACTTTTCATCCTTGGGTGTCAGTGCCTTCTTATATCTCCCAACCGGTGACTTTCAATACTGGAGAGAGCACTAGTTTGCTGTCTGGTGCGGATCTGAACAATGGCGAGAGGTCCTTCATGTTGAGTTGCACCCCTGGCCACCTGCTGTCAGTCTCGTACGGAGAATTTTCAGTGGAAGAGTATAATATTGATAGAGTGGCCCGACAAATGGGGATGGATCAGTGTGTTCCAACTATTCTAAGAATGAAACAATCAGTTGAGCAGCTCATGACTCGTTTAGATCATACCCATGTAGAAGGAAGTAACTACTGGTTTCCCTGCTCTGATAGATTTTCCTATGTGACTCTGGGTTATGCAGACTTCTGGGATAATCAATTTGGGCGATTGCATGAATATGTGATGGTCGGTTAGCCTCCAGTAAAAAATTGTCCCTCCGATGAGTTGATTGCCAGTCGACCGAGATTGAAGTATCTCTCTGGTGATAAGCGAAAATTGTCTCCAGGATGCTCCTAGGTACGCTTTGTTATATAATCTTCATAAAATCATAACAACTGTATTCTGATTATGTTACTGGAACTTGTCACATGACGGTTATATCGTAAGACCTCGAATCTGTGTAGATTTCTCGGAGACTGAAGCCATCGTTCATGGAGGAGAAGGCAGGCACAAGAGTTATAAGTTGTTGCCCAATACGGTAAAGTCCCCAGCCCTCTTCTTGGTGAGTTTCCAGTATTTTCTTCATTGTGATCTTTCTTCACCCATATAATTAGGATCGTATGACTGATGTTGTTATTCTGTTGCCGAACTTTACTCCGTCAAGTATTGATGGACTTCGTTTCTCCGCTACTGAACAAACAATTTCTGACTTTGAGTGATGAAGAAATTGTAAGTATCTCCTCCAATATCAATTATGACGTCTTATGAGTGAAACACTGATTGCTGGTGGTATGTCTAGGAGGAAGAATCCGTGGATGTGGAGAATATTGTTGACGCTTGTTCGAAGAACGGCGATAAAGAGAGCTCCCAGAGTCAAGAGCCGAATGAAAACAATGTTGTTGCCGACACTGGTGTGAGCAATTCTGGTTCTTTCAACGCTTCAGAGACCACTCAAGTAAGTATTTCTCTTGTATTTCACCCATAGAAGTATAAAAGTGCTGACTTGTGAATGAATGAAGACCTATGTGAATATGTGAAAACTCAGTCGAATTTCGTCATCAGAAAATTCAGAGCCCAGACTTTTATTAGAAATGCCATAGAATCTTCATCTGGAATCGGGTTTTGATGATATGCATGTGCAAATTCAAGCTCGGAAAATTTCCAAGCTTTAACAAATAAGATTTTTAAGTCCTGAGCGCGTTTAGAGCCTGAAAAAGGCGAAATAGTAAACTTCCAGGAGACTCCCAGAACTTTTTCAGATTGCGCATCAGTTGATGTTTTGGCCACATCGTCTTGATCGTTAATCAAATTGTCATGAAATTTTGACATGTTGTAGAGGACATCCATACGAAGAGAATGGTATATGAACCATCCTCTTATTCATTGTAGATTGCTCCCAGTTTATCCTTTAGTACAGAGCAGTGCACAGTTTCTTCAGACTTGGTTACCGCAAAACGTGTCTCCATGAATTCTATGCTATTTACCAATGTCTTGCACATAAAATGATGAATCTTGATAATTTTGGATTGTTTGTATGTTGTACCTCATGTTCCTTTTTTGATTTCAAGCTTTCGTGACCCTAACCCCATGTAATCTTCGTATTAGGTGCTAAATACCGAAGTTGAGGATTTAGAAATCAACAAGGAAAACTCGAGCGGACATGCGATCGTTGATGAGGAGATGACCATTCCTGAGCCTCGGAGTCAAGATAAAGTTGTTGATGAAGTCATGGAATCCCAAATTGTTGCTGCTTCAGAAATAGAAGAACCCAGGATCCCTGTAGAGAATACTGAAAGAGCTGTTGCCTTGATAGAAGCCGCTTCTGAAAACCGTATAGTGGTGCATGAATATCCTACTGCTGGAATTTCTTTTGATCCTCCGTTCGATGCTTCACTTCCAGGTCACGAATTAGTTGGCGGATTCGGTGTTCCCGTTGGATATGCAGAATTGTATGAAGCCATATGGACGAAGTTTGGCCATATCATCGTCGAGAGGGTCCCTGGGCGTATTTATGCATTGACCATGCAAGTAGGTGCACTCTTGCGTGTTGTGAATGACATATATAGTATGCCTAGGAGTGCCATTACTCAAGATGTACTCTTTGATTGGGAGTTCAACTTAGGTAATTCTGAGAGGCTTGGTTTTAACTTGAAGTGGCTCCGTAAGCAAATGGATGCGACTAAGGACTCGTGTGAGAATAAAATACCCTTCCCAAATGTCGCTGTGACGGATAAAGAACAGAAAATTACAAGGTTGACTGAAGAGATGAACAAGGAGATGGCGGATTTGCAGGCTTTGAAGGATGCAGAGGCGGAAAAATCTTTCCTTGCTGATTTTTTCTGATTTTCTATGATTTCTTGAACTTCTGAACTTCTGAAAGATGTGAGGTTTTCTATGGGTTTTTATATTTTGGTTTTGGATTTGTAGATGTCTTTTGAGGATTTTGGGATTTGATAGAAAATTTATTTTAAGAAATATGAGTTGAATTTCGATAAACTGATGAATTCAAATACTGATTGCAAGTATTGCAAACGTTTTGGAGAAATTGAAATACAATGAAAATTCTAAATGCCAAGTCTAGACGTCATGGATGCTGAAACGACTGATACCTCAAGATGCCTATCTTTTCAAACAAACGCCTTAAGCCATTTCTCCTTAATTACTGGTAGGGCTCTACCATCTGTGTTGACCAGCTTGTAGTATCCTCCGGTTATGGATTTAGCGACCATAAATGGTCCTTCCCAGTTGGAGCTCCTTGCTGAATGAAGATTGCGTTGGACAACTTTGAGAACTAGATCTCTTTCATGAAATTTATTGGGTTTGGTTGCCCGCGCCTTGAATATCTTCTGTTGATTCGGAATCCTTTGTGGGACGTGATTCCATGGTCGTAGTACATATGGACATTCGTGCGGGAGAGGGTATCTCTCGTAATGTTTTGTCATATCTTCCATGGTGAACCTCTTCATCGGATGATCGACTTGGATAAGCTCTGGACTCAACCACTGAGTGAAATATTGTTGTGGCGAGATTATCCACTCATAGCACTTTGCGATTACTAAGTTGTTTGTGGAATGAAGTCCCTGAATCAAGGAGATATACTTGAAAACTAATGATATAGGCACATGAGAGGGGATGAAACTTGCCTGGTCGCAGAACTTTTTGACGAATACATTTGGATGTTCCTCAGATTCTTGTGCAAGTTTTGTTAAGGCTTTTACCTCCTCCAGGTATTCAAATGGCGAGATGTCCTCTGCCTCTTCCTCCGATTCAGAAGTTTCTTCACGGGGATGTGTCGTTGCAGGAGTTATCATTTTCTTCCCATCATGAATCCACGCGCGTCCAAGAATCATATCATACCCCGGATCTTCTCGGATTATAAAGAATTTGGTTTCAGTGAAGACCTAATTTTCTTCAACTTTCAGAATGATGTAGCCATAGGCGTCTCTGGAGGTCCCTTCGTGGTCTCTGATTGCCATTGGAGCGTGGGTAGCTTCTTGTCGAGTTGTGCCAGAAGCTCTGAGAGTATTGAGAGGGATGATGTTGACAGAAGTACCGACATCAACGGATGCTCTTCTGAACTCGTTCCCTTTGACGTGCACTGTGGTAAGCAGTCCCCAGTCATACATTTCCTTGTCTATTGCTGAAGGTTAGATGGTAGCCTCCTGGATTAGTAGTCGTTTGCCGGATACGATATGGTTCAAAGCAGCAAACATATCTTTCCTTTGAGCTTTCGAAAGATACAACAGCTCACAGGTATGTTCAATCAGAGATTGAACTGCTTCTTTGACAGGAGGTCCGTTGATGGTGAAAGCTCGGACCGGAAGAGGGTTTTTGTGTACTCCCTTAGTCCCAGGTTGAGTTCTCCTGATTCGACCTTTTCTCTGAATATGCGTTTCAGGACTTTGCAATCACTTGTGGGATGGCTGACATACCTGTGGAAGCGACAATACCGAGGATTTTCCATGGCTTCTTCGGTTGGTTCCTTTTTATTAAAAGGCAACTTGATTGCACCATCTTGAATCCAGGCATCGAGTAATTCGTTGACTTCTTCCATGGAACAGGGAAAATCGGGTGCCTCTGGCTCGTCCGTTCGTTGAGGAGAGGTCTTCGAGTTATCCTTTTTGTGTGTCTTCTAAGGAGTAGAGGCTGTCTGCTTGTGTTTTGGTTCAGCTTTCCGCTTGATTCCTTCTGCGGCAGCGTTTTTCGAAGATTGCAGGGTATACTGTTTGTTAACCAGACGCCTGTTTCATCGAGGGTATTTTGACTCCTCAGTTCTTGTAGACTTTGGTCTTTACAGAAGAGTGGGTGCGGTAGTTGCTGATCTCTTCGCGGCTTCATGGAGTTCCGAGAAAGTTTGTAATCGAAGGTTCTCCAGTAAAGCTCTATAGACCGGGAGCATGTCGTTGATGCATAAGTCCACTAGTTGTTGTTCCGTGACGTTTGGATCATGGCAGTGCAAGGCTTGGACTCTGAACCTCTTCACGTATTCGTTGGGGTTCTCACCTGTCTTCTGAGACATTCTCCCAAGATCAGAGAGAGTGACTTGTTCCGACACGAAAAAGTATTTCCTGTAGAATGCATTGACCATTTCTCCCCAATTATTGATGGTCCCTGGTGCGATGTTGTTGTACCAGGTGTATGCTCTTCCTTTCAAAGACTTTGAGAATTCTTTGAGACGAACAACATGATTGTGCTCATGTTCTCCCAAGGCTTCGAGGAAACGTGAAACATGTTCTCGAGCGTTGCCATTTCCATCATATAGAGTAAAAGTTGGAGAAATGTAACCTTTGGGAAGAGGGATCCTCTGTGTATCCAAGGGATAAGGAGGTTGGTGACGGTGGATATGTGATGTGTTTCCTTTTCCACGGTTCTCCGGAAGATGCTCCAGGTCTTCACGAGTGATGAAGTTTGATGACTGCTTTGTTGATGAATCGCCTGCAGCTTTGACGGTTTCGTCATCATCCACTGTATGAATTGGAATCACCTCAGGATCAGTGTCTGAGGACTTTTCCTTTCCTTTCCCTTTTCTTGGGTCTTCTCCGATAGTTTGTCTGTGAGAGTCTTCAGACGATCCAATAATTTCTGTTGTGCCGCAGCCATATCCGTCTGATTCTTTGCAAGAGTCTCTTTCATTTTGATGAGATCAGCCATGGTAGGTGGAGGGTTTCCTCTGATTTCTTCGGGATTTCGACCGAACAAAGGATGACCTTCCACGTTGGCGTGAGGAGGAGTGATGTCACCACCATCAGTGTTGGTGGCCGGAACAGTTTCCGGGATGTCTTCATTGTTGCTAGTGCTAGCAATATTTGCGTTAGGATTTGTGACCGATCCTGACCTAAGACCAACCATCTTGTGAGAATGTGAGATTACAACCGAGAGAATGATCTCCCACTGTGGTCGCCAATCTGTGGATGGGGAAAAACGATCTGCTGGTTTTTAAGGGATTGAGGAGAAGACCGTGCGGAGGAGGTTCCTCGAACCAGGCAAAAAGATAATCCTCACACAGATGCACCACTGCAAAGGTGGTGCTTAGATTTGAGAGATCAATCTGTAGTACTCCATCCTAAATCGAGACAACGACCATTCTAGAGTAAATTCGGTCACAAGAGAGGATGGGTTGATCTGTAGGAGGGAAGCTGAGAAATGTGTGGAATCGACGGTGATTCAAGGATTGTGGGTGTGGGAATTCTGAATATGATAAGTTCTAAATGATTGAAGTTGAACGATTATAAAGAAATTGCTCAATTGATGAGTTTGATGATCTCGTGTTGTCGAAGAGACGTGAGATTCTTACTCTGAGTATTCTGTGTCGTTCTGTTTTTCTGATTCGATGGTTGTTCGATGATTCTCAATCTTGATTCAGAAACTTATTTATATTGCTGGAATTATAGAAACCATGATCCCATGAAGTGTGACAGTTGATGGAATCAAGGAGTGGAGAGGTGGAAATCGTGTTCGAAACCAGTTGTCCAACGTGTAAAGACTTGGTCGACTTTCCACCCACTACCTCGTGAATTCCTTCAACTGATTGCATGACTTTCTCACATTCCATCGTGTGTTTGAATACACGTGCCGTAGACCGCCAGACCAAAACCCTAAGTGATATCCCCCCAAGTGACACGATTGATCGTCTCGTGGTTTGATGGGACAATGAGTCCACGTAGTTGCTGAGTCGAACAAGATGTTCTGGAACCACCCGTGTCATGAGACAGAGGTATAATTCTTATGATGAAGTGAGCAAGTATTGCTCATTCTATGGTTTGTTGAATATTGGTGGATTGTTGAACCGATATTCCTTAACTCGGGAAAATATTGATCATCTGAGCAAGTGTTACTCTCGTGATGACTTGTTGAATATTTGACCGTATGAGCATGTCTTGCTCATGAATGATTGGCGGTGTGCCAATAATATTAATTAAAATGCTGGTCGTTGAACCTAGCATAATTAATAAGATTCATGACCATGAGATCGTCGTGGAATTATTAATTCATGACCATGAGGTCGTCGTAGAATTATTAATTCATGACCATGAGGTCATCGTAGAATTATTAATATTAATTCATGACCATGAGGTCGTCATAGAATTATTAATATTAATTCATGACCATGAGGTAGTCGTAAAATTATTAATATTAATTCATGACCATGAGGTCATCGTAGAATTATTAAGGTTAGAGTCTGGAAGCATGATCCTTGAACTTAGAAAACCTAATTTGATCGATTGAAGATCAATTCATGGTCAGTAGTTTTAACCATGGGACGAACGAGGAGCGGCTACATGGGACCGTGGATCAACCATGTAGTGTCCATGTGCTCACGTGAGCAAATATGATGAATTCACGAAGAGTTCATGAATTATTGGTGAAAGAATGATTAAATGCTGGTTCAATCATTATTCAAAATGCTCGTCTGAGACTTAGGTGTCAAAACCTAATTAATTATGAGAGAGTGATGGACCGACCATAGAGTCATGGAGCGGCCCTGGGTTATCACGTGACCGTCTAATGGTCACTTCATGAAAAATCCAAAGTGTTTGGAAGTTTTGGACCTAATACGAGCAATTGTGCAAATTAGGTCACAACTGTGAAAACCGATGAGACTGGCTTCCGTGAGCCAAATAGATAATCTTGGTCGGTAAAGATAACATGCTCGTGTCCCTAAGGTTTCCGCGTCTCAGTCTTGAGAATTTTGATATTTTCTGGTGCACGTTTGAGCGGCCATTTGAGAAAATATGACAAAATTAGGGTTTTCTGATTAAACCGTCAAAACTTCATCGAACGAAGGAAAATAATAAAATTGAAGGAATTATGAAGTGTGGACCGGTCACAGTGATCACGTGACCAACTGTTGGTCGCTTGAGCAGTCTCCAAACCCTAATTAACGTCCTTTACTAGAATTGATGTATAATTCTCATACGGAATGGGATTTTGATGGTCCGACCCTTCATTCCATACGGAAAAGAATTTCCTATCTCCCAACGCAGGAGTTTTTAGGTTTTGAGCTCGTTCGGGAGGTGATAACACCCCGAAAGTAAAATTCAGGAAAAATGTAAGGAGCCGGTCCCACGATAAAACGAAGGAGTTTTATTAAAATCAAGAAGTTTCCATGAGACGAAGGAAACACCATGAGACGATGGAAAATATTTATAAAATAAGGAATTGTGAGACTGGGACGCCGGTGGTCAAGGCACGGTCATCCAGTCATGACCACAGTCCCGTGGTGTCTCTTCCTTAGTTTTATATATTTTGATGATTTTATGAAGGATTAATGAATTTTGAGAAATTTGATAAATTTAGAGAGTTTTTCATGAATTGAAGGAGTTTCCATGAGTTCATGGTCTTTGAAAAATATTAAACAATAAAATTCGGTCGTGTGGGACCACAGAGGCGTGACCAACCGGTCATGGCCCAATCCCACGAATTTTAATAATTTTTAAATAATTTTTTGGGTATTTTTGATGATTTGAAGGAATTTTGAGAAAAATACCATGAAATCAAGGAAAAATAAGATAATTAATAATAAAATAAATAAAACAGGGCGTGTGGGACTGGCTAGGGCATGGCCGGCCGGCCAAGGCCCGGTCCCACAAGTTTTCATAATTTATTTTATTTTATTATTATTTTTGATGATTTAATGAATTTTTGAGGAAAAATACCACGAAATCAAGGAGTTTTTTCATAAAATTAGAGAAAAATAATAATAATAAAAATAATGAGGAACTGTGAGGTGTGGCCCGGGTGAGACCAAGGCATGGCCGGTCAGCCAATGGTCATGCCCCACACACTCTCCTAATTTTATATTATTTTGACGGACTCATGTAAATACCATGAATCCAAGGAATTTTCTCAACAAGGAGATTCGATCAAACAAGAGAATTTTATCAAATCATGAAAAAATAATAAAAGTGTATTAAAATATAGGATTGGCGTGGAACTGACCAAGACACGATGATTTGATCGTGTGTCAGTGTCCCAGCACCTTGGTCAAATATTTTAATTATTTATTATTTTCTTCCCTATTTTGCATAGGTTCATCGTTTCGTTGTATTTTGAAATACTCGTTCATGCGGTGACCGTCATTGCATCATCGTTGAGTACACTTTCACCATTTAAATCGGGGCTTACTCAGAGGTAGATCATACGCCCGATCGTTAATTATTTATTACTAATTCAATGGAGAATAATCCATGAAATGAGTAATAAAACAGATAGATGTTCACTGTTAATTCATAGGATTAGCTAAAGATTCGACTACGAACTCAGAACAATGCGATCGTTGCCATTCCATGGGATCGACGTTGATTCGACCATGGAATAGGAGAAATGATATTGCCATTCCGTGGGATCGTCGTTGATTCGACCACGGAATCAGAGCAATGATATTGCCATTCCGTGGGATCGTCGTTGATTCGACCACGGAATCGGAGCAATGATATTGCCATTCCGTGGGATCATCGTTGATTCGACCACGGAATCAGAGCAATGATATTGCCATTCCGTGGGATCGTCGTTGATTCGACCATGGAATCGGAGCAATGATATTTCCATTCCGTGGGATCGTCGTTGATTCGACCAGGGAATCGGAGCAATCTTATTGCCATTCCGTGGGATCGTCGTTGATTCGACCACGGAATCAGAGCAATCTTATTGCCATTTCGTGGGATCGTCGTTGATTCGACCACGGAATCGGAGCAATGATATTGCCATTCCGTGGGATCGTCGTTGATTCGACCATGGAATCGGAGCAATCTTATTGCCATTCCGTGGGATCGTCGTTGATTCGACCACGGAATCGGAGCAATGATATTGCCATTCCGTGGGATCGTCGTTGATTCGACCACGGAATCGGAGCAATCTTATTGCCATTCCGTGGGATCGTCGTTGATTCGACCACGGAATCGGAGCAATGAAGGGATAATTAACCTCATGGGTCTATGCCTAGCAGAATAAACTGACTACGATAGGAGCATTAATTATCCTAACATGACTTGCCGTTAAGCCATATCCTTTATATAGTCAGGTTAAACTCGTTGTTTGTTCCTGAAGACGATATTGCCCCGTAGAGCCGTCCATCCCATGATACTATATAGAAATGACTGAAAGTATTCAGTATTCATGAGATCATGCCCTTGTCTAGACGTTGACTGCACATATACATGTACTCTGAGAGAAAGCACTCTCCGTTGAAAATTCGATGAGAGACCCGTGTCTCAATACTCACATGCGATTGCTGAACCAGCGGTCCGTACAATCATGAGATTACGATTTTAGCCTTTGTTGAAAATCCACCATCTACAGTTGGTTATATTGATCCATCCAAATATCTCTATCCACACGAGCCTCTTCCGCGATGGATTCAAATTCATATCTCTCCATTATTCGTTTCTGGTTTAAGACTTAAAGGGCGAACAAAGGATTTTAAGAAATTGAATACAAAAAGGACAAAAGTACTAAAAAAGGATAAATTAAGGGCGAAGATAAGAAAAATTATACCTTTTAGTTTGTTATTTTTCTTGCGAAGATTATCACGATCCAACGAGACATTCTGGAGTTTTTGGTTTTCTAGGCGAAGGGAATTACATTCTAAGGTCATCACTTGGAGATTATTATTCAAGACTTCGACTTCTTTCTCCAGAGCTATTTGCGAAACATTTCTCTCAGAACCAAAATATTTACTCAATATCTCGCAGACGCCAGACTTGATAGGATCAGTAGGAGACTTCTTAAAATCATCCAGAATATCAGATAACACTTTAAAAAAAATATTTATTCCTTCCACAGTTTCTTTATAAAAAGGAAGAGATTCAGATGAAGAAGTGGTGATGATAGAAGATGGAGGAATTAAATCATTCTTCGTGATAGGTGTATCATTTGAAGGTGAGGTTTGAGGAGGATTAGTAATTGAGATTAAGGAGGAGTCGACTTGAAAAGCATTAACAACAGGAGAAAAGGTGGTTCCATTCGTAGAAAGGTTAATAAGAAGGGTTTCATTCACTAGAAGACCAGTCGAAGGGGTGAAATCTGAGGCAACATTTTCGCGAATAGGAAGTAAGGATTCAGTTTGCGAAGATATCGCAGGAGATTTTGAAGGGATAAGTGAAGAGAATGAAACAGATGTTTCAATGGTCTTAAGATGGCGAGATTTCTTGGGAGGCTTGTTGGCATCTCCATCACCCCGCGAATCACAATCCAGATAAGAAACATAGGAAACAATATTGTTATTAAAAGAATAAATGTTTCTTACTACCTTGAAATTAGTAGACTTTCTTTTGTTTGCAGTGACTTTGGGCTGCGAATCTTTGGGAGCATTAGGTTTTGGACTGAAAATCTGGTATTAGAGGTGATTCTGCTGAAACAGAAACAGTATGGGAATTACATAGAGTCGAATAAAGTCAAATAAGATAAATTCAATAAACAAGATCGGTTTCAGCAAAATTATAAGAATATCTATCTTGATGACTCCATGAAAGCAGTAGCAGTTGAACCTTCAAAAGAATAAAATTGCAGACGATGAGGCCTTATAGAGAGCGTAGAGATAAGGAAGACAGAGAAATAAAATAAGAAAATTATCCCTCTACTAGATCTCTCCTTATATAGACAAAAGAATGATAACTGGATGACAATGAACGTGCCGGTGAGTTGAGGAGTATTTGACACGTGTAGGCGGTCATACTTAATTCACGGAACCTTGTCGGGAGAAGAATATAGGAAAATGAACACCTGTGGAATTCTGAGGTACAAATTCTCATGACAATCTCCCCTTCGCAGAGAAGACATGAGAAGAGGCAAGATGTAGGATCAGAATATCGCAAAAACAACAAACTTACGAAATCTCCTGTAGGAGCGGAATATCACAACAAATGATAACTTACGAAATTGTGGAGAGAAAAGACATCTTGCGAGCAAAGAACATTTTGCGAGCAAATGAAATCACGAGGAAAGCAAAGGAAATTCGCGAAGTGAAGTTACGAAGGTTCGCAAGATAATTCTCAAATCCTAAATGGCGGGACAACACAACTGTCATCTTTTGTAAGATCATATAAATAGCCATTTAGGCATGAGAAGTAGGGGGTCTTTTGAGAGAGAGGATAATTTTAGGAGGGGAGAGAAAAATGTTAGGGGAGATTTTATTTTCTTTATCATCTTCTTCCCCAAGAAATTCTAGAGCTCCAAATATTCATTAATGGAGTTTCAATTGTACAATCATGTAGTTACATACAATCACTAGTGAAGAACCGTGGATGTAGATCACATTGATCGAACCACGTAAAAATCTTTGTGTCACTTTTATAATTTTAGTACTTTAATTCTTAGTTTCATAGCAAATTAATTAGATTTAGGAATCATTTTAATGGATTCTTATGAGGGTGTAGTTGTGAGATAATCCGCAACTACATAATTGGCGCTAGAAACAGGGATAAACATCATCAACAACTTCTCTCTTTCATGTTTTAGGGGTGAAAACAGAAATTCCAGTGAAGGATCTTCATCTTCAAATTAATAATTGATAACATCAAATTAGTTATAGTGGAAATTAGATCTCAGTGGATCATTAAATTTGAAGAATGAAATTGGAAATTTCAGTGAAAGAATTCTATCAGTAGACAATGGGTGATATTGGAAGTTTGGAGAAATCAGTTGAGAAATAGATTCAAAGTGAAAGTTGGATTCGTAAAATCAAAAGAAGGAAATCATCAACGAAATGAAATTAACGAATATGATAGATCATAACAGTCATATTCGCAGAAAGAAAAGGAGTCCGCATACTCGAGATTGCTCCAATAAAATGCAATTTCAAAGATGGGAGATAACACTATGCAACAAAGTTCAACCATAGAAGAGTTTAGTTCGTACGTGTGCAACAAATTATACGAAGAGGAAAGACAAAGACAATAGTATTAGCAGGCCCAATTCCAGTTAGCAGAGTTCATCCACAATTATACGAAGAAGAGTTGGTGCAACTCCATCAACAGGCCAAATTCCAGTTAGCAACAAGAAAAGACAAATGAGGATCAAATTAACATTGTCATCAACTCTTGTGAAGACTAACCAATACAACCAGCGAATAGAGCTATTCAATAAAAAACTTAATCTATTTTGCAGATTGAAATTTTAATCAACTATACGACAACAAATTTCATCATCAACACCAGCAAAGCTACCAAGGGAGCTAGTTTCATGAATGACAAGCAAATTAACCAAAAAAGGAACCATATAAATCCGTATTGCGAGCAGGAGAACAACTCAAGCGAATACGAAGAAAGAAAAGATGAGTTTATATAAATAATCATACTTGCGAAGTTAATAACCATGCAAAATTATTGGTTTCTGCGAAGAGGAAGAAAAATAGGCAAAGTTAAACAAAGTAAAGAACAAACTCTAAAGGGGAAGACAACAACTAAGGAAAAGAAAAATCCATTGCTTATCAGCAGCATCATCTTAGGTGAAGACAGGGTTCACCATTACTTCTGCGAAAGCATAGAGATTAGAGTTCTACGAACAACACACCCCCTGAGAAGTTCTGTTCTCCAGAGCCCATATTCAGCCTTACTTTTCAAGTTATTTCTCATTATCACCAGCTTACTTCGCAAGTATTCTATTTCCCTAAAAGTTTACAGCACGAAGATGGACAACTTATAAAAAGAGTCATCTTGTCTAGAACCAAAAGAAAACAAAGAGTTATTGGTTTGAGTAAACACCAGCAAATCAGGGAGGATTCGTCTAGCTAAAGACCCAACAATCTCGTAATTACCACATGAAACAACAAGCAAGAAGTAAAGTAAGGCATACTTCGTGAACAACAAAAGCTCACTTCGCCTGATCACCATCAGCAAATGACGAAGTTACAAGATTCATTTACTTTGGGAGAAACCAAAGAAAAACAATAACCTGAAAAACCAATTAACAAGACAAGAAGCAGTTAGCCGCCAGTCAAGAAAATTTGAAAGGAAGAAAGATGACAATTTGGGAGCACGAACAATCATCGTAGCAAACTAAAATTGTCATAGTGGTTTGACGAATCATCAATTGATTGCGAATAAAAAGTACACAGTTGCGAACAAACCAACTCATACCCAGTAAGTCAGTTCACATGAGTCCTAAGGGAGAAGTAGTAGCAAGGAAAATGAGGCAAACATTAGTCAAAGAACTATATGAAAACAAAAGGCACCTCATTCAAACTCAGAACAAAACAACTCGTCACAAAAGAATCATCTAGGAGAAAATCAAACCAAATTCAAAAGCATAGCGGGATGCACCAATCAGTAAACAAATGACAGGTTAAAAAGGGAATATTCTTAACTCTGATCTCATAGAATTTAATACTTAAATTTTAGAATTGTATCTTAATTTGCGAATACATCAACGCATTTGAAGTAATAGCTTTGACGATCAATTACTAACTCGAAACGTGAGTCCCAGGTACATATAACCATCTCAAGAAATGTAATTCGCAAGTGAAAGATAGAACGGGACAACAATGAAGGATATCAGAGCAACCAGCTGAAATGCTAGAAAAAATATGAACCTAATGGAACCAGTGATGAAAAGGTAAAAATAAAGAGAAGTCACGAGCATGACCAGAACACGAAGAAGGAGAAAATGAAATTATAAACCATTAGTAATAATCTCCTAGTGGAAGTAAATGACAGGAGCCAGCAAATCACAGATGGTTAAAGATCTAAAAACACCAACTTGACAACATGAGTTTGCAACAACAACATGAAGGTATTAGCTACAAAACTGTGAAGGAACACAACAGCTCAATGGGACCAGCAAGACAAATTTTTCTACTTCGTTGCTCAAATGTACAAGTAAAGAAAATGAAATAAAGGATCATCAACAGTCATCGGCGAAGAAATTCTTCATTAAAATGGACGAAATCTAGTCATTATCAACAAGCTAATTAATTTTCAAAATTAATTTGAGAAGTAATTTACGAAAAAATTTGCGAAGCAATAGACAAAAAAAATTCATTTAAGAGAAGCTAATTTGCGAGGTAATACAATTCAAGGCAAATTAATTCAAGCTTGAAATCATCAACAAGAAGCATAACTACCATAACCAGAAGATTAAATCGGATTCCTCAAAACTCTCAAGAGCATCAAATTTTAGCGGATCTATGAACTTCAAAGGAAAGTATGGAAGTCAAAGTAGCACCTGTATGTTAGAGAAATCAAAATAAAGGATACGCAGAGATGATAAGGCAGAAGAGAAATCAATCCAATACCTGAGAAGTTAATAGATCATGCGAAATTGCAAATTAATAATTCTTGCGAAGTAGAGGGAAGAAAGAACAGTATAGTTCGTGTAAGAAAGAAGGCGTCAATTACTAAATAAAGAAGCAGGAGATAAGGAAAGAAATACGAAGATAATAACTATACCAGGGACGAGGACAAATGAATAACTCGAGAAAAGTTCACCCCACTAACACAAACAGAAACTGGCACAGATGGTCAGGGAGTAGAAGTATGGGTTAGAGTTCGTGTGATCAATACTCGCAAAACTCAATATTTTTCACACTTTTTGGAACTGTTGAAAAGATAGGAAGGATAATAGAGTGGCAATGTGTGTTTCTTTCACAAGCTGAAGCTAGCTCAGATGGTCAGCAGTAAATGGAAGGGGTTTGGAGACACGGGTTCGAGCTTCCATACTCGCATAATTTTTTTTTTTTTAAGTTCGAAAATATTTACTTTGCGCACATTCGCAGCACCAATACTTCTAATCTTTGCACTACGCAAATGTCTAGCTTGTGAACGTTCGCAGAACCAACACTTCGCAGATGTTCGTTTACTTCATGCAAAGGTTTACTTCGCAAGATCTTTGGTTATTTCACAAAGAAAAAAGTTGATGACTATTTCGCAAGAGCGGGTTAAATAGTTGGTATGATGCAGCAGTGTACAAGAAGCAGGTCAAGAATTTATTTCATATTTCTTCTCAATTTTCAAGCAAATCATATACTTCGCAAGAGACAACAACATAGAGATGTTACTCAGTGCTTTTAGGATAAAATGTGGGAAGTCAACCCCATTATATCCACAATCTAATGGACAGGCAGAAGCAACAAATAAAACAATCGCAGATACAATCAAAAAGAAATTAGAAGGACATCTCAAAGGATGGTGCGAGCAAGTACCTAGCGCAGTTTGGGCATACAATACAACTAGAAGAGAAGCAACTGGAATATCTCCTTATTGTCTAACATATGGAGTAGAAGAAGTATTACCCACAGAGGTTGTAATTCCGACAACAAAGAAAGAAGCTTGGGAAAGAAATTTAAGTGCGGGAGTAATATTAAGTGAATTGGATGATTTGGAAGAAAAAAGAGAAAAGGTGTTGCACCATATGAAGATTTATCAGGAACGATTAGCTCGAGAATACAACAAGAGAGTCATTGAACGTGAATATAAACCAGGTGATTTGGTCATGCGAGAAACACCTCGATATCAAAAAGAAAATGGAGGAAAATTAGCACCAAAATGGGATGGACCATATGTTATTAAAGAAGTTGTAGGAAGCGGAGCTTATTGGCTGATGGATCCAGAAGGGAGAGACATGGGTTTGAGGCTTGGTATACCTTGGAACAGACTATATTTGAAAAGGTATTATCCATAAAACTCATGAAATTTTTTACGAATATTGTTTGCTCGCAGGAAATTGAAAAAAGTTACGAGTTTCAAAATTTATATTGCGATTAAACTTTCATTAATTTGCGAATAAAAGACCGCAATCTGTGATCAGCCTCCAAAAAAGAAAGAGAGCCGCAGAAAATTTTATACAAGCAAACCTTTGTGGGGTACACCCTAGTTCGCGAAGCTATATTTCGTAAGAGGCAAAGTCCTAAAGTACGTCATTTAAGGGGGTACCTATAAACGTGGCTAAGGGTAACCGGAACACCACCAAGGGACCTTAGTACATGGTAAAATTTTAGGGGTACAACCCAATAATGGGGTACCTATCCGGGTTAGACACCTTGGATTCTCACCTAATCTAGCGACATTACGCAATATAAAATGCGGTGTAAGAGGATTTAGGTTGGGCGACTAAGGCATACTGTCTTTCCCAAGAAGTGCAGAAAACGATCAAGGCGCTGAGGTACACGGTTGAGTCAAGAGTGCCGGGTGAGGTTGAACCACATCTGCCATTTTTGACAAGTCTTGGCAAATGATGCACTTGGCCCAAAGATACCCCATAGGGTGCAACCTCGTAACTATAAGCCCTATAGGCAAAAATGATAAGAGGTTGCGATCAAAAGCTCAAGTTGTTGGCGAACCGGATGGGAAGAGCTAACCTTGTATGGTCGATGTACGCTTCCTTGAAGGGGAAACCAGGGGGAAGATAAAGGGCAGCACCCTCCATTAGGGAGCTGATACGTGCTATAAGACGCAAATGTCACGAGGCTTCTTGTTTGCGAAAACATAAAGGCTTGTCATATTTGTGCAACAAATGAAGTTCTGCGAGCATTCTAAAAAAAAAAAAAAAAAAACTCACAGAATGAAACAAAAAAGTTAAGATGAGATCAATGGGTTATTACATGAAAGTGTAAAAACGTCCTACGATTTCATCGCAAGACGATAATGTCACGAGGTTGTATGTTCGCAAGAATGTTCAGGCTTGTCATATTATCGCAAATACAAAAATTTACTACAAAAGAGGTGGAAAAATAAGACCTTTACTTAGGAAGGCATGATAAGACCACAGAAATTAATGAAATTCATTACATCAAAATCATTGAAGAAATTATACAAGTATATACATTATGAAGATCTGAAAAAGAAGACAAAGATCGTCGATATCATTGAAGAAATTATACAAGAATATACATCATGAAGTTTTGAAGAGAAGATAGCTCTGTCAATATCATTGAAGAATTTTTACAAGAAGTCCTATCAAAGAAGACAACATCATTGAAGAATTTTAACGAAGACTTAACAAAAGATGCGATTTTGATAGCAATCAAATACTAATAAGTTCATATTCGTAAAAGTTTACGAGAATTACATACTTCTTATACTTCTCCATATATTGAATATTTCTCCAAAAGTTGAATACTTCTTATAATTCTTCAAGAATATCTCATATTTATTATACTTCTTCAACGGATATTTCATTTGGTGAAGGTTAAGTAATCATTATACTTCGTCATATGTTACATAATTATTCACAGATTGAATACTTCTTATATATCTTCATTTGGTGAATTGAGTACTTCTAATACTTCTTATATCTCTTCATTTGGTGGATCGAGTACTTATAATACTTCTTATATCTCTTCATTTGATGGATTTAGTACTTCTAATACTTCTTCAAAGGTATTGTATATGTAGTATACTTATTAAGGATATTTCATATATTTTATTTCTTATACTTAAAAGGGAGGATTTCTTATTTACAATCGTAACAAGTTGAAACTTCGTAAGATAAATTGAGGCAGATATTCTAATACTTCAAACAATGTTTAATCATTTAAAGAGAAATAATAAGGGGAAAAGGAGATACTAAGCTTTATCTGTGAGTTATATATTATTTCTCTTCATATGATCAAATTGGGCAAAATAAGGAAAACATTTAATTAAAGAAAGGTTAAATTATCTTCGCAAAATATCAGATGTACTTCTTAAAAAACAGAATTGTTCGCAAAAAGAAAACCAACAGTAACTAAGGTAAGGAATTCAAAAGAAAGGAGGACAGGAGAGTCAATGATAAATTGAAAAAAGAATGTTATCATGCTTCATCAACACTCAGTCTTTGGATCTTTAAGATGAGTAGGGTCATTAGCGACTTTCGACTTTTAAGAGATATCATCCTTTGAAGAATATGCAACATGAACATCTCCTTGAGGAATAGATTCTTTCTCGTCATCAAGATCTTCATCATCACTCTCATAATCGAAATCACTATCGGGCTCACGAGCAACTTCATCGTCGAGATATTTTCAGAGGAGTAATTTTCCACAGAGGCAAGGCTCTTGATAAGAGAATGTTATTCGTAAAGACTTGAGCTTTCAGATGACTTTCACGAAGTATAGCTTTTTGATGGTTGGTATCTTCGATATCTTTGGAATAAGCAAGATAGTTGAATCTCCGAGTATCACGATCACGAGAGTTGATTAAGCGGGTAGAAAGCAAAGCATTTTTCTTACGAAGCTCGGAACAAGAGGCTTCTAATCCAGCTTTCGCATTACGAAGGTTGTTCTCAGATTCTACGAATAAAACAAAATTCAAAGGATAAAATTTGCGAGTATAATGAAATTTAAAGATATACCAGAGGCAGTCAAATTTTAATGACTACCTTCTCTTTGCGAAGTAAGAGATTGAGCTAAAGATAGACAACAGTTCTTCATCTGATTCATCGCATTATCAAAACCATCACCAACTAATCCTTTAAGTCGAGATTGAAGCTTTTGATCTTTAGAAATAAGAAAATTTTTATCCTTCGCAAGTTTGGCATTAAGACTTTTTAATGACGAATAATCTTCTTCAAGTTGATTCTTCTTAGTACTCAAGACTATATTCTTATTAATAAGGGAATTCTTCTCAATAACAAAAGAATTTATTTCAGCATCTGAAGACTTCTTTAATTCCTCATGTTCACCTTTCAACAAAGAAAGAAGATTTTCTTGATCGCAACATTTATTCTGAAGAGTTTTTAATTCTTGCGAAGAAACAATCATTGTATTCAAAAACGAACATTTCTCTTCTGATAAGGTTTTGTTCTCTTCTAATAAGGTTTCTATTCTCAAATTATCTTTAGTTAAGGAAGAAAAAAGTTGAGATATGTCATCATTCAAAAAAATTCGATCATATATTAGTTGAGTATTCTCTTGAAAAAGAGCGTCAGAGTTTTCAAGAGCACACGAGTAAAGATTAGATAAATGGGAGAATTGGTTTGAGAGGCTTTCATGCTTGGTTCGATATTCTGTTGCATCTGATTCATGGTGAAGTACCAATCTTCTACATTTCTGGATGGATTCTATAAAGGGGAATGGGTTTTAATGGATGTTTCAAGCATATGAAGAATATAAGTAAATAAAAGGGAAAATATGAAGATAGTAATCATACCTTTCAATTCATCATTTCTTTTGCGAAGAATCGCGCAGTCGAGAGAATCATTTTGAAGATGATAATTTTCTTTACGGAGATCCTCGCATTATGCTTGAGAAGATTTCAAAGATTGGCGAAGAAATTCAATTTCTTTTTCCAAGGATTGACGTGAAGAAGAAATGTCTGGATTGACGAAATTATTTAGCACTTCGCAAAACTCATATTGCGAACGAACATTAGTAGACTTCGCAGTATTGGTCAAAACCTCAGATAACATTCGGAAAGTTGAATAAATTCCATCTCGAATTTCCTGAGGAAGAGGAGAAGAATTTGAAGGAATAAGAGAAAGATGCAAATTGTTTGGAGAAATAACACTCAAAGGATTTGGGGACAAGATAGGTTTTTCAAGAGAAGAAGTTGAAAAAATATTTTGCGAGGGTTGTTTTTCAAGAGAAGAAGTTGAAGAAATATTTTGCGAGGGTTGATCTTGAAGAAGTGTTGATAAATTGACACTGATGGGAGATTGAAAGGTAGGTAATGGAGTAGAGGCAGGAGTGTGTGAAGAAGAATTTTCACGAGGAGGAGAGGAAAATTCCTTATCAACTTCAGGAAGGAAATCATCAATCGGAATTAATGGTGTGGGTTTAGTTACTCGAGATCTCTTACCGGGGTTTGGTTTTTCGCCAACTGCGAATCAAAATGTAGATTAAAAACTCGAGGCAACAATATATTGTTCAGGAAAGAAGGCAAAGTATTTTAACTACCTTTTGATTCTCGATTTTCTTCTTCGTGGATTAGGGCTTGAATTTTTTAGTTGAGGTTTCATCTCGAGGAGTTATTTATTTGAAATAAACCAAAATCAGATAACAAATTATACAGAAATTAAAGAGGAGAACAAATGAAATGCGCGGAGATAGAAGGAAATTACCTTGGAGAACTCATGAAGATATAATAGAAGAAAAAATTGCAGAGAAAACAGTAATGGAGAGTATGAACAGAAGATAAAATTGCCGAAGTAAGAAGAAGAAAAGGAAGAGAATATAAAGGATTTATATAAGGGAATAACTAGAAAAGGACGGTTACAAAAGACGTGTCCAAATTCTAAAAGACTAAGTAACGGTTATGTTCTCACGATCATTTCTTCTTCGTAGAATTGACATGAGAAGAGGCAAGATGTAGGTACTGAATATAACAAGATAATAGTTCACGAGTATCGTAATAAATAAAGGAGAAAAGAGTTATAAAATGATACGATGATAGAAGTAGCGCGGAGAAATATGAAGTTTTGCGAGGATGAATTGCGATACTTCGCAATTTATATACAGCTGCATAAGTTTTACTATAAATAGGAGTTCAAATGTAAAATTCAGGAGGTTCTTTTAATGAGTGTAAGAAATTATCTTAGGAAAGAGAATAGAAAAAGTTGTAACTATTCTAGTTCCATTTTGATAATTCTATGTAATCAACTAAGAGAATTAATAAGAAAGTTATCATTCACCATCAAGAACTTCTTGAGTTTTTACTAATTCTATTGAGGGTGTAGTTGTAGATTATTCTGCAACTACAATGATCTAGCGAAATTTAGGATGTTTGCGAAATTAACATTTGTAAGCTTGCGAAATACCGCAAATTAGATCCGAAAATAAAGATCAACTTATCTGTCATCCACTATGTAATACCCTATATAAAGAGATGAATAGGTGTAAGAAAGGGGGAGATAATTTTTGGAGTGTTGAGAAAGTTTTAAGGAGAGATAAATTCCAAAACAGTGTTGTATTTTTGATTTCACTTCCTTCTTGTAAGATTTCTAGACTCAATTAATAAAAAGTGTCGTTATTGATCTTAAGAAATGTGTTGATTGTTATGAATTCTTGTGAGGGATGTATTGTAGGATTTCCTGCTACATGTTATAAACTTGTTGCACCTCATACAAGGACCGATTCCCCTTTGTGATAGGTTTCACCTCTTACTAGGATCTATTCCCCTTTACCCAGAGTCGGTCTTACCAATCACACAAAATCGATCATACCATCTCAGGTGATTACTTAATATCGGTTTGACTAATAAAAGTCACACCAATACAAAAGTCAGGCCTTTGTGAACAGTTTTACCAAGAACAAAAACAAGTCATAAGCGGTTATACTAATCACACATATTGGTTGTTCAAAAGATATACAATGAATAACAATACCTATAATGCTTGGTGATTTAATTTTCGATTCACAAAACAAGTTTATGAATTTACTTCCTTAAAACACATGTAAAACATTGTTTCCTAGGATGAAATCCTCACCTCATACCCATACATAATCACAATATCATTCAAACGATTATGTCTATGTCTTATATACAATGTTTAATGGTTAATCAATAAACCTCGTATTGTATTCCTTAATACTATATCTATCTAGAGTGTTCATGCTTCGCAATTTTGTTTCCAATATGCACGACTTGAAAGATACGTTAGGGAATAAAATAGTTCAATTCAAATATCACTAACCTCAAGTGTAAGGATGATGTTGTCGTTGTATCTCCTTACTTCTTCAAGTCTTCGCAATACTTGTAATGTCTCATATCCTAATAGTTTCAAGCTAACCTATAAAAAGTTGACTCTAGTACATAATCAAACGACTCTTAAATGAGTTTTGATTCACTAAAATATGACAACCAAACTTGACATACCAACCCTTGGTGGGTTCAACCGAGCTATGCTCTAACACCACTCTATATAGAGCTATAGACATCAGTAACTATTAAAGAACTCAACCTTAATCCCTTTCAGGATATCATGCCATGGGAAAGATGCATGATTATATTTCCATAACATTTGTGAATCCTTTTGAACCTATTTCTATGTGTATAGCCATCACAAAATGACTCAATTTCTGGTGGGAAAAAGTCTCATTCCTTTAGAGGTATTTAATATCTTTTCTCCATCTAATATTGTCGTCAAAGGATCAGATAAGTGTTTTTTTCAGATTTAACATGAAATACACGTATAACACTAGTTGTGAAAAATTATCTAACTGTGATGTTCTTTCGATGTAATTGTCGATTCTTAACGTTATAGAAATAGTTCTGCATTATTGCAATAGTCCGGGTACTTCCGCAATAGATCATAATAGACAATATCGGTTTATCCCATACAAGAATGTCAAAAAACAAGTTTCTAAACCATCCTGCTTCTTCACTAGTTGCTTCTAGTTCTTTTAATTCAGACTCCATCGTAGACTGAGTTAGAATTTTCTATTTCATTGACTTCAAAGAAACAACGCCTCTAGAATATTAAATAAATATCCAATAGTGGCCTTGGAATCAACTGAAAGAGAGTTCCAATCAGCATCACAATATCCTTCAAGGACTGCGGGAAACTTATTATAATGTAATCCTAGGTTAAAAGTATTTTTAAGATATCACATAACCCTCTCAACAGCATTCCAGTGCTTCAAACCGGGATAATTGGTGAACATGCATAAATTCCCTACTTCATATGTAATATCTGGTCTGGTACAATGAGTTGGATAATGCAGACTACCAATCATACTAGCATATTTAAATTGTCAAACGATATCACCAATATTCTTAAATAGCTTAACACTAGAATCAAAAGGAGTACTCACACGTTTACAATAAAAATATTTATACTTCTCAATTTTTTTTTCAATATAATGAGATTGATCCAAAGAAATTCCATCATTATTTCTAGCAATTTTAATTCTTAGAATTACACTAGCTTCACCCAAATCTTTCATTTCAATGTTACGTTTAAGAATATTTTTAATTTCTCCATTCACATATAAGTTTAAACTAAAAATGAGCAAACCATCCACATACAAACAAATCATGATGTATGCACTATTTTCAAACTTATAGTATATGCATTGGGCAATTTTATTAATTTTGAAACCATATGAAATCATCAAATAATCAAATTTTTCATGACATTGCTCATGAGTTTGTTTCAATCCATAAAGTGGCTATCTTACTTACATACTTTTTTTTCTTGACCAGGAACAACAAAATATTCAGGTTGGTCCATGTAGATCTCTTATTCTAATTCATTGGTTAAGAAAGCTGTTTTAATATCCATTTTATGAACAACGAGATTATGCATAGCAACAATGAAAATCAAAACATGAATAAAAGTCAATCTCGTGACATGAGAATAAGTATCAAAGAAGTCTACATTTTCTCTTTGTCTAAATCCTTTAGCTACCAACCCTTGATAGGTGTCTAAAGCACCTTCATTATGATCTATTGTTTATGATTTCTTTGCTATTTTTCTTGTGAATAGTATATCTTATGTTTGCTTTTGAGTTTTATTAGGTACTTTGGAGTCATTTGGAGCAAAATAAGCAAAAAACATTCATTTGGAGCGACAAGGGAAAAATCGTCATTTTATATGGGCCAAAGTGATGCTCGGAGCTCAACCAAGGATAACGGGCAATCCAGATACTCAAAAAACCCATAGAAGTGTTTAGGGCACCCATTCGATTACGGTGGAATTCAAGGGATATCACCTTGGGTGAGAAGTCTCTCATAATAATCAACCTAGGTGAATAACAATAACTATCGTTAGTCAATCAAATCAATAACTGAAAACTAAAGTAATAATAAGATTGTATTTTCCCACCAATGGTACTTCTAGACGTTTCTTGATCCCACAAAAGTCTTTAAAGAGAGGACATAAGAGATTTCGCCTAATTAAGTTACTTTCCTCATCAAAATAGTATTACGAATAATACTACTCCCACCTTTTATAACAAATATGATGGTTTACTTATTAGGATATATGTCAAAAAATAGGATGGTTTCCATAAATGGAAAGTCAAATATTGTGAGTTTATTAGTCTACCCATGGAGGGACCACTTCTCTCTCTTATTTTTCTATCTTAACACAAAAAGGGGACCACTTCTCTTTCCCTTTTTTTCTATAGTATCAAATATGAAAACATTGTGGGTACCAAAATACACCACCAATTTTTTCATAAGCAATCAGTATGGACAAACTCAACACAACTCCGATAGTAGTTTACAAAACTGAATCCGTGAACCTAACTACAAATAGAGTTCTTGGATGGTACCAATAACCAATATCCAAGGATCAATCAAGTATTATCCAACAAACAAGGTTGGACCTAGCTACTGTGATTGATCAACGCACAACCTTTGATATTTCAATTATAAAGATAAACAATATAATGTGAAAAAAGAAATAACATAGACACCAGAAATTTTGTTAACGAGGAAACCGCAAATGCAGAAAAACCCTGAGACCTAGTCCAGATTGAACACCAAACTCTATTAAGTCGCTACAGACACTATCCTACAACCAATAAGCTTCAGTATGGAATATAGTTGAGCCTGAACTCAGTCTCCCAATGATTAAGGTACAATCGCACTCCTTACACCTCTTGAATCCCAGCAAGACTCCACGCAATTGATTCCCTTAGACGGTCTCATACCAACTAAGAGTTTCTCCAACTCAATTAAAGACTTTGAACCAAACATTCCTCCCACAGATTAAGCCTATGATTGATTTCCTAATTTACGATCTAAACAGATGATCATATCAAATAAAACATCCAGGTGATGGAAATCGATAGCAACTTGAAAAAAGACGGTATATCCTCAATATCCGGACTTATGCAACCCGAAGTGCAACCTAGATTATTATTCACCTCAAAAGTATAAAACTTGCATAATCAATAAAGTCTAAGATGAAGAGAACTTTGATGATTACTATCTATCTTGATTGAAGGAGCAAGTCTCTACAAATCAAGTTCAGGATACTCGAGTTATCAAGATAAAAGATAACTAGACCTGGCTTCACGAATCCCAATAAAGTATTTATAGTCGCTAAACCTTCAAAGGGTTTCTAGAGAGGACGACTCTAGATACAACTAGGACACACCAAAAAGTAGTGTCAGGATTCAAAGATCCCACTTGCCAAGAGTTCATCTTATATAGAATTCAATGCAAAGGTTGCTTTAGGTTAAGCTAAGATAGCTTTGGAACCAAGCAATCAATATTCACTGTTAGATGAAAGATTTGAATCTTAATCACAGAAATAAGATATGCACTCTGGTTAGGTAGAACTGCAATTGAACTGTTTATAAATACTATGTCCAACATGGTTAGCCAAAACTAGCCGATTTGAACTTTAAAAGCTTAACACTCGTTTTCATGTTCACTAAGACATTAATATTGAGTCACAATCATGTGATTAAATGAGTCTAGTGTTAATTAGAGAATTGATCAAATGCAAATCACTTCATAGAAATAATTTAATTACACTTGAATCATAATCGACATATTTTCTAAATGTACAAAGTACAAACTTGAATCGTTTGTGAATCGGGCGAGTTACCGTACGTAGACCGGTTTGTAAACTTATAAGCAATAATCGAGTTCCGGAGTTGACAGAACTTTTGCATTTCACGTACCGGTTTGCAAACTTAGGTGCAACTCAAAGTTCTGGAGTTGACAGAACTTTTTCATTTCACTTACCGGTTTGCAAACTTAAGACTTTTAACCGGTTACGGAGTTCACAAAAAAAATTCAGTTCATGTACCGGTTTAGGTACTAAACTGGTTCTATAATATAGAACTTTTTTGGCTATGTTGATGGTGGATTTTCGACAAAGGTCAAAATCCTAAAATCATGATACTGCATGTTTCTGACCCGACAGCTTCATGAACGCATGTGACGATTCATATTTTACGATCCGTGAATCATTTCACGATCTATGATCAAGTTCCTCTCAGAGCCATGATGAATATGTTTCTCGAGAGGCCTCCCACTAGATGAGCGTTCGATGCTACACATTTCATCGTGACCTTTATGTAGAATAACATGATTGGGCGGTCCTCTGGACATAATTGTTTGTCGGAGGGCTTAACGTCTTCAGTACGTCGGTGATACTCGCTGTTCCCTGACTACATAAAGAGACCCACCTCTACATAGAACAACGATTGGGTGGTTATCCTACATAATTATTTGTTGAGAGGTCTAAACGCATTCAAGACGTCGGTGACACTCGTTGTTCTCTTACTGTGTAGAGAGACCGTGTATATATTCAGGCGGCTCTCCTACATAATTGTTTATTGAGGGGGATAAATGCCTTCAGTACACCAACGCTGCAAGTTATTTCCTGACTATGCACTTTTCAGAACGATTATGATTCTTCAACTATCACATATCTTGATTCTACAATAGATTAATTCTACCATGACATTAACTGACTGAATTCTTAGACAATAATCTATTCTATCTCATTACTTCGTTCCTTGAATTCCCTGGCTGAATTCATGGATTAGTAATAGATACACAATTCATTTATTACTCCGTTTCATGAGTCATTCTCCGCTGAATTTCATGAATTAGTAATAAATATCCAACAATCGGGCATCTGGAGAGAGAAAGTAATAATTAAAATATAAAATTAAAATCAAGACGACAAAAAATTAGTCGAGTATCCACTCAATTGGAGGAAGTGTAGCATGGTCGAGTATTTACTCCATTGGCAGCGAAACTGCGAATTCTTGCCAGGGACTTAACTGGATTTGTCCTCGTTCATGCTTTGTGTTTGTGGGTGAAAACTATTCCTGCCATATTTGGTAATTTGGGGTGTGTGGATGAGGAATTAATCTAAACCCTAAACTAATGCACTGCGCAGTGAGTGCTTTTGATTCGAGAGATCAATCTATACAATTCTGGCCTAAACCAAGAAATGGCCATTCCAGACTTGTTTCGGTCACAAAGTGAAGGAGATGGGGTTGATCTTAGGGAGGGAAGCGAAGAAGGTGTTGAGATTGTAAATGTGTAGGCTTGTTTACGACTTGTAATAGAAAGGTGGGCAGGCTTGTAGTTAACGCAAGAATGCTCTGGGTGTTAACACTTGGTTTCTGTGTTATGCTCTCTATGTTCTATGTGTTTTTCGGAAATAGGAAGGAGAGCCTATTTATACAAATCATTGAGCCTTATTCACGTCTCTCATGGGAAGTGGAGGAAGTGGAGTGATGGAGTAGTGGAGTTGTGTGTTAGTGTCACACGATCAGTATTGCCCACTTTTCCCATCATCACTAACCGTTCATGTCTTCCTTCCAAGTTCTTGTAATGGCGTGTTGCACGCTGCAAGCTGTAAACCACCAGACCAATACCCCAGTATGTATCCCCCAGTTTTTGACATGATTGATATCTCGAGTGTGGATAGTGGGACCCACAGAAGGTAGCATGTAATGCTAATTAAATAACTAAGTTATTTAGGAAATAGATACTTGTAAAGTATTGTGTGTATTCTATACATGTTATGCATCAAATGTATTCGGCATATATGAAGCATCGCTGTTGAGAATCATGTCCTACCTGCTTCACGTGAGGGTTTAGAGGCTGTGCTAGAAAATCCCCCTTTGGCCGACCACACGGCGTGGTAGAGTGGTAGACGGAGATCACATTGATACCTCACTTGTCGCCTAATTCCCTTTCTAGGCTATCCATCCAAGATTGCGAAGTTGGACGGATGAGATGGTTTGCGACCCACATCTGCGACCGTTGGATTAGGGTTTAGGAGGTGCGCAAGTATCCACTTTCAGCTTGGTCGAATCCAAGCATGGGAGATGTTTCATGGAAAACCGATCAGGCATGCGTGTAGACAGGATGTTGATGTCCATGTCCATGCTTCACTTTCCCACGAAGGTTTGATCTAGGCCACTCGAATTCACCGGTGAAGTTGAGTGGTTGAGATCGATTTGCGACAGAAATCTTATGCCGCAAAGGATTCTTAAAGGGGCGCGATATGCCACCTTCAAGGCACGCGTTTCGGGACAACCAAGCTTGGCCAGTCTCGGCCGTTTGGTACATCATGTAGGTGGTAGGCGGGTATTCACGCCTATACCTGACTGTCCCATGGAAACGTGATCTAAGCCACTCAATTTGTCTGGCGAAGTTGAGTGGTCGAGATCAATTTATGATTTAGGAAGCGTGACCATGCCAGTTTGGGCACACGAACCGAGGCACCTGACCAAGGATGACTTTGGCCGATTGGTCGGTCATGAAGACGGGCCCGCGGTGGTCATGGTAGCATGTTCGGCCTTCCCTAATGTTTCATCTTTGCCTTCCATTCAAGCCTGCGAAGATGGATGCTCGAGATGATTTTGCAACACAAGGATGGTGTCGCAAACCCTAATTTAGGGTTTTGCCGGCCGTGCATCATGCTTGGTTTGGCATGCATGAATTAGGACAACCAATCATGGTTGTCATGACCGATTGGTCATGTATGTATTCGGGCCCACAGTGATCGTGTTGACATGCTCTAGGCCCTTTGAATCTACGTATACACCCTCCATCTATGCCTGCGAAGATGGATGGTTGAGATCTTTTTGTGACACATGTAATGTGCCGCAAACCCTAATATAGGGTTTTTTGTCCATTCCACTTAGTTTGGACGGTTTGGCAAGCTATGCCGCCCCTTTTAGGGAGGCCGATCATGCAGGGCCCGCATTAGGTCGGCAGTGAATGTTCCAATACCTGCGTGGGGGTATTGGATTAGATCTGGACTATCCAATCATGCTGGTGAAGTTGGATGACCGGGATTGTTTCTAGACTGTTATGGACAGTCTAGACGCTCGACCGGGCTAGTATAACACACCGAGAGTTTACATCATGTAGGGGCATTTTGTGCATTCCTCACTGCTGGTACTTGGATATTCATGCTACTCTGCTGCGAGTAACAATCAGTCATCATGCCGCACCAACAATAAGGATTCTGCTAGGAACAACACAAGAAATACGAGGCATTTTATGCATTAATCAATAATGCTAAATTTCACAGAATATTCGGGGGATGGTTTTTACATGCTCCATTCTAGGTGAATTAGTAAGGTGAAAAAGTATTCATCACTTATAAAATAATCTCACCCTCTGCAGGATGGTCACACAAAAAAGGTTGGCTTTACAATTCTAGCCCTGAACTAAAATCCACCATCAACACTTTGCATAGACTCGAGTCATGGCATGGGATTTCAAGGAATCCAAAATTGTTTTTATGCAAAAGGTAGACTCAGCTAGAGACTTGTGAAATCAGTCATCATTCATCACTGTAAAAGTCACGTCTGTTAGTTGTATATCAGAACTCAGTAGAATGTTATGCTGGTGCTCCACTCATCCATACACCCTAAAATCACCATAATACAAGTCATGCACATCTATACTAAAATCGCACTCATGATGATCGGGAGTGCATAAGACCGCACAAGTCATGCCAGGGTGCATATAAAATCGTAGACAAACTGTGATAAAATGGCATGTATACACTCTAAATTCACGAGATCGAACTGAATTACAATTTTGTTGTGCCAAGGGCTTTGCATTTACAAGTTTGTTGAATGCCAATCAAGTTGGGTGAATAGCTTAAATCAATGATCAATAAACATCTGCATTCTATCAACTTCGCTTTTTAAGATGATATGATGATCTTTTTGAATATCATCATCATCAAATGTTGAAAAGACGCCACTTGGCTATCCGTCGTGGCCGGTCCCCCATGCCCTCTTCCTTTATTTTTCTTTTTTTATTTATTTTTATGAACTCGTGAAAACTCCTTCATTCAAGCAACTTTCCTTGTTTGAGCAAAACTCACGGTTTCTCCATATTTTCACGGTTTCATGAAAAATAATAAAATAGAGAAGGTGTCATGGGACCGGGCTACCTGGACGGCCGGCTATTCCCTAGCCGTGGCCAGTCCCACACCTTGCAATCCCTTGTTTTCATAATTATTATTTCCCCCATCTCATGAAACTCCTTCATTTGTGCAAAAATCGTTTCTTCATATTTTCTCAAGTATTGCTCAAACTATGAAAAAGCCAAAAAGTCAAACGGTCAACCGACTAGGCTTCTCACGAAAAATATTAAAATATTATTATTTTAATATTCACAAAGTTTTGATCAAACGAGCAAAGTCCTACTTTCTCATTCGAGCAAAATCAAGAATTTCAGTCAAAGATCAAACTCTTCTAAAAATCCAAGATATTGCTCAAACGCACACCAGAAAATACCAAAACTCTCAGGACTGAGACACGGATATTATGGTGACATGGGAATGCTTCCTTGACCAACCAAGGCCTACCCAAGGCTCGCAAGGAGCCGGTACCACACATCTTCATGATTTTGACCTAATTTGCTCAATTGCTGGGTCCAAACTCTTTTCAACCAACTTGGAATTTTCTCAGTTGACCATCAGCTAGTCCCACACCACCAAGGGATAGTTCTATGCTCCCTTGTACGGTCCCTCACTTCTTCATAATTAGGTTTTATCACCTAACGCTCGCACGAGCATTATTCTAATAAATGATCAATGCCAGCATTTGATCGTTTTTTCACCAACCGGTTAACTAAGGACCCTATTCCATGCTCACTTGAGCACTTGGGCATCACATGGTCATCCATCATCCCATGTGGTTGGTCTCTCCCTCACTCATGACCTATTTTCATCAATTCATCAATTGGCGAACAATTGATAAAAAATTAGGGTTTCGAACAAACGCTCCACAAATCATCATTCTGAGCAAGTTCAAACACTAATAATTTTATGTTGATCCAGTAATCGACATCCATATTTATTATAAAATATTTTGTAGACTACCAATATTTTAATTAATATTTTATTGGGTCATGTTACCAATAATTCATCGAATTGAGCAATACTTGCTCAGTTGCTCGAATATTGATCAATCTATCAATATTCAGTAATTCGACGAATCGAGCAATACTTGCTCAGTTTCTCGGATATTGATCCAACTATCAATATCAATATTTAGTAATTCTTCGAATTGAGCACTGCTTGCTCAGTTGCTCGAATATTGATCTAACTATCAATATTCAGTAATTCGTCGAATCGAGCAATACTTGCTCAGTTGCTCGAATTTACAATATTTGCTCAGACGAGCAATATCAACATAAGAATTATACGTCTCAATCCATGAATAACTGATCATTCGTCAATCATTCTCAATTCAACAAAACTTAGACTCATTGTCTAATCAAGTCAACGACTGACTTATCAAATACACGTCTGCTTTGCAAACTCCACGTTCGTGAGACATCAATCAGGTCACATGGGGGGATATTACTTAGGGTTTTGATTTGGCGGACTATGACACGTGTGTTCATCCACGATATGTGAGTAATTCGTGCAAACGGTTGAAGGAGTTAGCAAAGTAGTGGGTGGACGGTTAACCAAGTCTCCACACGACCTGTAACTGGTTTCACCATGATCTCCCACTTTCCTACTCTTTCACTCAAGAAGCCGTCACACTTACTGGGATCAATGTGTTCACTATTCTGACAATATAAATAAGCCTCTGAATCCATGATTGAGGGAACACATAAAATCCACGAGATATTAAACAAATAATCCATCGTCTAACCAAGAATCATTGTGTGAGCAATACTCTCTTAATCATTCGAAACTTATTTACACATACTGGCAGAAACCTTCAACACATCCACAATACTTGATCATCATTTATCCCATAATTCTCATATTTCTTCCTACAGATCAACCCATTTCCTCTTTGTGACCGAATTGACTTTGGAACGTCCATTGACTTGGTTTAGGCCGGAGTCCTACAGATTGATCTCTCGAACTCAAAGCACTCCCGTGCAATACATCTGTGTGAGGTTAGGAAGTTTGATCGGTTGAGGAGTTTCGTCCGATCGGTCATCTCTTCACTTTCCTAAAAAACCAGTAAATCGTTTTTCCCCATTTACAGACTAACGACCACAGTGGGAGATTAATCTCTCAGTTGCAATCTCAATCTTTCAAAAAATAGTTGATTTTAGGTCAGGTTTAGTTACAAATCCTAACACAAATAACACTAGCTCTAGCAACAATGGTGGTACTCCAGAAATTACTCATGTGTCCAATAACGGCACTGGCGATACCACTCCTCCGCAAACTAATATTGGAGACAATCCTCTCTTTGGCCAGTCTCTTGAAGAAATCAGAGAAAATCCACCTACCATAGGTGATCTCATGAAGGTACAAGAAACTCTTGCCAGGAATCAGATTGACATGGATAACACTCAGAAGGAGCTATGCAATTATCTCAAAACTCTCACTGAAAAGATGTTAGAGAAGGCTCAGGAGAAAGGAAAATCCAAAGAAACATCTCCAACTGTTGATCCTGAAGTTGTTCCAATCCACGTAGTTGACGATGATGAAGTCCACAAAGCTGCAGAAAACCCACATATAAAGGAGTCTTCTGGTTTCATCACTCGTGAAGATCTGGAACGTTTTATGGAGGATCGAGGAAAAGACAAAACAAAACCTTTTCACTGTCATCAACCTCGTATCCTGCTGCTACGCAAATAATTCCTCTCCCGAATGGCTACACCTACCCAACGTTCACACTGTACAATGGAACGGGGGATGATCGAAAACATGTCTCTCGATTTCTGGAGGCACTGGGTGAACAGAAACACAACCATGTTGTCCGTCTGAAGGACTTTTCGAAATCCATGACAGGAAGAACGTCTCAGAAGAATAATGAACATCCAAACGACTATGTGAGGAGGTTCAGAGTCAAAGCTTTGGATTCCAATGACCCGAATGTCACTGAACAACAACTGGTGGACTTGTGCATTAACGGAATGATCATGGTTTACATAGCCTTGCTATAAAATCTCTGGTTCCAGACCTTCTCAGAACTTCATGAAGCATCCAAGTGATCAACAACTACTGCTCCGACCTTACTGGAAAGAACAAGAGCTACAAAAGTCGAGTAACCACGAGAAACTCGAGGAAGTGCCAGACGCCTGATAAAAAAGCAGCACAATCTCCAACCTTCCATGAATGTTGTTGAAGGAAGCAAAAGTAAAGTCAAAAGGCAGCAGCATTAGAGGGATTCTCCAACATCCCAGGCTCCTCTGAAGGCGCAAAGAAAATATAACCAATCCTGAAATGCACAAACCTCGACCCGGCATCAACGAACGGAGAAAGGATCAGACAAACTCAAACTTTTCTCTTCTCATGAAGGAGTGATCAAGTTACTAGAAGTCTGGTTCAAGATGGTGCAATCAAATTGTCGTTCATCAGGAAAGAGCCAACTGAAGAATAAATGGAGAATCCCAGGTACTATCGCCTTCATAGGTTCATCGATCATCCAACAAGTAACTGCAATATTTTAAAGCACATCTTCAAAGAGAATGTTGATCCACAATAGCTTCAACTAGGGACTGAAGGAGTGCACAAGAATTCTCTCCCAGTCAAAACCTTTACACTCTCTGAACAACCAGTCAAAGAAGCAGTTCAATCATTGATCGAACATATCTGTGAAATTTCTCTATCAGTCTAAGACACAAAGGAAAGACATGTTCACAACACCGAATTACATTATGTCAGATGTCTATCCATCTCGGAAATACTCCTTGAACCTTCATCCACAGACAAGAAGATGCATGACTGGGGACTGCTTACCACAGTCCATCGCAGAGAAAATGTATTTGGAAGAATATTGATCGTTGCTGACACCGCCATTAACAACATTCCACTACAAACCCTCAGATCCACATGCATCACTAGAAAAGAAGCTACTCGTGATCACATATCAATCAAAGACCTTGAAGGAATGCTCGGAAATACTTATGGCTACATCACTTTCAAAGTGAACATAATTTCAACCAGGACAGAAACCAAGTTTCACATAATCAGGAAGAACCAGGATATGACATGTTCTTCAAAAAAGCATGGATCCACGCTGAAAAGATGACTACTGACAAAGCGCCTTTTGTTGCACATCTCTCCATCGAAGAAAGTTCTGATCCAGAAGATTTGGCGGACATTCCATCATCAGAGCACTTGGGGGAATTTTGAACTTTGACGAGGTTGAAGCAAGAACCTGCAAAAGATGCATAGACATTCATCAAGAGGTTCCACACTCAGGTAAGTCTCATTCATTTCATGTTTATGTCATTTATTTCCTCACATGTTATTCTAGCATGGGGACTCAATTTTGCTAGTATCTCTGCTATTATAAGATGCTATGAGTGGGTAATCGCACCTCAGTAATATTTCACCAAGTGGTTGAATCTGAAACCTCTCCGAATCGAGCATCTCACTGAGACATTCATTAATGAGAGTATGTTCAAGCATGACAAAGAAAAATTTGGAAATTTCCCCATAGCCTTGCAGGAGTGTCCATGTGTGCCATAAAATCAGAAAGCTCTGATGTTTGTAAAAGTGTTGAATCCCACTATCGCATGGAAAGGAATGCTAAATCAACAGAAGATACTCGGGGCCGAGACGATCAAGCCCAAGATATTCGATGCTTAAATTATATGATGCTTCAACGCTCAAGCATCTAAGAAGTCTTCAAATTGTACTCCCAATCAAAGAGTACACCTTCGATGATGGCGCTGCTAGCTTCAGCACAAACATCTTGACGATGACACACTGATTCATCATCGCCACGATCAAAGTGTGAGTGAAC